>JAZKJV010006015.1:0-1200000 GCA_037367405.1 Ottelia alismoides
TTTATAGCTGATGGTACCCATTCTCCTATTGTTGGACAGGGGGAGATTTCCCTATCACCCTCCATGCACTTACAGGATGTTCTACATGCACCTGAGTTTTCCATGAATTTATTATCAATTAGTCAGATTACAAAAGACTTGCATTGTCGTGCTATATTTGACCCATCATCTCTCATTTTTCAGGACATACTAACGGGCAGGGTGATTGGCTGTGGTTTTGAGCACAATGGCTTATATCGTCTGGTCCAGAATTCCTATGCTGGCGTCTCTCTTCACTCACAGGGATATGTGTCCCCGTATACCTGGCATCTTCGATTTGGTCACCTTCCGCTCCAGAAAATATGTCACCTCCTGCCTCAGATCTCTCCAAATTCCTCCTTTCGTTGTGAAGCCTGCCAGTTAGGGAAGCATCATCGTTCTAGCTTCCCTGGTCTTCAGAGTCGGAGCAGTAGCTCCCCGTTTAAATTGTTTCATGTTGACATTTGGGGTCCTAGTCGTGTACATGATCATCAGGGACACAGGTTTTATCTAATCATGGTTGATGATTTTTCTCGTGTCTCTTGGACTTTTCTTCTGAAAAATAAATCTGAAGCAGGAAGTATTATCAAAAATCTTATCAATGAATTGCAAAATGTTTTCTCTTCTAATGTTAAATATGTGCGCACGGACAATGCATTGGAATTTTGCACCCGTTCCCGTTCTCAGTTTCTTTCCTCTAAAGGCATTATTCACCAAACTTCCTGTGCCTACACATCACAGCAAAATGGTGTCGCGGAAAGGAAACATCGTCATTTTCTTGATGTTGCTCGAACATTACTTATTCAGAGTTACGCGCCATTATCTTTCTGGGGAGATGCTATACTTACGGCATGTTATCTGGTCAATCGTATGCATGGACGGCCATATCGTGATATATCGTCGATATATCAACGATATATCGATATCGATAGGTCACCGATATATCGGCGATATGGACGATATCAGGTATCGACATGCCAAAAATGCACAATGTATATTGGATGTCGGCGATATGTGTCGATATATCTCCGATATATCGGCGATATATCGGTATCGACATTGTATCGATATGATGCCGATATCGTTATGTCCTTCCATGATCGTATGCCTTCTTCAGTTCTTGGGGAGAAGTCTCCAATCTCTGTTCTCTTTCCTGATAAGAATTTGTTTTCGCTTACTCCACGTGTCTTTGGTACAGTCGCCTTTGTTCACCGCTTATCTCCAGGACTTGACAAGCTCTCTCCTAGAGCTGTTAAGTGTGTTTTTGTAGGTTACTCTCGGACACAAAAGGGTTATCGTTGTTATGATCCACTAAACAACAAGTACTATGTGAGTGCGGACGTTACATTTTTTGAACCGGTTATGTACTTCTCCCCAGCAGGTGACAGATTGGCATCTTCCACGTCTCCGGATGATCATGTCTATGTTCCTCCACCTCCACGTCTGGGTCAAACCGAGTCCACTCAACAATTACCACCACCACCAACATCACTACCACCATCATACATTCCTCCGTTCCCTAAATTCTACACACGACAGTCAGGGCCTACTCAAGCTACACGCCAATCATCCATCACGCCTCAGGTATGCTCTGATGTTGGTACTAATGATGGATTAGATAATGTACCGGTGCAGGAATCTATGTTCCAGGAGATGGATCCTCCAGTCAGTACAGTGGATAACGATCAGGATATTCCTATTGCAATTAGGAAGCAGAGAAGGAAATGTGTGACCTATCCTCTTGCGTCTCAGGTGTCTTTTCATCGTCTTACTGGTGATTTTCAGAGGTTTGCTGCAGTTGTGTCCTCGGTAGAGATACCACGAACATATCAGGATGCTATGAAGATTGATTGCTGGAGGTTAGCTATGGAGGAAGAGATGCGTACTTTACAGTCTAGAGGAACTTGGACTCTAGTCCCTATTCCATCTGGTGCGTATGTGGTTAGTTGCAAATGGGTGTTCACAGTTAAATATCACTCAGATGGCCGTCTGGATCTATACAAGGCAATGCTTGTTGCACGAGGCTTCACCCAAACCTATGGTGTCGACTATTTGGATACATTTTCACCAGTGGCTCGACACTCGACGCTTCATATACTTCTATCCGTTGTGGTGGTACGTGACTGGCCCATTTTTCAACTTGATATCAAAAATGCATTCTTGTATGGAGATCTACAGGAGTAAGTCTACATGCAGCAGCCACCAGGTTCTACTGCTGAGGGAGAGACTCACATGGTGTGTAGACTTCATAAGGCAATTTATGGCCTTAAACAGAGTCCACGGGCATAGTTCCAGAAGCTTTCTCAGCTGATTGAATGACAGGGGTTCAAACGCTCAAATGCGGACTATTCATTGTTTATTCAAAAGACTCCCAGAGGAACAGTTGTCGTCATGATATATGTTGATGATATTCTGGTCACAGGAGATGATGCTCATGGAGTCAAGAGGACTAAAGAACTCTTGGGCAGTCAGTTTGTTACGAAGGATCTAGGTACCATACGGTACTTTCTGGGGATAGAATTTGCGAAAAACGCACAAGGAATGGTAATGACTCAAAGAAAATATGTTACAGACTTGCTAGTTGAAACAGGAATGGTTGGATGCAGACCTTCGAGCACTCCTATGGACCCGAATATGAAACTGTACGACAATGATACTGAAGAGGTGGACAAAAGAAGATACACAGAGATGGTGGGTAAGCTTCTATACATCACCAAAACTCGACCGGATATTGTGTTTGCAGTAAACCGGGTGAGTCAATTTATGGAGCAGCCAAGGCAAGTCCATATGGAAGCCCTGTACATGATACTGAGATACCTAAAGTCTTCTCCAGGCTCAGATTTGTTATTTAGAAAGGACACAGATTTGTCCATTTCCGCTTGTGCAGACACAGACTATGCGGGGTGCCCAAAGGATCGTAAGTCTACATCAGGATTTGCTATCTTTATAGGAAGCTCTCTGGTTTCTTGGAAAAGCAAGAAACAAACTGTTGTGGCAAGATCCAGTGTTGAATCCAAATATAGAGCCATGGCACAAGCAAGCACAGAATTGATGTGGGTTCGAGCAGTCTTGGAAGATTTGAATGTAAATGTCTCTTTACCCATTCAGCTTCAATATGACAACCAAGCAGCATTGTTCATTGCCAATAATCCAGCTTTTCACGAAAGAACAAAGCACATCCAGGTAGATTGTCACTACACTAGAGACATGATCCGGAAGGGCTTGATTTCCACTTCACACATCAATTCAGAGGACCAGACTGCTGATATATTTACCAAGCCATTGCTCAGAGGACCTTTCCAGAGGTGTTCTTCCAAGCTGAGCATGATCGATATCTATGCTCCATCTTGAGGGGGGAGTGTAGAGGCTTACGTTATGTTATGATGTATCGTTACGTATTTCTTATTTACCTCATGTACATCTATGTAATTTGCCCAAGGATTTTCTCTATATAAGAGACCCTAGGGCTCTATGGAATAACACAACTAAGTATTTTCTCTAACACCTTCAAAACAAGACTAATTTCGTAAAATTCGAAGCTCATATGTAAAAGTTAGGTTTTTGACCTCTTTTGCGTATTTTAACTTTTTGCTATTTTTGACCGAAGTTTTCTCCATTATTTGATGATTTGTAACATTGTAAAAGGGTTGCCTTTTTTAAATCAAAAAAAGGAAGAAACATGCTATGGTATCTGTCCATAAGAGGGATGTCTTTGCGTAAGCCCCCCACAAAAGATTTATTTAATTATAGTGCTTCGATTTGGGTTGTGATCAACCCTCGTGATTTCTCTCCTCTATTATGGGTTTTCCACGTTAAAAATTCTCCGTGCATCTCTGGTTGAATTTTCTGCGGTTGGAATTTTTATTCGTAGTTGTAATTGATATATTAAGTAGGACTTGCTTTATCAACTTTGGTATTTTCTACGATTGGATCTCTACAGGGAATCCATTCCCATCATCCACATAGAATTTCCCATTTTGATTTTAATACTTCTTTAGGAAGGACACCCCACCCTTTCTTAAAAAAAAGGACACCCCACCCTCCCCCTTCATTCTTCAACCTTTTTGGGAAATTCTTTATACAATTCTTCAAAATAAGCAACATGAATGAAAGGGGTGTTTAGGCAACCTAGTTTACATCTCTCAAAAAGTTTGTCTCTCTTCACGTTTTTTCATTCCCTTCTCCCAATCATCCTCAGCAACATGTCAATAGCTCGCAAGTTTCACATCTTCAATAAGCAAACTATCTTCCAACAAGTTCTATTTTTCTTTCCTTCCTGCTCTTGTGACAACAAAAGTGATGTTAATCTTGTCAACAATCCTACGCAATATAATCAAACAAAGCACGTGGATATAGATCGGCACTCCATTTGTAGGAAGGTTAATATTATACAATTGAGTCTTCCTTTCATTATATCTGAAGATCAATTGGTGAACATCTTTGCAAAGGGTATTTTCATAGTGCAACAAGAACCGAATAAGCACAAATTGGCCATGACTTTCATTTACGTGCTACTTGAAAAGAAGTTTCAATGGTTGTATATGGATTAAGCAAATCTTGAATATGAATTCATTTGACCACCTTATGAATAGTGCAAGCATCCAATGTTTTGTTTCTAAGAGGAAAAGGAGGGGAAAACCTTGAGAAGACCATATTGACAATCATTGGAATAAATCGTGAGAGACCAAAGACTACTACAAATTTGTCTAGCAATCCTTTCTTATGTTGTAGAATAAAGTATCCTTTCAGAGGATTGAATCAAGGGAGCTTGTGCTACCGATACATAAAAATTGAAGAACATGTTGTCGGGTTTCCCACAACCAATTTTGGGAAGAATGTGTGTAAGTTGAGCATGTACAATCTCTCAATCCGAGATGATTGGTCATGCTAAGTTATATACATTGAAGGATTGTGGGTAAAGGATCGTTCAACCTTGTGAACTATATGTGTAACGTTACGTATCCGTTCTTTTTTCCTTTTATCAAAGAATGTGCAGACATCCTTAGCCGCTTGTGAGTGTTACGACTCACCTACCATGGTGTTCCTTCTCCATTGAGAATGATTTTCCATGTAAATCTTTGCATTTTGCAATTTGCTTGATTTTATTTATTTGTTTTATAGTCAAACTCAAACAAAAACGACTTCACATCAGAGTAATTTTCTTTGTTCTTCACATACTAAGAAATAAAATGCGGCATAGAAACATATCTAATCTGGCACCTGAATATGTCCCATGAAGTATGCATGCCTGGTTCTTCAGGTGGAAATCCATCTTTGGACAGCATATTCCTATACACAGGACCAGCAGTAGCCTCACCATCTTTCCCCTCTCTTCCACTTTCCACTTGAACAGCACCACATTTTTTCTCCATCTCTCAATATAGACGCACTCTGAAATGTCATGGAGAAAACCTATAACCATGAGATGGTGCAGGGAAAAAAAGAAACATCAAGAAACACTGTCAAACACAGCAATACCCACGAACATAGATTATTTTCAGAAAACAGCAGTGATATGCATGAGGTAATATTTAGATTTCAAAGACTAGTATATAAAATCTGCAACAACACCGTAAATATCAATACCAAGACTCCAAGCCCGGTCACGTACACCAAAGTTACTGTTAGTTTTTCGAATTTCTATCAGAATCTTATATGCACGGTCTACAATTTGGTCCATCATTTACGAAAATCTTCTTTCTATTTTTTTTAAATAGATAGAGAAGAAAAAAGAAATCGGCCAGGTAACCATTGACAATCAACCGAAGGTGCTTCTCTCACCGACTTATGGAATATATGCAAACAAAATAAGTTGCAACAGATTACGTTTGAAGAGAACACGTAGTCGGAATTTATCTTTCGTGTTTAAGACAAAAGGATGACGTGTGAGAAAATTAAGATATCCAACAAGTGTATGGACGTGACCAACGAAAAATTCCGGTTGTCTTAAGGCTGTTACCTCTGGAAATACCGAACCCCTAATATTATATTAGTGTTTCCCAGACGCAAAACCATATGCAAAAGCTACCTGAGTCAACAAACAAACAAGAGCACAATGGCCACTTGTAGAATTTAACAAAAACAAAACCATGGACAGGGAGTCGCAGATCCCCGCCTCCGAAAATCCGTGCTAATGTTTTGCTTATTTCACTAATGGAATAAGCAAAGTCGCCAACCTGCAGCTTAGCCACGGTGTTGAGAAGAAAAAATGACACACAACGAAATTTGTCTTACTTCTGCATGACAATTTTGTCGCCTCACCTCCTTGGAACAAGCGAACCACACTACTATGATACTATCTGCCAAAGAATCACACAAAAAAAACCGTAGAAAGAAAGCTAGCCGAAATTGGCCCAGACCTGGGAAATCTCGGGATCACAATTCTACTACCGAAAACATAGCGAAGATCCGAACTTTCTCTAAAATCAGAGGTACCAACAAACCCAAAAAGTTAGAAAACGCAGAAGGCCGCGACACCCACGTCGTCGAACTATCGCGGCCGCTCCTCCCACCAGTAAGTACAGAAAATACCAGCAGCCAACAAATTGCATACCTCCGGGAGTAAGGGGCCCATTTATACGAGCCCCATCGATCACCCACGCTCTCGTCATGCTCCCTTCGATCAGAACGCGGTCCTTGTAACAGGTGAGCAGAGTTAATGCATGCATCTTTTTTTTCTCTCTCACTCGTCCAACCACCATTGTCCGGTTGCTTGGGAGTATACCCTTTGGTGGATAGCATTTCCCCGAGATGTGGATATCCGCATTGAATCGCGCACACCGGAAGCGTGATGGATGGAGCTTGAGACGTTTTGGGAGTCTGACAGAGACGTGTTGGGGGGTACTGTGATTTCCTTTCTATTGTGCTCGTCTGCGCTATGGAACTACGGAGAAAAGGGAGCAAAAAAGGCCGGAGTAAATGGGAGTTCAATGGGGTAGGCGTGTGGCAGACTGGTGGAGGGATTAGTATGTGCGGAAGTGGGGACCCGGGTGGTTGATCAATGCAAGATGGGCGGTTGTATGGTAGAAAATTGGCATGGCCATTGTCATGGACGGGTGATATGGTAAGTCTCCTGTGTGTTTATCTAGTACTGGACCATGTGGACCATCTTGCCACGAGCAGCGACTAGAAATATAAGAATCATGTGATGTGGTTTGGGAATCCGTGGACCTTCCCAAGGATGAGGGAGGTCTTGGACTCCGGTATCTCAAAACTTTGTGCTTGTGATGCGGTTACCTTGGACTTGGCGGGTTCTCGTGGTCAAAGAATAGGTTTGGTTTAGCTTTGTCAGCTGGTAATACCTATGTCATGTACCTTGGGAGATTGTGGGATACCCTGTATTTTTGGATTGGGATTACTTGTATAGACCCTAAATTTTATATGATATAATATTTTTCTAACCATGTTTAAATAAAAAATTAACATAAAAATCATGTTATAATCATTAAAGTACATAATCAATGTCACATCACATCATATTTATCATTCCAACCATCCCAACCATCTAAACAACTACTGTTCACGGAAGGATACTCCAACCCAACCAAGTTATCAAACAAGCCCCTAGTGTCGGAAAGCTTGTGGGAGAATATGTATGCATGCATCTGTGGTAGATAGGTGACGTGCCTTTCTCGTCGGTCTTCTTCGTTGCAGCATGTGATCGTGTCTGCATTCATACCCCGAAGATTTTGTAGTTTCACGAGGTTTGGTCGGGTGGTTTGTAGCCTTGTTCGAGCCCTGTTGAATCGGTTTCCCATTCGAGATCGACTTCGAGGTAAGGCATGTGCTCGAATCTGGTTTGCATGTTGTGCTTGCTATGGTAGAGACTTGATATCACATTTCCTTCGAGCTCTCCACCTACAGAGAAATTGTTGGGTTGTTGTGATGTGTTGGACCTTCCTTATCGGCAAGTTCCATCATTGTTGGATTTGCTTGGTAGGGTGAAGGAGGTTTTTGATCATTTACATTTCTTGGAAGAAAGTTGAGAATTGCCTTTGAGGCCAGAGTTTGGCACATTTTGGTAGGAGTGGAATTTCCATTAGACTAGTAGCCTGAGCATGGCCCCAAGATTCTCTTCTCTCATTAAATGTGGTGTTCCGATCTTCTTGTTTAAATCATATTTTGTTTGGTTATCTACATGATGGGTTCAGGTCTTTATCTCTTACCATACTAATACTAGAGCGGGACTCTTTGTCCATTTTTTGGTGGAATATATAGTTATACTCCCATATAAAACATAACGTTTTTAAAATCCAGAGTTCATCCGATATTCAAATCAGAAAAATGACTATTCCATTACATAGAAATCAGTGAGAATTTTCCAACGAGTCCACATACAACAAGATCCATGTCCTTGAGCAAGAGTTGCCTCTACTTTAAGTTAGTAGGTCAAGATCCAGATCCAAATCGAATTCGATTAACCAAGCATGTCCCTATAAAATGGTGGATGGGTAGACCAAAGAAAGAATCCTCACTAGAGACCATCATAGGAGTGCAGATGGATTGTCGGAATCCTTGAAGGAGTTCTGACATAGTCCTCGGAAAAGGATGCTCCAACTAACAAATTGATACTGTCATCGCAGAGAGCACATCAAGGTCATCTATGTATGTGCATGTTGTCATCATGCACAACACACTGAAATAGTCATTCTGTGTAAGAGGAGGATTTGATGGAACATCCTCAAAGGTAATGGATCGACCTCTCTTACTGTTGGGTTGTGTGGTTTCTTGTACAACATATATGCAATTCCTATAGTTAATTTAGGCATTTTTAGATGCATGTGGGGCCATTTTAGAAAGTTATCACGTCACATTTCTCACATTTTCGGAGAGTCGCATATCGGATTCTTACGTAAGGTATACAATTATGATGAGAGTAACGAGAGACGTATATATGTAATCAAAGTTGAATTTTAGAACTTTTCACTGTTGAAATTTGCCTATAATTTCCAAATATGATCGATCAATCAAAAGATTAGATATATCGACCTGATATATTAGATCAGAATTGGCATTTTAAAATTGATATCGAAAATGATTAATTTGCATAGAAAAAATGAGATGGAATAAGATTATGTAGTTATATGTCTATTAGCAAAATGTGGTGGAAAAGGGTCGTGGTGAAACCCTCGAGTGAGTCCATTGTGTTATATATTTCAAATTAATCATGTATCTTGCAGCTACTCGTTGTGTAGTTGTTTATGTTTCGTAGACGATCCTTTCCATGTGGGATTCGCCTTACACGCGGACACCTTTTATGTAGTGCACGGATAGATGGAATTAGGTTCCACATGGGGCAAGACCCTCACTATAAAAAACACATCATCGACGAGCACGGATATGCACACCTAGTCCTCGCTCAATAATCACAATGTGATCGCCTACCTTGTGCACGCAAAACACAAGCCCATATGAGCGAGCACACGTGCCCTCTCAATCATCACATGTCAAAACAGGTGAACACATTGTGCTTGCTAATGTGCTCTCCCATGTCCTCATCTGACATGAACATGATGACCATTGGGTGTGAGCATGAGTTTGCAATCGACGAGCGCATAAGATATTGATTGAAAATGAAGTGATTGATAGTCCATGTATATATTATATCTTCTGCATCAAAGTTAATTAATAAGGAACGACCTACCAAATATCTTCATCTTAAACGAAATAGATAAAATTCACATTGGAAAGCTTAAAAATATTGTATATAAAAAATAAAAATTAAACAACATTTAAAAGTTCATATTAATCTAAAGACAATCTCTGTTCTACTATTAAAAAAACATAATCACTACTTCTTCTTGGCCAAAAAGATATTGGAGATCAAACTCTGCTTGATTCCTTTTTTCCCTTTTCTATTTCTTTAAACCGTCCATACATTTGAGCTCTTCTTTGAGATCAGACTCTTCCTCCTCCTCTCTCTTCATCTTCATTATCCTATTGATGCACTGGTAGTAATTCTGACCTATCAAATTTTTATAATATATAAGCAAGTAAAAATCAAAAATATACTTAGATTAGACATTTATTAATGCTTACATGTATGCTGTGAAATCTTCCCACAACTTGGTCACTTGAGCTATCATCATTGCCATCTGAGACTCAATAGACGCCGAGTGTTGTTGTGATGACTAAGATTGAGAATAGGATGGTTGGTCATAGGCAGAGTGAGAGTGTCGGTCTTCCTCCACATATTATGATGGAAAACCACTAATTGTTTGCTTCTTGTTGACGAAACCAACATATCTCTTGTCCAAAACTTATAATCATAATTTTATAGCTATATAAATTGTAGCATAATCATTTAATTGCTTAAATATTATTTTACTAGACCTATTTCCATAAAGTTTTACTAAATATGGGTCGTTGGTCTTCAGGAATGCTTGCCCGCTTTTCAACATTAATGGTCATATATTATTCCTAAAATTGAAATTAATCAATTAAAAATAAATATTTAATATGGTTTTAAATTTCACTTATCAGTTATAACAAATCAAAAAAACTAACCATCACTTCTCCTGCCTTAGGAGTAGACAACTGCGAAACACCATCTTCCATCGCTTTTGGGTCTTAGACCACCATTCATCAAGAGATGGTTCCATTTCCAACTTAGCTGCCTACATATCAATACTAATTTTTTTGCATAATATTACTAAAGTTATATACTAGCTTAATCTATATTTGACTGTGGCCTTTAGAGCCACTTGTCGATTTATTTTTTTACTTTTGGTGGTTCGCTCTACCTGTCACCGATCTCCTCACAAACTCGGCATTAGAACTGAAAGAATCACAAAATTAAATCCACCTGCCAAAAAATATCATAACATATTTAGATAAAATTAAAATTTTTAAAAATTATCAATCAAAAAAATAAATACCTTTCCTTGACGCACAAGTCGAAGGAAATCTCTATATATTTTTAAAATACATCTCCTTCAAACTTGTCTTTCTACACGAGTCCCTTCTAGTCTTGAATAATGTGCCACTCATTCTCATCTCCATTGTAAATGTAAGTCTCGATGACAGGTCTCATTCCCTAAACTAAAAGAAAAATGATACCTATCTGAAAGTTTTCAAAAAAAATGTCAGGTAATCGAATATAACAATATATTGCCTTTATAATTTAAATTTCTTACCAAAAACAAGTCGAACAGCCTCTCCTGCTCAACGGTGGGAATTGGCACCATCGAAACTCTTTACATGACGTATGTGCCTTTGATAATATTCATTATTTGTTTAACAACCCTGTGATATCTATATGGATGAAGAATTTAATGAAATTTGAATTACGAATGATATTTACCTCTTGTCCGCTGAAATCTGGAGAAGCAGATAGGAATCATGACAGTACATTCACATGCACATCTACGCTCGATGTGCAGAAGATGGAGAAGTCAAATCACTATAAAGACGAGCTGGAGCCGGGATAGGGCAGGGCTCAAGAACATAAGAAGAAGATGTCTCATAAAAAAACCTCCGTACGAAGGAGGTGGTGGAATACCGAAAGACTAGTAATACGTCACGAGATGACGCATATCATCAGAAACAAGTACGGAAAAGGTCAGTGGAGTAGAAGACGAAGGGTACTGTAAAGGGGACGAGCGATCGGATCGATGTAATCCATATGAACCACCTCACCGGAAATAAGTCATATCTATAAAATAACGTGGATGAAATTAAACAAAAGTCATAAATTTTGATTTATATTTTATTGAAGTTTGTACCTTAATCTTCATTGCTTGAATGTTGTGAAATATCATTATTCTCCTCATCATTGTCCTCATTAGACGAATCATCGTGCATATCATCCACATCTTCAATTACATCAGTACTTGTTACCATATTTTTCGCTAGTGGAATATTATCAATAATGGGGATAACTTCTGTAATATTACAACGATCGTAATCAGGTATGAAAATCACATATGCATCTTCATCCATATCGTTGTCCTTCTTATTACGTGACCTCGTGAGTTTATCTGTACAATTGTTAGATATTCAACATTTTCCTCTTTCTTGAACTTTATCAAGATAACATACTTGACCTACTTGTATAGGTAGGACAAATGATTTATATATTCGTATGTGTGTATATACGCACACATCAGTGTAATCACATCAATCACGTTATTTCTTTTATCAATAACTATGCCATCATTTGGATCATACGAATTATACAAAAAAATCTTGTTAAGTCCTTGAATATTGTACTTGGCTTCCAAAACATCTTTTATAATTACATAGTAGTCGATATTATCCTCTTCGTAATAAGATCCACGAACCATTACCCCAAAATTATGAATACATAAATTGTTGCTTTAATTTATTATATGAAAATGATAATCACTAATACAATAATTTGTGTATTATTAGACTTAATATATCAGATCTTTTAAAAAGTTCTCAAGCATCACTGATCTTTCTTCATTGTCTGTCAGAACTTTCATATAGTTATTAAACCATTCCAAAAATTTATGCCAGTAGTATTTAACATTCTAATCCTCGTTCCAAGACAGATTCTCATCATCTATTTTCTTTCTAAATAATATTTAATATTAAGTGATAATTATTAAGAATTCATTAGAATAAATTTAAATAAAAATATGATAGAGACTAACTTACTCGACATATTGTGTTGTTTTATCGCAATTGACTAAAACGCATAACTCAATAGCTTAATTCTCTTTCTTTGACATCAAATGTTTTATTCCATTTCCACTTGGTTGAGTTGATGGACGAAAGATGCTTACGTGATAATATACATTTGAGAGTATTATTTTATTTCTACTCAGTCTATTGTGGATCATCCTCACTTCATCAGGAAAATACTTTTCACGAAAGGTTTTAACTTATTCACACACACACAAATATATATATATATATATATTGGAACCTATCGAATCCTCCACCCAACTTTTATTTCGCACTTTACGTTTCAGAAAGAACGTCAACCTGATAAATTTAACCATCAGTAACTTATTAATTAAACATAATAAAAGAAATAACCACGTGTAAATTTAGCCATTACCTTTTAAATGGATACATTCATCTATATTTGATCGGTCCACCAACCTTATTTGCATATGGTAACTGAATCATAAGATTCTTCATCGAATTAAAAAAATACAAGCAGAGATATCTTCTCCAAATTACACATTATAACCGGAATATTTTTATCAAGATAACATATCTCATCAATGTAGAGTCATGTGGGACATTTAGTCTGGAAAAATCTAATACCATCCCATAGAACATCCATGATATATTTTGGTAACAATCCTTTAAACATTGTTGGTAATAGTCTCTTCATAAAAACATGGCAGATGCTTCATTCATTTAAATCGGAACTTCTTTAAATCAACAAGATTTATAAGATTCGTGCATAACCGTCTATAGATTCGCATACAATTTTTCTTGAGACTTGTCCAAAATATACTTACTTTTCTTGAGACTTGTCCAAAATATACTTACTTTTAGAATTCCAATTCTTCTATTATAGTACTTTTAGCATACAACCCTGATCGATATTATTTTTAAATCACGACAAGATGTAATTGAGTCCTTTGTATGTTCAGCGACACTTGGGACTATATAAAAGATATTATCAAACATATTTTTTTCAATATAAATAACATTTAAGTTATGTCGAATTAATTGTATATTCAAATAAGGTAACTCTCAAAAAAATACTCTTTGTTATCTAATTACGAATTTCAATGAAACAAGATGATGGTTGAGTATGCTCGTTGGCATCGAGTGTAGAATTTTCAAATTATTCGACCTCTAATAACAACATGTCGCCGGTCTTCATTATTGGAGGATCAGATAATACCGCAATATTACATTTGAATTGTTGTTTCTGTCTCCTATATGAATGCTCTTTTGGGAAAAAACGCCTATGACAATTAAAAAATAAGGATTTTTTCACGTTGAAGTTGGAAAGATTTCGTACTCTCCATACAATAAGGACAACTCTCCCATCAATGAGTACTCCATCCAGATAGCATTCCATATGTTGGAAAGTCATTTATCATCCACAATAACACCACTTCCACACTAAATGCCTGACATTTATTGATGTTGTATGTATCAACTCGGTGTATACATAATTTTTTTACTCATCAATAAAATGACGTTAATACACAACAAATATTTTCCACAATGAGTAGGTCTATGTACTAATAGTAATAAGAACATAAATTGACATTTATTACACAATCACGAAGGTAGATTATAAGAAGTCATCATTACTGACCAACAAGAATAGTCTTCACTTCTATCGTCTTGGTTGAATCCGTATGTACACAAATCGATAATACAGTTCATTTTGTCTATTGCAAATGATGGAAAATCTACCATCAATTTTTTCCAACTCTTTGAATATGATGGATGCTCAATATACTTTTCTTGTGTATAACATGCACGCCACAACATCTACAATAATGCAACCTGTTTAGTCGAAGTGTTAGTGGAAAGTAACATAAAAATTTCCGTCCAACTTTACTTTCACTTTTATCGGAGTCTTATATCTCAGCTTGTTACATCTTGAATATCATATTAATTTCGAATTCTCACCATAATACAAAATATGATGATTTGTACAAGAATCAATTTTCACCTTTGTTAAATCCATCTTCTTCGTCATTTTTTCGATTTACAATAGTTGACGGGTGATTCATGATCTTTAGGCAATAATTTTAAAAAAAATAACCGACATTGCATCAAGATTCATGTCTGTCATATTATATTCAATTTTTATAGCCAAGAATTCCGAAATTATCGAAGTTTCAAGTATGTCTTACAACATAACCATAATGATTCTTCTATATTTTCTTCAAGATCTAGTAAATTTCTTCAGATTTCATGCGTTCCTCATTATCAAATGTTTCATCCAAAAATTTCAGATCCTATCACAACCATTACCATTTCAATAAATGGATTACTTTTGGAAAGTTCGTTTGCTTCATGTGTCGTGGCAGAGATCATTTCACCGCATCTCCATCACGTATAATAACTTTCCATGAATCCATGTCTATAGAGGTGTAATTGAACTTCATCTTTAACTTTCTTCTTAAGTAGATGACAATAAAGACATGGATAGATAATTATACCATCTGAATCAATAACTGTAGGATCGTTAGCGTAAGAAAATGCAATAAACTCCTATACGCCACGTTGAAATAACTCCAACAAGCATCTGTCTTGGACACGATTATAATCCACTCCCTATTTCTCATCATTCTAATGATGAAAGAGAGGTTTCAGAAGTAAGGAGATAAAAGAAGAAGTTTTTTTAATAATATAACTCTTGTGTGCTTTAAAGATTCAAAAATAGAATAAATAATGCTAAATAGATATTAGAGTTTATATCTAAGCAAATTTCATCAGCATAACCACATACCCCTTCAATATAACTCATAGATTAAGCTTGATAGCCTTTAAAATTTTTAACAAAGTAATAATTATTAAATTATATTAAGATTAATCTAGTATATCGGAAAGTAACATGGTTATATTGTCGAAATCGAGCATATATATAAACTCTAACATATATGTAGCAATAATTCAATTTTTAAATCTTTAAAGATTCCCCTAGTTTGGAACCTCTTAACCAAAGAATGCTAACATAAAATTTATATTGTACGGATATCTTGAATTAATCTCCGTATGTACGTGCTACATATGAGGACTTCATGACACCGGTATAATATATAAATTTATATTAGCTAGGCATCTACATAGATTTGGTTGGTTTGAAATTGGGATATGAAGTTATGTGATCTTAATATCGTGCCTAATAAGATGTTTAATATTAAGTCATTGGAAATGTATCTGCAAAAAAATATCTTCCAACTACATACATCAAAATCCATAACAATTGGAACGAGATATCCCATCATGAAGTGCAGTAGTTTTGTGAAATAAAATACATAACACATTGGAAGTGATGAAATCTTATAATGTGTTGCACAAGCTTCATGTCATGCATGGCCACACATTATTCGGTATGGAGGGACGCATTGTATGTGTTTTGTTCTATGTGATGTTATAATTATTTAACATTTCCACCTCATTAACTACCTAACTACAAACTAATGTGCCACGTTGGTTCACATTAGTTAAACTCTATGTGATAAAAAAATCACAAGATTGTTTTTTAACTGGAAAAATATGAGACGTATTGTCTCGGTTGAATAGAGTATGGGGTATTTAAGGAATTTTGCACGGTACTTTTATTTCTATTTAGAAAAGCCTATAAAAGTTTTTTATCACATTATTTTAAATAAATTTTTAGTCGTTTTAATAATTAACAGTGGTGTTTCAAATTTAGTTGATGGAAAAATATGCATTTGTTTAGTTAAAATTTTAAGATTTTTTTAAATAAAGTAATTCAATATAGTGGAAGGAAACTTACATGTATATACTTCCTCCGTAATACACAGTAACCCATACTCACATACATGCACAGTACACAACTCTCATTTCTAAGATTTTACTATAAATTAAATTAATATTATAAAATATTTTTAGTATGCACTTAAAATAATTTAATATATAATTTTAGGATTTATTAAAATATTTTTAGTTTTAAACAAATTACAACAATGAAATCGTGTTTTATTAACTATTATTCCTTTAAAAACCTAGTGAATTATATTTTCAATATAATTAGTAGTCTCTATATTAGTTTTATTTATAGTTGAATTTGGAATTATTCGCAGTCATATTTGAAATTAGTGACCTTGTATAATTTGTAATTGAACTAAATTACTTGTATTAAATAATTAAATTGGATGATTTTTCTCCTTTTTATACTTCCATATGGAATAATTTATGTTTAAAAATCTTTGAAAGGCTTATTTACATATATGTTATTTAATGTTTTGGAAAATGAAATTAAAAAATATGATTAAAACAAATAGTTAATACAAAAATAAATTTCATCATTTTTAATTAATTATATATAAACACCCTACCTCAACTGACCACCACCCTCAATGCATAACTTATACAATCCTCTCTCCATATATTGGCTCATACTCTATGCCTCTCTCACTCTCTCTCCCATATCTACACTCTATGACAAAGATGTTTGTTTGCATAGAGGCATAAGTAGATATTCCATGTCATCGTTATCCAAGTTATATCATAATATTCACAAGTTATGCATCATGTTATTTAAGCACAATACACTAACAAGGCATGATATTCCAAATTCGCTGGTTTGGTCATTATAAATCGGCAACAAGGTATACTGATAGGAATAAAATGACAAGGGTATTTAGTATTCTAATTTAATGTGAACATTGACATGTTATAAGCTGAGGCAATTCATCATACACCTTGCATGCATATGGAATTCCATCTATACTACACAACACATCTGACATCTATAAATGAATTGTATGCAGCATACACATGTTCAAGAAATCAAAATCTAACATGTATAATGAATAATCTATCAATGATACAAAAAAACCTAAAACATCTAAACATGAACGACATGGAAGGGAATGCTAAAAATTGAGAGAAAAGATGAAAGGATATACGTAAAGGAAGATATGAGTGTGCTTAGAAAATCGAAACTGGGTTCGTCGGAGATAATGTGGGTGGAGAAACAATCATCAGAGTAGTGTTTTGGGGGAGGGGTCAGAGGAAGATTGAGAAGAAAGGGATCTTTGTTGTTTTGTTTACGAGTGCGGGTGAGCACATTAAGTGAACGCTCGGTGTTGGCCAAGGTGCTCGTCCAAATTTCAAGACACACTACACGTAGACATGTCAAAATTTCAAATGGGCGAACACAACGGGAGAGCACAAATATTAGTTGTGTGCTCGCATGCAAATTCAAAAATGTGCGACTCTAAAATTTGACTGCGAGACACAGCTGGCAAGAGCAAATGTTTGACTTGTTCGCGCCAGCGGTTGGCTGAACAGTGTGTTCGCCCATCCCTCGCACAACTATGCTTGCCTTTGTGCTATTTTTTGTAGTGTCGTAGTCCCTAGATAGAAATTTAGATAGTTGTGACCATAATAGATGAGTTGCCTGACATTGTATTTAATGTCCGTTGTAACATTCCAATCTCTACTCGACGTAGTTTAATGCCAAGTAGCACAATTGGTAATCTAATGTTCACTTTCACGTGGAGTTAGCACTTAGATATCAGTTGATGTTTGGCCGCATCAACTGCTACTCCAAGTATTAGCACCATGAGAGGAGTTTCGGGATGTGGTTAATGAAGGAGGAGAATGGTTATCAATTTCCTATGTCATAGAATAACATAGATAGTCTTTGACTTATTAATGATTTTATAATGTAGAAATAATTAGATTATTTTCTTATATCCGATGGGAAAATAATGATGGCTTGGGGGCTTTTACCCATAATCACAATACATGGTTTGGTGAATTTATGATTAGAACCCTAACTTGTGCTCTGCGCCATTAAGGTCTTTAACTAGCTAGTAGTAAACTTTGGCCGACACGATTGTTTTTAGGATGTGATAAATGAGAAAATGTTGAATATACTCGTCAGACGTGTAACCTGATATAAGACAACTTGCAGAGGCCCAATATGTAGTAAGTTTATGTGGATACTCATGAGTATTTTCACACTATTTTTCTTACATTTACACTAGTAGTTAGAGTTAGCATCATTATGATGCATCTCTGATTTATCATTACAATATTCATTTATTATCCTACTAACTTAGACAAAGCATTAAAATACATCACTAATTCACTTTTGTTAATTGGCCCTCTTCAATAACTAACCCTAATTATTGTATAAATTTAACATCTTTTTATTTCCTTTATTTTCTTTATTTTCTTCTTATTGAAAATTCAAAAAATAGATAATTATTGTATATATTTATTTGGACATTAAAAGAAATAAAAAGTACAAAAATGGTAAAAGAATTTTAAAGAAAAGTGTTTTTATTTATTGAAAATACTTGTGAAAAAATTACTTTGTTTATTTGACTTCTTTAAACTTTTTGGTCAACATGAATCCTTTCGATCTCATCGAGTTCTACAAATTTCATGTTTTGACTTTTTCTAATTCAACTTTGTTTTATTTCTTTCAAATTTTCTTTTATTTCCTAATTCTGAATAATTCCATTGGGCTACGTGGTGCCCCTTGGGTTGCCTATGTGGTCTGCTCTCCTATCACCGCCAGTCTACCTGCCAACCATTCATCTCCTCCTGATGGGCTCCATCCTGGCTGCACACCAGCCCCTCACTTCCCACCATTGGATCATATCGCTTGATCTGATCTGGTCCACTCCCTCACGCCCTCCTAATGGTCGTTGGATCGCACGATCCAACAGTCCAAACCACGTCTTCTTCCTTTGTAACTCCCCCTCTCTCCACTAATGCCTCGTCGCCCACCTCTCTTCTTCCTATTTTCTCCATCACTCTAGACCTGCTCTCCACTTGTTGACCTCACTCCCACATAGTCCTCTCACCCGACATTCTCGTTCGGCCATTAAACTCCACGACTTAATACCTAAGGCCAATACATGGTCGTTACAAACCTCACTGCCACCTTTTATAACGATCAGATACCCCCCTTTAAAACCTTCACCTCCAGCCACTTCACAATGATCCACCACTTCATGGAGCTCTACCTACTCCTTCTTCCACTCCTCATGCTAGGAGGAGGAGGAATCGAAGGACTATATTGGTCGTCGCCTCTAGGTGTGATGCTTGGTCGTCTAGACAAGCAACGGTTGCTCTGCGACCGTTTGAGCTTCGTACATAGGCTGAGCACGATGAGCGATGAATCGAGCCCTCGTCGACTCAGCCAAAGCCCCACTCTACCTCCTTCTTTCTCCTTCAATCTCCAAGTAAGAATCTTCTCATTTTAATCTTGTTTTCTTTGCATTTATTCACAACACACACATATTCCCACCTTCAACTCACCATACCTCCAGCACTGTCGGATACTCCTGATCTTCATTGGGGGTCTAGACCACACTCATCCTTCCTCTGCAACCTCCCCCACTCTGGGATCCCTCTCCTCTGCCCGATAGCTCGCCATACCACTTCCCCACTCTTCGATTATTCTCTTTATAACCTTCTGCAGGTCATAAGCCTTCAATGATGAGAATTGACCTTGCTGCTCTAATCTAGAGCTCCTACGTTGATAATGGAGAATCACCTCGCTGACCTAGCCAATTTAGCTCCTCATCGCTCATGTCAGACCTTCACCAACCCCCTCCAATCCTTCCCCAGCCTTCAACGCTCGAGTAAGACAAGAGGGGAGCTTCAAGACGGTCGTTGGAGACCTGTCTTTTCCATCACATCAAAGAGGACAATGGTAGAGCCCATGTTATAGACATTGTCCGATCATTTTCATGGGACAATCCAAATCTTGCTCCAACCTCATTATCATACCAAGGGGCTCGGTGGACCCGAAGAAGCGACTCATCACGAAAACCGTGCAACATGGCTTCCGAACCTGCACCCGATCGACCCTCATTCCGAGCATGTCCCATGTACGTGCCATGCGCACGTAGATTGGGTAAATTTCATGCAACCCCCGAAGAGTTCAGATTTGAAAAAGGTCTCGCCCAGGCGTACGTGCCTACATGTCGCGTCTAGGAAAATTACAAGAGGGCCCCACCGGTTTTTGAATATTACAAAAAGGACCCTCCCATGACCATTTGGAAATTATTTTGACTAGTTATTTCTATGTTTTTCTTGCAACTACGCCCTTATACTATTTTATTATTATCTTGAGCATGCGATCTCCTTTCTCATTGATTTTAATTTCATTTTGATGTGAATTTCATCTTCTACATGATGGCATGATTTATTAACTGATTTGACGCATATGCTAAATTCTAAACATTTCATGTGCCATCTGATTTTCATTTAAGTGCCATTAATTATTATTACGCATCAATTGAACATGAAATTAAATCATTCTTTTAATGCTCAATCTATCTTTGTAATTTAGGGGTGTAAATGCATACATCATCTATTTGCATTGCATTTCATAAGTGGCATCTATAATAGCTCGAAAACCAAATAAAAAGTTCATATTTTTCATTCACTGCATGCCTTGCATATCATGGTGTTTCATATTGTCATTCCTTTTTATTTTGCATAAAATTAAAATAAAAAATGCATGATATTTGTTCATCATCCTGTAAGCATGTTGTGCATGTTGTGCCTTTTATGCATTTATTTGTCTTTTGCATTTGTTTGCCAAGAGACCAAAGTTCAGGAAATAAATTTCTTAATTTAAATAATGATCACTAATTAATCTTCGAGGAGGCTCGTGTCCATGTGTTTGACCTTATATGCTTGCCAAGTAAATTATCCACATATTCCAAGTTATGCTTTTTGTTGTTATACCTTCCGCCTCCTATACTACAATTAATCGATTATTAAAGAGGTGGATTTCCGATTCATCAGATAGTGTCGTTACCGCGAACACGACTCATCCTCATTGGTTTTTGGATTTTAATGTATTATTTTGAGTTTATTATTTTCAACACATAGGTCTCTATTTTTGCATTATTGTTGATAATTAAATTTTTTAATATATATATATATATAATGAATTTCTTTTATGGCAGAGCCCATAGAGATGGAGAATGCTCGGTTGACACAAAGGCATGGAGTTGGGTGATATCATTGCAAAGAGCCACCAAAGGGATTCTGAAGACATCGAGGAGTCTAATTAGCAATTTGTTCATTGCATTTTTATAGATTATTTGTATAATTGCATTTCCAGTGGTCCTCATTCGAGGGCTTGTGTGTATGTATATGGACTTAGACAATTTCTATGGTGTGTGAAGCCTATTTCACCCCAGTACGGCTGGGGTTCCGCTTGAATGTTTGAACTTAGGTGTAGGCGCATGACTCTATGAGCTTATTTCACTTAATATCACAGGTGCTTGATTATAGGTTAGGACAAACAAATAAGAATCAAGGAGTTCACTTCATCTCCTCTGATTCATGGAGATGCATGTAACATCGATTGACTTGGCCAAATTTAACTTAGATCGTCCCGCTAATAGTATCATGTTTAGTTGTTTCCTGGAATTGTGTGCATGTAGTATAATTTTTAAATTCAGTCTTACACATGTATGGAGAATGACGGAAGCACCATAAGCTTCTCTCTCAAGCATGCATTATGTTTTCTCGTATGCGTCGACTTTTTCTTGATCTTACTCTTGATTTATCACTTAGAATATATATGAAATTGGAAATGGTCGTTAGACGATGAATGTATGATTTATGCTCACATTAATTTAGTGATAACCTAAAGCATAAAATTAGGATTTTTAAATGCAAGTCGACCTTTGGAGAAAAATCAAATTGGATTATGGGAGAGCAATGTCGGCATCGTACACAGGAGGTGTTTGGATGTGAGAGGTGAGGACGTATCCCTAGGATAGTGCCCAAAATCTATTTTTAAGCCATGCATAATAGACTCAAAATTTGGATAATCGCCAATAAAACTGACAAGATAAATGACCAACATTTCTTGGTCTTAACATGTGAGTTGGTGAACCAACACTACAAAAAAAGGCGGGATTGGCGTGCACAGATTTGCGTCCATGATGAATCTCGTATTCATCATGCTAAAAGCCACAAATTAAAACCCCTGCTTAATCAAACCAATAAAAATACCCCCTAATCCCTTGTTTTTATCATGTATTATATTGTATATATTTTACCATTAAATTATTGTTTTTAATTCCCTTTATTTTTCTTGTAATTATTTTATCCTTAAAAACCCCTAAAAATTAGGTAGATAAGTAGTCTATAATTCATTGACCATTAAAAACATTAAAAAATACAAAAACATCTCAAAACCACAAAATTGGTGTTTTTATCCACCTAAAAATACCCCCAAAAATACTTTTGTACAAATGAACTCTTTTGGCTTTTTGACCAACATGAAAGTTGTAGATCTCGTCGAGACGAGCAACTTTCATGTTTTGACTTTTTCCTAATTTAGCCTCTATTTATTTATTTTCTATTTTTCTTTGTAATTATTCCTGAATTTTCTCATTGGGCCACGTGGCGCCCTCTGGGCCTCCCACGTGGCCCACCTCCCCTCTTGCCACCTGGCATTCAATCTGACCGTCCGATCCACCCCTGATCGCCCTCATCGCCACCGTCCATCACCCGCTTTATCTTCAGCCGTCAGATCAAGCCACCAGATCTGATCTCGACCTCTCCTTAGCGCCTCGACTACAACCGTTGGATCAGCCTCCATCTAACGCCTCTCCTCGCGCCACGTCTCTCCTCAACCTCCACCGCTCGATCACCTGCTGATCCAACGACCAGTTACATGCTACGTTGCCTCTCACCTCAACCACCCGATCCCACGACCATCCAACGATTCTCAATGCGCCACGTCCCCCTTCAAACCCTTGCCGTCGGATCTCACCAGCTCTTCATATGGGCTGCCCTTTAGCGCCCATACCTCCGCCACACGATCAGATACTAAGATCTGATCGTAGCCCTCCGCGTGCACTCCACTCCCAGTCGTTGGATCTCACGATCCAACGGCTGTGGCTCATCGTCAACCTCGCGTAACCTCCCCCTTTCCCAGCCGTTTCACCTCGCGCGCACTTCACCCCCTTCCATTTATCACCGCAACCTCCGGCCATCTTTCTGCATCATAACATCTTCCCCTCGTAGCTATTACACCCTACTTCCTCGTGAACCTCATCAAACACCATCTCCATTACTCCTCTTCATCATATCAGCCGTTGAAATCATCGTCGTTACCTCCGTTACAACCACAACCTTCGCCAATTTAATCCCACGCTCCGCCGCCTAAGAGCCTCGTCCACCATTCTTGGGCTAAACCCTAGCTTCCTCCGCCCCTCCGGTGACAGCGGAGGGGCGGAACGTCGAGGTGACGATGGGTTTTGCTCGGTGTCGACCCTCGGCGTATCTCTGTCGTGTAGCGGTGTCTCCGGCCACCTCCGAGCTCTCTGGCATGGCTGACCAGACTGGGCAAAGATCCCCGGGCCTCCTCGAGGTTCAACACAAGCCATCCTCCGCCAGGGTTCCCCTCCCCGACGAGGTTCCTCTCCCCCTTCTTTTTCTAAGTGTTTCTCCCATTTATCCCGCAGCCTACAATCAGCTTCACCCTCGCCTAATCACCCCACGAGCTCCGCCCGACCACCAGTAACCTCGCCGACCACCTTCTTCTTCTCCAGACCCCCATCCGCTCCGACCCCCCCTTCTGCTCCAACTCTGCTAGAGTAGAAGCTTTGGGACTCCACTTCCTACCATTCCACGGCCCCCACTCACCTCACACAACCACGCACCACGCTTCGGCTATATTAACCAATGCAGGAACCTTCAATGGCCGGAACTGGTGTCGGAGCTCCTTCAAGCTATATTCTGACGGCGAGGCTCCACCGATCTCCCCCTCCGATCAAGTTCGGAGCTTCGCCGCACCTTCAGGAGCTTCGCTGACCTACCAGCAGTCTTCCCCAACCTTCAGAAGGCCTCGCGAGGCGAGACGGAGCTCTTCACGTGTCGCCGGAGCCCCGCCTCCTCCGGTGACCCGCGGTGGAGGATGATGACACAGATGTTGTCCGATCATCCTGATCGGACGGTCATGAAGACAACTCGTGGCAGAGCCAAACCTCCAGCCGAAGCTACAGCCTCGAGTCACCCGGGCCACCAGATTAAGCCACGTGTCCCGAGCCGCAGTCCCTTCCCGAGCCTGGGCCCTCACATGCATCGCACGTAAGGGCTTGGATAATTTACGCAAAAAACCCTGAAGTTTTCAAGATTTACATTTTGGTCCCCAGGCTCGTGCCCCATGTGCGCATGGGTATTTTACAGGGAAGCCCTTCATTTTTTTGGAAATTACAAAAAGGCCCCTACGCGCAGATGGTGAAATTACAAGGGGGCCCATGCGGTTTTTGATATTTGCATTTAGGTCCCTTTAGGGACCTAAATGCAATATTTATCCTTTATTTTTATTGCATTTTTAATACAATTATGCCCCTGCATTGTTTTTAGCATAACTTGAGCATCGTAGGTCCAAATTGCATGATTTTAGTGTCGTTTTGATCCTTGTTTTGTCCTCTACATTCTAGCATGCTTAATTATCTTATTTGCTCCTGTTTTAATTGAAGCAAATTTTTATGTGACAAATGGGACCATGCTCTCCTTATCTTGCTTGGATTTGATGACCGCTCTTCATTGTTGCGATTAAATTGACACTAATTTCATTTCTATTTTGTTGCTCATATTTTTATGGTATAATTGTAGGCTTTAATTTAGCATACTTGTTCTCTTGCATTCTTGCTCATGCATCATCTTTAACTTGCATAAAAACCGATAAAAAAATAGCATGCATCATGGCATTGCCTTGTAAATAGAATATTGCATCCTGTGGACCTGAAATTGGAATTTATTCAAATTGTGCCTTCATGAATCAAAATTCATTACACACATTAGGCAGTCGTGTCCCCTGTGTTCGACCTTGGTAGACTTGCTAAGTTAAAATATTCCACGACATTCAATGACCGTGGTATTTTGATCGACCGAATTCGCCTCCTGTACTACGACATAATTCCACATTATTATAGAGGTGAATTTCGTGTTCATCAGTTCACTAGGCGAGAACATGTGCTCGCTCGGTTGTGGGCGAGCACAGGAAGAGCACATGTATATTGTGCGATCATATGATGCTAATAAAAGTCAAGCATTTAACATGAAAGTAGCTCTGCTTTGGACGATATGACTTCCCAGCATATGGAATGTTATCTGGATGGAGTACACATGGACGTAAAAGTTGTCCATATTGTATGGAGAGTACTAAATTATTCCAGCTTCAACACGGTCAGAAACCATGTTTTTTTATTGTCACAGACGGATTCTTCCAAATAATCATCCATATCGAAGACAGAAGCAGACTTTTAAAAGGAACACAATTGATCTTTCAGATCACCACCATTTAAGACAGGCGATATGATATTATTAAGCTTGTAAGAATTGGAGAAATCAACCTTAGAGAATGGAGATAAAACAAAAAATCTTCCTGGTTTTGGTGACAGTCATAATTGGATTAAGAAGAGCATATTTTGGGAATTACCATATTGGAGTAAGTTACAGATACGACACAACTTAGATGTTATGCATATAGAGAAAAATATATTTGATAACATCTACCTCAGCAACCCTACTGAATTCCCGTTCTCGATCCCCATACCAGCACGGACATCGATGGGTTCTGATTCTCCTTCTTCTGGACGTCCGAGCACCTCCATGCCTTTACCTGTTGCAGTTGGACAGACTTCAGCATCCCATCCTTTGTTGGAGGTTACGGCGGATGGGAGGTAAAATTTTAATAAATTTTGTCATTAAAATTTTTCCAAATATTTATAAATTGTATCATATTTAAAAATTTTAGCAAATATAGGGATTTTTTTGAATAGCAACAGGGTTGCAAAGGAGATGACCAACATAATCAAGACACACTTGACTTCCATGCAATTTAGATGGTGTCTCATCCCTGCTGCAGAACAGGAGAGACTATTTGACATGTTTCTGGTAAGAAAAATTTCTAAGAAGTGATATAGAAATTTTTGGTCAAGTTATTTGGATCTGATAATTTGTTGTAATTTTCAGAGTAGGTTTCGCCTTGGTTCTGGTCTGGGGAAGGAGGCTTATCGTCGAGCCTATATTCGTTTGGCGGAAAAGAGAATGAGCGATACATTTTTCAAGGCAAGGAGAGACTCGCATGCGAAGACGGGATGTGAGGAGATGAATTTCGAGGAGATGAAGAGGTTCCCGCCAACATGGTGTACGGAGGATAGGTAATGTATTTCTCAAATAATTTATAATAAACTTTTTGAAATAATCAATAATCATAACATAATCCTTGTAGATGGGCGGATTTCTGTGATGCATTCGTTGCGGATGCAGAGTTTGGAAGAAGATCCACGGTGGGAAGGACAAACCGTCAAAAACAAAGGATTAAATCGATAAGTGGTTCTAAAAGCCACAATCAGATTAGAGCGGAGATGGTATTATATTAAAATTTATTTTTTTAAATCTACTTTAATATAATGCAATGTTGTTATCACATCTTAAAAAAATTTCAGGCAGCTAGGTTGGAAAGAGAATCCTCTTTTCAGGAGTGGTGGTCGAGGTCCCACATGAGTGGGAAAGAAGGAGAGTCGCAATGGTCCACTCCTGAAGTAGGAGAATTGTCGGTAAGTCTATCAATTTATTTGCAATTGAATGATATATTATAACTCATTTATATATATTTCACTTTGTATTTCAGGATCGTTATTTGGCACTATCTGCAGAAAATTAAGGTGGTGATCCAACTGGAGAGCAATCTCCATTTGATAAAACAATCTGGAAGCAGGTATAGATAAATATTATCTTACTGTACTCATTTCTAATATATAATTTCATATTAAACAATGAAAATCTTATAAGGTGTTGGAGGAGAGGGACGTTGTGGCGAACAGGAAGCAGACGATTGGTGGTCTTCCTCCATATTATGTGGAGGAACATCGTCACTCCTATTCTGCATACTCACAGCCATCGTACATACAACCACATCCGTCCCAATCATCAATTCCAATGGATTCGCAGATGGAGATGATGGTGGAGCAGGTGACGAAGCTCCGAGAAGATTTCACGGCGTACATGTAAGTATTCTACTTATAGAATGAGTAATAATTTTATATTTCTATATCTACAAAATTCAAGTAACAGGTATATATCTTCCATATATAATATAGGTCGCAAAGGCGTGCATCTCAACCTGAGGAGATTGAATCCGATGACGAAGAGGAGGAGGAGAATGACCCTGAAGAAGAGACACCATGTATGCTAGGTTCAAAAAATGAGAAGGAAAAAAAGAAATCAAAGCAGGGTTTAATGTCTAAATTTTTTAGTTCAAAGAAGAAGTAAATTGTTGTTGGTATTGATTTATATTTTTGTTAAACTTTTAACACGTCTTTTAATTTATATGAACTTTGATAATATAATTTGTTGTAATTTTACTTGTCTTTGTTGATTCAAACATATATTTGTAGTATTTAGATATTAAATTTGAATGTTTATTTCTAAGTTCATGTATATTGCGTGACTTTGACTTGTCAGTGCTAGTTATCTTAGTTGACGAACTGGTATACTATATATACGCTTAGCGAGCTCTGATAAGTACTTGCAGTGGTTTATTGGCAGGCTATAAACGTTTGACGGGGCGTCAAAACCCGTCAAACTTGTATAATTTTTTTCCTGGAAATCAGTTTGGGCGAGCACATGTGCTCGCCAGGTGCTTCGTGAATGATCGCCCTATTTAATAGGGGTGATCATTGCGGCGAGCACATCTGTGCACACCAGCAAGTAGGCGAGCACATAGCGTCCCACTGTGCTCGCCCACCTGCCGGAGCGACTCTCATAAAATCGAGAACACCTTGAACTAGCACATGTGCTCGCCCACCAGTCGTGCGTGCACATGGCGTACACTAGGCGTGCACATTACGAGCCTTTATGTGCACGCCAATCCCGCCTTTTTTGTAGTGCAAGGGTGCATTACGTGATTGGTTAAGCTTGATTGTGTATTTCACCCAACCCCCCTGTAACCTAATCACTCCTTCACCCATCTAAATAGATTCAATCATCTCTGGAGATTCAACCATTTTTATTAATCCATATCATACTAACCCTAACTAATGCCTCGGTTGCCCATTCTTAAATCATCATCCAGATACTTAGGCTACTATTCAGCCTAAGTATAGGGGGACCATGTAATTCTCTGATTGTTCACCTCGGGTCTCTCTATCCTCATTGCATATCTCTATATCTCAACCTAAGTATAGGGGAGACCCGAGCCCATGTATTCTTCTCCACCCATTTGATCCCTTCCCTCAATCTTCTTCTTATACATAGGTTATTTATAACCCAGGTATAAGGGGATGTCCCAAGTCAATTCATGTATGCTCTTCCATATTTTATCATGAGTTATGGCTTCATATCACTCTGTGTTATGAGGACATAGCAAAAGTTAAGTATATGGGATGTACAGTATATATTTCATATATATGCTTTATCCAGAACTCTTATTTAAAAAAATCAAAATTTCTATGGTTGCGTTATATTATTCTATGAATTAATTTTCAAAAAAATGTTTGTAAAATGATTAAAAAATTTTCAAACTATGTGGCATTGTTTTGAAAAATATTTGATAATGTTTTGAAATAAGGGATTTGTCTCATTTTGAAAATCATTTGAAAATCTGTATATACTATGTGACATGGTTTGGATTTTTTGAAATCTTTCAAAAATAAGGGATAACGTGAGATTAATTTCTGTTCGTTTAACCCTATTCAAAAAAACCATAAAATTTAGAAAAAGTTAAAATATTCTTTATAACAATTCTGACTATTGAGATAAAAATGATTAGCTATTTTTCAGCGAGGGAACTACGTCTCCCTTAGCATAGTATGTGGTTAAAAGACAATGTGTATGGCACCGTCTTGAAGTAATGTGGGTGGTCGTCTAACAGCCCATACTTACACCCATACTGCTTGAAAGTAGATGCAACTAGTCGTATGAGTTTAGGCAAGTCACTGTTTCTCTAAAGAAGCCAAAACATCCATAAAAAATTTTGAAAAAAAATCAAAAATCACAAAAACATTTACTTTGGAGTTAGTGTGTCCCCGACACTTTCACTATCACTCAAGGCTTGAGGACTTGAGAAAATTTTGTTTTTGATGTGTTAAGAGTCTAAGTTAGCTAGCCTTAGTCAATAGGGTTTGAGACTTAATAATCCACACTTCCCTGATTAGAAAGATATGAGCGCTATATTGCACTCTTAATCTCTACCTTTTAAGAATATGATCAGCACATCACTTTCACAGATGCACGAATGACAATATGATTTGAGGTTTCACTTGATAGACTGAGGCATTAGATTTGAGTCTAGACCCAATTTGATGATGCTCGAGGATGGGATAAAGTCGATGAAAGCTTCATGAAACCTGAGTGTCGGCAAACCCGATCTAGTATGAGAACAAGTTCTTATGTTATCTTTTTATATCGACCTATGTGCCAGGGTGTGATGAAACTAATTAAATTGGTGATCAATGTGCTCCAACTTGGTAAAAGTAGTGGATCTAGCCAAAAGAAAAAAGAAAAAGAATATTGAAATGAAAGTTTTCTCATTACAAAGTCAAATACAAAAGGTCTTTCACCAAAGGCGAGTGCTCTCAACCATTTAAAAGTGCCCTTTTGGACAAAAGCTAATTAGGTCAAATGAGTCGAAGAGGACCTCAAAAAGGGCTCTGCACAGTAAGCGATAAAAGTCAGGTGTAAGTATACTAGATACTTAAAGAAGACACACACCGGTGTACTCCCAGGAAAACAAGTACATGCGACTCAATATCTCTTGATAAACACATTGGTCAACAACCAAAAAATATATGTGATGAGTAATAAGGCACTCGAGAGGACCCTTGTTCCAATGAGAGGGAAAGAATAAAATACGCAAACCTATATCCTCCATCAACTGGCCTTCCATATACATTTTCAAGTCCGACAAACTAATGAGATGGTTGATTGAACGCCAGAACTGACTTATTTCCTAATGTTGAGTATTAGGTCTTTAGGAGAGTCTCTTAGACTAAGACCTCGGGTGACATCTCGACTCGACTCTCATGAGTTGAGTACACAAAATGACTTTTCCTAATATTATATGTATAAACGAAGAGTCTGATAATTAGAGAAGTTTGACTCCTTTCGACTAAATCTTAGTTGAGCCCAAAATTTTAGGATTACTCAAATCAAGGGATCTTGATGAAATAATCCTTGAAAATTTTGCAAGAATTGTTAGGAGTATTCTGACTCTTTCATTCTTTAAATGCTCGAGGATGAGTATGGTTTCAATATAGGGGTGTGATGAATATCTAATTTATCATCGCAATATTCATTTATTATCCACATATTCTAGAAAAAGCAATAAAATCCATCACTAATTCCATAATTTTGTTGATTGTCCCTTGTTAATAACTTACCCTAATTATTGTATAAATTTAACATCTTTTTATTTCCGTAATTTCCTTCTTATTGAAAATCTCCAAAAATCAGACAATCATTGTATATATTTATTTTGGAATTAAAAGAAATAAAATACAACAATGGCAAAAGAATTTAAAAACAAGTGTTTTTATTTATTGAAAATACTTGCAAAAAATACTTTGTCTATTTAATTTATTTTGAAATTTTGTCAACATGAAACTTTTAGATCTCATCGAGATCTACAGCTTTTACGTTTTGATTTTTTCTTATTCAGATTCCTTTTATTTCTTTTCAATTTTTTTATTTTCTAACTGAATAATCCAATTGGGCCACGTGGTGACCCTGGGCCGCCCACATGGCCCGCTCTCCTACCACCACCTGCTTGCATACCAGCTATTCATCTCCTCCTTATAGGTTCCATCCTGGTTGCACACCATCCCCTTACTTCCCACCGTTAAATCATATCGAATGATCTTATACGTTCCACTCCCTCGCACCATCCTAGTGGTTGTTGGATCACACGATCTAATGGTCCAAACCCCATATTCTTCCTCCTAACTCCACCTTTCCCTACTGACGCCTCACCGCTCACATATCATCTTCCCATTTTCTGCATCACTCCAGAGCTCTTCTCCACTCGCTGAGCTCGCTCCCACATAGCCCTCTCGCCTGACAATTAACACCATATGACTTAAAACCTTGTCGCCACCTTTTGTAACGATCGGGTACCTCCCTTTTAAAACCTTCACCTCCAGCCACTTGACACATATCCACCACTTCACAAAGCTCTGCCTAGTCCTTCTTCCCCTCCTAATGATAGGAGGAGGTAGAATTTAAGGACTATAATGGGCGTCTCCTCCATGTGTGATCCTTCTTTGTATGACCAAGCCACGACCGCTTCATGGTTGTTTGAGCGACGTGCTTTGGTTGAGCACGGTGAACGATGACCTGAGCCCTCGTTGGCTCAGCTCAAGGCCCACTTTGCCTCCTTCTTTCTCCTTCAATATCCAAGCACCTTCTCATTTTAGGCATGTTTTCTTTGCTTTTATTCGCAACACACACCTATTTCCACCATCAACTCACCGCACCTCTAGCATCATCGGACACTCCTAATCTTCGTAGGGGGTCTAGACCACACTCCTCCTTCCTCCGTGACCTCCCCTACTCCAGGATTTCTTTTCAGGTGGAGCCAGAGAAGAACCCACTCTGGGAACACTTCTCCACCTAATAACCTGACATACCACTTCCCCATGCTTCGATTATTACCTTTCTAACATTCTGAGGTCATAAGCCTTCAATGATCTGCTCTGACCTCACTGATCCAATCTAAATCTCTTGCACCGATGATGGAGCATCGCCTTGATGACCTAGCCACTTTCTGCTCCTCTTTTTTTCCTATCTCACGTTGGACCTTCTTTGGCCTCCTCTGATCCTTCCCCGACCTTTAACGCTCGACGAAGACAACAGGGGAGCTTTAAGGGGGGCATCAGAGACCCACCTTCTCCACTGCATCAAAGATGACGATGTCAAAGATCTTGCTACAAATACCATCTGATCGTTTTGATCAGATGGTCTAGATCTTGCTCCAACCATAGTGCCAGACCAAGGGGCTCGGTGGACCTGAAGCAGTATAAAGCACGGAAGCCACGCCCCATGGATTCTGAGCCTACAGCCGATCGACCCTCATTCCGAGTCTATCCCTTGTGTGTGCCATGTGCACGTGGGATGGGTAAATCACATGAAATCTCCCATAAGAGTTTAAATTTGCAAAAAGGTCATGTTTAGGTGCATGTGCCTTATGTTTCGTGCTTAGGCAAATTACAAGAGGGTTCCACCGACTTTTGAATATTACAAAAAGGACCCTCCCATGACCAAATCGTTTTTCCTATTTATTTACATGTTTTACTTGCAATTATGCCCTTGGACTATTTTGTTAATATCTTGAACATGTAATGTCCTTTTACATCGATTTCAGTTTCATTTTGATGTTAATTTCATCCTCTACATGATGGCATGATTTATTATTTGAATTGATGCAAAATGCAGTATGCTAAATTCTAAACATTTCATGTGTCATATGCTCTTCATTTAAGTACCATTAATTATTATTATTATTATTATTATTATGCATCAATTGAAGATGGAATTGAATCAATTTTTTAGTGATTAATTTATATGTATAATGTAGGGGTGTCAATGCATACATCGTCTATTTGCATTGCATTGCATAAGTGGCATATTTAATTACATAAAAACCAAATGCATACTATTCATTCATCACATGAATTGCATATCATGGTGTTGCATATTTTCATTCCTTTTTATTTTGCATAAAACTAAATAAAAATGCATGATATTTATTCACCATCATGTAAGCATGCATTTTGTCTTACTTGATGATTGCATCATCAGGTGTATCATTTATGCATTGTGCATGTTGTGCATTTTATGCATTTGTTTATATTTTGCATCCGTATACCCGGAGACATGGGTTTATGACATAAAGGGCTCAATTTAAGCATTAGTCTCTAATTAATCTTTGAGGAGGTCCGTATCTCTGTGTCTGACCTTTATATGATTGTCAAGTAAATTATCCACACATTCCAAGTTGTGATTTTTGTTTATTGGACTTTTGCCTCCTATACTATAATTTATCGATCATTAAAGAGGTGGATTTCTGGTTCATCATGTTGCCAGTCAATTGCTCATAACGTTGACATTTTGTGTGCACTAAATATGTATTTTGATCAGTTGCAATAGTAGTGGACATGTTTGGTTTGAGCTTCGCCTCTGACGATCTATAGAGGACATGTGATGAAACACTAAATGGAAATTATATATTAACTCATTGTAATATGGCCAAATAGCAATCATATAGAATTGAGAGAAATCTTCGTGAAAGGTATCTCGGCTTAGATTTATACATGGACAAGTCTAAGGTCGAACACATGGACACGAGAAATTATCTAACTTAATTAGGGATTCAAATATCAATTTATGTGATTTATAGGCTAATTAGGTCAAGCATACAAAATGGAATGTAGTGCATGTGATTTTTAAATTATTTTATGCAATTATTTTACATGAGAGAACTATGATGCAATACATCACACAGTAAATGTGCAAATATAACAAAGATGCTCATAATGAATTAATTAATTTAATATCTTGTGATATAATTTGGCAATTGATGAACAATCAGGAAAATGAACATTGTCATTCAACCATACAAAATTTAACTTTAAGGCAAGTAAAAGGTTGAATAGAAACTTTGTGCTCTCTTAAAATTGATGTGCAGAATATAATCAAAATAGTGAAACAAATGCATCAAATCAAAGAGCACAGAAAAACTTTCAAACAATATCAATTTCATTAAGAAAGGATGTACGATTCACAAGATATTAAATTAACAACACATCATCATAAGTGCACTAAAAACTATCTTATTTAATTATAAAAAGGTCCGAGAAATGGACTGATAGGATATATATATGCAATTTCACCATAGTTGGACTTATATAAAAATTTTGAAGAATTCTAATGCAATTTACCCAGAAGCATGTGCTCCAGGCACGTAACACTCAAGCTTAGGTGGGCGGCTATGTAGCGAACACTAAATCTTCGAGTCCAGGCTCAGTCGATTCAGGGTTGAGGTATGAAACATTGCTTTGGGTCCATGCTTGGTGTTGCTCATGACCGTTAGATTGGATCTAGACAATCCGACCCAACTGTTGTTGTTCATCATGTTCTTCTCTTCCGAGTGCAGCATAGGACCGGCGGAGCTCTGACAAAGTCCAAATTCCTCCTCTGTGCTTCTCTCGCTCAATGGATCATCCAAGCACCATTATGTTGGCTTGTCAAAGGGTGTGAAGGGTCAATCTGAAGGAGAGAATCTCTGAAGAGACTTGTCAATGAAGCGCCTCTGATACAAAATGTCGAGATCGAAGCATTGTCCAAATCTCCTATCAATGAAGATGATGGGCACCTACAGAGGTTAGAATGATGAGACCCAACAAAAAAATAATCGGGGGTGAAATGAAGGATCAACATTGGATGGAAGATGAGAGCCTTGATTCTCCCTCTGTTAACAGGAAGAATAATCGACATGGTCATGAAGATGGAGAAGATGAGATGGATCACTCTAAGATACATGTGGAATAAGGGTTTATGGTGGTGGTTTACATGTGTTCAAATGACAAAAATGAAGAATGAATTGAAGTGAAGAAAATGAAGAAATCACATAAAACCAAGAATTGAAGCTCGTCTGGAACTATGTTGAATGAAGTAGAAGTGATATAGGAATCTACAAGACTAGTGGAGTAGCAAGAAAGCTTCTCCTAGTCGTCGACGATCTCGAGTTCCTACTGGAACCACTCAATCAACAACAAAGAGGTCTGGAGCTTGGCCAGAAGCCAAGTATCTTGTCAAAGTTGGTTATCATGTCAAGGCCTTCACTCAGGCACTTCCTCTACCACATGAGGTTGAAAAAGGCTCAGGATATTTCTCGCAAAGGGCGGATAACCAATGACAGTGGCCAGTTATGGAGTATTTGAGGAGAAGGTTGGGTAGTTCTAGATGGGTGACAAGGTGCTTTCAACTGCACGTAGGTTAGCGATAGTTGATCTGTGATGGAAGTTTAGGTTAGGGAAAAGAAGAGGGAAGATAAGGGAAGGTAATGGACGTGAAAGTTGGTCAGGAAGGTGACTAATGGCTTTAGGAAAAAGGAAGGAAGTTGGATGGCTGGCTATGTTCACGTCGCTTGGAGAAAGTGACTAGAGGTTGAAGGCGAAGTCCCAACCGTTGGATTTTGAGATCCAACTGTTGGAATCAAGGTAGAAATGGACGATCCCTCAACCATTGGATGCAATGATCCAATGACGGGAGGTGGAGAGAGAGCGGTGGTGCTGGTCACTTAATCAAACTTGATCATGCGACCATAATCAAAGCTTTGATGAGTTGTTGAGATCATATCGACAGAGCTAATCCGACAGTGAAAGATGGAGGCGGGTGGCTCAATGGAAGCGTGCCACGTTGCTGGAGCAGGTTGCGCCATGTGGCCCAATGAGATAATTAAAAAAATAATAAATGAGTATAAAATGAAATTGATTTATTGCAGGATGAATAAGAAAAGGTTGTAAACATATCAAGATCCACAACTTCATATTGAACTCAAAGAGAGAAGAAGTCCTCTATACACGACAAATATTTGATGCAACCCACTAGCCATCTTTTGGAAGCTAGAAAGTTCTTATTTTGTTTCACATGGGAAGCCTTTCGAGCCTTTCGGTTGCGTTTCACTCTGCCAAAAAGCCTTTCTTGGACAGAGCTCAAACTAGTTAGTTCATGAGACATATGAAGTCAATGGAGGCCGAGAGTTCTTTCGTTCAACCCCCGGTCTAGGCATACGCCTTTTTTCCCAGCCTCTTTTCTCGTTTTTCTAGCTCGAGTAGGCCAGCAGCCTCCTCTCGTTGGGATTGGGTGTTTTATTTAACCAATCAACATGGATGTGTGGGAGAGTAAACTAGGTCTTTTTTGCCGCATTTTAAAATGAAAAAGGGTCTTTTAATTTTATGGTATTAAAAGTACTTATATTCTTTTTTAGATTTTTAATTTATAAACTATATTGAAATAATTATGTGCAATAGTAATCTAATTTTTGTTGGATTTTTAGTACTTAATAAACACATAAAATAAGGGAAGAATAATAGTTTATTAATACATATTAATTAGGGTTAATTATGAACAAGATTATAAAATAGTGTTAATTGTTTAGTTAATATTAGTGGGTTTCTTGAGCAAGAGAGATAATAATGATAAATAAAGCATATAAATATGATTTATCACCCCTTATATTTAAGATAAGTTCGTCCTTGAGCTAATAAATAAATATTTAATTAGAGAGTTAGCGAGTTAGTGAAATCTCTAACATGTGCATGTAAAGATATAAGGCTTGATCCATCCAGAACACTTAGTTTTAGAAATCTTAGAACTCTAAGCTGAACCATGTCTTAATCAAAAGGAATTCAACTTCTCTAATCATCATACTCTTAAAATATACATTATATAAGAGATATGACTCATCGTGTTGACTGCATTCACAAGGGTAGAGTCAAGATGTTACCTAAAGTTCCAATATAAGTGATTCTCCTAAAGACATGATCCTCGACAATAGAGATTAAATCTATTATTGCTTCAAACATCTCATTAATTTGTCGGACTTAAAGAAATGTAGATGAAAGACCAGATGAAGGAGGGTATGAGATTTTGTTATTTCTTCTCTCCCTCTCATTGGAACAAAGATTCTCTAAAGTGCCTTATTAACTCAACACAATATATTTTTGTTGTTAATAAGTGAGTCCGTAAAAAAAAGTTGAGTCATATGTACTCGTTTTCCTGGGAATGCACCAGGATGTGTTTCTTGAGTATCTAAGATACCTACTACACTCAGACTTGTATGATTATACGATGCATAGATCTTTTTGAGGTACTATCCTGATCATAAAAGCCTAAGAGTTTGGTCCCAATGGATACGCAAAAAGGTTGGGAGTGCTCGCCACTGGTATAATCACTTTGATTTGACTTTGTAATGTATGAGATTTTATCTTCTTATTATTTTTTCTTTTCTTTAGCTAGCTCCGTTGCTTTTACCCATAATTGGTATATACTGATCAATAATTAAATTTAATTTCATAACACCCTGACATTTAGGTCAATATCAAGAGATTAGCATAATAATTGTGTTCTCATATTGGCTAAGATTAATGACACTCTGATTTCATGAAGACTTCATTAATTTTATCCATCCCCGAGTATCATAAAATCAGGTCCAAACTTAACTCTCAAATTTCAGTTCCTCAAGTGAAACATTATCTCATCTCATCATGAATGCGATCGTGTATGTGAGTGATGGTTATATTCTTTAAAGATAAGATTAAACATGCAATATAGCACACAAATCTTTTTAACCAGGGAAGCAAGAATTATTAAGCCTAAAATCCTAATAACCAATATAGGTTAACTCTAAATCACTGGACCTCACAAATTAAGTGTTATGAATCTCAACAAACCTTGTGTGAATACTGAGTGTCAGGGAAACATCGATTCAAAAGTTAGTGAGTTAATGAATTAGAAAAAATAATTAGGATAAAGTTTATTAGCAAAAACCAATAACAAGTACCCTTAGAAAAAACACCACATAAAGGAACTGACAAACACTATAAGACAACACAAGGGTACCAACGCAACACTACCGAATTTTGGATTCTCAACTTCGAGCATTGGAATTGAATCCATGAGGTTTAAAATCACAAGCAGCCTTATACTTCACTTGCTTCTTCCTCGTAGAGTAAGCCTCATAATCAGAATAGGAAAAATCATCATTGACTTGAAAAATGAAGCGCTTCGAGTGATTCCATTCTTCATCAAAAGTAATATCCATACCAACATGGGAAGACTCAACATTTTCTAAAATGATAGGAAGGAGTAGCAAACCCTTTTCTTCTACAGTAGATCTAAGGGTTCGTCTAAAAAGTGAAAAGCTGGACATATGAGGATGACCTAACTTACAATAAGCACGATCTTCAGGCTTTTGGATATCCTCTAGAAACGGTGATGGCTCCTCCACATTCAACTCTTCTAACAACAGATTATCTTCCTTAACATGCATCACTCTTTTTAGAGAACTCTTTATCAACTTGATCTTCCAAAACATGAAATTCATATCTAAACTCTCTTTCACATTTACTCTTTAAAGGACTAAGAGTATACAACCTTTTATATCATCAAAACCCCGACAATTGAAAAACTAACCATTACACCCAAGGTAGCCCTTTAGAAAATAAAATTACTCTTGAGAAACTGAAGTATGGTTTCGTGTCTTTATTGTTTTATCTTTTTCTAAAAGACTTTGTATCTATATATAGAAAAAGAATGTGTATAGTGTAAAATAACCTGTACCCTTTTCAAACTAATTTGTAAAAAAAATTGGCAAACCATGTAAAATAAATATAAAATTTACAAATATTTTACAGACTAATTTTTACAAATATTTTTAAATACTCATACTCATAATACACAATAAATATAAAAAATATGTGAAAGTATGAGCTATGAATAAAAGTATATATGAAATATACAACCTCCTATACTTAGATTATGTTATGTCCCCATGGTACAAGTGAAATGAAAGACACATCTCGTACTAAGTATAAAGAGGAAAAACAATACGTGGACAAGAAAACAGGTTAGACCCCTATAATTAGGCTAAACAGCATAAGTGTAGGGAAGAAAGACACGTAAGATGGGTACAAAAAGAATAGAAATAGATATATAAGAATAACAGGGAATCGGTCTACCATGTATTTAGGATGAAAATAACACAAGTATAAAGAATAAATGAAGGATAGAACGATCGAGGTTATGAAGAAATATAACCAATAAGAATGTACAGAAACATGGTTGGGACTCCACCTATACTTAGGCTCTAGCTAGCCTAAGTTAAGAGTAAGAAAGTAAAAGGAGAAGAATCCACATCCTAAATACTAAATAGAATAGTGTACGTGTTAGTAAAATAATATATGAATCTGCAGGATGCTGAATCTTATCAAATCTAAATATTTAAGTTGTGGACTCATGTTGTATCTGAAATATCTACAAGTGACTCAATCGACATGAAGCCAATCACCTCAACTGGAGTCAACTGTTCTTTGGATTCTACAAAATATTTCAATAGCTTTCCATTTACCAAGGAGGAAGGTGCATTATCTGTGATATATGTTATCTCTACATTGCCGACCCTATAAGGAACTATCCATTTGGATTTTAGTTCCCATGGAAAATCTTTAACTTCGCATTGAACAACCATACTTTTTGTCCTGAGACAAAGTTATTGTATTTGATATGCGAATCATGCCACTTCTTAACTTTATCCTTGTAGATCAAGTTGTTGTTATATACTCGATTGCGGATTTCCACTAGCTCATTGAGGTTTAGGTCTTTATAAAGCTTTCCTAGGCGACTATTCCAATTAATCTTCTTTATTGCCCACTCAGACTTGTAAATCAATTCTGCATGCAAATGACATGGCTTGCCATAGATCATTCTAAATGGTGAAGTGCTAAGAGGTGTCTTCTAGGTCATCTTGTAGGCCCATATAACTTGGTCCAACAACTGAACCAATTCTTCTTATCACGATGAACCAACTTATGTGAATACTATTTACCTCCCTATTGAAAACCTCTGCCATGTCGTTGGACTGTGGGTGGTAAGGACTAGTCACTGTATGCTCAAACTTGTAGTCCTTAGGTAAAGATTTCATCTCTTTGTTCACAAAGTGACTACCCTCATCCGATATCAAAACCTTCGAGAATACAAACCTTGAAATAATATGATCCTTTATAAACTTACATATATTCCTAATGTATGCGGCTCTCATTGGAATAGCCTCCACTCACCTTGAAAGAAAATCAACCACTAATAAGATGAACTCAAAGCCATGACTATTGGGAAAGGGGCCCATGAAATCTATACCCCATACATCAAACACATCACATAAAATCTCCGGTTGCATGGATGTCTCATCTCTGTAGCCAATTGTCCCTCTCATCCTTTGACAAATAGGGCTGGACCATAAAAATCAGTGGCATCTCTAAACAAGGTCAGCCAAAATGGTCCACATTGAAGCACCTTGTGTGCAGTTCTTTTTCTCAAATGATGTCCTTCGGATTTTAATAAATGACAATGTGCGAGGACAGTTTGTTAATCCTCCTAAGGAATACACCTTCTTCATACTCCATCCAGCCCATGAAATAAGAGGAAAAAATCCTCCTAGTGGTATTTTCTTGAATCCGGCTTCAGTCAATCAATACTACTCCTAGTCCAACCTTGGGGAACTTGTTTGGAGATAAAAAAAGTTCACAATATTGGTATACCATGGAAAATAATCGACAACACAAATCAACTCATCTGGGAAGGTCTCTCTGATAGGTTCCGAATCATAAGAACCCTTTTGCTCTTGTCGGGATAAATGATCAGCCGCTACACTCGCAACTCTAGGTTTATCCTTAACTTCCAAAATAAAACTAATGGACTAATAAAATCCATTTAAGAAGATTCACATTTGTGTCCTTCTTTTCCATAAGATACCTAATGGATGAATGATCGGTATACACTGTCACTTCAAAACTCAAAATGTAAGACCTAAATTTCTCAAGTGTCCAAACTACGACAAGCATTTCATTTCGGTCACTGTTTAATTTTTCTAGGCAAGATCTAAAACTTTTCTCACGTAGTGAATAGAAAATGGAATCCGATCTCATCATTGCTCCAATACAACCGAAGCATCAATCATGGTTTCAAAGGAAAGAGATCAATCAAGAGTCTGCAGAATCAGTGAGTCATAAATCTTTCTCTTTAAGAGCTCAAAGTCCTCAAGACACTTGTGTCTACAATGAACTAAATGTCTTTTACTGAGAGCCCGGTAAGTGGTCTGGCAATCTTAAAAAATCCTAGATAAATTGTCTATAAAATTCGACATTCCTCGAAAATGACTAAACTAACTTGATGTTGGTTGATGGATCAAGTTTCTTAATCACATCCGCCTTAGTAGGGTCAACCATTCCCTTTTGGAGATGACATTCCCAACATGATACCATCCTTAACCATGAAATGACTCATTTCCTAGGAGAGTACTAGATTAACATGCCCGCACCTTTGAAGTACTCGGTCAAAGTATGCTAAACATGAATCGATAAATCATCGTGAACCAAGAAATCATCCATGAAGACCTACAGAGATCCTCCACCATTTCGGCAAATACGACAATCATGCACCGCTAGATGGTGCCTAGGGCATTGTAAAGCGTGAATGGCATGCACTTGAACACATATGTGCAGAAAGAACAAGTAAAAATGGTCTTTTCCTGATCTTTAGGGACAATGGTTACTTGATTGTAGCTTGAGTACTTGTCAAGAAATTAGAAGAACTCTTTTCCCGCTAATCTCTCCATGATATGATTGATAAAAGATAAGAGAAAGTGATATTTATTATTCAGACGTTTGTAATCGACAAAGACGCGGCACGACATAGGTACTCGTGTTGCAATCCCAACCCCCTCCTCATTGGTGACCATATGGATGACTGACTTCTTTGAGACGGCATGTAGGGGGGACACCCACATAGAAGTAGTGATGGGGTAAATAAAACCCACTCCACACCATTTCTCAATTTCTTTCTTAACTACTTATTGTCAATCTGTATTCAATCTCCTCTGAAATTCAGAGGAAGGTCTGGCATTATCCTCAAACACAAATATGGTATGAACAGAGCCGGGGCTTATACTTACGAGATCCAACATGTATAGCCTTAGGGTTCTTCTCTACCACTTCTAACAATCTAGACTCATGCTCTACAATCAGCTAAAAATTGATGACGACATGGAATATATTCGTTGGTCCTGTAAGAAAGGTGTACTTAAGTGCAGGAGGCAACAGTTTCAGCTCTGGAAAAGAAGTATCGTCAAACAAATCAGATTGAATTGTCATGGAATTTGGTTTCGTGATGCATGGACATGGTGCTAACTCTATAGGGGTGGTTACCAATTGTGATGAACTTAAAGTCGGATCACCAAAGAAACACAATAATTTAGTTAAAGTCGTGTCCAACTCGAAGTCTAAATCCCTTGACCGTTCCGTAGAAGTAGGAACTGATAGAACATCAAGGATCTCTGAATCATCAAAGAAGTGAATAGATGACCGGCTCATTAAGAAATTTGGCAACACCTCACAAATTGCATCATGTACACTGACATCTCCAGATGAGAGGGTCTTCCTCGGTTCTGTCAGGTTTTATTTCCATACCCAACAATTTTAATAACTCTGTAATCTGCTTCAGATGATGAAGAGAATTTTTTGTTTGATTCTGAGTCAGATTGATGCCATTTCGTTTTCTTCATCCTATGTTCCATTTCTCTTCCTAGAGAGTGGAACTTCGTCATCCCAATATGATAATCAAAAGAAGCTCCAGCGGTCCTAAGGAAAGGACGCTCAAGGATGATATGTCAATCTCTCCAATGATTGTGGATATATGTATCAAGGACAGTGAAGTCCTCTCTTTAATATTGTCCCTCCATCGATATGATAAAGTCCTTAACCTCACGCTTAGCTTTCTACGTATACTTATCCACAAACTAAAGTAAAACTCTTGATTTTTGTAATAGACCCCACTCCAGTTTATAATATAAAGCTAAGGGTAAAAGATTTATTGATGAACCGTTATAAAGGAGAGTGTGTGCAAATGATATGTCATCAATATTACTCACTACATAATGTGCATCTAGTTCTCTCTTCTTTCTTGGTAGTTGTTGGTTCTTAAGGCAGTAAGTCGTGGCAAGTGATAAAACGTGTGTCTTGACGTAATTGTTCAACTTTTTTCTGCTAACCCTATTAGGTGTGCAACGTATTTTCAAGTATTTCCAGAAAGCAGTATGGCTTACCACATACTCATTAAATGATACTTTTACCATGAGGTTATCTTTATAAGAAAATGATATTTCAGGATCATTTTTTGATTCTTTTTAGCATTGTGCTTTCCTTCTGCCATTAAAATGCGAGAGAAAGGGATTGAACAAGTAGAAGATGTATAACTTGAATCATAAACTGAAACACACTTATCTTTATTTACAGAAACGAGGATCTTCATATATGAATCTTTTATACGTAACTTGGAATTGAAAATAGAATCATATACTATAGGTTGGGGAAATTCTGCTGAAGGTACATCCTTCTCAACCGAAGGTGCAAGGTCCTCCATAGCCTCTAACTCTGATCTATTCTACAGTGATGCTCTCGAATTCCTCCTCTTTCTTCCCTTGGATGTCTCCATCTCATGATGAATAGCATGCTAATGATGCATGTCTTCCTCGTCCTTTGAAGTATCCTCATGTAGAGACTCGAAAATGGCCCCATCCATGTCCCTTGCTCAGTCAGGTACCACCAAGTTCCTTTTTCTCCCGAGTTACATATGGCTAATAAAATCAAACGGAAGAATCTCATTCTCAGATCTATGGAGGTCTGAGTAATATATCTGACTATACTTGTGATGTTGTTGAGGTTGGTTAAGTTTGTTGGAATTAGCCTGAACTTGGGCAGGAATGGACATAGATGATGCACATTACTCATTATGTAAACATGATAAGAAGTTGAGGTCAACTCATAAATCATGTATCTCATTCATGTAGGAATGCAACTCCTTAAGAATCTATCACATAAAAAATGTAGGTCCCGACGAAGGTAACTTCATATGTCAAGAAGAAGACCGAAAACATGAAAACTGACCCTGGTATTGTTGTAGTTGTGGGGGATGATGAATATGTAGGCCCTGCTGGCCCGATTGATACGTTTGTTGATAGACTTACTGTTATTGTTGTCTTAGCGATTGGGACTGGTAAGCTCCAGAGCTCTGCTGTATTGGAAGAGTGTAGGTGTGAATGATGTGTTGTAAAAAGAAGGGGGCACTGGTAAAGTGGACGGTCCCCCGAACCTCCTTGCTTAGCTGGGTAATGTATATACCACACACCATTCACCTCCCACACATCAGAAGGCTCCTCTGTAACTGTCTCCATTGATGGTGTCTAACTACTGATAAGAGGGAGTAAGAGACAGATCCTCTACCCACGGTTGTGGTGGCCCAGACATCGATTGTTCCTTTACATGTTGTTCTCAATAAACCGGAGCAGTTGATGTAGTCATGGTAAATATAATTATCTTAGATAACTTCTCTGTCATCTCTACCATCTGCGTCAGCAATTCAGATAAGTTGTTGTCTAACTCATCCATCCTCTTGTCGATCTTCTCAACAATTGTCAATTTATCTACAATGATTCCCATGATGGGTATCAGATCCTCAAAGAGATCAACTTCCTTCTTCCCCCCTCTATATGAGAATGTGATGGGGTCTCTAAATGATCTCTTCTAGCGGTCTGTACTCTACTCATCTTGGTCATTCTTTCGAACGCCTTCCATACGGTGTCCGCATCACGTGAAGCATAGTTGCATACATATGCCGCACTAACTAAACCCTACATCTTTGGGTTGAGACCAATGAATACTGATTGCACAAGGATGGTAGGCTCTAGTCCATGACAAGGACACTTTTGCAATAGATCCTTGAATCTCTCCCATGTATCACAGAAAAATTCATTTGATGAATGGGAGAAACTCGTGATGCGGGAACACATCAAGTTAGTTCTACGCAAAGGGTATAACTTCTGCAGGAAAGGTCCTTAAACTGAGTATAAGTAGTTACAACTACCCTAAAGCTCTTCGTCCAATAGTCTGCATTATCTTTCAAGGAAAAAGGTAGAGCTTTGAGTCTGATGTAGTCTTGGCTAACCCTAGGATGTCTAAGGTTAGTACAAACTAACTCAAAGTCTCTTAGGAATGCGTAAGGTTCTTCATGTGAATTCACATTGAAGCTTGACAACATATTTAAGAATTGCAACTTTACTTCATATTCGACTTCAAGTTCAATTGGATTCAACCAATTTTTCATCTGATTCTGTCCAGGGTTATATGTCGTATCTATAGTTGCATCCATCCTAGGTTTAGCTGACCTGTTTGGGCTCTCAAAAGATATGCATTCTACTCTGAGACTGCTAACATAACCAATACCATATGTACTTCACCCTCTTCTTCTTCCCTATTTTATCTCTTTGGAGGCATCTTAGCTGAATCTTATAAACCATCACGAAAAAGAGGATTGAGTGAGATTTTGATGAAGACAATGGAATCAAGTCAGTCTCATTAAGGCAATGATCTTCCTCAATGAGTGGATAATAAAAGAGGATCGGTTGGAATGTAACCATTCCCTAAGAATGAATCATGATACTCCAGTTCGAAAAAAGAGTTATTTCAGATCTGGGAAGGTCTGGGAGAAAAAATATGAATGGACCTTAAAAGACATGATATTTGAACGGTTTAAAGACAGGTTTGCGAATTCTGAATAGCCAACCAACTTTCTATCTTCGATATCAAGAGGATACAAGATAAGAGTACGATAGATTGAAGAAGGAACTAGTACTACGGTGCGCATAAATGTACAGAATCAAGCCACACAATACAATACAATTAACTTTTTTGAATAATTCACCAACTCAACACATGAGGGCTGTAAGAGTTCGGCCTATTTTATCTTGTCATTTTAAAATGGTAATAGAACAATCTTAACAAGCACATAGAGAGTCTCCTATTACACCTAGTTGAAGTCTTGCAAGCTCTCAATCAATCGAGTGATCGTCCCTGGATGTTGGGTTCCATATCACACTCCAAAAGAAACTTATAAATGCAGACAACCAAAACGTATCTAAGGTCTAAGGCAACTATGTGCACCTCTGAAAATCTGTAAGAGTCGGGCATGGAGACTTAGGATGGAAGTCCAGGGATTTGGGCTTCAACCTTAGGGATCTGCCCTCACCCACTATGTCTAGGGGCAAATACATGTGTACAATTACGGTGTTACTGCCTGCAATACAGGTTGCATTTATTCCAAGTTATTTTAAAGTCAACCTGCATAATTCAGCACATATTTTAAGAGTTTGGTTATCTTTTATTCAAAGTGACCACAAAATATACACCTAATGTACAATCCATTTTTCCTTTGTCCTTAGGTTGACAAAAATCGAGAGAGAAGGTGAAAACAGATTGCGGTGAAATTCAATGATGCATGCAATTGATCATGAATACTTACAACAACTCCCAGCACTCTTCATGCGGATGCTAGATAGAATTTGTAAAATTTAATCTATATGATGCGAGTCGATGAAAAGCTACACCTTACAGAAATTTTATTAGCGATGGAGAATATCAATTGATTTTAACTAGATAGAACGTACTTCGTGTACGTCTCAATGAATCTCCTAATATTTATTAAGTGAATATGATGAGATAGGATGTGTGTCCTAGTTTGTTATTATAGATAAGGCAAAAATGACCTAAGATATGTTTATTTGAATCGCGACGCCTTGACCTAAATCACCACATAAGTCGAGAACCACTCTCGACACAACCACACAATAAAAGAATAAATAAAGGCCTTCCTTACACTCGTGAGAATTCGATTGAGATCTCCTGTAATATGGAAAATTATTACGACAATTATTACAACTAATAATTGGTCTATTTTATTAAGCTAAATCTATCTCCAAAAATGACTTGTAGAATGGTCTCAACTGCTCGAGATCCAAGCTCTTCACCTCCGATTCTCTGAGCTACATCAGCTTCACAGGCCCTACCACAAAAAGCAAGAGAGTGATTAGACTTTCATTAGATAAATTATCTAAATTTAAAAATAGATAATAAATACTTAAATAAATAAAATAAAGCAACAATCATACACAAAAATTGAACCTAAAATGCACTTAAAGATCGCACGGAGTAAATATTTATCTTAAAATAAATAAAATAAAATATTGTGTCCCTAATAACGACACCATTTTATCAAACGCTAAATGGCATATATAATATTCACTCATTGTAATATGGACAAATAACCATCATACAGAACTGAGAGAAATCTTCGTGAAGAGGGTCTGGACTTAAATTTATTCATGGACAAGTCCATGGTCAAACACAGGGACACGAGTAATGATCTAACTTAATTAAGGTGCCAAATACCAATTCATGTGATTTACATGCTAACAAAGTCAAGCATACAAAACAGAATGCAATGTATGTGATTTTTAAATCATGTCATGCAGTTATTTTACATGAGAAAACTATGATGCAATATGACATAAGTTAAATGCACAAATATAAAAAATATGCTCCCGATGAATTAATTAATTTAATAGCTTGTGGTATAAGTCAGCAATTGATGAAAAATAAGGAAAATCAGTACTATCAATCAACCATACATAATTTAACTTAAAGGCAAAGATATGGTTGAATAGACAAATTGTGCTCTCTTAAATCTAAAGTACAAAAAATACATTAAAATAATAAAACAAATGCACCAAATTAAAGAGCATAAAAAACTTTTAAAGACACCATTTTCATTAATAATTAATGTATGGTTCACAAGATACTAAATTGACAATATATGGGCATAAATGCAATAAAAAAATATCTTATTTAATTACAAAAAAGATCCAATAAAAGGACTGAGTTGTAGATAACAAATCCCGATAGTGTGTATATATATATATATATGCAATTTCATCATAGCGGGACTTGTCTGCAATTTTGAATAATTTTGGGGATTCTCCTGCAATTTACCTAAAATCGCGTGCTCCAGGAATGTGACACTCATGCTCCGATGGGCGGCTACGTGGTGTGTGTGTTGAAACTTCGGGTTCAGGCTCAGTCACTCCAAGACAGAAGTATGAAATGCTGCTTTAGACCCAGGTTAGGTTTGATCGTGACCGTTATATTGGATCCAGTCGATCTGTTCCGACGGTTGTTGTTCCTCATGTTCGTACCACTCCTTCAAGTGCGATGAAGGATTGGTAGAGCTCCGACGATGTCTAAATTCCCCTTATGTGCTTCTCTCTCAATGGATCATCCAAGCACATTTGCCTTGGCTTGGCGAAGGGTATGTAGGGTCAAATTGAAGGAGAGAAGCTCTGAAGAGTCTTATTGATGAAGCACCTCTGATGCAGAACTTTGAGATCAAAGCATTGTCCAAATCTCCGATGAAGGTGATGGGAACCTACAGAGGTTAGAATGACGATATCAAACCAAAAAAAAGAATCATGGATGAAATGAAGACTATATTTTGGATGGAAGATAAGAGCCTTGATTACTTTCTCCTTATGTATCGAAGAGGATTTTTCACGGGTCTAAATATGTCTCACAAAAGGCGGAGATACAGTCCATGTGGCGACCCGTAAGAAATCCGATCTTTAGACAACAATTAACCCACAATGATAATTAAGTAATAAAAACAATGTGGAGTTAAATTTATTATAACTCTACAACAATGATGTGTATAGGTGCAAGTATATAGAGTGTCGAACACAGGGAACAAACAAGATAGATCGGGACAAAAATGCACAATATATGACTGTGATGTATGTGTCTATATGCTTTGTGTGGGATTTAATTTTTTAATTTAATAATTTATTTTAATTTTTTATTTTTTATTTTGATTTTAATTTTTTTTTGCATTTATATTTTCTTTTTATATTTTTATATTTTATTTTTCTTTTAAAATAACTAAAAAACTATATATAGGATGTATATACAATACAGACTAGGGTTGATATAAAAATTAACAAAATATTCAAAATAAAGAAATAAATTTTTGGGGGGCTTTAAATAATTTTTTATCGATTTTATGATTTTTAAGAAGTCTTGCTAATTTATATATATATATATATATATATATATATTTAAAGTCAAAATACCCTAAATCAGGGTTGGAATAAATAGATGAAATTAAAATGGAGGGGAAGAATATAAAACAGTATCAAAATTTCTCCAAATCAACTTTTATAGATAGATAATAGTATAAAGAAAAGAAGAAATAGAAAACACAATTTTTTATTTTTTAAGAATTTTTTATATTTTTATAAAGTTTTAAGGGCTTTTCAATTTTTACAAGTTTTCTTTTGTAATTTTTAGTGACTTTTAGTATGAAGGTTAAAAATACATAAATATACAAATTACATTTTGGGGGAATTTTTCAAAGTATTTTTATATTTTTATGGGTTTTTTATTGCAAACAAGGATAAAAAGGGAGGTTTTTTATTTTTAAAAAATAGTTAAACTCCTTAAATTGCAAACTAAAAATTTGGCTTGAAAGTAGATGCAATCATGAGCAAATATCTATTTTTTGAGATTTTTTAGAGCAATGTAGATATATGAAATAAATACAAGATAGAAAGAGAAACTACACTACTAATAGGGGCATTAATGTAAATATCAGAAAGTAAAGGACCTTAATGCAAATTTTACAAACCTTTTAAACGTAATTAAAAGGTTTCGGTACTAATACAAAATAAGCAAAGCATCAAGGGCCCTCCTGCAAAAACGCCAAGATCATGCGTGTAAACACATGAGATACGCTAGCGGGGCCTAAATACAATTACAAAAAGTTAAGGGGCCGATTTTCAATTTTACCAAAAATTCGTAACTAAATAAGGAAGTTTTTGGACTATTTAGTAATACCAAAAAAACCCTAGGGGTCAGCCTGCAAAATCACAACCTCACGTGAGGTGTCACATGAGGTGACGTGGTGCGGACCAAAAAGTAATCACAGAAAAGGTGAGGGTCTAAATGCAAATTACAAAAAACTATTTGAATTGCCTAGGAAAGTTTAAGGGAAGACTAATAAATACGAAAATGGCATTGGTGAAAGATGCAAAATACCCATGTAGGGACGCGATCGAACGGCATGCACACCTTCACTTACCCCGTGGCAACACAGGGAAGCGTGATGTTGGTTCGCTGATGAGCAATCCAGATTAGATGGCCCCGGAATATCTGACGGTGGTGTGAAGGCCTAATCTGACGGTTGTTGTGCAATCTGGGCTGGGGCCTTGATCCAATGACATAGGACCAAGAGGGAAGAACAGGGAAGCTCCTTCGGTGAGGCGAACTTCCCCGGAATCGATCCCCCTTCTCCATTGCTCCTTGAAGCTCCAAAAATGGCCTGATCAATCCCTGGGCAGTCCTTTGTGTGTTGGCAATTCCAAAACTCCCAGACGATGACCAGAGGGCGAGCTAGAGGCTAGCAGAGCAAAGATGCTCCCGGTACCTCCTCCGGCCTTCGAAATGAGCTCCAGCCACAACTGAGATTCCTGGACCTGCAAAAAAATCTAAGGGGTCGAGGGTAAAGTGCCTCGACCTGTTAGGGGGTGATATAGAGGCATGGCGAAGTGGGGGCGTGATGAAACTTGATTTCATCATCTTAATTTGTTATTATTATCCTCGTTGTTTAAATCTATGTCAATAAAAAACATATTAAAAGTTGTATTTATTTGAGTCCTGAAATAAATTAAAAATACAAAAAAATAACAAAAGTAAAAATTGTAGTGTTTTATACCCTTAAAAATGCTCACAAAAATATTTATCCCTTCAACTGACCTCATTTCCATTTTCGATCAACATGAAACTTCTAGATCTCATCAAGATCTACAACTTTCATGTTTTGAGTTTTCCCAAATTCAGTCTCCTTCTCCCTCCTCTTTCATATTCTTCATCTGAATAACTCGATTGGGCCACATGGCTCTTTCTGGTTAAGCCACGTGGCACGCTTCTCCTCTCGCCACACACCCTCCATCCTCCACCATTCGATCACCTTCTGGAGATTCGATCCCCATCGCATGTCCCGCTGCACTCCTAGCCATCCGATCCATCTCCATATTCTATCTGGGTCGTCCACCCCCGCCTTCTTCTTCTCATGCCACATGTTGCGTTCCATCACCGCCTAATCTCTTCCATCAACTTCAATCGTCACCATTGAGTGTCGCCTTTATTTATAGCCATTTGATCAGATATCAGATCTCATCACAGTCATTCGCCTCCGCCTTCTTCCCATTATGACACGTGGCGCCCTCCTAGCCCTTGATCTTGCCGACATTGATCTAATTTGAGCCACATTTATGCACCCCCCCCTCTAAGTCGTTGGATTACGAGATCCAACAGCCAAGAAACTGTCTCCTACCTCTGGCTCCTCTATCTCCCATGTCCTCCACCTCACGCAATCGCCACCCCTTTCCATTTCCCCCATATCCTCAACCCTCTCTACCACTCGCTGACCATCCCACGACGAAGTCCACTCATTTGTTATCCTCGCAGGAACCCACGTCTGCCATGCCTCCCTCCCTATCGCTCCATATAACCCACACAATCCACGAAGACCATCACATGCACTTCAACTTTGAACCTTTAAATTAGCTGTCTCCCGCATTTCCTCCCCGTCCACTTGTATGCGGGATTGGGCCCAGCTCCTCTCCGCCTCACCATGATAGGGGGAGGTCGGATTGAGGTCACAAAGACGAGCCAATCTCCGGTGTAGACCCCTGGCCATGGTAGACCAAGTCTCCGATGTTTTCTCACCGGTGAGATGCCCCCAGTCATCCCGGGGGTCCAGCGACGACCATGGCCTCTTCTAGAAGCCCGAGCACATGTTATACGTCCGACATCGCTCCAGGTAAGCCCTCCGATCTTTCTATGTATTTTCCTTTCATTTCTCGAATTTTATTAGGATAATCCTCGCATACTCCTCCTCCATAAACCATGCATTAGCTCCACCATACATCAACTACATTCGCGCATCCTTTCGACACCCTTCTTCCCCTTCTACATGGTCTGGTCACTTCCGCCCCACCTCTTCTCCGCCTCACCGGAGAGGAGCTCCAGTCTCCCATCCCTCTGCCCATAAGAGACTCTCGGGGAGATTCCAAACTTACCATCTCCGGCGACTTCATGCCGCCGCCACCATCCAGACCTCCTCAGCAATTCTCAGATGTTGGAGCTTCTTCGCCGTCTTATGAGGATTCGTCATTGAGCTCCAGACGACCTCCCAAGGCCTGGCAGAGCAAGGATACTACCACCGAAGCACAGCCTACTCTGCCGCAGGAGGCGGCAGAGACAAAGAACTTGTCGTACAGGCACCGTCCGATTGGAAAAGATCGGACGACCCACAGTGAGCCTCGTTACTTACCCAGGAGCATACATCCACCATCCGATCTTTATGATCGGGAGGTCCACAACGGCCCACGTGTTAGCTCGAGCTTCAACACCAGACCTTTAGGCTCGGAGCACCCGAACCTTTTTCGAGCCTCACAAGCCTCATCCGAGCCTACGCCGTCCACCGAACCTCGCCCCACATGTCCGGTCATGTGCTGGAAGGGATATTTTCAAGGAGGCCCCTCGACCTTCTTCAAATTACATACAAGTCCTACCAATCATGTGTAACCCATGCGTTCTTGGGGTAAATTACATCCGACCCCCTACATGTACTAATAATTATAATTTACCCCCACGTGTGTGGGAAACTTACAAGGAAGGCCTCACGACTTTTCATATTTACATTTAGGTCTTCCTAGGGACCTGTTTAAAGTATTTGCTCTATTTATTTTCATGTTTTTCTTACGTTTATGCTCCTAAGCTCTTTTGTGGATATCATGAGCATCCGAGCTCCAATTTAGTAAATTTCAGTGGCGTTTCGAAGCTTGTTTCATTGTCTTCCTAGTAGCATGCCTAGATTTCTATTTCGACACTTTGTATTTTATTAAATAATTCTAAGTACATAGTGACATATGCTTAATGATTTTTATGCCATCAATTATCTAGTCAATGAAAATTGCTCCTGTAAATGGATCCTGAAATTGATTATCTTTTATTGATTATTTGTTTTATCTCATTAGGGCATTTTTGCATCATTGTAACATTACATCTCTTCGCATAATAAAAATCAAACAAAAATTGTCTGCATTTGTCTGCATTATGTCCTTGTATGCATTCCGACCTACGAGTTCTTAATCCAATACTTAAAATGAATAATGAAAGTCTGGATAATAACTTAAGAGGCCCGCGTCCCTTAGTACGACCTTGAGCTCGCCCAAGTAAAATAAAATTCGAACATTTTATTTTTGATACATTAATTAAGAGGTCTTTAAGTCTAGGTCCAATAAGTAAACACTGAAATAAATATAGAAAATTAATCTACGATTATTGTTAAATTAAAAACACACAAAAAATAGAAGGTACCTCACCAGAGGAACCAGGAATAAAACCTTGACGGCGACAACTCATTGGAGATGAGGTGGAATACACTTTAGGCAGGTCTTTGATCCACCAAAAGACTTGGCGAGGAGGTCACCCTCCTCAAGCCCGTAAGCGCCAGATGGAAGAGAAAAACACGACAAAAAGAGGTTCAAAAAGTGGAGGGAAGCTAACAGGAAGGTTATGTATGGGTGAACGAGCGGGTGGAAGAATCATGGGAGATCAACCAAATCGATGGAGCAATTCTCGAGGGATTACACCGACGTGCATGAGAAGAGTTTGAGGAGAAAAGGTTGTGGACGAATTGACATCGATTGGTGCAAGAATCAATGGGGAAAATGTTGAGAAGAAGAGAGAAAACACATGCCTGACATCCTACAACACCTCAATCCGAGAGTTGACCGAGGTCAACTGGTAGGGGAAGTTGGTTGGTCCACGTGGACCAACCACAAAAAACCCTGCCAAAAATAATTGAAAAAATAGTTCGAATAATAAATGAATTTATTAATTTTAAGTTACAAAATGAAAATAGTTATTATTTTCTGAATTATTTTATTATGAATTTTATTTATTTTTTGGGCCTTATAATTATAATTTATTTTTTAGGGTTTATATATAGGTATATTCATCTATATATTTATGTATTTTATTTTTACTTTGTATTTTTAATTTTATTATTTTAGTTTATTATTTTATAAATTTATAACTTATTTTTATATACTTAAATATATTTTATCGTATTTTTCAGTATACTCTATGCACTTAATTAATTAGATGTGTTAATTATATAGGTATATCTATGTATTTTCTTTACATATTTTATTTTAATATTTTCTTTACACTTTTATTCATGTTTTAATATGTTAATATACTATAAATATTATTTAAAAAATATAAAAATATAAAATTATGACAACAATGAATAATAGATAAAATGAATATTTAATCGAGTAAACTATGCAATAGGAAGCCAAAAACCGAACTTTCACACCTTAACTCCAAAAAATATGAAACTGCCTTCATTAAATAACTTGTTAAAAGTTATATACAATTAAATGTGATTTCAATATATTTTAAGTTTTTATTTGAGACACTTTAAAAATTCCATAAAAATCTATGCCTTTTTGCATGCTTTACCTTTAGTTTTAATTTTGTTTGAAAATTCAATATAGAAATCCTAAAAATATCAAAACAACTAAAATATTATAAAAAAACATATAAAATCTAAGAAAACAGAAAAATTTGATTTTAGTTTCTGTACTTAGCTTTATACTCTAGTTTATCATAAAATCGCTAACCATTGGGCATTTTAAATAATTTTAATACGCAATTTGGTCTTGGTTGTACACTGTTTTGACTTTTGAACCTTGTTTGATTTTAATGAAATTACAAAAAATATTATAAAAATCAAGAAAAATTACCAAAAATGCTTTAAAAATCAGAAAACATAAAAAAAATATTTTTATTTTACGAGTATTTTAGATCTATTTAAAAATTCCAAAAAAAGTCTTTTGCGTGTTGCATACAAATAGCGCTTGTTTGCCTCTATTTAAAAATTTAAAACTAAAAAAATAGAAACCACTAAAAAATATTTTCTCTTCTAAATTTGACTACTAAGTTCCTCAATCATGCCCCTTGTGTTCAACCCCGATGGCTATACAAGGTAAATAAAAATAGCAAACCACTGATATTACTTGATTGATTTATCTTAGTGGTTATTTTTCTTGTGATCGACTTGGTTGATTAGGGACAATGACACTTCACTTATTTTCCACCTTAAACAATCCTGAAAGCGCATCATCATTCACTCATATGATTGAGTTATTGAATAAAACTAACGAAAGTTATGCATGTAAAATAGAGCATTTACTCAGGGTTATGGGGGTAATTTGTGATTATGAAGGGTTTCTGGGATAATTACAAAATTACTTAGGGTTATGGGTGTGAACTCTAATCAAGATGACATGTGAAGATAGATTTGCGGACTCAAAGAATTAAGTCACTCGACCTAAAAAATCTTAACTCCAATTCCTATAAGGTTCCGCTGAAATTAGATAGATTAAGATCAAATTAAATCCATCTTCGACTTCTATTCATAACTTGTTTCAGAACCCACCAGCTTTTCACATTGCATATTCAAGATATGCAAATGAAATGCAGATGACATGCAATGTATATGAATGGAGTGCAAGGCTCTTTTTATGAATGCAAGGATGATGCACAGAGTAAATAAGAGGCCTATATTTTTATATTTCCTCACTTTTCTTTTCAAAATCTGGTATACCTCCTATTTTACAACAAGTTTTACAATAATTTTATAAGTATTATACAAATTATACAATATAATTCACCAGTATACATGTATTTTACCAAAAATCATGCATTTCAATATTTTTTCTTCAAAAATTACCAACCAGCAATTATTGTATAATACATACAAAATACACGAAAGTACGAGCTATAGGAAAAGTATAGATGTAATATATACACGCCCCCTTATACGTAGCATGTGTTATATCCTTAGAGCACAATAAGTGGGGAAAAATATAGCTTGTGCTAAGCGTAGAAAATATAAAATAACAAAAAGTATATACATCGATCCTCCCCCACTATACTTAGGCTCTGGGAGCCTAAGTGTAGAAGAAGATCGAAAATGGGGAGGACGACATCAAGAAGAGAAATGGATGAGTACATACACATGATGGGCACCAGTCACCCCTATACTTAGGCTCTGATCAGCCTATGTCTAGGACAAAAGTGAGTGTGAGGAACGATGAGATCTGGAGAATATACAAAGAATTGCGAAGAGACTCGAGTCCCTCTCCCCCCTGTACTTATGATCTGGTCATCCTAAGTATAACCCTCAAATGAAACGATATGGAGCCAGGACGAGTGATACGAATCACTAGGGAGGGAGGGAAAGAAATTATATACAAGTAGGGGTGAGAATATACAAGGATCAAGAGGGTTTGTGACGAACCTTCTTGTGGGAGAGAGGAGGTGGGTAATACACATATGTGTCACTGTCAGAATCGTCCTCAAATGAATAATAACGAGGTGTAGGGATCTTCCAATGAGGGTCGACACACGGCTACTTGCTTAGAAATGGCTTATGAACAGTCAAACTGAGCTCACTCATATAAACCACCTCATCCGGACGTAATGAGGATTCCTCTGAAAATTCCTCCTCTGATTTGTTGAAGGAAACTTTCTTAGTCGATTTTTTAGAATCTGAAGCATTGAAAGGGAGAGGAGAGCGATGCATCTTGAGGGGTCCAGGGGAACACCTCGAGGAATAAATTCTTGACTTCCTCTCACTGGATAACTGACTAGAGGAAGGAGCAATCGTGTTTTTGGGTGGGGTTAATTAAGTCTTGGTTGTCTACTTTGAAGGTATGGGATGCGGTGCGGTGCTGACCACGAGTTCCTCATTAGACGAGTCGCCATATAGATTGTGATATTCCTGAAGAGTCAGCACATGTCTCCGATAGGTGCTAGTGATCTCAGTTAGCTTGGCAATGGTAGTGATACAAGAAGAGGGAGTCCATGAAGTGTGGGAAGTCTCTAATCCAATGGTCAGCTCGACAACCAGTATCTCATGTATAATAGAGAGGTGGGACCTATCTTCCTCTCGATGATCACGACCGTCGGCAGCTTTGTTGGCTACCTTAAAGTAGAGCGTGTCAAATAATGGATGTGGTCGGAGTGCTCCCAATGCTATAAAATCGATCTCCCCAGTCTCACAATCCATAGTCGCCTTAGCTGAGGCTAAGAACGGCTTCCCAAGAATAGCAGGATACTTGGTAAACTCTCATTGGTGCTAAATGTCAATAATCGTGAAGTCTACCTAGATTAGATAACCTTCGAAAGTAATGATGATTGAAATTGTTCCTCTCGACTGTTTTATAGATCGATCAGCTAGCATAACGATCTCTCTTGACTTTTTGATTGGCATGAGTTTGAGTTTGTCAAATAAAGAGGTCGGGAGGATATTTATCGGTGAGTCATCATCGATTCTTGCATGGATAAAGGTAGTGTCTTTGATTCCACATTCAACCCTTGACAACAGCTTCACTTTATGGCTCTTAATCTTTCTCCCTGTCACTAAGGAGGTGGTCATAGACACTAGATGTTTCTTAGTCCTTGTCCTCTTATTGCCCGACCTTTTAGGTTTCAATTTACTTCTCACTAACCGCTTGAGGTCGGAGAAGCGATCTACGGCCTTTATTAAGGGAAGCTTAAAAATCAATTCCTCGTCAAGTGCTTCCCTTAGGACATGATCAATTTTTTTATGTCTTTTTCATTTTATTTTTATGAGTTTTTCTATTTTTCAATGTTTTTAGTCTTTTTGGGATTTTCGATTTTGTTGTTATTTTGAATAGGTGAAGGAGTAGGAGGAGGATGTACAAACTCTTGATTGGAAGGTAAGTGATTAGTAGAAGAGGGAGGTAGAATGGACTCTAGGCGTACAAAGTGTGTGTGTTTCTTCGTATCCTCTAGGTTTTCGACATTGAATCTATCTACTCCATTCTCCACTTCCATAGCTGAGATGGAATAAATTAAAAAGATTCGATCAATGACATTTCTAAGTTTATCCTCAATTAATTCATTTCTCTTTACAATCCTAAAAATGTTATCCTCCAAAGAGTCCTCATAGCAAATCATCGAAGAAGTCTGTTTACTTGAAGGATACTACTGGGATCTTGAAGTATCATACTCAACATGCCTAGACTCTGGCATGTAATACTGGTTCGAGTATGGACCATCCGAATGGCAGATATTGGTCGAAGCCTCAAATAATAGAGTCAATGAACGGGGGGCTAGTACGACTATCTCATGAGTCCAAGCTCATACAAGTGTAGGCTTTCTGAATGTGTGATATGAAGTCTAGTCAATGTGAGCTTGATTACTAAGGTCAACCAAGTCAAAAAGTTCATATGATGGAAAACCTCTCCATTCGATTTGTTTGATCGACCATGTTATGTCTTAAGGTCATATCGGGATGTGTATATGTGAATTGTTGTCCGATCCCAACTTGAGATGAGAATGAGGTCTGTGGGGGCTCATAATTTTGCTAATCATTTGTCTCATTAGTGGCATGCTCTTCAAATTATTCATTAATTCCAGCAAGTGACTGACTATAAGGAGAGTTATCCCATGTTGGCAGCGGGTCAAATGTGTAATAAGGTAGAGTAGGTGAGAATGCGAAGAAGTGGGAAAGTCAGTCGAAGGTCTCAGGTCGAGGTGGAACCGACCACGGATAATGGTCTCACAAGGATGGTAGGGGATATGGAAGAAGGAGAAGACGAAAATGAACGATATATGGTCAAGGAGGAGTGACCAGAGAGGTCTGGGTATGGGGACCAATATCCTGACATCTTGAAGAGGAATCCATGAATGTAAGTAGATCGAGGTAGAAAACGTGCAAGTACGTTGAACAACACACACAGACAAACACAAAACAAATGCAAGAGCAAACCCCGAATGCACCAACCCTGCACGTGAGGGCCGTAAAGGTTTGGACGAATTATCTTTTTAGTTTTGGTTGGTGACAAATGCAAGTCTTAAAAGATTAACGAGCTATTAGGTGCATGTATTTCCCTATAGACTGGTCGAATTCTTACGATTAGTTGCACCCACTTTCAGCCAATATATGAGTAGTTACTTGAGGACGAAGCCTTACGCAATGTCCTCTAAACCTCCCACTTTGTTAAGGAAATCTGGACCGTTTACCGGCTACTAGTAAATCCTTACTGAAAAGTAGCTAATCATTTTTGTAGAACTAGTAGTCTATATGAAAAACCTGGCTTGGATCTATCCTAGGGACGTGTCTCTACCGCTTGCAAGTAAATTCAAACAATGACAGTGTTGCTCTCTCACAAACAAGGGTTACTTTTAGTTAAATTTTTTGTCCAATTCAATTAGTAGTCCCGATTTTAGAGATTGGTTATCACTATAATCAATCCACACAAGCAACCACGTCTACTGTCCAATCTCAATTCTTTTATCCTCGGTTAGAAAAACTAAGAAAGGAATCAAAAAAAACAGATGCGATCGAGAAAGTGATGATGAATGCTTGAGTAAGGATACTTACAGTGCTTCCAACTCTATACATGTGGGATGCAATACTGAATTGAGAATTTTCACTATATAAACTGTAAACGAGAAAACTATTCCTAGACAGGCAGTTCTATTAGCGAGTGATGATTAATTAAATTTTAACTAATAGCTCCACGATCTAAGTGTGTCTCGTTAAGTGTGATGTGTGGTCCTATAGATTACAAGCACAAACAATAAAATAATCTAAGGAAAATCTCTGAGAGCCACTAGTACATATCCTAGTCTACGTCAATCAACCATACAACCACGATAGAGACAATATCCAATTCTGACACAAGCACGAGATTCCAAATGGAAACCACTATAAATCAAGAAATTAGTACAAATAATGAAAATTAAAATCTCTCTTCAAAAATCTTCGTGGCATCTCAACAGCCTGATTCACTTCGAGATGCGTCAACTTCAAGAAAGCCACTCCAAGTCCACCGGGCCCTCACATAGAAAGATAAATTATGCCAGAGCGAGATAAATACAAACAAAGCAAACAAAATAAAATATAAAATAGTGGTAAAATAAACAGAGAAATAATTAGAAGAAAAATCAGGGGTCAAACTACCTGGGGTGAAAAACCTAATATCTAGATTTTCTAAAAACTAACCTATCGTGCCTCCCCGACAACGGTGCTTGATGAACCCCGAAAATGCCCTAGCTAATTGTGCGGAATAAACGTTAGATTTTTCGTTGTAGTCAGGCAAATATGGATTAACAAAAAATTGTAATTTTAATTATTTGTCCAATTAAAGCGAGCAGTCAATTTTTTACTTGGGCAAGCTCAAGGTCAACCGTAAGTTGGTTTGAAGTCGATCTAGAGGTTAGGTTTTCAGAGGTATTTTTTGGTATTTTTAAATGCAATAAATGAGTGAAATGTAATTTTAACAAAGTTCAGGGACTAAAATGCAAATTATGTTCAAATTAAATTTAAAAATCATCACACTTAGCCACAACGTGGAATATGAAAAAGTAGTTTTTTAAATTTTTGGATGTAAAATGAATTAATTATGAATTAAATAATGGAGACTAGGTGATTATGAGAAAATTAATTTTAATAAATATAAAATGTAAATATTTTTCAGAACTTAATTTAACATAGATAAGTCTATGTGAGAGATATCCAGAATAATTTTTAATTTGTAAATTACTAAGTGAGGAATTAATTTAAAATCAATTACTAGAATCTCCATATCATTTATTTTGACCTCGATATGCATGTAAATGAGATAAAATTTAGGCACAATGTAAAAGAACCAAAAATCTACCTAATCTGCATTTTTAAGATTTTTTGGATTACTGAATAATTAAATATCATATTCAGGCCATACAATGTGTAAACTGCGCAAGTTTCCACCAAATTAGTATTAAAAAATAATCCATTGATCACAAAATGTAAATGAATTCTCACTAGATATAAAATGAGTTGCTCAACAACATGTTTTTTTGGACTTAAAAATGACGTGAAATGATGGTTTAAATAAAAGTTCAAACACAAGGGTATGAATGCAAAATGAAAAATAAAGAAAAATAAAAAACAATGCACATGGGTGCTTCTTTAATAACCAGATCCTTAGGGGCTTCTGCGTAATTTCATTACGAGCACGTGATGCCTTGTAAGCAGGGGTGGCGGCATAATTTCGAAAGAGTCCAGGGGCGTTGCTACAACTGTCCCAGTCCCTCATGTGACTTTCCCATGAGTTGGGCTTGATAATGAGGAGGCAGGCGACATGTGAGGGGGCACGTGCGCAACTTGCGATGCACGGGTTGCTAGCGTGGAGGCGACCTAGAGAACGAGGAAGGACTGACTCCGTAGCAAGGCGTCGACGAGAGGAGAGGTGGTGCACCGGCGTAGGGGAGCTAGGATTCCTCCAGGCAGGGGTACATTGGGCAGCGATGGGCGTGCGACGGCAGATGCGGGTCGTAGAGCTGTCTGGAGGAGTAGTCGTAGGGTGGCAGTGGCGCAAGAAGCACGATGGCGCGCGGAGGGAGTCGGTGGCGAGCCTGCTTGCGATGGTGGCGAAGGTGGCGCCGACTCACGTATGGGTCGATGACCGGCTGGAGTTGCACTCGATGATGAAGATGGCGCAACACAAGGATCGAGGTGGTGTTCACATCGGTTGGACGAGCTCGATGGCGGTGCACGTCCAAGGTGAAGGTAGAATCGAGGTGGTTGCGTGGTGAAGGCGTGCTAGGGATGGAGATGGAGCAAATGTCCCCCACTGCTGCGGGGTTGGTCGGTAGCGATCTGCGAGGGCAACGGAGCAGGCCCTGGAAGCCCAAGGTGGAGTGGGTAGGCCCCCCTGGAACTTGGTTTGGAGTTTGATGAAGACTATGTGCTGGAGGCGATGTTTGAAGGATGATATGGCGATGTGGTGCCGTCGAGGAGCGGACTCGATGATGAAAATGAAGCAAGACGACGGGTAGGTGGTGCGAGGTTGTGGAGAGCGAACGGTGGAAGGTGGCGACGGCGGGTTTCTTCTCCAAATGGTGGTCGGAGCTAGGCTCAACATGTGGTTGACGCTTTGATCCTAGCAGAGGAGGCTAGAGAAACTCAGCTTCTAATAGTTAGCTACAACAAGGAGACGAGAAGCTCCTTAGATCTTGCCAAGGAAGAGCTTGGTCGTCTTCGCCTTCGAAGTACACCCGAGGTCTGTCACAGCTCGTGCCGTTGAAGCTGATGCCTCCTGTTAGCTCAAGGGGCGGATAGTTTTGATGGCTCGCGGAGGTCAGATTTTAAAGGCGGTTGGGAGAGATGAGAGGAGACGCAGGGAAGGTGGTTACAGGTGGGAGGTTGTGTAGGAGGTGGAACGGGAGCCCGCACAAGGCAGTAGGAGAACGTGCACGGTCGAGTGGGAGAGAGATACAAGGGCAGTTTAGAGAGGGAGAGAGAAAAATACGGATGGAATGAGAGGGTGATAGAGAAAGATGGAGGGTAGAGGGGTAGACGTGCTGGGAGGGTAAGTGAATTGCTAGCAGATTCTGCTGCAATTCATTGATGAACGCCACGTGTACCGAAATAATCCAACGGCTGCCCCAACTCCTCTCCTCCCTCCCCTCCGTGCCGAAGCCCTCTCGCACCCGAGCCCCCGCCGCTCGCCGAGCCCTCTCACACCCTCTCGCCGCCTCGCCGCCACCCTCTCGCACCCGAGCCCCCACCGCCTCTCACCGTCCTCGAGCCCCCTCGCCGTCGAAGTTGCTATGACGTCTTGGGCATGCACATGGCAACTTCCTGTTGGAGCAGATGTCGAGGGCGGAGGAGCAAGGCGATGGTGCGGAGGTTCCCAGCCGGCTGGCTCGCCGGCAGATGCGTGGGGGGGAAGTCCTGGGGCTGAAGGCGAGGCATGCTGGACCTGGTGGTGCTGGAGTTGAAGTCGATGGGCGGTGGCGATGGAGATAGGAGTTGATGTCCTGCAACGTGTACGAGGATGATGATGTTGAGTCAACGGAGCAGCAAGGGAGAGGCGGCGTGTGGCGGCGAGGAGGCGAGAGGGTCGGGGACGATGAGAGGCGGCGGGTGCGAGAGGGCTCGGTGAGGGGGCTCGAGGACGGCGAGAGGCGGCGGGTGCGAGAGGGCTCGGCAAGGGGGCTCGAGGACGGTGAGAGGCGGTGGGGGCTCGGGTGCGAGAGGGCTCGGCGAGGGGCCTCGAGTACGGCGAGAGGCGGTGGGGGCTCGGGTGCGAGAGGGTGGCGGCGAGGCAGCGAGAGGGTGCGAGAGGGCTCGGCGAGCGGCGGGGGCTCGGGTGCGAGAGGGCTTCGGCAGGGAGGAGAGGATTCGGGGCAGCCGTTGGATTATTTCGATACACGTGGCGTTCATATGTGAATTGCAGCAAAATCTGCTGCAATTCACTTACGGCAGACGATCCCCTCCCAGACGTGCATGGGCATTTGCATGGCTAGTGAAGGAGAGAGAAAAAGGGAGGAGAGAGAGTACATGAAGAGAGAGAGAGAGGCGAGAAACTGAAGGTAAAGGGTAGGGAGGGATGGTGGAGAAAGAGAAAGAAGAGTGGGCCACGTGGCATGCGATGTGTTCATCTCGATGAGATCTACAACTTTTGTGAAGTATCTAAAATAAAAGAAGCCATCTGTATAAAAAGTATTTTTGGAGGTACCTTATAGGTATAAAATACCGCATTTTTATCTTCTGCATTTTTTAATCATTTTTAAATAAGAAGAAAATCAAATCAATGTCCAAGCCTCCTGAGACAGAACAAATCGATGTCATACGCATTCCCTTATGACTATGAGTCTATCTTGTACGGTGTCAATGATATATAGCCCCTCTCAGCTGAAGCGGTAAGAGTTAGGCTTCTCCAACATGGTGGCCCTAATCTCCCAATCCAATAACACTTTCTTTGAGAAGTCAGGTATTACCTTCTAAATTCAAGTACAACCTGCTCGGGGAGAGAAGATGGAGAAGAGAATGGATTGTAAATAGTGTATCTACATATCCTGAGATGCTCGACTAGTGTAGCTAAGTCATTCGGCTACATGCTCACATACTATTTGACTTTGAATCTCAAGCCTGCTTATTGACTACATACATGGTCCAACGAGATTTGATTTTTCCTTGAAGTTTTCCCGTCCATTTTTTTGATTTTTATTTTTTTGTATTTTTTGAATACTATTTACAACATCATTTACATAAGGACATTTTCGTCTAGAGCCACTGGACTATCCCTCTTTTGAAGCATTATTGTAACCCACGACATCCTGTCATTAGAACTCATGACTACTGGATCGGGTTGGGGCACAATGGCAATGAAATAGTGACTTCGTATGTTTCCATTCGCTAGTGTCTCATGGTGGCAAATCCAACCCTCTACCACTTTAACTGAGTTGAACAAAGTGCAAGGTGCAAGTATGCAAGTTACGTCACTATCGACAAGAGTCATGCGTGTGTTCTGAAATATTCCACTTACGTAGTCAAGATGATATTGAACCAAGTCTCGTGGTCTCAAAGAATTATGTGCATCAAACCTGCAATGTCTCAATTCTAGTTCCTACAAGGTTCCTGCAATTAAGTCGATTAGGCCCAACCAAGCTCCTATCTTCGGAATTTATTTTGACTTGTTCGGTTGTATTTATCAATCCAAAAAATACAAATATTGTGCAATGAAGATAAAAAATCTTTTTCTGAAGCAAATTTATATTTTTGATCTTTTTATGAGATTTCTGAAAAGTTTAAAAAATGTTTATGTAATTTTGAAAACATTTGCAAATTTTTATGGATTTTTACTTTTCCGAAATTTTAGGGATTTTTCAACAAAAAAAGGTTAGATCAAAGAATTACATGCAGATATTTACATGGGAGTGTGCCTTATTATTTACAAGAATTAAGTGAAAAATTTTACACTAGACATTTACATGGCCTAGGTTAGTCATTGTTTTACTGATTTTTATACAATTGCTTGTAATGAATATTTATCTGCTATATATACGAACATGGATCTCAAAATAATTTGAAAACATTTTGACAGACATTTTAAAAACTATATTTTTGCAAATAATTTGAAAAATATTTTTTGCAAACATTTACAAAATTTTAAAAACATTTTCCAAAGATTTTTCAAACAGTATGTATAGATTTTTCAAAGTATGTTTGCAATTATTTTCTAAACATTTGCAAATAGATTTTTAAAATATTATATTTGAACAAATAAAAGATTTTTTTACAAGCAAAACATATTTCCAAAGGTTTGAAACATTTTACGGACTATTTTCCAAATAGTTTCAAAATATTTTTCAAAGAATTTTCCAACCTTTTTTCAAGTATTTTGCAAAATATTATTGAACTTATTTATTAATCACTATATATAAAGAATTTGATGTGTGATAAAGGTTTTATTACTTAGCAGTATTATTGAAAATACGAAAGTATGAGCTATGGCTAAACTATATATAATGTATATATTACCCCCTATACTTAGTTGATATATGTACTCATATATCAAAGAGAGAAGAAGAAGACTTAGCTCGTATTGCATATAAAAGATCATGTACTATAATGACTCAAGAATAAAGAATGAAAGAATGAGAAGTCGGCAGTCCCCCCATACTTAGGATCAATTGATCCTATGTATAGCATACTATCTACAACGTGTAGAGAGGGCCGACGGTGGGAATGAACGAATCACAACTCACCATGTCTCCCAATATACTTAGGTTAAGAGATCCCTAGGTATAGACCAAAATATCAATAGAAGAGGAGAGAGGTGAGGGGACCAATAAATCGATAAAAAAATACAACGGGGGAATGTATGCATCACCCCTATACTCATGGTAAAATATCCCTAAGTATAGGCAACAACATGAGTGATGAAACAGAATGAAGAAAGAACACTCGGCTCGTCCACCTCCCCCATACTTATGATGAAGTGCATCCTAAGTAAGGCAAGCACACATAACGAGGTTGATGAGTGGAATGGTAGATGGAAGAAAACAAATAAAAACGGATATACAAAGTAGCGCCTACACAGAGATCAAGAAGGTAGAAAGCATACCTTCTTGCGCAACCGTTGAGGAATGGATCGAACAAGGTGTAAGTCGATATTAGGGTCATTATATGACTCAAATCGATGACGATCAACATAGTATAGATCCTCAGCATTCTCAAAGCGAAAATGCAAGAACTCATCAGTGGTAGTACAGTCAGGTTAACCCCGACCAGTCTTGGGGATCTCAAAATGGAAAGACACAAACTCATCGATGGAAGTAGTGTCATCATGTCTATCCTCAGAAGTTACTCCTAAGTCTGACATCCACACTAAGGTGTCTATGGTGTAAAGGCCACAACTATCTTCAATACAACGCCGCACATAGTAAGAGGGAACACCAAGGTCTATGATATCCGAGTCTTCCTCCCTGAAGAGAATTCTCGGATCTTGGTATCATTCATGATAAAACAAACCTCTCTGATATCAACAGATAGGCCATAGTCCTCAGGGATGGCTAACACGATACACTCTCATCAGATGCAGATCTCTGGTCTGTGGTGGGTGAAGTGATCTTTTCAATCAAGATGCTCTCGTTGTCAAAATGAATAATGGCACTCGCAATGGCGAGAAAGGGTCGTCATAGGGTGATTGGAGTGTGCTCCACAGGGATATAAGTCTCCATCGACAATACAACAAAATCAACATCGAAGCTCGTGCCTTGGATCTGAATGATGACATTTTCAAGAATACCCCTTGACCTCTTTATTGACCCATCAATGAATTGAAAATCGTTCTAGTTTTCTTGAGAAGCCCAAGATTAAGAGATTGGACAAGCAAGAAGGGTATTATGTTACTTAATGCAGTGCCGTCAAGGAGAGTATGATCACACATCTGGTAAAAAATGGCACATCTCACGAGGGGTGTACTGGTGTCCCTTTCCTAGTGGGTGGATTGTGAGTGATGGCATGGGTAGTGGCCATGGAGAGAAGGTGTCACTCAGTTGTGTATCTCGATTTCTCTTCTTTGTTGTGGACATAGATATTTGGTTCATGGCTTGGAGAAATATGGCTTTAATAATGTCCTGAATAGCCGCTGCCACTTCAAGGTTGGTTAACATTTTTAAGATTGTCTAACTCTTCCATGCTAGGGAAGAAATCGTAATAGCCATCTACACAAGGGTGAAGAAGAGTAGTCTGTACAAGGGTTAAGAAGGTAGGAACTATGGTGAATGTGTGTGTGAGCATAGGATATGTTAAGGGTGCCCTCTTCTCACAAGCTGACCCGACTAGGTGTCTCACATTATTATCTTTTTGTATTTTTATATTTTTCTCATTTTTTTTGTATTTTAGGCAATTGCAAGATCTAATAGATGGCCTCTCGTGAATCCATGGCATCGTAAGGTGAAGTGAAAGTGTAGCTTGTATTTATACTAGTGAGGTCATCTATCCTGTATTGTAATTGCTTAACTACTTGGGTCACGTACTCAAGAGTGGTGTCCGCACGAGGTGACTCAAACATCTCAGTCTTGGGTGGGTGAGATGGTGGGAAATGTGATGGTGGGTAAATATCTTATGCCTGAAACATTGGATAAGGCAGATATGTACAAAAAGAAAAGTCAGCAAAGTCCTCATGATAAAATGGAGGTGGACCGATTGGATAGTAAGAAAGGTCCGTGAAGTCCGGATAAAAATAACTCCAACCTGCCAACTTCGAAACAAAAGACAGGGATCGAGAGATCGCGATAGTCAAATCAATATTTGTAAGAAAAAGACACAAATACGCAGAGAAGATAGAGCATGCACACAAACAAACACAAATATAAGCAAGCAAACCCCTTAATTCACCAACTCAACGCAGTGATGACCGTGAAAGTTCAATCTTTTATCTTGTCAAATTTTAGAGCAAGGTGAAAGGACAAATATTTACAAGCTTGCAGGTGCAGTCTGAAGGATATGGTAAGATCCTCAAGCGCATCACGGAAGCGTGAGCGTCGTATCGAATACGACGAGGAGCGACTAGTCGGACTAGTTGCTCGATGCAGCGGAATTTAAACATTTTTATACGACGAAATCACATGATCCAAAAACACTTCTCAGATCGTTTCGTCTAAACCACAAACAAGTAATAGTATTACCTCTTGAAGCGTGGTTGCGATCGAGTCTCTAAACGAAGAGACCCCCTGTCTCAAGTCTGATCCGACGGAGGAGACGCTTGTGAGCACGGGGATGAACCGCGTGCTTCTCGCAATCCATGTTGATGATCCAAGCGGCGGATCTCCTGATCTCGACACACGAGATCCAACGTCTTCTTCAAGAGCAAGGCACGCTGAAGTAGACGGAGTTCCACGAGCAAACCATCGGGCCGCATAACGACGACGCTGCGACGATGGAGAACCTCTCTAGGGCATCCATGGTGGACGGCCATGAGAGGGAGAGAGAGAGGGCTTGTAGAGGGAAAGAGAGAGAGAGAGAGAGAGAGAATTGTTGTCTCTTGTTGTGTAAAGAAGAGCAATGGGGTACCTCTCCTTTTATAGGGTTTCGGGATCCATGGATCTCAATCCATGTGACAACACAGATCCAATGGCTCTCATTAATTGTGTTTCTTTTAATGGCTAAGATTTGTGTTGGTAAAACCAACAACAATTAATTTAATTTAAATTAAATATATGTTGATAAATCAACACAATTTAATTACAAAATTAAATCATCAATACATGGAGATAATGAAAGGAGAGAAATCCTCCTTCCATGTGGAGAGGGGGGACGGCCTCCCTTTCCTAATGGGAGTGGTGGTCGTCCACCCTCCTCCATTAGGAAGGTGGTTATTTCATCTTTTATGTAATCTCCATTATTTGCAACAACTTTTGTTGCAAATTATTCTACAAAAATAATTCACAATTATTTTGTAGATATTGCAATCTTGCCATTGAAAAATTTGTGAATCATATTCACAACCCAAAACAAAATATAAATTACATTTTGAATTCAATGTCCAATGTGAATCCAATTCACATTAACATTTAATTAACAAATGTAAATTACAAATATCTCTCTCTTATATATTATAAATCACATTTATAATATATATGACTAATATGGATATTGCTATCCACATTATTCATATCCATGATAATTAAATCACATTTAATCATCTTGTATCTCTATTCTCTTGTTCTCAAATAACATGAATCATATTCACATTATTTACATCTTTGATAATCAAATCATATTTAATTATCTAAGACAACTCTTTTTATAATATGAATCGAATTCATATTAATCATGATAATTAAATCGCATTTAATTATCCATTTTCTCAATGCTCGGATACATAAATCAACACAAGAATTATCCATGAACTCCTTCAAGGATAATGCGCTTTCTCCGCAGATACTTGGAGATAAGGACATGGCGATTGTATTGTTCCACGTATAGTGACATGGATATTGAGATCATATCTCAAATCCAGATCGCGGGCCTCCCATAGATGCTTGATTAAATCAAGACCGTAAATCTAATCTTCTCATTGTATCTGAATCACATTCAGATCAATGTCCAACACTTGGACCAAGATCAGATCACTTCTTTACTGAGAGGAGTCACTAAAATCCAAACCCGTTTCATCACTCCCTATGAATGGAAGCGTCATGGTTATACAATCGTTTATGATCACATCACCCTCAAATATTCCCAATACCTGTACATCCTGCATACTGGAAGACTCAGACTAAACCCGAAGTATTGGATCAACTTTATACTGTCTACTTCATGGTTTTATCAGTAAGTTTCTCATTCGATCATTGGGAGTTGGTATCAATCATACACTTTCCAAAAGCGTATATCATACCTAGGTCTTGATCATATACTTTCCAAAAGTATATATCAAACCTACAAATTCAGTCAAGCTTCCAAAGCGAGACGACCGTGCGCACAGAATTTGATTCTTCCCAATATCTCATGAGTGAGCTCGTGTCTTCCGGTTCAGTAACTGAACCTGTATGATCCCTTTGAGAGATCGTATTACTCATATGCCCTTATATGCACACCAACGCGCTGGTGTATAGACCTTGATTAGGTCACCAACCTATTGGTCTGCCAAATGTACATACTTAGACATATAGTAACACATATGTCTCCGGTCAGAGGATGTGTGCCTGTATCGTGACAGTATACGATATAGGACTTCGGTTATCTCGATCTCGTTAAGTCAACTCTTTGACCTAACTACTCTGACACCTCCGAATCTCTATTCCTATGCAGAGGACCTGCATCAAGAGGTCGGTCAGATATCGGCCTTTAGAGAAAGGATTGCCATCTCCTTCTCAGGCTGGAGATCATCTATTAACAATCATTTGATGGTGCTTGATAAGTCCTCAATCTAACTCTTTAGATATTCATCCAAGCACCGACCTCTATGATTCAATAACTGAATCAACAACTGTATGATCATCAAGATGGCCATGGTACATAACCCTAGTTGTACTAAGGGACCTATTATGAAAACCATTTATTCTTTATTTTATATCAGGGAATGATATGTGCAATAACATTTATTGCATAATGGCTCGCCGTGGGCTCGCATTTCCAACAATCTCCCACTAGCCCAAAGAGCCATTAATGGGCTAATCATTTAAACCCACACTCATGTGACAATCATAGGCTATTTAGAAAATAGCTAGGTAAGCTGATCCGTCACTCTGTTCTCAAGAGACTTCGCCAAGTCCTTTTACGTCACTTGCATATCCCCTAGTAACAGTGCTCGCATCCAATGCGAATGTTGCATCTTATGCAACCAATACTCAATTTTGTTATAGTGTCCTTGACACTGTAGCTTGATAATTATTATAACCAATATGTCCATAATCCTTATTAGAATACCTTCATTCCTGGAGATCTCTATCTCCTAAGGTATCTACAGTTAAGACCCTCATAGATCACTATCTACAAGGTCTTAAACATTTGAAGATAAGACTTTGAGATAACTATCTCTAAGTTTCATCATCTTTTGAAGATATTGTTATTACTGCAATTAAGTGTTTTATTTCCATTATAGGATTAGTAACAGATTACTACTCCCACTGCATGGCAGACATCTGGCTCTTTTGCACATCTAGCATACACTCAGCTTCTTGTAACTGATGCACAAGTGCAAGCAGTTCTAGCATTCACTTCCTCAACTCTTTGAGGTGCTATCCCTTTAGATAGGTTAGTACCACATCTTAAGGGAAGGAAGCCTTTCTTGGAATTTTCCAGAAAATGGAATAAGTCCAAGGTGTACTACTAATGTGTTGGTCCCAATACTCTCTTCTCTTTGCTTCTGAACATCTTCAGAACTAAGATCTAAGAGGTATCTTTGAAATAATATTTCAAGATATGGAATAGCCAGTCTATAAAACACTTATTATCATCCTTATATCATTCTAAATGATTAGGATATTATCTACATTTAGCACGATGAACGCAAAGGCACTCCCACTAAGCTTCACATGGCTCATCCAGATTCTATCTGAAATCATAACATTTATAATTTCATCTAATCTTATGATCCAACTTCAAGAAGCTTATTTGAGTTCATAGATGGATCCTTAGCTTTCACATCTTGCTTTTCTCAACCATGAAGCCCTAGGGCTACTTCATGTGAATATCCTCAGAGAGGTATTCATAGAGGAATGCAATCTTGACTTACATCTTGAAGATGCAATAGTCAAGTTGTGTAGCTAAGGTTAGCAATATTCTGATGGTTTTAAGCATGGTCACCGAAGAGCAAGTCTCATCGCAAGCAATGTCTTCTCTTCCGGTGTGTAGCTCATGGCTACGAACCGTGCTTTGAAGGTCTCCACCTTCTCATCAGGTTCCCTTTCTCTTAAAGATCCATTTACACCTTTACAGGTATTACCCATATTGGTGGATCCTCGAGGGTCCATATACAACACTTGTATATGAAGTCAACGTTAGCACTTTTATTGCTAAAATCCATCTTTCCATGTCATGATCCTTAGGAGCATCATCACATGAAGTCCGATCATTGTCAGACTTAACTGACACATGGAATACATCCTCAAACTCATTTGAAGAGGTATTAATGTTTCATCATTAATTGTCCTTTTTAGTTTCCAATTTCATGAGCCTCATTATCTTCTCAAGATTAAATGAGTTCCTACACTTCATTTTCATCTTGATTCTCAAGAGTCTCAACCTCTAAGAATAACATTCTCAAAGATGAGATACTTTAAGAATCTCAAGGTCATAAAGTAGGTATCCAATACCATCCTTTATTTTCCTAACGAAGCAGCACTCTCAAGTGCTAGATTCCAACATACATGGAACCTTATTAAGGATATACATTGTAGTCTCTACTACACATATATATACCTGGAAACTAAGGGATAATTATGCTAAAATTCATCATTGATAAGATCATGTCACACATTATCCAATTGTATCTACCTATAACTCTATTGAGTTAAGGTGTGTTAGGAGGATTGAGATGGAAATGATATTCATATCTCTATAAGGTATTCTTTGAATTTATCTAGCAGGTACTTGCTACCTAGATTAGATCAAATTCATTTTATCTTCCTTCAAACTTTGGTTCTAAACCAAAAATAATGAAATCTTTGAACATTTCAAAGTTTTCTTAGGTGAAGAGAAGAAATCTCATATCATACATAATCATCAACAGATATCACATATCCATAATGTTTACTATGATATAGATGATCCGCATACATCAATATGTATGAGATCCTGAATACCTTCACATCTTACACCTTTCTCTTAGAAGGGTGTATTGGACATTTTACTTTGAATACAATATTCATAAGTATGTAAGTTTTGAAATTTTAGACATTCTAAAGTTTCATCTCTTACTAGTCTATTGATCAAATCAATAAACAAATGTCCAAGGCTTGATGCTAGATCATTGTCAAATGATCTTCATCCTCATATTGATCTTAAGGTTTAATTTCAGCATTTAGAAATGTTAATGAACCATTCATCAATTTTCTAATTTAGTGGAGTCCACTAGATTTTATACTACTATCTGAAATATTTCCATCATAACTCTTTATGATAGTTCTATCTCAGAATTCACGTTTATTTCCAACATTTAGAAACAAACAATGAGTGTATTCTTATATCCATGTCATAGAGACATTCTCTAAGACTAAGGGCTCTCCCACTTAAATTAACAAGTCTATCAATCCAACAGAGATTGTTGCAACAATTGAATCAATATCCATGTGGATAACTATAAACCTTTAAGATCAAATTTTACAGTCTTCTAAAATATATGCAACCTATTGCAAATGTCATCAGAAGATTGAGATACAATTATTTGACTTTATCTTATTTAATAAGCAAGTCAATATCAATGATTTATGTAGATTAATCCAATGCTCCATCCGAGTCCTTCTCTAAGGATTCTAGACAGACTTGATAGTCATACTATCAACACATCAACTTATTGCAGTAGTGGCATTCATCCAACTCTTCGGATGACATATGGAAGTCATAGATGTACAGTCAACTCTTTGACCATACTTCTTAATCGGGTCCAACCCATGCTTCCACTGCGCTCCCTTTATCTATAAGCAACCATTGCTTAAGACTAAGGATCTCTTATGTAAGAGCATTTCAACATTTATACATGCTTTATTAAATTCATACAATATGAATATTATGAAGCTTCATGAATGACTAGAGTATAGACAGTAGAATAATGACACTCAACATCTACATCCATCTAAACTCTTAAAACATAGGTTCAGGTAGGTACTCAAACAACTTGAATACATCATCTCTTATAGAGCTACCATTCTACATGATGCAGAGAACCATGTCACTCATGATCAAATGTCAAGAGCACATATGTATGCCAGAATATCTTCATTGATTTTATAAGGATTATTTGACAATTGCGATCATCATCGAGATGCTACCTCCAAAGTACATCCAATGAGATCAAGACTATAGAGACATACAAACCCTAGGGTTGTAGTCTTATTATCTATTTAATTGTCATTCCTCATTATTATGAGGAAACTTGCACATTGCAACCACATACATTATGTGTCCAACTGCAAGTACAATATCTGGATCATGAGTCCAATCCAAGATATTTCACTGGTTATTATTGAGTATATCATTGAGTGGATTTTAATGAAGGATTATCTGAAATAAGAAATTTGTATAGATGTATGTATTTATATATATACATATTTTACTTTGATTTAGGAATTTTTATATCAAAGTTGTCTTGCCATGTCAACATTGAAAGTTCATTCCCTTAATCACTTTCAATGTAAGAGATATACTTACCATTATATCTCAAGCAAGATCTGTGATCTCCTTCCTTATCTTTGTTGCATCCCAATAATATGAGAACCTACAACTCGGATAAAAAGAAGCGGGAACACATTCCGCCTTGCAAGTCCAACTTGCATCTCCCAATTCGGTCTTTAACCCCCAGGCCCACCACCCCTAAGGCAATGTTGACCCGTCATTAATTGAACCAACCGTCAACAGGTATACAACTCGCTATGCGCAATCCAATATCGCCCCAATAATATGAGGACCCGATATTGGGGTCACTACGCATACATCCTTACTCTTTCGAGAAGCGAAGAGCCCGATCCAAATGGATCGTATGCAGGAGCTGCCACTTCGGATAGGCGTCCCCTCCATACAATATCTAGCGACGGAACCCTTCGCCTTGACGGGAGACCATGGATGTCACTTATGTGATCCTCCACCTCATATTCAAATTTTAATTAATTATCATGAATCATATTCACATAATTAATTCTTCTAAGGGAATTATTAACTCTAATCATATTAGAGTATTCTAATTGGACATAATCAATTTAATGATATTAAATTAATTATCAATCCAATTCAATCAACAAACTTGAATATCTTACTTGAATATATATATGGTATTATTCTCAAAGTACGTATTAATTCGTATTTTAATAATTAGAAAAATACATCATAATCCCTCGGACATTATCCCGGCCCTACCCGCTGTCATGACCAGTACCGACAGGAGTGGGACGGACCGCATACGTTGCAATCCGCTACCCCAGCGATCCCCGACTAGACACCATATCCACCTCGGGAAAGGATAATGCCAAATTGATTAAATTGTACTTGAGATGATCATCGGTTCTTCAACCGAAAATTATAACATATAGTAATCAAAACAATTTTGATTAACATTATAATGAGATTTGCTAAACAAATCCCAAATCCTATTCAAGCAACATGTTTGTTGGAATGTAGATCATATAGATCATGTAACCAATCTTGATCTAGATCACATCTAATCATTTATTGGTTAGGACAAAGTCATTTAAGGACATAATTATCATCAAATATTTCACAAATGTTTATGCATAATTATTCCAGGAAATTAAACAATTTAATTTCACTTATTGATTAAATGACAATCACTAGGTTCTTGATTAGGAAAGTATTTCCAGCAGTGACCCTCACTTACTAAAAATATCACATCTCAATCAATTTAAATCTAAATTAAGCAAAGTAAATTTCTAAAGTTTGCTAACTTGATTTACAACAGAACCCAAGTAATTTGCACGCATTTCAAGGTGTTTCAAATCTGCAATTAACATCTTAATTACGTCATGATCCGCAGTCCCCGAAACAGTGGATACATGTTCACTAAAATGAGCATATCTAGAGCAAACGGAATCGAAATCACGCAAACTCAGATCCTATGGTTTCCTTATTTAATGGAGAATAAAATCCAATAATATGTTTAAACAATTTAAACAGTGCCGAAAATAATATCAAAACAGAGATGCAAAAATGAAATGCAAGAAAACTTTCGCAAACCCTAATAAACACAAGTCGTCCTCGGATTATGGATCGTATCCAAAACCACTGACCTAAGGCTCTGATACCACTTGAAGGATATGGTAAGATCCTCAAGTGCATCACAGAAGCGTGAGCGTCGTATCGAATACGACGAGGAGAGACTAGTCGGACTAGTTGCTCGATGCAGCGGAATTTAAAAAATTTTATACGACGAAACCACATGATCCAAGAACACTTCTCAGATTGTTTCGTCTAAACCACAAACAAGTAATAGTATTACCTCTTGAAGCGTGGTTGCGATCGAGTCTCTAAACGAAGAGACCTCCTGTCTCAAGTCCGATCCGATGGAGGAGACGCTTGCGAGCGCGGGGATGAACCGTGTGCTTCTCGCAATCCATGTTGATGACCCAAGAGGCGGATCTCCTGATCTCGGCACACGAGATCCAACGTCTTGTTCAGAGCAAGGCACGCTGAAGTAGACAGAGTTCCACGAGCAAACCATCGGGCAGCATAACAACGACGCTGCAACGATGGAGAACCTCTCTAGGGCATCCATGGTGGACGGCCATGAGAGGGAGAGAGAGAGAGAGAGGGCGTGTAGAGAGAAAGAGAGAGAGAGAGAATTGTTGTCTCTTGTTGTGTAAAGAAGAGCAATGGGGTACCTCTCCTTTTATAGGGTTTTGGGATCCATGGATCTCAATCCATGTGACAACATAAATCCAATGGCTCTCATTAATTGTGTTTCTTTTAATGGCTAAGATTTGTGTTGGTAAAACCAACAACGATTAATTTAAATTAAATATATGTTGATAAATCAACACAATTTAATTACAAAATTAAATCATCAATACATGGAGATAATGAAAGGAGAGAAATCCTCCTTCCATGTGGAGAGGGGGGACGGCCTCCCTTTCTTAATGGGAGTGGTGGCCGTCCACCCTCCTCCATTAGGAAGGTGGCTATTTCATCTTTTATGTAATCTCCATTATTTGCAACAACTTTTGTTGCAAATTATTCTACAAAAATAATTCACAATTATTTTGTAGATATTGCAATCTTGCCATTGAAAAATTTGTGAATCATATTCACAACCCAAAACAAAATGTAAATTACATTTTCAATTCAATGTCCAATGTGAATCCAATTCACATCAACATTTAATTAACAAATGTAAATTACAAATATCTCTCTCTTATATATTATAAATCACATTTATAATATATATGACTAATATGGATATTGCTATCCACATTATTCATATCCATGATGATTAAATCACATTTAATCATCTTGGATCTCTATTCTCTTGTTCTCAAATAACAAGAATCATATTCACATTATTTACATCTTTGATAATCAAATCATATTTAATTATCTAAGTCAACTCTTTTTATAATATGAATCGAATTCATATTAATCATGATAATTAAATCGCATTTAATTATCCATTTTCTCAATGCTCGGATACATAAATCAACACAAGAATTATCCATGAACTCCTTCAAGGATAATGCGCTTTCTTCGCAGATACTTGGAGATAAGGACATGGCGATTGTATTGTTCCACGTATAGTGACATGGATATTGAGATCATATCTCAAATCCAGATCGCGAGCCTCCCATAGATGCTTGATTAAATCAAGACCGTAAATCTAATCTTCTCATTGTATCTGAATCACATTCAGATCAATGTCCAACACTTGGACCAAGATCAGATCACTTCTCTACTGAGAGGAGTCACTAAAATCCAGACCCGTTTCATCACTCCCTAGGAATGGAAGCATCATGGTTATACAATCGTTTATGATCACATCACCCTCAGATATTCCCAATACCTGTACATCCTGCATACTGGAAGACTCAGACTAAACCCGAAGTATTGGATCAACTTTATACTGTCTACTTCATGGTTTTATCAGTAAGTTTCTCATTCGATCATTGGGAGTTGATATCAATCATACACTTTCCAAAAGCGTATATCATACCTAGGTCTTGATCATATACTTTCCAAAAGTATATATCAAACCTACAAATTCTGTCAAGCTTCGAAAGCGAGACGACCGTGTGCACGGAATTTGATTCTTCCCAATATCTCATGAGTGAGCTCGTCTCTTCCGGTTTAGTAACTGAACCTGTATGATCCCTTTGAGAGATTGTATTGCTCATATGCCCTTATATGCACACCAGCGCGCCGGTGTATAGACCTTGATTAGGTCATCAACCTATTGGTCTTCCAAATGTACATACTTAGACATATAGTAACACATCTGTCTCCGGTCAGATGATGCGTGCCTGTATCGTGACAGTATACGATATTGGACTTCGGTTATCTCGATCTCGTTAAGTCAACTCTTTGACCTAACTACTCTGACACCTCCGAATCTCTATTCCTATGCAGAGGACCTACATCAAGAGGTCGGTCAGATATCAGCCTTTAGAGAAAGGATTGCCATCTCCTTCTCAGGCTGGAGATCATCTCTTAACAATCATTTGATGGTGCTTGATGAGTCCTCAATCTAACTCTTTAGATATTCATCCAAGCACCAGCCTCTATGATTCAATAACTGAATCAACAGCTGTATGATCATCAAGATGACCATGGTACATAACCCTAATTGTACTAAGGGACCTATTATGCAAACAATTTATTCTTTATTTTATATTAGGGAATGATATGTGCAATAACATTTATTGCATAATGGCTCGCCGTGGGCTCGCATTTCCAACACAGTCACCAAGAGTAGTTGTGCTCTAGTCGGCAGTGCACACCTACTAGAACACCGGGACCACTAATCTAAAGTCAGAGGCAAGTGCTTCTAGCAATAATAGGGCCCAAAAGCTGACCCAAGCGCTTAAGGCACAAGTCCAGGATTGGGGGCTCTATTCCTAATGTGTAGGTGCCTCTCTTGGTCCTGATCATACATGTCAACAATGAAGGGGTTTCTCTCCCAAAACAATGATTTTTCATTTACGTTTATTTTACAGTTGAGTAGAGTTAGTAGTCCCAGTTTCTCCCAGTTTTATCGGATATCACTTTCTTTTGATATTTATGTGAAAACGCAGGGATTCTAATGAGATTCCAATTCCTTTGGTATCCTACGTGATCAGCGAGAGAGAAGAAAATCATTGCAAGGAGTAAATCAATGATACGTGCTCAGTCAAAATTGCTTACCTTGCCTCTGTCTCTCTTCTTGTAGAATGCTAGATAGGAACTAAAACCTACACTATATACAAATGCAATCCGATGAAAGCACCCAAAAATAGGAGTCGGCATTAATGTGACGAACTAAGCGTTGAAAATCTAGAGAAGAGACATAGAGCCCAATCTTGGAGATGCCTAGGTGCCTTCCACAATGGGTCTTACAAGCGCTACGTGGAGTCTCTTACAACACATAGTTTCAAATCCAAATAATCAATAATTAATTTAATCTAAGTCCAAGAATAAAACTATAGGAACAAGCAATTAATTAGGTTTGTAGACCTATCTTGTCGATCAAGAAGTTCTTAGGATAGGACTCAATCACACAAAAAATGAAAATAAAGATGAAAAACTTAAAATGCATGAAACAAAGAAAAGAAAAGCGAGGAAACAACGGAAATTCTGACAAAGCCACAGGTGAACAGACACCCGGACACTGGACCTCGTGAAGTATGAAGTGTCCAAATCCAAATTATTACGAATAATCTTAGAAAAAATAAAATAAAAATCAATATCTCACAAAATAAAGCAAAAATGATAAAGAGATGCTTCTTCTGAAGGATATTGGGAAATCCTTAAACGCATCAGCGAGGTGTGAGGATCGCAACATATGCAATCGGGAGCGACTAGTCGCACTAGTTGCTCTAGACAACGGAAAGTAAATTTTTTTCATGCGATGAAACCACATAATCCAAGAACACTTATCGGATCGTTTCATCTAAACCACAAACAAGTATGAGGGTTACCTCTTGAAATGTGGTTGCGATCGAGTCTCTAAATGAAGAGACCTCATGTCTCAAGTCCGATCCAACAGAGGAGACATTTGTGAGCGCGTGGATAAGACGTAAGCTTCCCGCAATCCAAAGTTGATGATCCAAGTGACGAATATCCTGATCTCATCAAACGAGATACGACGTGTTCTCCACGAGCAAGGCACCGAAGGAGGCGGAGATCCACGAGCAAATAATACAACAACATAACGACGATGCCGCAGTGATGGTATCTCTCTCTGGGGCTCCATGGTGGACGGCCACAGTGAGAGAGAGAGAGAGAGAGAGAGAGAGGGCTTATAGAGAATGAGAGAAAGAGAGAGCATATGAAGTTTGTAAAGTTGTAACTTGAAGAGCAAGGGTGCCCTTCTACTTATAATATTTTGGGATCAATGGACAACACAAATCCAATGGCTCACATTTATTTGTGTTTCTTTTAATGGCCAAGATTTTGCTGTAAAAACACGACAACAATTAATTTAATTAGATTAAATATATATATATATATATTGATAAATCAATATAATTCAATCCTAAAATTAAAGCAATCAAACATGGTGATTATGGAAAGAAGATTACCTCCTTCCATAATATGGGAGTTGGTAGCAATCTCATGTAATCTCACGTGATTATATTATTCCATGGAAATCTCCAAGATTTCCAACAACACCTGTTCTAAATTATTCTATAAAAAAAATTCATAATTATTTTGTGAATATTGCAATCTTGCCTTTGGAAAATTGTGAATCGCATTCACAACCAAAAATAAAACGTGAATTGCATTTTCAATTAATTGTCCAATGTTAATTTAATTCACATCAACATTTAATTAACAAATGTAAATTACTAATAGCTCTCTCTTATATATTATAAATCATATTCATAATATATATGATTAATATGGATAGTATTATCCACATTATTCATATCCATGATAATTAAATCACATTTAATCATCTTGGATCTCTATTCTCATGTTCCCAAATAATCTGAATTATATTCCCATTATTCACATCTTTGGTAATCAAATCACGCTTTTTTAGGATAACTCTCCCTATAATATGAATCAAATTCATATCATTAATGATAATCAAATCACATTTAATTATCATTTTTCTCAATGCATGGATATATAATATCAACAATGAAATTATCCTGAACTCTTTCTAGGATAATGCGCTTTATCCGCAGATACTTGGAGATAAGGACATGACGATTGTATTGTTCCACGTGCAGTGACTTGATTATTGCGATCACGTCTCAAATCCAGATCTCGGGCCTCCCAGAGATGCTTGATTAAATCAAGATCGCAAATCTAATCTTCTCATTGAATCTGAATCACATTCAGATCAATGTTCAACAGTTGGAGCAATATGGGATTACTTCTCTACTGAGAGGGGTCACTAAAATCCAGACCCGTTTCATTACTCCCTAGGAATGGAAGCGTCATGGTTATACAATCGTTTATGATCAATCACCCTCAGGTATTTCCAACACCTGTACATCCTGCATACTGGAAGACTTAGAATAAACCTAAAGTATTAGATCAATTTTATGCTGTCTACTTCAGAGTTTTATCATTAAGTTTCTCATTTGATCATTGGGAGTCGGTATCGATCATATACTTTCCAAAAGGCATATATCATACCTATGTCTTGATCAAATACTTTCCAAAAGTACATATCAAACCTATAAATTCAGTCAAGCTTCCTCAGCGAGACGACCGTGCACGGAATTTGATTCTTCCCATTATATCATGAGTGAGCTCATATCTTCCGGTTTAGTAGATGAACCTGTATGATCCCTTTGAGAGATCGTATTACTCATATGCCCTTGTATGCACACCAGTGTGCCGTGTATAAAACTTGATTAGGTCATCAACCTATTGGTCTGCCAAAATGTACATAGACATATAGTAACACATCTGTTTATGGTCAGAGGATGCGCTCCTATATTGTGGTAGCATACAACATAGGACTTTTGTTATCTTGATCTCGTTAAGTCAACTCTTTGACCTAACTTATCTAACACCTCCGAATCTCTATTCCTATGCAGAGGACCTGCATCAACAGGTCGGTTAGATATTAGCCTTCAGAGAGAGGATTGCCATCTCCTTCTCAGTATGGAGATCATATCTTAATAATCATTTGACGGTGCTTGATGAGTCCTCAATCTAACTCTTTATATATTCATCCAAGCACCAGCCTCTATGATTCAATAATTGAATCAACAGCTGTATGGTTACTAATACGGCCATGGTATATAACCCTAATTGTATTAAGGGATCTATTATGCAAATTAGTTATTCTTCATTTCAGATCAGGGAATGATATTTGCAATAACAGTTATTTCATAATGGCTCGCTGTGGGCTCGCATGTCCAACATCCTCTCCTTATCTTATTGCTCCACTCTCCTGCTCTCTCCTGGTTAGACCACAAGAAGATTCCACATCCTTGCAGCTTAGGTGCATCCACCTCTTAAGAAGCAGTTGTTGCCACGTGGTCCCTCACAAGAAAAGCAACAAAGAAACATGAGTCAGGAACAATCAAATAATTTTAAAAATTAAGAGAGAAATAAAAATCAAAATAAATAAACAGAGCAATGTACAAAATGTGCTACACTCCTTTTCTACCCAGCAATAGTGCAATTTGAAATAGCTAAAATCCAAGGGACAGTCTCGTGGTCCACACAAGGCGGGACCGACAATTGCTGTGATGACAACCCACAAGGATCTCAACAAAATTCAACAATCAACCTGAACAATAAGATAAAGCAACCAAAAGAAAGTATGAATCAAAATTTATTATAACCCTACAAACAAGTATGTGTAGTGGACAAGTCAGGTAGCACTATGATTATTTATAAATAAAAAAATATATATTTGTACACTATTACTCACTTAATTACTTAATGTTTTTGTAGGCTTTAAATTTTTATTTTTATTTTTTGTTTTTTATATTTTTGTTTATATATTTTCAATATTTTAATTTCACATTATTTTATTTTTATAGTTTTCTGGTGTTTAATTTCTTTTTCCTTTTTTACTATATAATATTTATATAAGAGTACATATATGTAATATGTATAATTAATATGTATATTGTATCATAAATGTACAAAAAATAGTACCAGGAAGCACAATCCTTTTTATTTTTTAATGGATATAAAAATATTATAGAGTAATTGTAATATTTAATAATAACAAAGACTATATATAAGTATATAACACAATATATTATACTATATTTATAAATATAGCTTTAAACGGTACAAAATTTCAAAAAAATTGTTGTTATAATTTTTATATTTTTGTTATTTTAGGTATTTTTTCTTATTTATAAGTCCAAAATATACAAAATCAAGGACTTTTTAATTAGGTCGAGTTATTTTGAGGTTTAAAAATACTATATAGGCTCAAATTTTCTCAAAAGCTACCTTTAATGTATATTAATATATATAAATAAAAATATAGGATGGAATTTTAGGGTTTTCAAGAATATTTTATAATTTTTATAGGTTAGCAAGGTTTTTTTAAGGATTTCTTTGATATTATTTTGTGATTTTTGGTCTATAGTGATAAAATACTATAATTAAAGTATGTAATTTTTTGGAGTTTTTAGTTAAGTCTTTATATTTTTTTCAAGTCAAACAAGAAATAATTATGTTATTTTATTTTTAAATAAATAGGAAATACGTGAAAAATGTAAAACAAAATACATGGCATGAATGGGATATTAATCAAGCCCATAATCCTATTTTTTCGTGATTTTTTGAGAATGAGAAGCATTTATAGAAAATAGAAAAGCATGCACAAGAATTAATTAAGCTGGTGGGGCTATTTTGCAATAAAAACAATTGCAAGTGGCTACATGCAAATTACTCTGAAAGTTTGAAGTGTATTTATAAAATTTCAAATTGAAGCAAAATATTTCAATATACAAAATACCATGGGTTTACTTGCAAATGTTTCAAAATATTACAATGCTCTAGGAAATTTTGAGAACTAATATACATACAAAAAAATCAAGATTCACTTGAGCAAATTATCCCTTAGGTGCCGGTGAACGACATGATGGAATTTACTTAGCGATGTGTTATGCCTTAACGGTTGATGCTGGTTCGTCATTGACACGAGATTAGATCCTCGTCAGAAGATCCGATTGTTAATGGCATTTTCATCTAAAGGTAACTGCTCCTTCTGGAGCCATGTTCTTGATCTAACGGTGCACGATGTCCTAGGATGAATTGATGAAGAAATTCCCTTTGGGCAAGCTTGGATCTGACGAAGCTCGAGCCTCCAAGCACCATAGAAGACATCTGAGCTGCTCCTTAATGTTCATGTAGTCGTTCCGCACCTCCCAGAGTCTTACAGATGTATCTGGGGCCCATTGCCTATCTTGTTTTCGTTCGGACAAGGGGAGAGTAGCATATTCTTCTTTCATTTTGAGCAGAGCTGGCACTTGGAGGAGGGGCTTCGGGACGAGGTCTCTATGCGATGGAAAAGTTGGACCTTAGAGCTCGAGCATTCGATTGAAGACCTGGAAGTACTATTCTTGTATCGGCGATCCTCAAATGGGCCCTTCCAAACACGAGACCTGCATGATAATAATGGTGGAGCATGGGAGAGCGTTCTAGGCTATTATTGATGGAGATTGAGGTGGAATGAAGGGAGGCGGTGAGGTCCGATGACGGGCATCGGAGGTGGAAGTCAAAGTCGAGATTTGGAGAAGACATGTGTGAATGAAGTGAGACAAATGATGGAGAAGTGGGAGGCAAGGAGATGGAGTGGTCCGTGGTGGCCGAAACAAAGAGGAACATCGATATACAATGACCGCAGCTCTAAGCTCCAGTATACTGAAATCAACCTAAAACTACCCGAAAATAAGAACTAAACAAATAAAATAGATGTTGAATGGAAAGATAGAGTAATAAGTTACATAGAAAGCAACTAAAGGAGGCCTCAATTTGGTGGGAAAACTAGAGAGGCATAACCACCGAGCATGTAGCTGATGATGGCATGGACCTCCTCCTCCTCCTCCTCCGCTCCTCCTTGTTGCAGAACAATTGGGTTGCTCTCATGTCACCATCAACAACTTGCAGGTGGTAATTTGAGGGGCTAAGAACAGGGGAAGAGCGATCGAGCACAAAAAGGTGGGGAATAACGAAGTTTTAAGGGTTAGTGACAGGTGGAATTCTAGGTAAGGTAGCGTGCGATGGAAGAAGGAAAGATGGGAGGTATGGAGTCAGCATGGAAGAGAGAAGTGCAGAGGTCGGAATGGTGGAAGGGTTCGAGAGAGAAGAGAATGTCAAAACATATGGAGGACAGTTGACCGGAGTCAGCATTTGAAGAGATGTGGTTGGTCCACTGATGAATATAGGATTCATCACTCTAAATCTCATTAATTAAGCTCAAATCCCTTAAAATCATCAACATTTCTGCACTTATTCTGCATAATTAGCATTCATGCATGTTTTGATAATAATTGCATTTTAGCACTAATTTATGCACAAATAAGAAGCCAAAAATCTCAGCCAAAATTGACCTATAAATAACTTAATTTCCATGATTTTTAACTAATTCATGCTAACTCCGAATGACCTGAAACCACTCCACTGTGTACATATCACTAACAAGAATAAATGAAAAATTAAAAAATCACAAACCCAAATAAGTGGACCAAAAACCCAATCCCTAGGTCTTGAATTTCCGGACTAAAACCCTAATATCTTTCACATCCAGTGTCCGTTTTGATCCTACTCACTTTTCACTAATGCACATTCAATTACCTTTAAAACAAGACCAAGTTCAAGCGAATCAGAGCTCGTATGTGAAAGTTGGGATTTGGACCTCTTTTGTACATTTTGTATTTTAGTTGATTTTGACCTATTATTTTACGTATATAATTAACCTATTTTAGTTCATTTCTTTTTCATTTGTCTTATTTAATGAAAGTTTTATTAAAATGCGCAAAAATCCAAATCCAAATTGAGCTTGAAATCCAAGAAACAAATTAGGTCCGAGTCTTCACTAACCGACTGTACAAAATTGGTCTTTTTAATATCTTAATTTATTTCTTCTTTCTCTGAATCAATGAAAACAAAAAAATTAGATTAATGTATAAATATTTATCTTTTATTTTATCATATTTTTTCTGGATTTTTATTTGGTTTAAAAATGATAAAAAAATTACAAAACCCAAAAAATCACGGTATTCTATGTACATGGGATATCCCAAAATATCACTTTGTGCAAATGATCGATTTTGATTTTGATGTCTTCATAAAAGTTGTATATCTCATCGAGAGAGCAATTTTCGTGAAGAAACTTTTTTGATCCGAAACCGTTTGTTATTTATTTTAGATTTTTTAAGGGTTTTACTCTCTGATGTTTGTGGTGCTGACACGTGGCGGTTCCTGCAGCCGCCATGTGTCACCCATTTTTGTATATATTATTAATTCGTTTTGATAAATAAAAAAATTTAAGCCACTACACGTGCGAGGCATGTACCTCCCAAGCACGCACCAAGCACGTGCCCTGCCGCCCTATCCTTTCACTGCCACGAGGAAGCTCCGCCGTCGCCCCAGTTCATCCCCGGCGATTTCGCCGTACCTCCAAATCCTAGTCCAACCCCGCTACTTTCGTCGTCTCCCTCCGATTTCGCCCGCCGTGTATCCTCAATCACATCCATCTCCGATTCAGATCTCCCTAGTCGGACTCCCCAAGTCCCATCTCCGATGACACGTCAAATTGCCATCCCCAGGACTTTCCTCATCCGGCCAAACCTCCCTCGCCTTATTTAAGCTCCTCACCCACCACCGATAACATACATCCGCCGACTGTATAACACTCAGGGGAGCGTCATTGGTGACATCTCGGCCTCCCCCATTCTCCCTCGATGAGATCCAAAGCCCATCAGCTTTGCTGCAGCGCGACCAAGCTCTGCCATTGTTGCCTTGCTCCGGCCAACCCCGTCGAGCCCACGTCTTCATCTTTTCCATTATATCGCTCCATCTACCTCCATCACTCCGCCACCATCTTCATCAACTCGCGTCGTCACTTCTGCGTCTCTGCCACGAGCTGCAACGACGCATGTTCACCTCCAGACCTTCGCCGTCAATAACAAAACTACCTCCAACGACGCACGCCTGCACGACTTCACCGACAAACTCCAAGCTTCGTCGGCGTACCCTGCCCTGACGACCGACGGTCGTGTGTCGGCCAGCCCGCACTTGACTACAACCGATAGATCCAGAACGTCCAAGATCTGGACCGTCCAAAAACGACCAACCTCAGACGTCAGATCAAGCCTCATCAACAGTTCAAATTTAGAGATCGGCCTTCGGTCCAAGACTGGTGCTTCGGGCATCGCCAAGGGACATCGACCTGTCACGTAGAGCTTCGGACCGAACCTTCACCCGAGCCAACCCGCTCGCACGTGAACGTCACGTGCCCCTTGGCATTTTTGCAACCTTACATCCGGAGTACTACATATTTGCAGAGGAGCCCAACGGCCACGGGTCACGTGCCTGGCACGTGAACACTTGGGAATTTGGTAGCCAACCCCCCACAAATATCGGTAACTCCAACTAAGTCCCCCTACTGCATTTTTTATATTTATTTTATTTATTACAATTACAGTTGTACCCTTGTCTTCCCCTCAGTTTTGGACTTCTTCTTTGCATCATTTTATTTATCAAAAATTAACATTTTGTTTGTCAATTAATTCTCTACATTTCGACCTATCGTGGATATTTTTGTGATCAATAGTTAATTAACAATTAATTGTTCTGTGAAAAATTGCATACTTTGCCTACTTCTTGCTCTAAAATTCATCATCGATTAACCGTTGCTCTCAAAATTGCCGAAAAATCAAAGATTGTAGATTTAATTGTGCTTAACATTGTGCCCAAAAATAATTACATTTGCATTATTTTTGCATATTTCAGTGTTTGATGCTTAATAGGTATTGAAACTAGTATTTTCGAGATTTAGGATTTTTCTGAGATCTATTACCTAGAGATAGATCTTAGATAATTTTATCCCTTGAAAATAATTAGATTTAATATTTAATATAATTAAATATTGAAATTCACTTTGTTTGCATTTTAAAATTCATAAAAAAAATTCTCAAAAATTCCAAAAAAATTATAGTGTGTTCATTTCATCATATTTTGCATCGTGGCCAAGTTTCGTATTTTTAGGACATCGTTTGAGCGTAAATTACATTTTTGTCCCTAAAATAGACTGAATTTGCATTCTACATCCTTTATTGCATTAAAAATTCCAAAAGAAAAAAAACGCGCACGAATTTCAATAGACATAATTCTACGTTGTTCCTTTACCTCTTTGTGTTCGACCCTGGGACTTGCCAAGTAAAATAAATTTAAAACCACATCAATTAAAAATTCGTTAACTTATTGTGTGGTTATTTTCTTGACCAATTCTGATTGTTGCCTACAGTGAAATGACAAATCACATTTTAAGCAAACGACAAATACACATTTTACATATTTAACAAGAGCAATTTCAGACTCGTCAGATGGCGGCGTTGCCGGGAAGGCAAATGACTTAGTTTTATGTTTTGAAAATTTTTGTTCGGTTTTCCGCAGTCAGGTAGTCTGACCACCGAATTTCTCATTGTAAATTCCATTTTTTTCTTGCAATTTATTTTATTTTCAGCATTTATTTGTCTTTTTTTAATTTATTTTTTAGTCGTTGTCTTACATTTTCTCTCTTATTTTTCTTATGAGGTACCCGACGTACGTGGAGCGGTTTTTCAAGAAACCGACGGATCTTCATCGACTTCCAAAAAAGCCGCAATTAACTTAAGATCGAGTCGAGTCGTGAGAGAGAGTAGAGTCTAGGATTTTATATCTGAAAATTTCAATTCATGTAATTAATTGCTCATTTATAGCGATGTCCGTTTGGATTCTCGCGTGTCTAATAAGACCTATAGCATTTTCTATGGTATGACGTGGCCTGATGTACTCTCCGATGAGGGTGGAGCCTGACTTGAGTGGCGTTTAGGATAGACCCACACATACAGCTTTTAAAGCATTTTAATTTTTGATTGTGGTCGTAGGGATTAGGCCACACTTCACCATTAATTGAAACATACATTAGATCGTTCAATTTAGCAAAATTTAACTCAATTCTTACCCGCTAATAGAACTTTCTTCTAGGTGCGGTTTTTCATCGCCTTACATTCATTTAGACTATTTTTTACATACTTCAGTGTTTGATGTTTAATAGGTATTGAAACTAGTATTTTTGAGATTTAGGATTTTTCTGAGATCAATTACTTAGAGATAGATCTTAGATAATTTTATCCCTTGAAAATAATTATATTTAATATTTATTATAATTAAATATTGAAATTCACTTTGTTTGCATTTAAAATTCATTTTGCATCAAAAAATTCCAAAAAAATTACAGTGCGTTCAATTCATCATATTTTGCATCGTAGCCAAGTTTCGTATTTTTAGGACATCATTTGAGAATAAATTACATTTTTGTCCTTAAAATAGACTGAATTTGCATTCTGCATCCTTTATTGCATTAAAAATTCCAAAAGAAAAAAATGCGCACGAATTTCAATAGATATAATTCTACATTGTTCCTTTACCTCCTTGTGTTCGACTTTGGGACTTGCCCAAATAAAATAAATATAAAACCACATCGATTAAAAATTGATTAACTTATTGTGTGGTTATTTTCTTGACCGATTCTGATTGTCGCCTACAATGAAATGACAAATCACATTTTAAGCAAACGATAAATACACATTTTACATATTTAACAAGAGCAATTTCAGACTCGTAAGATGGCCCTGTTACCGGGAAGGAAAATGACTTAGTTTTATGTTTTGAAAATTTTTGTTCGGTTTTCCGCATTCGGGTAGTCTGACCCCCGAATTTCTCATTGTAAATTCTATTTTTTCCTACAATTTATTTTATTTTATTTTTCAGCATTAATTTGTCTTATCTTTTTTTAATTTATTTTTTAGTCATCGTCTAATATTTTCTCTCTTATTTTTCTTACATGTACCCGACATACGTGGAGCGGTTTTTCAAGAAACCGACGCATCTTCATCGACTATCAAAAAAGTCGTAATTAATTTAAGATTGAGTCGAGTCGTGAGAGAGAGTAGAGTCTAGGATTTTATATCTAAAATTTTTAATTCATGTAATTAATTTCTCATTTATAACAGTGTCCGTTTGGATTCTCGTATGTCTAATAAGACCTATAACATTTTCTATGGTGTGGCGTGGCCTGATTTACTCTCCGATGAGGGTGGAGCCCGACTTGAGTGGCGTTTAGGATAGACCTGCACATACAGCTTTTAAAGCATTTTAATTTTTGATTGTGCTCGTATGAATTAGGCGACATTTCATCATTAATTGAAACATACATTAGATCGTTCAATTTAGCCAAATTTAACTCAATTCTTACCCGCTAATAGAACTTTCTCCTTGGTACGGTTTTTCATCGCCTTACATTCATTTAGATTAATTTTTAATTTCTGTATAGCATCTCAGATGGAGATTGCGAGGATTCACTGTAAGTCTTCTAACTGAGCATACATCATCGTTTTTCGAGTGCATCGACTTTCCGGATTTCTCCTTCTTGTTTTGTCACATAATCTTAAAAGGAAAATGGGACTGAACGGAAGACGTATATTTCTGCTCACTTAATTCTTCAGTGGTCGCCTAATTAAAATTGGGACTGCAAAATATAATGGATTTCAAAATTAACCCATAAAATCAAGAATTTTCGCGGGAGAGCAACTCCGACCTTGGATTCTTTTGTTTTTCTGAGTGAGCGAGAGACGACGCTTAAGGTTAGAACCCAGCTCCGACATTTTTATTCAGATTACTGATTTTAAAAACGATTAGCTACTTCTCAGTGAGGAATACAGGTAGCTGGTAAACGATCCGGACTTCCTTAGTAGAGTGGATGGTTTAAAGGACACTGTGTAAGGATCCATCCTTCAGTAACATGGGTAGTCGTTTTACGGTCCGTACTTACACATATACTGGCTAAAAGTAGATGCAACCAGTCGTAGGAATTTGGGACAGTCTTTAAGAAAATTTCTGGCACCTAACAACTCGCTTAATTATTTTCCAAAATTGTCTTGTCACCAATAAAAATTGAAAAGATAATAGCCGAACTCTTACAGCTCATTGTGTGAGTTGGTAAACCCGGAGTTTGATATGTGTTTGCATTGGTGTGCGTGAACCGATATAAAAGATCAAAAGCCGCACATTTGATAAAATTTCTTTGACTATCCCGTGCAATCATCTCTCTCCTTTCTTGATTTAAACCTCATCATGCAACTTTTGTCCAAAAACTCTCCGCACCCAGAGCATGAAAATCATTGCAAACCCAAACCATCATTCCTTTCAGCTCTTTCAAAAATGACTGAACATTTATCTGAAAATCCATCAGAGCTATACTATGAAAATGAATTTATCTCGATTAGGCTCAAATCAACTACATCCTCATCTTTCAATAATCCTCCAACATTTGCGGGAGAATTTCATCCACAGATGAATTCGCCCCCTCATTGAATTCCTACTCGAATCATCCAACCGCACATGACCACCTACCATCTTAGACTGAACCGTCTTATTCTCGATTTCTCGGTAATGAACCATTTCAAGATCAAAATACCTTTAGTCTCATGACTGGCCGAGAAACCAAACAAGATCTGCACTTAATGATCATCAGCGTTGGATTGACCGCAATGATGAAATCCCTATTGACCAACCCGAATATCACTCATTTGATTAACCTATACATACAGAGGACCACATGGATGATATCGACACATCTGCACCCTGTATGACCCCAATATTTGAGGATACGATCAATCATGACCATGAAAGTAGACTCTACTCATACCAGGATGACATGCCTGAGTCACGGTATGTTGAGTATGAGACCTATACATTCCCGCAAAATCCTTCCACTGAGCAGCCTCCTTCCATAATTCTTGGGAGAAATTTTCATAAAATAACGATCATATATTGGATATTTTCAGAGACTCTCCTCGTAGCACATACAGAAAAATAGAAGAGGAAATTATTGAATCTCAAATTCAAAAACACACCCCGACTGCTCTAATGATTGATCATGAACAGAATTTTGGTGACGATATTTCAAGGATAAAAAAAAGATTCGAATTAATGGAGGATAGATTTCAAAAATTTGCTGACCGACTAATTTCACTCTCTGGGAGCTCGGACATAAAATGAATGGGGAAATGATTGGATCTCATGCTGAAAATTTTGAGGATATTCAGAAACCTAGGGACGATTCTGACAACGACACCTCTGCATATTATTCCCCTATAAATGACTATGCTTCTGACTCGTGCTCTGAACATCAAAGCCACTTCTCATCTGAGGAACACACCACATCACCACACCACACATGAAATACCAAAAAAATGGGAATATTCAAAAATACCAAAAAAATCGAAAATGCAGAAAATTTCATAAAAATTGAGACCGAATAAGATTTGAAGACTTTGGATCCTACTTTACGGGAAGCACTGGAGAAACAATTAGTCTTTGAACTTCCCTTTATACGTGCCATTGAACATTTCCACGACTTTAAAGAATTTGTAATGGACAAATTAATGATCAAAAAGTCGGGCAGGATACGGACAAAGACTGAAAGACATATCTTATCAATGGCCTCCTCCTTGGTGTTGAGGAGAAAAACCACATGCCGCATAGTGAAGCGGTTGCCCAGATTTGACTGTGAAATCATATACACAATTTTCACCCATGCTCGGATTGATGACGATTCACCGATCAATATCCTCCCGACCTCTGTATTTCACGAACTCAAACTTAGACCGAGTAAGAAGATGCGAGAGATTGTTTAATTGGTGGACCGATCGATAAAGTGGCTGAGAGGAATCATTTATATCATCATGATATTCCAAGGTGCTCCGCTCAAAGTAAAATTCACGATCATTGATATTGAGCATTAAGGAGAATTCACCCAGTCTTTAATTATTCTCAGAAAGCCATTCTTAGCATTGGCTAAGGCAATTATTGATTGTGAGACTCGAGAAATCAATTTTATGGCATTGCAAGCACTTTGATCTGACACAGTCTTTGAGTAACCATGATTTTCTGAGGCAACCCACGAAGTCCCCTACAACCATAACCACGAAACAGTAGAAGAGACCTACCTCGTTGCTACACCTGAGATAGCGGTTGTCGATGAGACTATTGGTTTAGATAATCTCCCTCCTGCTTCATTCCCAGCCACTCTTACCATGGAGAATCAAGTATATGAATCATATGATTCAGAGACTTATGCATGGTCACACCCTGGGTCAACCTATTCTGACTACATGGATCACATCAACTTGACACAAGAATGCTCCAATGTCAAATCAATTGAGAATCAACCTATTCTGACTACATGGATCCGTAGACTCTTCCCAGTATTTCAATTCCCGCGGATTTCAAAATAGATGAATGTTTCTTATATGATCCTGATACATATGCATGGTCGCATCCTGGAGCAACATTCTCTGAATGCATTGACCAAATCATCCCAAATCAGGAGTGCAACAATATTCAGGAGACTAAGAACAAACACGTAGGCCGAACATCGACCAAGGAGAAGAATTCCAATGGTTATTCATCTGGATACTCAAAGTGGACCAACACCTTCACGAAACAAGAAAAATAAAGTCACCTTTGACCTTCCGGAAGAGGAATCATCTAATGATCACTCCTCAGGTCCGGAAAAGGTAATCTACATGAGTGAAGTCTGTTCGGCAGCTCTAAAACCATATCTTCGCAAGGATCCAAAACTCGATTCTTGTTGGACAACTCTTATTCCTAACTAGTATTCATCCAAAGCTGATGCTCCTGCCCTCATCAAGTACACTAGAATTATTTCTTATGAGCTGACTGAGACCGGTGCTTCCGAGTATTCATCCGAGGACAAACCGCTTGATCCCAAGAAGGAATGAATTATGAGAAAACAACTGAAGAAATAAAAAGATCAGGATATTTGTAGTGTGTCTAATTTCAAATACTATTCCTCTAAGGATAATTCCAATGATGGATATCTCTCATCTGACTCAAACACTTCATCTACTATCCATCATGATTTTTCATGGGATGACACTGATAAATAGTTTGGAAACATATGCTTCATCTCCGCCTTGTCAATACGATCTCCCACCGCAGGCTCACAAGCAGATCAACCGAAAACCGCCTTAATCATCGGCTACCCACCCTCCCTCCTGACCACATCGGTCCCCTTGTACAGCTCTTCCTTTACTTAGGCCAAGGTAAGTATAGGGGGAAACCAATGCCATCTGTATATATCATTTCCCCATCACACTCTTTCTCACGATCACCTCATTTCCACCCCTCTTCTATACTTAGGCTAACCAGAGCCTAAGTATAGGGAGAAGCGATGCTCATCAGTATATACTCTCCCCATTTACATATCTTAACCGCCTCTTTTGCGCTCTTCAACTATACTTAGACTGTTCACAGTCTAAGTATAGGAGGGCAGACCATTTTATATCAATTTTTTACTCTTACGCTTAGCCCGAGCTATGTCTTCTTTACGCTTCTTGTGCTCTGAGGACACAACACTTGCTAAGTATAGGGGGGTCTGTGTATATACTATGTATATATTTTACCCATATCTCGTTCTTTCGCGTAAGTCTATATGTATTTACGGGGTGGGTAATTAATTTAAAAAAACAACAAAGACAACAAAAAAACAAAAAGAAAAACAGTTTTGCTACTAACACTGACTGTGTCCAACCCAAAATTTTTGAAAAAAAATGGCTTCTTATTCATTTTGCATAAAAAACCAAAAATATATATCCTATGCATTAAAAAATAAAAAAAATTCACAAAAAAAATTGTCTGCATTTCACACACTTGCACTTCATCCAGCATTTCATGCATTTGTATTTGTGAAAAGTCTTTGGGTTTTGAAACGAGTTATGAGCAGAAACCGAAAGTGATCTAGACTTGACCTTAATCCACTTAATTTTCAGAGGAACTTCACCAAGAAATAGGATTTTAGAAGCTTCAGGTCTTTAACTTAATTCTTTGAGTTCCACATGACAATGTGGAGAGTTTGACTCTTAGTGTCTAACCTGGTCTCTTCATTATGGGTACAACTCTGGAATAGGGAATTAATTTGCACTCTCGCACTATGCACTTAGCTCAACTCAGACGGGATGTTGGAAGACTATGTGAGTTTCTTTTCTGGTAGCGTGGAAATCTAAAGACAGGAGTACGGGTTGAAATAAAGCTTCGGAAAAGGGATGGACGGCTAGGCACAATTTTTTCTAAGACCCCAAAACATGTACGGAAAAAAGATTCTATATCTGTAGGGGCACAAAAAGATCCAAGCAGAACTACCAAAAATTCTAAATACAAAGAAGCATTCTACCAAATAAATATCCGACCAAAAAGGTCCAAGCTTCAAGAAAACCTGTAGATCTTGGTGGAGACTCGACTACACTGGCCAGCTTCACAAGGAGAGGTGACTACACTGGGCACCCTCCAGTTCTTTTCTCCTTCTTCTAACTTCTCCCCTAATTCGATTTCGAACATAGCGCAACAGACCTTAGAAGGAAATACTTGACTCCCCGAGGACGAGTTACTGGATAGGAGGTTTGCATGGTACTCCGGCATTCTGGATGAGAAGAGCTAAAACCTTTCACACACATGAGTCGATTATTCAATGTTCATAGGGTATGCTTTGGAAGAGGATAGCCCAGCAGGCAGACTCGACGACCCGGACTTAATGGCGAAGAAGGCTGTAGATGATCTAAGATGACTTCTGAGCCGAAACCGTGACAATGATGTGTAGAACGTGAAGGTTGTTGATTTTGAAATTCTAGGTCACACAGAAGTTCCGCCAGACTATTTATCCAAATGTCGAGTGTAGTTTCATTTTCACCTTCAGCTCATGATCTTGGTATGGAACCCAATCTCATTTCACCTCATGGCATTTCTTTTTGATGCTAAGGGACGAGCATGGTTTAAGTATAGGGGATGATGAATCTCGGATTCATCACTCAAAATCTCATTATTGAGCTCAAATCCCTTAAAATCATCAGCATTTCTGCACTTATTCTGCATAATTAGCATTCATGCATGTTTTGATAGAATTGCATTTTAGCACTAATTTATGCACAAATAAGAAGCCAAAAATCTCAACCAAAATATACCTGTAAATAATCTAAATTCTCTGATTTTTATCTAATTCGTGCTAACTCCGAATGACCTGAAACCACCTCCACTGTGTACATATCACTAACAAGAATAAATGAAAAATACAAAAATCACTAACCCAAATAAGTAAATACCCAAACCCTAGATCTAGGATTTCCAGACTAAAACCCTCATATATTTCCCATCCAGTTCCGTTTAGATCCTACTCACTTTAGAACTAATGCACATTTAATTACCTTTAAAACAAGATCAAGTTCAAGTGAATCGGAGCTCGTATGTGAAAGTTGGGATTTGAGCCTCTTTTGTACATTTTGTATTTTAGCTGATTTTGACCTATTATTTTATGTTTATAATTAACCTATTTTAGCTCATTTCTTTTTCATTTGTCTTTTTTTATGAAAGTTTTATTAAAAGGCGTAAAAATCCAAATCCAAATTGAGCTTGAAATCAAAGAAACAAATTGGGTCTGAGTCTTCACTAACCGACTGTACAAAATTGGTCTTTTTCATATCTTAATTTATTTCTTCTTTTTTTGAATTAATAAAAATCCAAAAAATAGATTAATATGTAAATATTTATCTTTTATTTTTTCATATTTTTTCCGGATTTTTATCTGGTTTAAAAACGACAAAAAATTATAAAACCCAAAAAATCACGGTATTATATGTATATGGGATATCCCAAAAATATCACTTTGTGCAATTCATCGATTTTGGATTTGATGTCTTCATGAAAGTTCTAGATCTTATCAAGACGAGCACTTTTAGTGAAGAAACATTTTTGATCCGAGGTCGTTTGCTATTTATTTTAGATTTTTTAAGGGTTTTATTCCCTGATTTTTGTGGTGCTGACAGGTGGCAGCTCCTGGAGCCGCCACGTGTCACTTGTTTTTGTATATGTTATTAATTCATTTTTATAAATAAAAAAATTAGCCACTGCACGTGCGAGGCATGTACCTCCCAGGCACGCGCCAAGCACGTGCCCTGCCCCTATCCCGTCACTACCCCGTGCCCCCTTCTGGGCCGTCCAGTGTCGACCGATAGGACGACCATGCTCCATCGTCTCCAGGTTACCTGCCCCTTTGGAAGCTCCGTCTCCGCCCCAGTTCATCCCCGACGATTTCTCCGTACCCCCAAATCCCAGTCCAACCCCGCTACTTTCACCGTCTCCCTCCGATTTCGCCCGCCGCGTATCCTCAATCGCATCCATCTCCGATTCAGATCTCCCTAATTGGACTCCCCAAATCCCATCTCCGATCGCACGTCAAATCGTCATCCCCAAGACTTTCCTCTTCCAGCCAAACCTCCCTCGCCTTATTTAAGCCCCTCGCCAACTAATGAATCTGCGATTCATCACTCTAAAAGTTGAAAATAGAGCTTTGTTCCCAAGTAATTAGATGCGTATTTCCACTTATATTGCATAATTAGCATTCATGCATGTGTAAATAATATCTTCATTTTAGCATTCATATTTGCATAAAATAAGAAGCACATTTCACTTGTAAATATTCACCCATATATTCATCATACTTCACCTATTTGTATATATTTTATACTAACTCCAAATCCATCAAAATCAACTCAATAGTGTAAATATTACTAACACTAATTAAATAAAAATATAAAAAATATACTAACTTGTAAAATTGACCAATGAAACCTGAATCCAAGTTTGAAACTGGGAGCCTTAAAATGCACATATCTCTCTCATACAGTGTCCAATTTAGGTCTACTCACTTTTAAAGTAATATAAATTCAGAGACCTTCAAAACAAGACTAGTTTCATTAAAATCGGAGCTCATATGCAAAACATGGGTTTTGGACCCTTTTTGTATATTGTACATATTGACCGTTTTGCCCATCATTTTATCCTTTTATTTTCTTAATTATTAAAAAAATCCAAAAAATAAATTAAATTGTAAATATTCTTCTCATATTTTCTCTATTTTTATTTTTAATTTTCTCTTATTGAAAAATGATGAAAAATTTCAAAAGGAAAAATATGGTATTTTATACCTAAAAGGTATCACCCAAAAATACTTTTTTTACAGATGATTTCATTTGATTTTCGGCCCTTCATGAAAGTTGTAGATCTTGTCGAGATGAGCAATGTTTGTGTTGACCACTTTTTTATTTAATCCTTTTTGTTATTTCTTTTTTATTTTTCTTTTTATTTAATTTCTGAATTTTCTAGGAGCGACATGTGGCAGCTCCTAGAGCCGCCACATGTCACCCCAATTTTTTATTTTCGAATTTTTTTATTATTTTCGTATTTATTTTTTTATTATTTTCAGATTTTATTATTTTTATTTTAATTATTATTAATTTTAGTAGCCTACTTATTTTACTTATATTATATTATATTGTTTTCCACTTTTACTCCTTTTCTTATTCCCCACTCCAAGTCACCACTTCCGCCACCACCGTTCCATCTTCTCCACGTCTTTTTTAACTCCCTCATCCTCTTTATATTCTCCTCCCCTCCTCCATTGTTCATCATCTACCATTCTTCGAGTGAGAGAGGTTCCCGTCCCGTTTAAGCTGTGGGTGACAGCTCCCCCTTAAACGTTGAGCGACGACGACCTGCAGGCGAGATCCGCGGTTAATCTCCACGTAGCGAACTTCCCATCAAGATCACAATGCTTCTCCGATTTTTCGTCGAACTGGATCGAGGCCACGGTGACGAGAGCCGCACATCGCAACTCCACCTTCGGCGACCACACATGTATATTTTCTATCCTTATCTACTTCATTTATTTTATCTAACGATTTTTCCTTGTTGTTTTATTCCACCAACATCACACACACACTCCACCTCTTCATTGAACTTCCATTCCTTCATTCCTTTTTACTAAATATAAAAATAAAAAAAATGCAAAAAAACACAAAAAATTGCACTCCAGGTCGTCGGCGGTGCTCCGTGCGACGCCACGTCAACGCTGTCGCCAGACTCCAACGCTCGCCGCCAGCACCTTATAGCCCCTCCAGGTCGCCGCCCTCCTCGCCGCGACTCCGCAAGTGTGCCGCCCTGCAGTGCCGGGGGCCGCCGACCACCGCAGACGTCTCTGCCCTCCAGTGCCACGCCCCAGCGCGGCGCCGTCCAACCGCTCCTAACCGCGCAACCTCGTACCCATCGATCGTTGCTCATCTCGTCTTCTAGCCGCGGATCGCCGCCCATCGTCAGGTCCAAGCTTGGCCGCGCTCCAACGCTAGCCACGCGCCGCCGCGCGGTGCACCCCCACGCCGCCACGTGCCCCCGGGCACGGTGCGCTGTCCCGCCTCCTCGCTGCGGCCGCCCTCCGCGGTGCACCGTCCTGCCGCCCTCGTGCGACGCACGGCCACCCGCGTTGTGCCCTAGCACCGCGCCTCCAGTAGACCTCGCCCCACGTAGCCTTCGCGGCCGCCCGCTGCCGCGAGATCTTCCATCGCGCGCCGCCGCGGTGTCCCGCCGCTCCCTTGCCCGTTGTTCCCTAGCCTTTGGAGAAGGTGGGTTCCTTTCTTGGAACCCACATTTTCAAGGTCTATCTTTTTAATTTTTTATATTTTTTTTGTGAAATTTGCACATTCACTCCGTCAAGTTTGTTTACATGTAGAAGTGCCACTGTGCACGTTTTAATTTGTTTGTTTCATTTCTGTTTTGCAAAGACACCCCTATCTTTGAACGTTAATTTGGACAGTATATCTACCTCATTTTTAATAAAAAGAATAGCATGTTGTAGAGCAACTAATTTTTTATCTCGTGACTATTTATTTGCATTTTTGTGAGCACTAAATAATTTATTAAAAATCAGAGATTGAAAATCAAAGATATTTTTGTCATTTAAGCTTTGAAATTCGCACAGCCATGTTTATTGCCCTAAAAATTGTGAAAAAATTGTAGATGATGCCTCTAAGTGCTTTTTAATTATAGTCCAAATTTCGCCCAATTTGGAGTTGTTTTGTGCATAAAATAAGTTATAGAGTGAATTCTGTAATTGATTTTTAATTAATTTCATGAATAATATTTTTAAAAAATTCAACTCTCTTGGATTCCTTATTAAAACATCTATTTGAGATAAATAGCTCTCTGGATAATTTGATTTCGTGGATTAATTGGGAATTAAATACTCACACTCGCTCTATTTTTCAGTAAAAAATCATAAAAAATCATAAAATGTCAGAAAAAATCTAAAAAAATACGCAATTCATTTCATCATGTTTTTCTTCCAATAATTTTTTCGTAACTTTTGCATATCATTTGCATGAAAAATTGCCCTAAAAAAGTTTGCATAAAAACCCTAAACCAACCTCAGGCGTCAGATCAAGCCTCATCGATGGTTCAAATTTAGAGATCGGCCTTGAGTCCAACACTGGTGCTTCGAGCATCACCGAGGGACATCGACCTGCCACGTGGAGCTTCGGACTGAACCTGCACCTGAGCCAACCTACTCGCACGTGAACGCCACGTGCCCCTTGGCATTTTTGCAACAATACCTCCGGAGTGCTACATATTTGCAAGGAGCCCACCGGCCACGGGGCACGTGCTTGGCACGTGACCACTTGGGAATTTGGTAGCCAACCCCCCACAATTATCGGTAACTCCAACTAGGTCCCCCAACTGCATTTTTATATTTATTTTATTTATTGCAATGGCAGTTGTACCCCCTGTCTTTCCCCTCAGTTTTGGACCTCTTCTTTGCATCATTTTTTTATAAAAAAATTAGCATCCAAAAAAGAAAGACCCTGGGGCGCTGGGACATCCGAAGAGGGTGTGCGAAAGATTTTGTTTGTCAATTAATTCTCTACATTTTGATCTATCGTGGATATTTTTGTGATCAATGGTTAATTAACAATTAATTGTTCTATGGAAAATTGCATACTTTGCCCACTTCATGCTCTAAAATTCGTCATCGATTAACCGTTGCTCTAAAAATTTCTGAAAAATCGTAGATTGTGGATTTAATTATGATTACATTGTGCCAAAAAAGAATTGCATTTGCATGCATAGTTTGCCTTGTAAAAATCGTTTTGCATATTTCAGTGTTTGATTTTTAAAGGTATTGAAACTAGTATTTTCGAGGTTTAGGATTTTTCTGAAATCTATTACCTAGTGATAGATCTTGGAAAATTTTATCCCTTGAAAGTAATTAGGTTTAATATTTATTACAATTAAGTATTTAAATCCACTTTATTTGCATTTAAAAATTCATAAAAAATCATTTTGCATCTAAATATTCCAGAAAAATTACAGTACGTTCATTTCATCATACTTTGCATCGTGGCCAGGTTTTATATTTTTAGGACATCATTTGAGTGTAAATTACATTTTTGTCCCTAAAATAGGCCGAATTTGCATTATGCATCCTTTTACAAAAATCCCAAAAGGAAAAAAAACTGCACAGGAATTTTGATAGACATAATCATAGGTTGTTCCTTTGCCCCCTTGTGTGTCGACCTTGGGACTTGTCCAAGTAAAATAAACATAAAACCGCATCGATTAAAAATTGATTAACTTATTGTGTGGTTATTTTCTTGACCGATTCCGATTGCCGCCTACAACGAAACGACAAATCACATTTTAAGCAAATGATAAATACTCATTTTACATATTTAACAAGAGCAATTTGGGACTTGTCATCCATGTGGACCAGGTAGGAAAAAGACAATAAAAAATATTTGCCAATTCGATAATAATTAATAAATGAATTTATTTAATTTTATAAAAAGTAAAAATCATTATAATTTAATGTAGTATTTAATGCAAATTTTTATTTTATTTTACAATGTTGTTTATTATAGGTTAATATTTGTATATATATTGGTAAATACATGTATTATACATATTTTTATTTTAATTTATATTTTATTATTATATGTAGGTAATTTATATAATTTTAATTTATTTAATTACATATTTAGGCATTTTTTTGTATTTTCCCTGAATTTATTTATATACTTAATTAATTATGTATATATATTATATGTATGTTATAGTATACTTTACCCATGTATGAAATTATTTATTTTATTTTCATAGTTTTATTTTATTTTAATTATTTACTTATGTCTCAAATAATATTTACATATTTATAAAAATAAAAGAAAGTAAAAAATAGAAAAAAATAATATAGTGAATACAATATACATTTATACGGTACAATGGGTCCCTAAACCTATCCCGTGCATCTTAACTCCAAAATAAATGAAATCACCTTCATTGAATAGATTTTAAAAATTGTATACAATTAAAAGTGATTTTGATCCATTTTGATACAATATGGAGAAGATATAGGTATGCAGAGTTTTTATTTTGACTTTTTCTTTGTATTTGAGGGTTTTATTATTTGAAGTGTAAAATAATTAGTAAAATAGGTCTCAAAAATCATTTATTGATAAATTAAATATTAGGATTTCAATGTATTTTGTGTACAATTAATCTGCCCTATCTCCCCCAACTTTATTTCTTATCGACCAAGTCATCATGATGACTGTGTCTCAAGCTCAAGGGTCATTCAATATCTATGGTATCATATTTTTTATTTTCTTCATTTATTCTTTTACTTTGAAATTAAATACATTAAATATATAATATTTTATACAATATTTTGTACAAATCACATAATGTTTATTTTGACAAATTAATGACATATAATGCATTTAGCTAGGGATTCAAGGTCAAAATGAAAGAATAAACATGATGAAATTGAAATTCATCACTCACGCACTCTCTCTATCATAGGATGCCGAAGAAGGCTCGGGTTATCTCTTGCAAAGTGTGAATAACTCATGACATGCTGTCACAAGAAACATCTGGAGGTTACTGCCTTTTACGCTCTCTCAGAAGGTGTATGAAGATGATAGGGGCAAGGCATGGGCATTGGGGTTTCACGAGGGACTACTGAGCCATCACTCAGGCATTGGAGAAGCCGGTGAGGATGTGGACGTTGCTAGAGTAAGACTATGAGATGCTCATCACTTATGACCATGACTTCGAGTAAAGAGAAGGGGGAGAGACCGGATGCTCAGAGTGAGAGGGGGGGAGATCTGGATGTACGCAGGAGGAAACACCGAATGGGAGAGCCATGTGGCAGCGACTCGAGAATTGCGTTCCACGCGAGGAAGAATTCGGGAAGAGACGGGGATGTAAAGTTAAAGCGCCACATGCTAAATCTGGGGTGAAAACCTAGCTTTAGTACATGTTACACATATTCATGCTTTCTGAAATCAAACACGTGGCAAAGAGTTTACATGAATACCATTTTATTTCCGTCGATCATCATTCTACTCCATCCTAAGTGGTAAATTCTATATTTATGCATAACAAGTGCTCATGGATTGCAATCCAACTGATGGACTGTATGCATCCTTTCAATATTGAGTGGGAGTTTCTACATGTTTAAGCCATTTGAATCACTACAATGTCAAGTGTTTTTGTGGAATCCTTTTCCACGTAATCTATATGTAGCATAATGCAGATTGAGGAGAATGCAAGATGGAAGTTAGCGATGCTTTCTACAATAATTTAGAGAAGATCATCTCACGTAGTCACGCTTTAATTAACAAATTTTGTAGAAAATGTAATAAACTACAAGATTATAAAATCCCATGTTGGATACATTAGATGGAAAACACCCAATCAATTTCAGAAAAAAAACAACAGTATGAATTACTTTACATTAATGTAACATATGCCCTCAACATGCCATTGATAATTATGAATCATATTCAACTACCCAGTAATAAATGTAAAACATATTTACAATTAATTGTACAATGTGGATCCAATTTAGGTTTAATTGTATAATGTGAATCCAATTCATATTAACTTATAATCTGTAAATCATATTTACAATTAAACATCTTTACGATGAATCACATATTCACAAAATTTATTATTATTGTAGATACTGCTGTCAATATTAATCTTATCTACGATTACTATGGATATTGTTATCCACATTAATCTTATATATAACAATTAAATCCAATTTAATTATCTTAGATTCCTCTCTACATATGTTCGAATAATGTGAATTGTATCCACATTATTATTGATAATTAAATTATATTTAATCATTATTTTCCAGTATGGTGAAACGGCCCAAATCCGGACCTGGATCGCGTAAAAAATGGCCCTTGACCCAACCCACGGATGAAGGGAAATAAACGGTATCAGGGGGATTTCCCGGGTTGGTCCATTTCGAGCCCACTACAGTGCATGCGAAGGCGATGGATGTGAAAAAGGCGTGGACTGGCTCCACGTGAAGTAGGGGTAGGTATTTGACTGGTTTGGGTGGGTCTGGGCTAATCGATTTGGGTTGAATTCGATTCGGGTTGTAAAAATGACACCCATCACCCAACCAATAAAAGATTGGGTTGAGATGTTTGGGTGACCGGTTTAGGCTGATTGGGTTGGGTGAAAACTAAATTACCCATATGAAAAATCTTGTTAATTGAAGGTCATGTAATGATGGTGACATTGATGTATGGAAAAGATGTCAAAGTAAGCATGTATTAAGCTCAATAAAGTAGAAGAAGGTTGGAGTAATATGTTCAACATGGATGAAGAATGTTGGGATATGTTCAAGTTGATATGGAATTGTTCAGTTAAGATTATTGGATTTTAAAAAATAGTTTATGTCACCTGAAGTGGATAAGGATTGGTGCATACTTGTGTGGTAATAAGGCATGCTCTAAGCTATTTATAGTATGTAATGATCTTATTAAGGATGATGGAGAAAAAAATATATTGAGTATAACATATAATAACAAATGAAATAATGTTTACTGAGACAAGGTTGTCAACAAGTTGTTAACCTGGATTGAAGAATCCGAGCTGTACATTAGAAATATGTAAGATTTTTTTAGAATTCTTGATAATATATATCAAGTATATATCAGTTGGGTTGGATGAGATTAAACGTTATGCCGTCCAAAGAAATAGTTTGGGTTATTTGGGTGGGTTGGGTGGAAGATATTAGACCCATCAACCGACCCAATACCCATTGAAGAAATATAGTCGGGGTCCAACCCGACTCATAACCCAAATGATCCAAATCATTTTGACCTATTTTCAACGATTTGGTTGGGTTATATGGGTGGACTCATATAGTGCGCACCCATAACGTAAAGGGGTGAGGACAAGGGTGGCAATAGAGAAAAGAAGGGAGGGTGTGGTCCTCCATGTTTGTTTTCCAAAAGCCTCCTCTTCGAGGGGCGCCCGTAGTTACATCAATTTTCCTCGAATTTCCACGATTTTATAAAGAGGGGGGATTTAATGACCAGTTGTTCGTTAATATTCCAATAGTATATGCTCTTCCTACTTCGCTAAGCTGAATCAAAGAAAAGCCCACATAAAACCCTACTCAGGCAAGTTCCCGGCCTCGCCCTCGCCCTCGCCCTCAACTCCGCAGACCCGACGCACCACCGTCGAAGCGCAGGCCTGGATTGGAGAAGGGAAGGAAGCAGCGGCTATGCGCACCTTCTGCCGATCTCTAGTCCGCAGGTTCTGCCCGAAGAAGGTACCCATTTCTCTCCTTTCATATATTGGAGTATGTATACTGCGTGAAAATGTTCCGATTACTCTTAGCACTCGATAACTAGTATGATTACAACGTGTGAAGCATCTGGATCGCAATCTGTTCATCCGAAGACGCATCAACGCCATTCTCAGTAGTCAAAGTCGACGTGTGATCATAACCCTATCAGTTACATGCTCCCCGTTTTTTAGAATATATAATTAGCCATCGTTTTAGAATTTTCTTTGATGTCATGTACATCGGAGGTGGTAACCCCGAAGAAGTTTCCTCATCTATAACTCATCAACTTTAAAGGACACGTCTGATAGCTTTGCGGCTATAGTGAGATCCTCTGATTATCTAGTGACCAAGTGCCCATACACGATCTTGTATTTCTTCAACATGGCTGTGAGCCTGTGAATGAACCACCAAGGCATGTAAAGAAGAGTTTTTTCGATATTTAGTATTTGCAGAGAACATTGCTTTGGTTTATGCGAGGAAGAAGGAATGGATAAGAGGCTTGCTTTTTTTTTGAAGCTCCAAAAAAAGGGGGACACACGCGGAGGTGCTCACCCCAATGTATTAAAAAGAGAAAGAGATACTTACAAGGGGAAACGGGAGATGAGAAATTACAAAACAAAGTAAGGGGGGTAAACGGAGATCGTAGCCCCTGGTGCTAAAAAAATTTACAAAGAGGTCCAGTCACGAAGGAAGCCCGAGGCCGTGGATCTAACATTCTCCAAATAGAACCGCTGACGAGCAAAGATAGCTTCGTTTCGCCCCAACCACAGGCTCCAAAGCCTCGAGATTGGGTCTAGCAGCGCAGGCCATGGTCGACCCCTATCACAGAACAAGCTTCGGCAGAAATGAGCGAATGAAGAGAGATCCAGCCACCCCAAATCGGCCCATAACGCATCAACACAGCAGCAATGCAGAAATAGGTGATCAATAGTTTCCGTAACCATGCCACAGAGACCACAGAGAGGCGAAGAGTTGGGAAACATCCGTGCACAACGATCACGAGTTAGTATTCTTCCCCTACGGAGCAGCCAAAGAAAAATACCCACACGCTCAGGAATCCTGAGCGCCCACAATAGATTGCAATCACGCAAGAGCCTGTCATCCCTCCCAGCGGGAGCGGGCAAGATGGCCATATAAGCGGCACGAGTAGAGAAGGGTCCATTCTTCCAGGCCAAGTAATCCCTGCCCTCAGAAGGCACAGGGGCATCAACAAGAGAGCTTATGAGAGAGATATAATCGAGCAGCCGCTGGTCCGACAAAGCCTCAGAGATTATAGGGCACCAATCGCGCCCATCCCAGCATCCGGCCACCGTAACATCTTTGTTGGGGACCAATGCGTAGAGACGGGGGAAAGAGAGACTAAAGGGTCCCCTTCCCGTCCAGTCATCCTCCCAGAAGCGAAGCAGAGAACCATTGCCGAGCTTGAATGAGAATAGGGAGCGATTCCGACAAAGAGCGCCCATCACCCCACGCCAGAAGATAGAGACCTGGCCCCGATAATCGCCACGAAAGGCCAAAAGGATGCCATCCCCTGCCGCACCCCTCAAACAATTAATCAAGAAATTGTCCTCCTTACCCCAAATTCTCGCCGCCCATTTGAGCAAGAGAGCATCATTCACCGACGCCAGGCGCCTCACACCCAACCCACCCTCCTTCTTAGGACGCGTGACCTCATTCCAGGCAACGAGGTGCACACCCTTCCCCCCTCCCCCCTTCTTCCCCCACAGAAAAGCCCGCATACACTTTTCCTGACGCCAACGAACCCCCTTTGGCATCCCCCGCACCGAGAGAAAGTAGATAGGGATAGAGGAAAGGACGGATTTAAGAAGCACTAACCGGCCACCACGGGAGAGGATCGCCGCGCGCCACCCAGCCAGGCGATGCTCCACCTTTTCGACGATCGATTTCCAGTCACGCGTGCGCGCGCGGCCCAATGTCAAGGGTAATCCCAGGTAGTCGAAGGGGAGATCAGAAGTTTGACAGCCCAGCACGTGCGAGCACATCGCCGCCTCCGCCGAGGACATGAAGAAAGGGACCGCCTTAGATTTGTTGCCATTCATATGAAGACCGGAGAGCTCGCTGAACAGTTGAATAGTAGTAGCCATTGGGGACACATTCGAAGGATCCCCCTCGATGAAACACATTGTATCGTCAGCAAATTGGACGATCGGTATGTGGTACGGGCCCAAAGAGCAGCCCCTAGACAAACCAGCCACCATTTTTTGGATAGAAGATTTTGAATCTCTGGGTTCATGCCTTAACCGAATAAGTATTGAATTTTTTAATGGAGCACGAGTTTGAGATAAGAATGGCATTAGTGAATTGAAGTGGACAATTGGAAACAAATTCCAACAATTGGACCACAAAGTTCCAAGATGTCAAGTCAACCTATATTCGTGCAAATCACGGAGAAGACAGTACTGCATGTTACCGAGGACTTTTTTGAACTTTTTTAATATTAAGCCCGGTAATTTGGGGGTCCGAAGTGTCTCCACTGGGATTCGAACCGGGTCCTTTAAAATGGAAGCACACTGCTTTACCACTAGACCACTCCTTGGGTTCTTACCGAGGATTTAACTACGCCGAGTTTGATTTTTGTTGGTACCATGTCATAACAATTACGAATAAGCATTGAAACTAAGAAGTGCTACAAAACTATGTACTGATTTTATTACCTTGGACCCAAGTCTCGACTGGCTCATATGCTGAAAAAACAGCCAGGTTCTCATCCGCAGTAAAGTTCCAATGTTGGTGCTTTCTCCTACTAGTCACGGCACTGTGACTCGATGCATCAATCTCGGATTTATATTTTTATTACTGACACGTACTTCCTACTTGTTAAATACAACAACAACAAAGCCTTTTCCCACAATTAAGTTGGGTCGGCTACATGGATTCTTCGCCTCCATTCAGATCTATCTTGGGCCAATTCCAGGCTTATATCAACAAAATTAAGATCCCTTTGTATGGTCTTTTTCCAACACTTCTTGGGCCGTCCTCGCCCTCTCTTAGCTGACTCAACATCCCAACACTCGCATCTCCTAACCGGTGCATCAGCTGATCTTCTTTGCAAATGTCCAAACCATCTTAAACGGTTTTCTCGCATCTTATCCTCGATCGAAGCTACGCCAACTTTCTTTCTGATTGCATCATTTCGAATCCGATCTTTACGTGTGTGTCCACACATCCACCTTAGCATTTTCATTTCTGCTACACTCATTCTCTGCACATGTCTATAGTTCACATGCCACCATTCCGATCCATAAAGCATAGCAGGTCTCACGGCTGCTTTGTAAAACTTTCATTTAATCTTTAAAGGAATTTTCTTATCACAGAGAACAACAGAGGTTCCTCTCCACTTTAGCCAGCCTGCGTTTATTCTATTAGTAACATCTCCATCAATTTCCCCATCATGTTGCAGAATAGATCCCAAATATCTAAAGGAATCTCTCTTCTGAATGTTATCGTCACCAATCTTCACCTCGATTCCTTCACCATTGCTTCTATCAAAGGTGCACTCCATATATTCCGTCTTAGCTCTACTTATACGAAATCCTTTAGTCTCCAACTCATGTCTCCAGACCTCAACCTTTTCATTTACTCCATCTCTAGTCTCGTCAATTAACACAATATCATCAGCAAATAACATACACCGAGTTAACTCATCCTAAATGTGAGTGGTCAACTTGTCAGTCTCGTCAATAATCAAAGTAAAAAGAAATGGACTCAAAGCAGAACCTTGATGTAAACCAATGTTGATGTCAAAATATCCAGTCTTCCCAGACGGGGTCCTTACACAAGATATAGCCCTATCATACACGTCCTTTATGAGGTTAATGTATAGGACATGCATTTGTCTCTTCTCCAACACTCTCCACAATATCTCTCATGGAACAGAATCATAAGCCTTCTCCAAATCAATAAAGATCATGTGGAGATTCTTCCTTTTAGCTCTATAAATCTCCATTGTTCTCCTCAACAAATGGATGGCTTCAGTCGTTGAGCGACCTGGCATGAATCTGAATTGGTTTTCTTTTACATTAGAAATTTGCCTCAACTTTCTTTCGATCACACGTTCCCAAATTTTCATAGTGTGATACATCAGCTTGATACCTTTATAATTTGAACAATTTTGAATGTATACTTTATTCTTACAAAGAGGCACCACGATACTCCTCCAATCTCTAGGTATTTTCTTGCTTCGCCGAATAACATTGAATAGATTCGTAAGCTAAGTCAAACCACGCTCACCTAAAACTCTCCATACTTCTACAGTGATGTCATCCGGTCCCACATCTTTTCCAGGTCTCATAACCTTCAAAGCATCCTCTACTTCCTTTCTTTGTATCCGTCTATAACATGCACGATTCAAGTAACTTTTACTACAAGCTAGATCACCCAAAGTGATATCTCTATTTCCTTCCCCAATGAAAAATTTATGGAAGTACTGCTCCTATCTAGTCTTTATATCCTTTTGAGTAACAAGCACATGATCTTCCTCGTCCTTAATGCATCTCACTTGAGAAAGGTATTTAATTTTTCTTTCTCTTGCTTTAGCCAACCTGAATATATCATTCTGTCCCTCCTTAGAGTCGAGATTTTTTATACAAAACTTCATAAGCTTTTGACTTAGCTTCGCTTACGGCCTTCTTTGCTTCCTTCTTCGCTATTTTGTAGTTTGTGACAGTTTCCTCCATTCTATCCTTAGATATAGCTTTAAAGCAAGCTCTTTTTATTTTTAGCTTCTCTTGCACCCCTTCACTCCACCACCAAGCCTCCTTTTGACATGGAGCTCCTCCCTTTGACTTACTTAGCATCTCTTTGGCTACCTTTCGGATACAAGATGCTACTGCCTCCCACATCTCGTTTGCACTACCGCTAATATCCCAAGATAAATCTTCTAAAACCTTCTCTCTGAAGCTCACTTGCTTCAGGGGAAGATTTCACCATCTAGTTCTAGTTATATTAGAAACCCTCCTTTTCTTACCAACCCTTTCATTTGTACATCCAAGACTAACAAACGATGTTGGGTTGTCAAACTCTCTCCTGGGATTACTTTGCAGTCTTTACAACACAACCTATCTCTTCTCCTCAACGCAAAGTAATCTATCTGTGTTCTAGTTGGCCCACTCTTATAAGTAATTAAATGTTCCTCCCTCTTCTTGAAGAGAGTGTTTGCTATGAAAAGATCATATGACGTTGCAAAATCCAGGATGGCTTTTCCCTCTTCATTTTTATCCCCAAAACTATGTTCTTCATGAACACTAGTATATCCTGAAGCATCTTTTCCCACATGTCCATTAAGATTTCCACCGAGGCAAATCATCTCTCTTTGTGGGATTCCTTGTAAACTCTTATCCAAATCCTCCCAAAAAGCTTGTTTAGTCCTTTCATCTAAACCAATTTGCGGTGCATAAACTGAGATGATATTCAGAATTTCTTCTTCAAGCACCAATTTTAGCAAAATAATTCGATCCCCGAATCTTTTCACCTTAACCACACAATCCTCCAAATCCTTATGAACAACCACTCCAACACCGTTTCCACCCTTATCTTTACCTGAATACCAAAGTTTAATGCATGTCTTCTCAATCTTCCTTGCTTTCTCTCCAACCCATTTAGTCTCTTGAAGGCATAATATATGAATCTTCCTTCTTTCCATCGTATCCACTATCTCCATCAACTTTCCAGTTAAAGTGCCAATATTCCAACTACCAATACGCAACTTCCGTTGTAATCTCTTTTGGACTAACTTCTTTACTCGCATGCATCCATTATGCGAGAACCCTTGTAAATTTTGGACTGCATCCGGACGGTGATGCAGCGGAACTAGCTTAATTACCCGCATGTGTTCCTAATGCGAGAACCCTTGCAAATCTTGAACTACATCCAGGTTGCGATGTAGCGGCCCTTGCCAATTTTTCATTGCATTCGGGTGATGCAACGCGTCGCAAGTAGGGAACGCCCCAATGAAATCTGTATGTTTGCTTAAATCCATGTTGAAAAGATCCGACTGTCATGAGGTAACTTCTCAAATAGTTAGTACTATTTAGGAAATTGTCTCTGATTGTTTTACGCTGGCTGTCGGCTATCTAACGCAACCCTCCTCATTACCCGGACTTGAGCTCGGTGATGGGAATTTGATTCGCTTTTGGGAGGATGACTGGATGGGAAGGGGGCCATTGCGGAACCTTTACCCCCGGCTACACGCTTTGGTGCCGAATAAGGATGTCACGGTGGCCTGTTGCTGGGATGGTAGCACTTGGTGCCCTCCAATTTCTGAGTTCTTATCGGAGCAGCGGACGCTTGATTATATTTCTCTCTTGTCAGCTCTCACGGAGGCGCCCGTGCCATCTATGGGCCGTGACTTCTTGGCTTGGAAGCACGACTCCTTCTCTACCCGCAAGGCTTACTTGGCCCTTTTACCGAACTTCTCAGGGGATGATGCGACTTTCTTGCGGGACTGCAGATTCTTGTGGGGACTCATGCTCCCTGAGCGCATTGGTATTTTCCTTTGGTTATTACGGCGGGGAAGATTGTTAACTCGTGAGCGCTGTTCTATTATGTTCCCTAATGCGTCGCCGATCTGTGGACTTTGTGGCGTGGAGTCGGAATCTATTGACCACTTATTCCTTCATTACGGCCGTGTTTCTGCTCTGTGGGACGACTTGGGCTGGCTAGACCTGTCCTCTTTGGCTTTGTTCTGGGATAGCTTGTTCCGTGGTAGGGGGCGACCGCGGATTTCGCTGCTGGATCCTATCGCGCGGCTGTGGAGCCTTTGGTTGGGAAGGAACGAAGCAATCTTTGCTAGGCAACGGTTTTATCTGGAGAATATTCGCTCTTCGGCTTCGGGCTTTCTACTTGACTGGACCACAATGTAATTTGATGCTCTTGTAGCGGGGGTACAGCCTTTTGGATACCCCCCGTCCCTTTGTGTTTTGTTTCCTGTTCTTCCTTTACCTCATGTAAGTATCTCTTTTCCTTTTTTAATACATTGGGGTGAGCACCAGTGAGTGTGTCCCCCTTTTTTGAGCCTCAAAAAAAAAACAAAAAACAAAAATGCAGATGGAATCATATCAACATAGCCATGGGATCCAAGAAAAGAGTATGTATAAATACTTGGCGGATTTTACCACAATGGGAATCAATGATGTAGTGACTCACACTGAAGTATTGTTTGTCCAACTTCAGGATATTAGATACAGTAAACATGGACACTATATATTGATCCATAATTCTTTTTGAGAAAGAAAAGGATGGACATCCGTAATGGTGTACCGTGTATACCACGCTATATATCAATCATCAAATCAATTGTACGTCAATCATGATGGAGTACGAGCACCGAAGGGGTCATGCAAGGGAGTGCGAGAGAATGTGTGAGCGAGGACCAGCAACTATTGAGTGGGAGGAGGTGGAGGTGTGGTTGGAGGATAAAGAGGAGGTTGATATCAAGGAGGTTATAATGGAGTTCGTGGTGCACAATGTAGATGTGATGTGGCAAAGGATGCACTTGATCTGTCGTGGTCTTCGGATGTGCATTGTAGACACTGTAGATGCTAACATGAGATTTTTAGGTGCCATTATTGCGGGGAATATGGGCACTCCTCTTTGAACATGTTTGCATGATGTGGTTTGCTTCTGGAACAATTCCTCCATGCACCGCCATCGCATCCCTAAGAAGGGTGTATGTCGCACAAAGAAGGGTGTAATCATGGTGCAACCTGCTGTCGAGGTGTGAGATCATTGCTTGATATCCAAGGGACACAATGGCGACAATCGGGGGGCGAATGAGGACATATGGCGGCTGCTTTGATCAAAGTTTGAAGGACCTATCTTTTGTGTCGGTGCCTCTCCAGCGATGGTTCACAAAATATTGTCACTGGCTGGTGTTCCCTTGAGGTGCATGAATTTTGAGACTATTGAAGCCAACGAGGGACCTCGTTCTGGTCATCTGTGACAGTCTAAGCCCAAGCTCGAGTCTGGAGATGTTGGGTGAAGGTCATGGGTGCTCTATGGCTGGCGCATGATACCATTGCTTTTGATGTTTATTGGGCACATTTTGCATTGGCATATTGATGACAGAGGCTTCCCTTCGGTAGCCACTGCATCTGTGTAGGTGGGCATTTTGACATCGTCAAAGTAGTCAATGCAGGTGAGTCGATGATTTGTCTATATATGAAAACATATGTTTTGTAAACCCTCGATTTCCAGCATTTTATGTTTATCTATTTGCCTAAAATAACAACTTTTCTTCCAGGTAGATTTATAATTTCTCCAAATATTTGGATAATTTGTTATTAATGATATTTTTTGGAATAAGAGCTGAGGAATCACTGCCATTTTACTTTTGCTTTTAGGTCGGCAACCCTTATTCATCATCTTTCAATGTTTCTGTTAGGGGTCTCTCATATTCATCAACAAAATATCATGATGTGGGGCAGCCTACTCCTGCGTCTCATCCGCAGGTAAGTTCGATGAAGTTTTCTCCATTTCCTTGTTGGATTTGAATCACATTAAAATAATTATATCTGTCTTGCAACTATTATATTTATTGTCAATGTTTTCGAGAATATATTATCTAATACATATATTTTTCTCATATATCGGGAGAAATTCTGATGAAGAGCACCTTATAGCCCTTCTTTACCATGTTGAGGCAAGAAACATAATAGTTCACCCATACAAAGGAAAGTAGCTAAAATGCTCCCCCTTTAGATTGGAGAGTATGTTCCTGTCATGTACATTGTGGGGTGACGTGTTAGGACACAACCATTTGCAATTGGAAGGCGTCGAAATCAAACAACGGGAAGTTATAATGATTTAATGCATGAATTCTCAAGCATAGATGAAAAACCATGAGGTTGCACGAATCTCAATACTGCGCGAATGATTAAGGTTTCTCTTTAATATGACAAAAACAAAAAAATAGAGGGTCAAGGTACACATATAGACTAGATATGATAAATGGATTTTCAACCATGGCCTATTTCCTCGAAAAGGTAAAAGTCAACCTATCACCCCTTTTTTTTAGCAATCAACAAGCATATATTAAAGGGATATTTACACCCATAACCCTGAGTAATCTCATAATTAACCCAGGAACCCTTGGTAATCACGAATTACACCCATAACCGTAAATAACCACTCCGTTTTACACTCGTAACCTTCCGTTACTTTAGTTCACTAACTCAACCAAATGGCTGGGTTAATCTAACCCAATCAGGGATCTAACGGATAAGAGGAGGGAGCCGCTGGAGCTTGGAGTTTGGCATGGAATGGCGGACAGCGACAGGGTAGAGGAGTTTGGCCTGGAGCATCTGGCAAGGATCCGCTGGGGGAGGCGAGCTGGCGGAAGGGGCTTGCGGGACGGTGCTGGGGTTTGTAGTGGCCTGGGGGGGGGGGCAGGGGCTGGGGCCTTGGCAGGGGGTGGCAGCAGCGTGCGCGTGGGCAGGGGAGGAGGCATCGGCCGGAGTGGGGCGGGGTTTGGGGGTTGCGGGCTTGGCTGGGGGGGGGGGGGCGGGGTGGGCGTAGGAGCATGGGTTGCAGGGGAGCTTGCAGGCGAGCGGCGAGGGCTGGGGTTTGCAGGCGCCTGGGGGGGGGGTGGGTGGGGGGTGGGGAGGGAGGGGGGTGCTGCGGGAGCGGTGCGAGGGCTCGGGGGGTGGGACGGAGCGGCTGGAGTGGGGCGGGGGATTGCGGGCTCGGGCAGGTTGGGGAGGGTGGCGGGGGGTGGGGGCGACGCGCGCGGGGGCAGGTGAGGGGGCAGCGGCGGGAGTGGGGCGGGGCCTGGGGGGTTGCGGGCTCGGGTAGGGTGGCGAGTGAGGGAGGGAGGCGGCAACCACACCTCCACGTCCATGTCATCGGTGCAGCACATGAAGAAGCACCCATCGGCGGGCTCCTTCCTCAGGACTTGCCACGCCCTCACGGCACCACCGTACTTCCGGATGCTCCCGTCCGGTAGGATCACCTTCGTCGTCGCGGCCGCACGCCGGCGACCGTGACGGTGTTGCACGATATGCACAACCCCATTTGGGAAAAGTTACGCCATGTTTCCCTCTTCCCTTTTCTGTTGCTTATTAATTCAAGATTTAAGTTGGCTGTGTTGGCGTGGATCTGCAGGGCGGAGGCGCGCCGTGAAGGGGGTGCTGGAGCGAGCGGCGGGAGGAGGGAGCTTGCTGTCGAAGATGCACGTAGGTGAAGCTTCCATGGGAGACTTTGAGGCTTCATTTTGTTTCATCTACATAGTGGCATCATGTAATAAATATGATGTGTTTTGAAGGGCAAATTCGTCAACATATAACTTTTTCTGTCAAAATTAACGGAGATTTATGACGGAACTTGACATAGGGTTATGACATGTAAAGGTTAAGCATTATTCAGGGTTCTCGATGTAATTCGTGATTATCGAGGGTGTCTGGGGTAATTACGAGATTACTCAGGGTTATGGGTGTAAATATCCCTATATTAAAAAGGTATGAGGTCTACAAGCAAGACCATCAACCGACCACTCTCCTTAAGTTGTGTATAGAGATTAATCATGTCCAACTTGCCCATATTTTTTCCAAAGCTCGTCATATGCAGGTAAATGGTGATTTTTTTGTTAAAAAACACGCCTTCAATAAGACATATGCCACGTATCTATTTTTTCGTCCTTCAATGAAAATATCTACAACTCAATAGATTTTTATATGGGCAATATATCCTTGGTAGAATTCTTTCAACGCGACCTCGGGTTTGAAGATGAATTATAGGAAGTTGACGTTCATGGATTTCAATGAGTAGTGAGTATGCCAAAGCATGTGGGAGTATTGAGGATATTGGGCATGTTCGGTTGCCTTTGACATATCATGGACTTTCATTGATGAGCCCTTCATGTAGGTCAAGTGTAGTTGTTGAAAGGTTGGAGAGCACACTTCATGATTAGAAAGCTAATTGCAGGACTAGAAAGTTAAGCAGTTGTTTAGAAGTGGTTGCGTGGTCTTGTTTGTTTGGTAAAGTGTTGGAGGTATGTGGACTGAGACGAGCAATGGAATGGGTCTAACTGTTTGAAGACCTTTAATGAGGCTTTCATTGACGAAGTTGGTGCTGAAGTTGTTTAGTGATGGGGAGGATCTGTTTGGTATGATTATGGAGGCTTAGTATGGTAGAGACTTGTTCTCAGAGGAGAGGGTAGGCCTTCCTTGAAGGCCTCAGTGTCTTGGAGGGGTCGACACGAATTGCACTCGTGGTGGAACCACATTTTGTGTGCCGGTCGGGAAGGGGGATTTCTGATTGTAGCTTGAGGATTGGTTTAGGTTAGGGTGCTCGTAGATAGGTTCCTTAGTTTATTTACTTTGGTAGAGGACATAAAGAAGGTAGATTGGGGTTTGGCTACATCATTGGTGCCACTTTTGGACGACAAGTTTAGAGATTTGTTTTCCCTCATCTCCTTGATTCATGATGTGGTGTTGGTGGGTGATATGACATATGTGAGATGGGGCATGTAAAAATATCTTTGAGGACTTGGCCTATGAGGAGTTGAGGGTTCAAGCATATGTGGTGTAGTGAGATTTTACTTCAAACCGTTGGTTGAATTATTAAGCCTAGGTGTTTCTATGCATGTGTGGTAAGACAAAAGAGGATGGTCACCATGCTACACAAACGAATGTGGGTGATTAGTGATGATAACTCCTGCTCGATACATAGTGGGGGAGAGGGAGATGAAGATTGCATTTTTTTATTTGATTAAATATAATTTTTTGAGAGATATTGGAGATTGGGTGGATCAATGCAGGAGAATCATGTTTCTCTTATACGAGCTTCAAATATGATAGGATTAATAGATTTGAGCAAGTGCATAAGTAATGCCAAAACATAAGTAATCTATTCTCGATTCTGTCGGCCACGTGAAATGAGTGAAATACAAATGTCTTCCGTGATGAAAGTTACTATGCTGAGGACACAATCCGTAGCGTGGTGGTTTTGCATGTGTCATGGGTGCCTTTGCAGTTTACACTGCCAAGGTAGAGGTGTAGTTGATTGATTTTTTATGGTTTTTCTTTGCAATTTGGATGCTCATCGTTTGACTTTTCAAAAAGAACTTTGCTTCATCGGATTATTAAGAACATGATTATTCTGAAGGTTTATTTTAGTTGTTATAGCATTATAGTTTTTTTGAAGTCTAAAAAGGGAGAAGCACAATAAGACGTCCATCCCATACATACATACATATATATATATATAATTTTAGGAAAAAAGGGAACTTACAATGGTCAAAACTTAAGAAGAGTTTTGGCATGAAAAATTACATTATCCCTGTTGAAATGCTCTGATGCAAAAATTACCCCATTTCTGGCAGACTAGGGAGCCCAAACTACAACTAATGGTTATAACAATTCCACATTGGGACGATGTTTGTTCAAGAATAAAGTATCCCAGAATTTTGGAGGTTTCAAAGGCTTATCTAGGTGAGATCCGGTTCTTGCCAAACTCCTGCTGTCTTCTCACAAATAAAATGGGTGTTCAATTTTCTTTACCTCTTTATTACATAGCTGGCAAATATGAGATGTGCATGGGAAGAGTTTGAACTCTAAAGCAACGATATCCGGTCAAGATGCGTCCTCGACACATGAGCCAAAGAGAATACACCAATGCAATTGTGGACCTTGAGGCTTTAGAGAAAACTACAGTCATGAGCCAAAATGTCAAAGGGTAGTGCTAGACTGTCCAACTCCTTATATGCACGCTTCACATTAAAATCTTCTAATCTCAAGGTCCAATGATCTCTCTCACCCTCAGGACCAAAGAAGAGGGCATGAGAGTCCAATAGATCAAAAAGTCTTCCAGATGTTGATCAGAGAAATTTGCAACAAACAATGGCATCCAGTTCCCATGCTTCTAGCACACAACAACCCTTGCATCACTATGAACAACTTAGGCTAAAATTGGAGGAAATTGAGTCGTCAGTGGACCTCCATTAGCCCAATCATTAGTCCAAAAGTAAAAGATTGCCCATCATCAATGATATGGCAAAATAAGAGATTTGATGCCCTTCCAGGAAGTCGAAGAGTAAAAAGGAGGGCTTGGAGTGCCATACACCTAGAGCTTGCAACATCGCCTTGTTCGTAGTCTCAAAACATGTTGCTCCAAGATTCCCCCTAAATAACCGTGTCTCCACATGCCAAATGAATCCGTTATGGTTAGAGATACTCCAGAATAATCTACGCATGATCATTTCAACTTTCAAGGCATCTAGGAATCTCAACTGGAAGAAGAGGAGAGGACATAAAGAAGACATGGATCGCCGCAAGAATAATCTTCAGAAGAAATTGTCTACCACCTCTAGAGAGGATTGTTGCATTCCTGTAGGAGACTTCTGAATGAACAACGAGTGATCTACATTTGATCTTTTGAACCCCTGTCGTTCAATCAGATGAGAAAGCTTCTGGAACCACGCCCTTGGGCTCTATTTAAGGCCATAAATCGCCTTGTGAAGTCTACACACCATATGCTTCACCCCCTCAGCAGTAAACACTGGTGGCTGCTGCATGTAGACTTCCTCCTGCAGATCTCCATACAAGAAGGCATTCTTGACATCAAGTTGAGATATAGTCCAGTCACGTACCACAACAACTGATAAAAGAATACGAAGAGTGGAGTGACGAGCCGCTGGAGAAAATGTATCCATATAGTCCACGCCATAGGTTTGTGTGAAACCCCTCGCGACCAGTCGTGCCTTGTATCGATCTAGACGGCCATCAGCATGATATTTAACCGTGAATACCCACTTGCAGCTAACAATGGATGCATCAGGGGGAGCATTAACCAATCTCCATGTGCCACGAGACTGTAAGGCACACATCTCGTCCATAGCCAGCCGTCAGCAATCAATCTTTATAACTTCTTGATAGGTCCGTGGTATGTCCACGGAAGACAAAGCCACAACAAATCTCTGAAAGTCGCCTGTGAGGCGATGAAAGGACACCTGGAAAGCTAAAGGATAAGACACACAAGTCCGTTTCTGCTTCCGGATAGCAATGAGAATATCAAGGTCGTCGTCCACTGAACTGGATGGTGTAGTCTCCTCCTGCAATGAAGAATCCTGGACATGTACCATATCTGACCCGTCAGTGGTGATGCCATCTGAACATACCTGAGGCGTGATGGATGCTTGACGTGTAGCCTGAGCAGGACCTGACCGACACGTATAGAATTTTGGTAAAGGTGGAATAGGAGGTTGTGGAGGTGGTGGAGTTGGTTGTGGTGGTGGCGGCGTAGCAATTGGAGCTGGAGTAGACTCATGTGAACTGAAACTAGGAGGAGGAACATAGACACCATTGTTGGTAGTGGACCAGACCAGCCTGTCACCTGCATGGGAAAAGTACATAACGGACTCAAAGAACGTGACATCAGCACTGGCAAATTATTTCTTGTTTATGGGGTCATAACAATGATAGCCCTTCTGAGTCCGAGAGTAACCTACAAAGATACACTTGACAGCTCTAGGAGAGAGTTTGTCAAGTCCAGGGGACAGAAGATGAACAAACGCAACAGTACCAAAGACACGAGGAGTAAGTGAGAATAATTCCTTATCAGGAAAAATGATAGAGAGATGAATTTTCTCACCAAGGACAGATGATGGCATACGATTGACTAGGTAGCAGGCTGTAAGGACAGCATCCCCCCAGAAAGTGATAGGAGCACAATTCTGAATAAGGAGAGTTCGAGTGATATCAAGAAGGTGACGATGCATTCTTTCTGCCCACGCCATTATGCTGAGATGTGTAGGCACATGTGGTTTGGTGAATAATACCCTTAGACGAGAGAAACTCAGAGAGAGACCGTGTGCAGAATTCTAATCATTATCTGTACGAACATATTGACAGTAGAAGAAAAAACATTCTGCACTTCATTAATCAATTTTTTAATAAGATCCCCTGCTTCAGATTTATTCTTTAAAAGAAAGACCCAAGATACATGAGAAACGTCATCCACCACAACTAGATAAAACCTGTGTCCTTGATGATCAGACACACGATTCAGACTCCAAATATCAATGTGAAACAACTCAAACGGGGAGCTACTGCTCCGACTCTGACGACTAGGAAAGCTAGACCGATGATGCTTTCTCAACTGACACGCTTCACAGCGAAATGATGAACTGGGAGAGATCTGAGGCAAGAGATGTCCCATTTTTGAAGCGGGAGATGGCCAAAGCGAAGATGCCAGATGTACGGAGATATTAGTCCAACGGAATGAGAAGAGACTCCAACATAAGAGTTCCGGACCAGTCGATAGAGACCATTCTGCTCAGAGCCACAACCAATCACCCTGCCCGTTAGTATGTCCTGAAAAATAAGAGATGAGGGGTCAAATATAGCACGACAGTGCAAATCCTTCGTAATCTGACTAATAGATAACAAATTCATGAGAACTCAGGAGCATGTAGAACATTCTGTAGACGCATAGAAGGTGATAAGGAGACCTCCCCCTGTCCAACAAGAGGGGATTGAGTACCATCTGCTATCAGCACTGAGCGGCCATGTGGAATGTCCCTGTAGGACTCAAGTCTCTCTCTATCGTAGCAGAGATGATGGGTGACACCAGAATCTATAATCCAATCAGATATATCATGACAAGATGCAAAGGCAGTAGCACTACCTGAGGTACTAGCAACAGCAGACGAACTGGCAGAAGCTGTAGCAGCAACATCTGAAGGTCCACCTGGAGAATCAGTAGATGATTGTGGCATCACGTAGACGTGCCACAAGCTCTTCGAATCGGTTATCGGTAGTGGATGCTGACTGGGACAGTACATGCTCGGCTACACGCGATGATGCTGTAAACCCATGCTTAGAGTAGCATGTATCCTCCGAGTGGCCTGTGCAATGGCAGGACGAACGTGGCTGGCGGAAGCGACCTCCCCGTCCATAGGGTCCACGTCCACGACCAGAAGACTGACCACCTCGCCCACACGATACTGCCATCGCCGATGGGGGTGGAGTAGATGTGCTAGAAGAAACTGATATGTGACTGAGCCTCCGGTAAACGTCCTCCATTGGAGGAATGATTGCATCGGCCAATATCTGAGAGCGGGCTGCCTCGTACTCAGGATCGAGGGTTGCAAGTAGTACGCCCACCATGGTAGCATTCCGAAAAGTCTTCTGCTGCTCAGGAGTCGCCGTGAGTGTTATGGTACTGTATAACTTCTCGAACATCCCTATCAGGGACGTGTACAATGAGTGAAGTGGCCTGCCATTCTGCTTCATCGTGAATATATCATGCTGTAGCTGTAACATCCTGGTCTCATTCCGCACTTGGGAATATGTAGCGGTCAGAATATCTCACAATGCCTTAGCAGTGGGCTGATGGAGGACATCATTGGTAATCTCCATCGACAGTGTGCCTGACAGCCAAACCTTGGCATAAGAATCATCAGCCTCCCAAGATGCATATATCCCAGTCTTCTCTGCCGGCTCATCTTCGGTAAGTATATGCTTCTTACTGTTGAACTTCATGAGACTCATAAACTGCATCGCCCAGAGCTCATAGTTTGTCCAACGTATCTTGTCTATTGGCGCAGGATCTTTGAAGGCGCCTATGGAGGGCATATCAACTTTGTTCTCTGACATGTTGTCGTAGATGAAGAACTAGGGATTGTAGACCAGAAATCAGTGTCTACAAAAACTTGATCGGATTTGAGTGCAGATGTAGATGTTATGCACTCAAATCCATGGGGATAGAACGATCGACGAACGAGGAACCCGGCGTGTAAGGAAGGGGAACCCGACGGTTAGGGTCCCCTACCTAGGGCTTGAATCGGCGTGAAGGAAGGAGCCCAACGAGGTTGGGGCCCTACGACAGCGTGGAGGAGAGGGCGACGGCGTGAAGGGGGAAGGGGCCCGACGGTGTGGAGGGAGATCGACGGCGTAGAGGGGCCCGGCGGCGTCGGCGCCGGCGGAAGGGTGGTGGAGGAGGGGAGATCCGGCGGCGACGGTGGAAGGGCCTAGGGTTAGGGTTAGCCCCTGGGCTCTAATACCATGTTGGGAAAAATGAGTAATCTATTATTCCAAGGAACCCCAGTCTCTCTTATATAGGGAGAGACCTCATGGGTAAAATACATAAGAGTCCAGAAAGTAAACAGGAATTAAGAAATGGTACAAAACATAATAATATAAGTTTCTACAAATGCTAAGGTGGATGTGTGGACATACACGTAAAGATTGGATCTGGAATGATGCAATCAACAAGAAAGTTGGTGTAGCTCCTATCGAGGATAAGATGCGAGAAAATCGTTTAAGATGGTTTGGTCATTAGTAAAGAAGATCAACTGATGCACCAGTTAGGAGATGCGAGTGTAGGGATGTTGAGCTGGCTAAGAGAGGGCGAGGACGGCCCAAGAAGTGTTGGAAAGAAACTATAGGGATCTTAGTATTGTGGATATAAGCCCGTGATTGATCCACAATAAATCTGAATGGAGGCGTAGAATTGTTGTAGCCGACCCTACTTAATTGTGGGAAAAGGCTTTGTTGTTGTTGTCCAGAACATGTCATTTTTTTATTTTTTGACTGGGCTTTTGCATGATAATTTTGTCATTATTTGATGATGTGGCTAATGGCCCATGGCATTTCGTTACAGTATGCATATGATGTTGCAAATGGAGTTCACTACTTCAGAATATCCATTCTTTTGCTATCATGCCAATCTTAGTAAGTTTTGTACTTTCTTGCTACAATTTATGCATGCCGCCTTTTGCTGCAGCTGCTGAAGGAAGATGAATTAACAGCTGGTATCACTGTTGATGAGTACATCTCTAGAAGACAACGTCTATTAGATTTGCTTCCAGAAAACAGCTTAGCTATTATTGCCTCAGCACCGGTGAAAATGATGACTGATGTTGTACCTTACACATTCAGACAGGATGCAAATTACACATATGTTACAGGCTGCTTGCAGCCGGGTGGAGTTGCAGTTCTCGGTAGAGACTGTGGCTTTTACATGTTTATGCCTGATCGAGATCCACATGTAATGTACAGTTCACATACAATGCTATTTTCTAACTAGGTATTTATTAACTATATTAATTTGAGTTTACATGATGCCATTCTGTATTTCCTTTGTGGAAATATGCTCTCTGTGTATGATTTGTTCAATATTTAGTGAATTTTGACATTGTTGCTAAGTATTTATTAGCTTTTGATGCGATGTTAACTGCCTCGATGATTTAAAAGGAAAAACAAATCAATTTCATCTAAAAATTCAACGAAATTTTTGAGACTTTACGGATTATTGATTGTATTCTTTTTCATGTCACAATTGTAGCCTATAACATCATAGATTTAGGTTTTTTCCGTTCTTTCTGACTTTTGTTCATTTATTTCTTCCATGCTATATTTTATATTGTGAATATTTTTTTAAAGAAAAAAAGCGAACGCCCTTGGGACTTGTGTACAATATTGTACGTGAACGGTTATAGATGCAAACGTCAAGATTCATAACAGAATTTCACTTGTGTAACACTATTTCCAATATAAAATCACACTTGATTCATAACAGAATTTCATTTGTGTAACAATATTTTCAATATAAAAAATAACACTTAACTGAAGTTTAAAGCGTTTCTTGCTAGGAACAATGCTCTGATGGATGGGAATGATCACAGACTATCTTTCAGATCTAAATGACATACTTCCCAAAAGCCAGCCACACTCATAATATCAACTGACAATGGAACCCCCCTCTAGTCCAATGAGTATGCCTGTTTCAGAGGACGCCTCCCCCATTAGGTGCAAAAGATCTTGCAAATGCTGCTCAAAAAAGGCTGAAGACAACACCAGGGATCATGTTAGCCTGTCTCATGGATCTAGAACCACGTGCATCCACTATAGTTTCTTTAATAGCAACCAATACAAAAAGCTTGAGAAAGTAATCACGAAACACACCTTCCTCCATCCAGTCATCGCTCCAAAATAAAAAAAATCTGTTTCTATTCTTGCAACGCATCTTGTGGTTGATTGGTCTTCTGGGTAGACCAGGATTTGTTTCTTGCGGGGGGGGGGGGTACTTCTTCTCGGTTGCCCCCATGGGTGTTGTTTTTTGCTTGAACTTTTCTTCTCTTCTGTAAATACTCTTTACGCATCCTTTTTAATACATTGGGGTGAACACCATCGAGTGTATCCCCCTTTTTTGAGCGTAAAAAAAGTTACTGCATCTAAGGAAAAGATCCTATCGATGAAGCAATACCTCTCTAAAAAGTCATTGGTGAGCCTCCTCTCTCAATCAATATCCCAAGGCTATTAGAGATACCTACGAGTTTGTCACAAGAGAAGGGGGGGGGGGTTGAATTGTGCAATATACTATGATCTCAATAACAATATCCAAGTAGAAGTATTCAAAAACTACATAGAAATATCAAACCACAAAGACACGTCGATTTGTTTTATCTGGAATCCAAGTGAATGAAAACCACGACCCATAATTCTATTCTAAGCTTTCCCCTTCGCTCTCTTGGCGAAGCCCGTTTCTACTATTTCCATGCTATTTTAAACCAAGGATAGCACAACCACTCGTACAACACATCGCCAACCGCACACGATCCCCCCTCCTTCCCCTCCGGCGGCAAAACCCTTCGCCATTCCCTCTCTTGTGCGGCAACTTTCCGAGCGGCTCCCCCCTCCTCCAGGGTGGCAGCTCGCCACATCCTGTGTTACAACCAACCCTACTATGTGCGGCTGTAGCATGCCGCCAACCAGAACTTGTAGTCTAGGGGCTGCATAACGTAGATCACTGCCTTGCGACGGCATGGCCTCAAATTTCAGCGAAATTCGGTCGAATTTCTTTCGAATATCGATATCCAGTCGAAATCGAAATTCCACCGAAATGACCGAAATATGGGGGTCCTAGTACAAAAAATGACCGAAATGACTGAAATTTCGGTTGAAATTCCACCGAAATTCCATCGAAATTCTGTTTTGGTCGGTACCGAAATAGTGACCGAAACCGATATTTAAGGCCTTGTGCGACGGTCGTGGTTGGTCAATCGGCTCTGCCCAGCGCCGATTAGCTTCTTTGTTTACGATTCGATTTCTGTTTGGCCGAGTAAACAAGCAGTGACTGTCTGATTTTGTGCATTTTCGTGATTTTCATCATATAAAGCACGCCTTCCGACCCTAGACTTCATCAACAAGTTTTGAGGATGGTTTTGAGTTTACTGATACAATCAATCCTCCGTATGACTATGTAGACTCACTCAGATCGGTCTACCCCCTTGTTTGATCTGGATATCAGCATTCGTTTTACCATGGTAGAGAACAAGGGTGATGCTTTTTCCTCGTCCGTTGTCTTTAAGGATCCGACTCCCATCGTAAAGATGGATGGGACCAACTTCGAGTTGTGGTCCATGCAGTTTCGTACCCTTATGCAGTGCCATAACAAGGAGCATATTCTGACAGATTCAGAGCCGACAGACAAAACTGTGGCGAATGCTTCTTGGAAGCAATATGCATATGCTCGTATTTGGCTCTTCGGGAGTCTCACCACGGAGATTGCCAATGATATTGTCAATTAACCCACATTAAAGGTTATGTGGGACATCTTAGCAGATACATATGAGCATACAAAGAATGAGAGCAATACTCTACAATTGTAGTATGATATTTTTTTGACCAAGTATAATGGTTGACCTCTTCATGCACACTTCTCACACCTTAAAGGTATGTTTGAGCGTCTGCATAGTTTCATGCCTATTACTACCAACACTGAGCAACAACTGGCATATCGGAATGCCACCATTGAAAGAGTCTTTCTGTCATCTCTTGATTCAGAGCACGATGCATCACGTATTCAACTACTTACTGGAGAGGCGATACCTCAAATGGAGGGGGTTTATAAGAGGCTGACCAGGTTCACTTCTTCATCTACTACCGTGGCTCAAACTCCCTCTACTATGACAACTTTTCGTGGTAGAGGGGTTACCTCACAATTTTGCGGACGAGGACCACATGGTCGAAGAGGAGGATGTCAACGTGTCCCATGTTCTCGCTGCCACCATCCAAGTCATCATGAAGAGACATGCTATCAGAAGCATGGATATCATACGTCTGCCCATGTTGCCGAGCAGACCAAGTCTACTTCTGCCCCTACTCATGTTGCACGCTTTGATGATATTGTTTTTAGGTTATGAGAGATGATGAGCATTCCTACCACTTCTGCCGCATATTCTTCAGATGTAGCAGCTACTGGCAGTGCTTCGTCTTGCTCATCAGTTCTTGTATATGCGCTTGCCTGTTGTAGCAGTTCAGATTTGATTGATTGGATTATGGATTCTTAAGCATCACATCATATGTGTGGCGATGGAGCGCAGTTCAGTTCCTACAGGTCTATCCCACCTATTAGATCTGTGGTGATTGCTAATAGGGTCCATCTACCCATTGTTGGTCAGGGGGAGATTGTTCTAGCTCCATCTATGCATCTGGTGCTGCTACTATTCCTTCAGAATCTGTTTCTCCTTTCATGTGGCATCTTTGCTTTTAACATCTTCCTTTATAGAAGATGTGTCATGTCCTACCACATATCTCTACTCGTGCTACCTTGGACTTGGGAGGCACCATCATTCTTCTTTTTCGAGTCGTCACAGTCGTCATAGTAGTCAATCATTTGAGTTGTTTCATTTTGATATTTGGGGTGCTAGTCGTGTTCCCGATCACCAGGGACACCGTTTTATATGGTTGCTGTGTTTCTCTAGATTATCTTGGGTGTTCTTATTGAAACATAAGTCTGAAGCAGGTGCTATTATTAAGTCTTTTCTGATTGAGGTCAAGAATATTTTTTCTGCTAATGTGAAATTCATTTGTACTGACAATGCCTTGGAGTTTTCCACCTTGCATTTTTCTGAATTTCTTCGATCTCTTGATATTGTTCATCAGACCTCTTGCGCTTATACTTCACAACATAATGGTGTGGTTGAACGCAAATACCGTCATCTTCTGGATGTCATGAGGACCCTTTTGATTCAGAGTCATGCTCCTCATTCTTTCTGGGGAGATGCTGTTCTTACTGCTTGCTACTTGGTTATCTGTATGCCGTCCACCATTCTTGGAGAAAAGGTTTCCTTTTTGTTTGCGTTTCCCGAGAAGGACCTATTCTCCCTTATTCCTAGATTTTTTGGGTCTGTGGCTTTTGTCCACAATTTCACTCTTGGCCGTGACAAGCTCTCACCTAGAGCGGTTAAATGTGTCTTTGGGGGTTATTCTTGTACCCAGAAAGGGTATAGATGTCTTGATCCTGTAGGACGAAAATATTATGTAAGTGTTGATGTCACATTTTTTGAGTCTATTATGTATTTTTCTCCTACATGTGACAAGTTGTCTAACAATGTTTCTGGTGAGGATGTTGTTGTTCCTTTACCCCCGTTATCTCTACCATCTACTCCCCATATTGAGTCTCAGTCTTCTCCACCTCCACCACCTCTACCTCCACGGTCCACCTACCCTGACGCAGTTCATGCCACAGTTTTCTATTCGCAGGTCTTCTACTCGCTCCTCTGCTCATGTGCCTTTCCCATCATCCAGTATGCCTCAGGTATGTAATGAGTACATTGTTTTTACTGATGACACTGGAGATTTGAATGTTACGTAGGATACTGCACATGCTGAGTTGATACCAGAGAACAAAGAGGCTGATGACGTGGATGTACCTATTGCATTGAGGAAGCCACGTCTCTAGTGTGTCACTTATCCTCTCGCCGCACATGTCTCTTTGGACCATCTTTCAGAGGAGTACATGAGGTTTGTTGTGGGACTCTCTGCTGTTACTATCTCACGAAAATATTAGGAGGCCATATAGAATTGTAGGCGGCGACTTGCCATGGAGGAGAAAATGGCCACTTTGCAGTCACGTGGTACTTGAAGCATTGTTCCTACTCCTCCAGATGCCTCTGTTGTGGGATGCAAATGGATTTTTACAGTGAAGCAACGAGCAAATGGCAGTGTGGACTGCTACAAAGTAAGGCTTTTGGCACGTGGGTTCACTGAAACTTATGGGGTAGACTATCAGGATACCTTCTTTCCAGTGGCCAGACACTTGACGATTCACATTCTTCTATCATTTGATGTTTCACGGGATTGACCTCTTTACAGACTTAATGTGAAGAATGCTTTTTTTTATGGTGATCTACAGAGGAGGTATATATGCAGCAGCCACCTGGGTTTGTTACGGAGGGGGAGTCTCGGAAGGTGTGTAGACTCCATAAGGTGATTTACAGCCTGAAACAGAGTCCAAGAGCATGGTACCATAAGCTATCAGAGTTTTTTTTGAAACCAACTCTTCGGGGGAGGCACGACATGGTGCTCGCCCCAAACTTTTTATTAAAAAGGCGGAGAAGCAAAAGAGAAAGAGAGTTATAGACGTAAAGGATCGAGTGGATCCCGCTGGAAACCCAAAAAAAAGACGCACTACAACAACGACCAATCAGCGGAGAGCAAAGCCGAGTGCGCCAAAATATTCTCCTTGTAAAACCTTTGTCCCCTGAAGATCTTCGAGTTTCGTCCAATCCACATCGCCCAGATGCACGCAAATGGGCGAAGGAGCTCCCCCCGCGCCCTATCTTTATTTGACCGCATAGAGTCCCAAAACGATGAAGCAGAGGAAGCGTTAACCCACGGAATTTGGGCCTCCGTCCAAATGACAACAATGCCCGGGCATTGGAAGAACAGGTGCTCCGAAGTCTCCACACCGCCTCCACACAGCGCACAGTCCGTAGAATCGAAGCCCGCAAAAAACCTTGCGCATCTATCACGAGTCAAAATCCTCCCACGTCTAAGCAGCCACAGGAAGAACACGACCCTCTCCGGGAGCTTGAGACGTCAAAGCAATTTAAAATCCTTGCACCTGGGGTCCTGCTGCGAAATCTGCTGCTGCGAAATGGCCCTGAACGCCCGCCTTGTGGAGAAGACGCCATCGCGCCAAACCTAGTGATCCCGACCACCCGAGGGCGTGGGCGCATCCTTAAGCAACTGAAGCCTGAAGGAGAGCCAAAAGGTCATCGAACCGCTGATCAGAGAGGTTGCTGGCAAAAGAAGGGAACCAATCATTCCCACTCCTGGAGGAAGCCACCGTCGCACGAGGATCCCTTGCCAATGTACAAAGGCACGGGAAGGTAACACCGAGGGGGACCACCCCCGCCCACCTATCGCGCCAGAACAGGAAGGAGTTACCATCCCCAAGCACAGGTTTAACGAGATGTGAATAACGCCGAGCAGCAGATACGATCCCCCTCCAAAAGGGGGTTCCAGAGCGACGATCATCCAAGTCTTGCACCAACTCCACCCCCAGAGATAACACATCCCGCAGAATGGAAGGAAAGAAGCTGTTGGCACTTCCCCAAAGCCTGTTGACCCACTTGAGAAGCAACGCATCATTAACTTGATCCAGCCGCCGTATGCCAAGACCGCCATCGCATTTCCTCTTAGTCACCTCCTCCCAGGCCACCATGTGAGGAACACGCGAAGAAGGTCCCCTTCTCCCCCAAAGGAAGCTCCGCATCAGAGTTGATAAAGCAACAGGGGTTTGTCCGGTCTAATGCGGACGACTCACTTTTTGTTCTGAGGACACAAAGAGGTACTCTTGCTATTCTTGTCTATGTTGATGATATTATTGTCATAAGGGATGATGAGCATGGCATTCAAGCTGCTAAGGAGTTCACAACTCAGCAGTTTGTGACTAAAGACCTTGACAATCTTCGATACTTCCTTTTTTTTGAAGCCAAACAAGGGGGATACACTCAATGGTGTTCACCCGGAGATTTATTAAAAGGTATTAAGAGGTTACAAAGAGAACAAAAAGAGAGAACAAGGAGGAGCCTCAGTCAGAGCTAGGAATCCAGTAACCACGACACCTGTACGTATACATTTTCTTTATATAACCTCTGCCCAGAAAAGACCAGCGCATTCCTAGCCAACCAAAGCGCCCATACCATGGCTATCGGGTGAAGCAACTCCCTATGTGGACGGCCCCTGGCCGCCGCCAGACATCCACAGAAGGAGGCAACATTGTCCGCAGTGGCCCATTCCGGGCCAGAATTAGCCCACACCGTCCCCGTAACAGTGCAGCTGAAGAAGAGGCGGTCAATCGATTCTATCTCTAACCCACACAGGAGGCATCTATCGGACACCGATCCCAGCAGCCTGGAGCACCAGTCCCGCGTCATCAACCTCTTCCTCCTAAACAACCAAAGGAAAAAACCAATCTTCTCAGGTAGGCCGAGCCCCCAAAAGAAACCGTAGTCTCTTGCCATATCAGCCGACAACGCAGGCGGAGGTCTGCAAATTATAGCGTACGTCTTTCTCACCGAGAAGCTGCCCTTGTGCCAGATCCAACAGTCTCGTTGCTGGGACGGGCCCCTTACCTCCCTAAGCGACTTAATCAAGCTGAGAAATTCATCCATCCTCTGATCGGAGAAGTTGGAGCGAAAAAGCGGCATCCAATTCCCATCCGTCCAGCAATTAGCCATGCGCTCCTCCGGATCCGCAGCTAGAGCAAACAAACGCGGGAATCGGTCACAAAGACTCCCCCCACCCGTTCAGTCGTCCCTCCAAAAGGCGAAGATCTCCCTGCTCCCCACCACTGGCCTGTACAACTCCCGAAATCTCGGCGCAACCGCTAAAATACCCTTCCACAAGGGCAAAGGCCTTGCATCCTTGCCGCACGATCCTGGCGTTGCACCGTTGTGCACATAAATTTGATGCAAAAGGGAAGAACACATGTCGGCACCGTTCCCCCACACCCTGGCCATCCATTTCGGCAACAGTGCCTCGTTCCACACATCCGTCTTTTTGATCCCAAGCCCGACGACACTCTTCAGCCGCGTAATCGTGTCCCAATTGACCGGATGCATTCCAGTAGATCGGTGCCCGTTATTTCCCCATAGAATCTGCCGCATCAAACTCTCGAGCCTCCTCCAAATCCCAACGGGCAAAAGCCTCATGGAGGAGATGTACACCGGATAGCCGCCAGCACCGCCTTGAGAAGCACAAGGCGCCCACCCTTAGAAAGGATCGCAGGCTTCCATCCCGCAAGCCTCTTCTCTAACTTCTCCACCAGAGGCAGCCAATCAGCCACCCTAGCTCTACCAGCGGCAAGAGGGATCCCAAGATAGTGACGGGGAGCCCGTGCACGCCGTACCCAGTGGATGCCCACATCAGGTAGCCTCCTTTTCTTCCATCGAGAGCATCACCACCTTGGACTTCGCGTGATTCTGGACCGAAGCCGACATCTCACTAAAAATCTGGAGAGTATCCCCCATGCCATAGACCTCATCAAAACCCCTTCAATGAAAAACATAGTGTCGTCCACGTATTGAATGAGAGGTATCCTCAGTTCATCTTTATAATACCCTTTAGTGAATTTACTGAGATGAAACGGTCCACCATGCAAGCAAGAACGTCAGAGGCAATGATAAACAATAAAGGAGCCAGAGGGCACCCCTGCCTCACACCCATCTGCGGCTGGAAGAAACCCCCCTCAGGGTGCCCCATTCAGGAGAACCGTCATCGATGCAGTAGTCACGTAACGCTTCATTCATGAAATCCAGAGGGCGGGGAAGCCCCTCCTATGCAATGCTGCCCAGAGGAACTGCTAGTTAATCGTATCATAAGCCTTCGCAAAATCCACCTTCCACAGCAACGCCTTCCTAGTTCTATCACATGTCTTCCAATTGGCAATAATTTCTGACGCCAACACCAAGCAATCCGCGATCTGCCTCCCCGGCACAAACGGCGACTTAGAAGAGGAAATGATGTGATCCCGGTCAATCTTGCTGCAAAGACCTTTGCCACAATTAAGTATCGCGCGTTGGATACCGCAATAGGCCTGAACTCTTCGATCTTGTCAGCACCCTCCCATTTTTGAATAAGAACCATCAGCGCTTTATTCATACGTTCAAACCCCACATTGCACAGACAACACTCCTTCACCACCTCAAGCACCTCCCTCCCCACCACATCCCAGAATTCCCGGTAGAAGGAAACCAGGAAGCCGTCCGGGCCTAGCGCCCCCTCCCCATTGAGATCCCAAACCACTGCCTCCAGCTCCTCCATGGACACCTCTCGAATCAGGTTGGAAGCCTGGGAGTCAGATAGCCGTGCCGCACCAAGTCCAGTCCATCTCCATTGCCTGCTCGCCTCTATACAAGACAGCTCCCGGTAGTAGTCCACAGCAGCTCTCCCCCCTCTTTTTTTCCATCGACCCTAAACCATCAAACATCAACGACTTGATGGCGTTTCCCCGATGCCTGGCACTAGCCATATGGTGGAAGAAAGATGTGTTGGCATCACCCTCAGCAATCGATCTGTGTTTGGATCTCTGCTTCCACTCAACGACTCTCTTCCTGTCTTCATCATGAATCTTCCTCTGTGCATCCGCTCTCTGATTTAACTCGTCCCTCGTCAAAGGCCTCGTGTCCTCCACACCGTCCAGGTCGCAAACCACCAGCTCCGCAACCGCCCTGGCCGCGTAGCAGGCCTCTCTCGAAACCCTCTTGTGCTCGCAGAGCTGGCTCCGTAAAGATCCCAACTTCTGAACAAACCTTGAGGCCGCCGATCCCTCCACCTGTGTAGCAGACCAGTGCGACGCCACCATTTCTCTGAAGGATTCCTCTAACCATGCATTCTCGAATCGAAAGAAGCCCGCGCGGCAGGGGGCTCACTAGAGTTCCAAAGAATGGGGGTGTGATCTGAACAAGCCCTCGGCAAACCAGTGACAAAAGCCAACGGGAAGGCATCCAACAAATCCGTCGAGGCCAGGAAACGATCCAAACGAGACCTGAATCCCGCATTCCTCCAAGTAAATTTCACGCCAGTCGCGTCCATAACCTCCAGCTCCAGTGAATCCACCAACTCCAGGAAGTCCTCCGACCCCGGATACTGCCCCCCCTCAGTTTCGGCCGGTTCGAGGAGAACAACATAACATTAAAATCGCTCCCACCAACCAAGTATTCGCCTAGAAAGCCTCCCTAGCCGCCTTAAGAGATCGGCCCACAGCTGACTCCGCGTCAACGCTTGACACGTCGCATCCCCACTCCACAAATCTCGACCCTAAAACCCGCCTCTTCTCCGAGTCACCCAGACCCCTTGCATTCCAAGAAAGTATTTTCATTTTGAACCATTTTGATTGCCCCCAATCCGTACCAACCTCGCCATCCCTGCAATGAACATCTTCTGCTCAGAAATGGTACCAGTTTCCGCCTTAGCCGCACGAGATCGATGTCTTCTTCTATATTTTTTATCGGATTTTTTATCTGACTTCAGCCCATGAACGCCAATCTGCTCACCGCACACACCTCGTTCTCTGCCATCTTCACCCACTTCACTCTCCGCGTCGCAGAAGCTAACTTTGTTCGCTCCTTCGATTGGCGCAGGCTCCCAAGTCGGGGCATCAAACCACCCCATCGCACACTTCGCATCTCTATACCGCTCTGAGGAGTCGGGTCGTGCACGCCGTCGTCAGTTGCTCGAGCTCAGGTTCCCCACCGCTCCCGACAACCCCTGCGCATTGAAGGATCCGAACTTTCCGCTGCTCCACCAAAGCTGATCCGGATCTTGAAATCGCCCTGACCAAAAACCGCACGCAGAAGCACATGGACCATCCACAACCCGGATCCAAGCACGGTTCGGAGCCTCCCCCTGACCTGACCTCAGGAGTAGATCCGCACACCTGATCCGCCAGCAAGGCCCCACTCCTGCAGGCCCTGCTGCCATACGGCTCACCATCTGCCCCGTCGCAGCAATTGCAAAAAATCTATCTGAGGAAGATTGTCAGATACCAACTCCCGATGCACCGGATTGGAAACCTCTGAAGAGTTGCACCGTTTCCTCTGATGGATGTCTGTCACATACTTCTAGGGAGACCGTGGCAATTTGACCTAGATACTGAACACCGAGGAAAACTGAACACTTACACCTTTCTCATAGACAAGGTGCGCGTAACCTTCAGACCACAACGTGAAGCCCTTAGCCCTCGCCAAGTAGCTACACTTCGAGCTGCGACTGCCCAAACTGGTAACAAAACGACACCATCAAAAACGGTGACTACGGGCCCTGTGTTGTTGATGGAAGCCCAAACATTCCAACGTGAAATACAAGAGAGCTCCACCATCTATGCTTTAATGGGACGCGAAGTGGACAATCAAGAGACAACACTGCCTGGTCCGTTCTTTGGAGAAGGGGGTTCCCCTCTACCTGGATTACATGGATGCGGCGTTGTGTGTCAACGGCATCGCTATCTCTTTTGGTTAATGGCAGGATGGTCGGGGGTTCTTTCCAACCGCGGAGGGGGATTCGCCAGGGATGCCCCCTAGCCCCTCTCCTCTTCGTTCTGGCGGCTGATGTTCTGCCGCGCATGATCGAAGGTGTGGTGGGGGCTGGTTTGTCTAGGGGCTGCTCTTTGGGCCCGTACCACATACCGATCGTCCAATTTGCTGACGATACAATGTGTTTCATCGAGGGGGATCCTTCGAATGTGTCCCCAATGGCTACTACTATTCAACTGTTCAGCGAGCTCTCCGGTCTTCATATGAATGGCAACAAATCTAAGGCGGTCCCTTTCTTCATGTCCTCGGCGGAGGCGGCGATGTGCTCGCACGTGCTGGGCTGTCAAACTTCTGATCTCCCCTTCGACTACCTGGGATTACCCTTGACATTGGGCCGCGCGCGCACGCGTGACTGGAAATCGATCGTCGAAAAGGTGGAGCATCGCCTGGCTGGGTGGCGCGCGGCGATCCTCTCCCGTGGTGGCCGGTTAGTGCTTCTTAAATCCGTCCTTTCCTCTATCCCTATCTACTTTCTCTCGGTGCGGGGGATGCCAAAGGGGGTTCGTTGGCGTCTGGAGAAGTGTATGCGGGCTTTTCTGTGGGGGAAGAAGGGGGGAGGGGGGAAGGGTATGCACCTCGTTGCCTGGAATGAGGTCACGCGTCCTAAGAAGGAGGGTGGGTTGGGTGTGAGGCGCCTGGCGTCGGTGAATGATGCTCTCTTGCTCAAATGGGCGGCGAGAATTTGGGGTAAGGAGGACAATTTCTTGATTAATTGTTTGAGGGGTGCGGCAGGGGATGGCATCCTTTTGGCCTTTCGTGGCGATTATCGGGGCCAGGTCTCTATCTTCTGGCGTGGGGTGATGGGCGCTCTTTGTCGGAATCGCTCCCTATTCTCATTCAAGCTCGGCAATGGTTCTCTGCTTCGCTTCTGGGAGGATGACTGGACGGGAAGGGGACCCTTTAGTCTCTCTTTCCCTCGTCTCTACGCTTTGGTCCCCAACAAAGATGTTACGGTGGCCGGATGCTGGGATGGGCGCGATTGGTGCCCTATAATCTCTGAGGCTTTGTCGGACCAGCGGCTGCTCGATTATATCTCTCTCATAAGCTCTCTTGTTGATGCCCCTGTGCCTTCTGAGGGCAGGGATTACTTGGCCTGGAAGAATGGACCCTTCTCTACTCGTGCCGCTTATATGGCCATCTTGCCCGCTCCCGCTGGGAGGGATGACAGGCTCTTGCGTGATTGCAATCTATTGTGGGCGCTCAGGATTCCTGAGCGTGTGGGTATTTTTCTTTGGCTGCTCCGTAGGGGAAGAATACTAACTCGTGATCGTTGTGCACGGATGTTTCCCAACTCTTCGCCTCTCTGTGGTCTCTGTGGCATGGTTACGGAAACTATTGATCACCTATTTCTGCATTGCTGCTGTGTTGATGCGTTATGGGCCGATTTGGGGTGGCTGGATCTCTCTTCATTCGCTCATTTCTGCCGAAGCTTGTTCTGTGATAGGGGTCGACCATGGCCTGCGCTGCTAGACCCAATCTCGAGGCTTTGGAGCCTGTGGCTGGGGCGAAACAAAGCTATCTTTGCTCGTCAGCAGTTCTATTTGGAGAATGTTAGATCCACGGCCTCGGGCTTCCTTCGTGACTGGACCTCTTTGTAAATTTTTTTAGCACCAGGGGCTACGATCTCCGTTTACCCCCCTTACTTTGTTTTGTAATTTCTCATCTCCCGTTTCCCCTTGTAAGTATCTCTTTCTCTTTTTAATACATTGGGGTGAGCACCTCCGCGTGTGTCCCCCTTTTTTTGGAGCTTCAAAAAAAAAAGCAAGCCTCTTATCCATTCCTTCTTCCTCGCATAAACCAAAGCAATGTTCTCTGCAAATACTAAATATCGAAAAAACTCTTCTTTACATGCCTTGGTGGTTCATTCACAGGCTCACAGCCATGTTGAAGAAATACAAGATCGTGTATGGGCACTTGGTCACTAGATAATCAGAGGATCTCACTATAGCCGCAAAGCTATCAGACGTGTCCTTTAAAGTTGATGAGTTATAGATGAGGAAACTTCTTCGGGGTTACCACCTCCGATGTACATGACATCAAAGAAAATTCTAAAACGATGGCTAATTATATATTCTAAAAAACGGGGAGCATGTTACTGATAGGGTTATGATCACACGTCGACTTTGACTACTGAGAATGGCGTTGATGCGTCTTCGGATGAACAGATTGCGATCCAGATGCTTCACACGTTGTAATCATACTAGTTATCGAGTGCTAAGAGTAATCGGAACATTTTCACGCAGTATACATACTCCAATATATGAAAGGAGAGAAATGGGTACCTTCTTCGGGCAGAACCTGCGGACTAGAGATCGGCAGAAGGTGCGCATAGCCGCTGCTTCCTTCCCTTCTCCAATCCAGGCCTGCGCTTCGACGGTGGTGCGTCGGGTCTGCGGAGTTGAGGGCGAGGGCGAGGCCGGGAACTTGCCTGAGTAGGGTTTTATGTGGGCTTTTCTTTGATTCAGCTTAGCGAAGTAGGAAGAGCATATACTATTGGAATATTAACGAACAACTGGTCATTAAATCCCCCCTCTTTATAAAATCGTGGAAATTCGAGGAAAATTGGTGTAACTACGGGCGCCCCTCGAAGAGGAGGCTTTTGGAAAACAAACATGGAGGACCACACCCTCCCTTCTTTTCTCTATTGCCACCCTTGTCCTCACCCCTTTACGTTATGGGTGCGCACTATATGAGTCCACCCATATAACCCAACCAAATCGTTGAAAATAGGTCAAAATGATTTGGATCATTTGGGTTATGAGTCGGGTTGGACCCCGACTATATTTCTTCAATGGGTATTGGGTCGGTTGATGGGTCTAATATCTTCCACCCAACCCACCCAAATAACCCAAACTATTTCTTTGGACGGCATAACGTTTAATCTCATCCAACCCAACTGATATATACTTGATATATATTATCAAGAATTCTAAAAAAATCTTACATATTTCTAATGTACAGCTCGGATTCTTCAATCCAGGTTAACAACTTGTTGACAACCTTGTCTCAGTAAACATTATTTCATTTGTTATTATATGTTATACTCAATATATTTTTTTCTCCATCATCCTTAATAAGATCATTACATACTATAAATAGCTTAGAGCATGCCTTATTACCACACAAGTATGCACCAATCCTTATCCACTTCAGGTGACATAAACTATTTTTTAAAATCCAATAATCTTAACTGAACAATTCCATATCAACTTGAACATATCCCAACATTCTTCATCCATGTTGAACATATTACTCCAACCTTCTTCTACTTTATTGAGCTTAATACATGCTTACTTTGACATCTTTTCCATACATCAATGTCACCATCATTACATGACCTTCAATTAACAAGATTTTTTATATGGGTGCATCCCTGCCACGTCCCTTCGAGAGAACTTAATTTCAGAATTACATAGTGGTGGTTTAGGTGGACACTTTGGAAGAGACAAAACCTTGACCCTTCTCCAAGAACGCTTTTATTGGCCGCAGCTGCGAAAGGATGTGACAAAATTCGTACAGAAATGCCAAACATGTCAAAGATTCAAAGGCCACCGGCAGAACACTGGACTATACACACCCCTACCCATTCCTCTGCGACCCTGGGAAGATATCACCATGGATTTTGTGCTAGGCTTACCCTTCACTGTGCGAAAAGTTGACTCTATTTTTGTGGTTGTGGATAGATTTTCTAAAATGGCACATTTCATTGCATGTAGGAAAACCTCAGATGCATCTCATGTCGCTGATTTATTTTTTCGTGATGTCGTCCGTTTGCATGGTGTCCCGCGTTCTTTTACTTCAGACCGTGATACCCGGTTTTTGAGTCACTTTTGGCGCATGCTTTGGTCCCGTCTTGGTACTCGTCTGCAATATAGCACCGCTTATCATCCACAAACAGATGGGCAAACTGAAGTAGTTAACAGATCATTAGGAAATTTGTTGCGATGTCTTGCAGGGGACTCTCCGTCCAAATGGGATCTAATTCTTCCCCAAGCTGAATTTGCATATAACAGTTCCACTAATAGGTCCACCGGAAAATCTCCTTTTGAGAGTGTGTACTGCTTTCCACTTACTCAATTTATTGACCTAAAACCCACAACCATGCAAGGGAGAAGTAGTGCAGCTGCTGAGGATCTGGTCGAACACCTAACCCACATCCATACTGAAATCCGAGCCAAACTCCAATCCATGACCCAGAAATACCAAACCCAAGCCAACCTACACCGAAGAGAGAGCGAGTTCAGAGTTGGAGAATTAGTGATGGTCCACCTAAAAAAAGAGAGGTTTCCTTTGAGAGTCCACCAAAAATTGAGTGAACGAAAGATTGGTCCATTTCGAGTCCTCATGAGGATTGGACCCAATGCATATCTACTCGACCTGCCGCCAGACATTCAGACATCACCGGTCTTCAATGTATCAGATCTCTTCTTATACCATGGAGATGAACAGACCGATGACAACCCAGTAGCAGTTCCCGCCAATGATGATATGCGCCAACCGCCATCCGCAACCGATGCTGATCAGATTGAAGATATTGCAGACATCCGAGATATGACGACTAGACGTGGTCTCTTCCGACGATATCTAGTCAAATGGAAGGGACGACCTTTTACCGATTGCACCTGGATTGACGAGGATGAACTCCAACAACTCCGCCCCGATATACTTCAGAATTTCCACGATGCCATCTCGACAAAGCGAGATTCTTTTCCGCAGGGGGGAGTTGATGCAGCACGATAGCAATTTTTATGAACATTTGTGTTATTTATTCTATTTAGCATTTGTTTTGTTTATTTGATTTTATTTCATTCCCATGTAAAAGGCTCATTATAAAAGGCCTCTTTTTATATTTTCCCTTTGATTTCTTCTTTCCCTAATTTTAGGGATTTGTTGCTTCTTTTGAGGGGGAGTAGCCTCTATAAAGGGCTCCCTTTGTATTAGGTTTTTTTTAAGTTGAATTGGATTACTTTTCCCAACCCTAACTCTCCTCTCTCGAATTTCTCTCTCTCTCACTCCCGCCACCCTTTCCCTCTCTCTCCCCGATTCTCGTTTCCCCTCCCCCTCCCATCGCAAGCCGCCGCCTCCCTCTCCTCCCCTTCCTCTCCCCACGCCGCCTGCCCTTCACTCTGCCTTTCCCCCCTTCCGATTCTGCCACCCCTCATCTCCTCTCCTCCCGACCCCGCGCCCTCTCCTCCCCTCTTCCCGCATCCAACCTCTTCCCCCCTCCCCGCTGCACACCTCTCCAGCGCCGCCAACTGCAGCGCCGCCAACTCGCCCAGCGCCGCATCGCCCAGCGCGCCTCTCCCCTCCAGTCCCCTCCGCGCCGCCCCCTCCCCATTTCCGCGCCGCCTGCCCAACGCCGCTCCCCTCCCGACTCTCCCCGCGCCGCCTCACCACCACTCCCGCGCCGCCTCGCCCAGTGCCCCCCCCTCTCCAGGCCCTTCTCCACCAACCGCCACCGATATCATCTGGGACCCGTTGCCTTCCCGTGAAGGCCCTCACGATCGCCCGCCTAGCTCTGGGTCGCCACCGATTCGTGTAATCAACTGTGGGATCCTCCCGGGCCGCCAATAGCATTCCAAGCGCCGCGAACAAGGCCGACCAGATCTGAAGCGTGCCTACCATTCCTTGCCGGTTGTGGTATGAGTGTACTTTTTCCATATAATTTTCCACCATACAAAATTAGCATTGTGGCTGTTATATTGCTGTTTAATTTGGTGATTAATTGAGATTCTAGACCTGCAACATCGTTATTAGTTTCCGTTAGTCATTTAACTACTTGATTGGCCGATGTTTGTGGAAGATTCGGTGTTATATTTCGAATACGACGTCAATTTTTGTTGCTGATTTTGGCCTGTCGTGAATCATTTCGTTATTTTGTTTCATTAGTTACATTGCTTGGATCGTCATTTAGGTTATTGCACGCATAGGTTGCACCAATTAGTATCAGAGCATGGCCTACAGATCGTTCTCACGATCTGACTATCCATCCAGACATTCGTGCCGACACACGATGAAACACCATCATTCGTCAGAGCAAAATTGGGAGATTCAACTAACAAGCCATGAGGAAATTCTCCATCAACAGCTCGAAGATCAAGCAATTCGTCGGGAGACGAATTTTTTTAAGCGGAGGAGAGTTGATGCAGCGTGAAATGGAAATATAGGGCTGCATTTATTTAGTTTTTATCCATTAATTTTATTTATGTTTATTTGAGTTGTCGTGTTTTTAATTAAATAAACGAGATCGCCTGTGATCCCAATTAATTAGTTAAAGATTTGAATTTCAAATTAGTCAGTTAGTCGGTTAGAGTCAAATTAGGATAATTGATTTCAATTTGAATTCGAGTTTCTATTTTTGTAACCTCGTCCCTCCTATATAAAGGGATGATAGGCTAGTGTTTTTAGTCAGTTCAGTTGATATGAAAAATTGAGATTTTATTCTCTATCTCTCTCTCTCTCCCCTCTCTCTCTCCCCTCACGTGGTCTTCACGTTTCTTTTCTCCATCCCCTCGTGTTCCTGACGAGCTTCTCCTCTCACCCCTCCATTTGCTTCTCTCTCTCTCTCCTCACTCTCTCTCCCCTCACGTGGTCTTCACATTTCTTTTCTCCATCCCCTCGTGTTCCTGACGAGCTTCTTCTCTCAACCCTTCCATTTCTTCCCCACCAAATATCTCCACCTTCAAATAAGTTATTTTCCCGCCTCTCCTCTCCCTTCTCTTTCTCTCTCCCCTCCCGTGTTCTTCACGTTTCTCACCTCCAAACTCCTCGTGTTCCCGACGAGCTTCTTCTCTCAACCCCTCCCTTCTCTTCTCAATCCCTCCATTTTCTTCTCCACCAAAATCCACCATCAAAATATTTTATTTTTCCGTGCTCAAAAATCCTTTTTTCATCATTTATATATATTAGTTAATGATTCAAATATATAGGTTATTGCCTTATTATCACTTTAAGATAAGGTTGATGGATTGAGGATGGTGAATCTTTGATCTTGTCTTCATTTCTGTATCATTTCTCAAGTCTAGTGGATAGTCTGTGGTCTTGGTCCGAGGTTGAACTCACACTATGACTCTAAGGTGTGTTGAATACCTTAGGCTTGGAGTGCCTCCGTAGGCATGCGGTGAAGTGTAATGCATTCTAGCTAAGTTCCCAATATGTCTACTAACTTATCTTATCACTCGTATGAGTAATTCTGAGATCTGATGAATTGTCGATGATTGATGATTCAGGATAAATGACGATTTCGTACCAAACTCAACTAGTAATCAAACTCAACTGGGATTGATCTCAACACTTTTCCAACTCAATTGTAATTCATTTCAATGTTCAATTATAACTTCTCCAGATTCAACTGTACTGATTCGGATGTAGCCATTGCCAAGCCTATTGGCGGAAAAATAACCAAAACTCAAGCGGTGAGGAAGTCTCCTAAGAGACCCTTCCATCTCGCCCTCTAAGTGGAAGTGCAACCCAATAGAGGGATAGGTCTACTCCCAAATTACGCCACTGAGACGGGTATGAGAGATTCTCCAGAAAAGTCACTCTAGAAATTGGTCCGACTAGTACGGGCTAACGAGCTCGTACGCAAAATTAAAACCGAGGGACCCCCAGCCCATGTACCCTAAAACAGAGGGTCGATAGAACTGGTCAAAAGTCAGGATCCCAAGGAGATGCATACACACTTTAAGCTCGCGTAAAAACTGTGAAAAAGACTGGGATCCTAGAACAATGCAGTTGGGGGCCACTGCCCTAACTGGGCTTCCTTTCTTTTGCCTAGTTGAGGGTTACCACACCCTCGCACGGTCAGGTGTAAGGGTCACCATGGCTGACACTACTAATCATTACTGATTCATCATTATTGACTTAATTCACAATTTAGATTTCGACCAACATTATCTAATTTTGTCCCAAATAGCCCATGTACTCAAAGAATTCATGGATTTAATAGTACCTAACATGTAAATTTAGTAGTAAGGTGATGTATACAATCGGTTTGAAGAACCCTTCAAGTAAATTCTTGTGCACGGAACCACAACCTCATGTTCTTTTAGGGTACGAATGGATATTGTAGAGATAGTTAATAGTGTTATTATCTCTTTATTTAGTTTATCGTTATTTCTTTATTTTCTATAGACCTCTCTGTAATTTACCCTTACGGTCTCTCCCTATATAAGAGAGCCTAGGGTTTTCTGAATAAACAATGAAGACTCTTTTCCCAACATGGTATCTGAGCCACCCTAGGGCTCTACACCCGCCGCCCCTCCTCTCCCCACCCGCTACCCTCTCTGCGGCGCATCTCCCTTGCCGCCAGCGCCTCACCGGCATCTCCAGCCTCCGCCCCCCAGTGAGCGCCACCTCGTCGATCTCCAAGCCGCCGCCTGCGGCTCCAGGCGGTCCCAGTCCGCCGCCCCCGAGTTCCAGTCCGCCGCCAGCGGGTTCCCAGCCCGCTTGCGGGTCCCCTGCGGGTACCAGCCCGCCGCCTCCGGGTCCCCTGAGGGTCCCAGCCCACCACCGGTGGTCGTTGCCTGCCGCAGAAGGTTCCAACCAGTTCCTCAAAGGGCTGTAAGCCTTTTCTAAGGCGTGCCCTAGTTCTCAACTTCATCCGTGATATGGGTTTGAGTGCGTAAAGTCTACCTACGCACTCAAATCCGATGCAGTTGGTGTAGACAATTATCATTGTGTCTCCATACCCTTATTCTTCTCCAAGCAGCAGTATGTCAGAATCAAAAGTCGATATGCCCTCCACCGACGCATTCAAAGGTCCTGCGCCAATAGTAAAGATGGACGGGTCTAACAATGAGCTCTGGGCTATGCAGTTCATGAGTCTCATGAAGTCTAATGGTAAGAAACATATTCTTACCGAGGATGAGCCTGCAGAGAAGACAGGGATCTATGTCTCATGGGAGGCTGACGACGCCTACGCCAAGGTTTGGTTGTCCGGCACATTGACGATGGAGATTGCGAATGATGTCCTCCATCAGCCAACTGCTAAGGCAATGTGGGACATTCTTGCCGCTACATATTCGCAGGTGCGAAATGAGACAAAGATGTTGCAGCTTTAGCATGACATTTTCACAATGAAGCAGAGCGACAGACCTCTCCATTCCTTGTACACATCCCTAAGAGGGATGTTTGAGAAGTTATACAGTACCATTCCTCTCACTGCTACTCCCGAACAACAGAAGACGTTTCGGAATGCCACCATGGTGGGTGTTCTTCTTGCAGCTCTTGATCCTGAGTACGATGCCGCCCGGTCCCAGATTCTAGCTGATGCAGTTATTCCTCCAGTAAAGGATGTTTATAGAAGGCTCAATCGCATTCCAGTTTCCTCCAGTTCTTCTACTCCACCCCCATCTGCGATGGCAGTCTTGCGTGGGAGAGGTGGAACGTCTTCTGGTCGTGGTCGTGGACGTGGCCGTGGACCCCAGGGAAGGGGCGGTCGTTTCAATCAGACATGCTCCTATTGTCATCGCACAGGACACTCCGAGGACACATGCTATTCTAAGCATGGATTTCCGGCATTGACACGTGTTGCAGAGCACTCTCAGTCTCCATTAGCCTCTACTGTCGATAATAGATTTGACGAACTTGTGGCTCGTCTCCGAGATATTATGCCACAGGCGTCTGGTGATTCGTCTGGTGGTTCGTCAGACATTGCTGCCACGGCCTCTGCCAGTTCATCTGCTGCTGCGAGTACCTCAGGTAGACCTACTACTTTCTCAATATCTCATGATATATCTGACTGGATTATCGATTCCGGAACCACACATCATCTCTGCCGTGATAGAGGTAGATTACAGGCCTACAGGGACATTCCTACCGGCCGTTCAGTACAGATAGCAGATGGTACTCATTCGCCCCTTGTTGGACAGGGGGAGGTCTTTCTATCCCCTATTATGCAACTACAGAACGTTCTGCACGCTCCTGAGTTCTCAATGAATTTTTTATCTATTAGTCAGATTACGAAAATTTGAATTGTCGTGCTATATTTGACCCGTCCTCTCTCATTTTTCAGGACATACTCACGGGAAAGGTGATTGGTTGTGGCTCTGAGCAGAATGGTTTATATCGACTGGTTCGGGATTCCTATGCTGGTGGTGTCTCCTCTCACTCTGCTGGACCAGTCTCTCCGTACGTTTGGCATCTCCGGTTTGGTCACCTTCCACTTCAGAAAATGCGCCATCTTCTGCCTCAGATCTCTCCTAGTTCGTCATTTCGATGTGAAGCGTGTCAGTTAGGAAAGCATCACAGGTCGAGCTTTCCAAGTCGTCCGAGTCGGAGTAGTAGCTCCACTTTTGAGTTGTTACATATAGATATATCGGGTCCGAGTCGTGTTCCCGATCATCAGGGACACATGTTTTATCTTGTGGTAGTGGATGATTTCTCGCGTGTGTCCTGGGTTTTTCTTTTGAAAAATAAATCTGAAACAGGAAATGTGATCAAGAATTTGCTTAATGAAGTGCATAATGTTTTTTCTTCCTCTGTCAAATATGTTCGGACGGATAATGCCCTTGAATTTTGTACACGCTCACTTTCACAATTCCTCTCATCAAAGGGTATTATTCACCAAACCACTTGTGCATATACATCACAACAAAATGGTGTGGCGGAAAGAAAGCATCGCCATCTCTTGGATATTACTCGAACACTGTTGATTCAGAGTTGTGCTCCTATTTCATACTGGGGCGATGCTGTTCTTACCGCTTGTTATCTGGTCAACCGAATGCCATCTTCAATCCTTGGAGAGAAGATACCTATCTCTCTTATTTTTCCAGACAAGGAGTTATTTTCTTTGACTCCACGTGTCTTTGGTACTGTGTGTTTTGTGCATCGTCTATCTCCTGGGCTTGACAAGCTCTCTCCTAGAGCAGTCAAGTGCGTCTTTGTTGGCTATTCCAGGACTCAGAAGGGTTACCGATGTTATGATCCTGCAACTAAGAGATACTTCGTGAGTGCTGATGTCACTTTCTTTGAGTCTGTCATGTATTTTTCTCCTGCAGGTGACAGAATGGTACAATCCACTACCACTGATGACATTTATGTTCCTCCACCACCTACAGTGAGTACACCTGGGTCGTCCCCCGTGCCCGTCTCCACACCACCACCTCCACCACCTCCACCCATTCCACGGCCTATCATATCACCGTTACCTAAATTCTATACGCGCCGGTCAGGTCCTGCTCAGACCACACAACAACCGATCATCACGCCTCAGGTATGTTCAGACGGCATTACTACTGACGGGACAGGTTTGGTACATGTGCAGGATCCTTCAGTACAGGCAGACACTAGCCCATCTAGTACAACAGATGATGATCTTGATGTTCCGATTGCTATTCGGAAACAGAAGAGGTAATGTGCCGCTTATCCATTTGCTTCACAGGTTTCTTTTCACCGTCTCACTGGTGATTTTCAGAGATTTGCCACAGCTTTGTCTTCCATGGATATACCACGGACATACTAGGAAGCTTTGCAGAATGAATGCTGGCGATTAGCAATGGAAGAAGAAATGAGGGCCCTACAGTCTCGTGGCACATGGTCTTTGGTCCCTGCACCTTCTGATGTATCCGTTGTGAGCTGCAAATGGGTCTTTACAGTCAAATACCATGCAGATTGATGCGGATTGAAAATTGGCGTCGACGATAAATAATATTTTTTTGTTTATAGTGGATATTTGGTAGAAGAACGAGAGGGGTTGAGAAGAGAACTTGGAAGGGTTGAGAAGAGAGCTTGGAAGGGTTGAGAAGAGAACTCGCCGGGAATACGAGAGGTTGAAGGAGGAGAACCGCGGAGATCACGTGGAGGGAGAAGAGAAAGAGGGAGATACTGAGATAAACTCAATTTTAATTCATACTTGACTTAATAAAAACAATGGGCTACCCTCTCTTTATATAGGAGAGATGGGTTTACAAAAATAGTAAACTAATTTAAATTGACAACCAACTTGCCTAAACTGACTCTAACTAATTAATTGACCCAAATTCAAATTAAAATCTACGAAATAAACGTTGAGATCACATGCGATCTCAATTATTTAATTAAACAATTATGACAACTTAAAAACGTAAATAAAATTGACACTTAAAATTAAATAAATATTTGGCCCTATAATTTGAGATCACGCTGCATCACAGATGGAACCTTGGATAGGTACAAAGCACGCTTGGTCGCCCGTGGGTTTACACAAACCTACGGGGTGGATTACATGGATACATTCTCTCCTGTGGTAAGACATTCTACCCTTCGTATTCTCTTATCTGTTGCTGTGGTCCGTGATTGGAGTATATCTCAACTAGATGTCAAGAATGCCTTTCTGTACGGAGACTTGCAGGAGGAAGTCTACATGCAACTGCCACCTGGGTTTACTGCTGAGGGGGAGAAACAGATGGTCTGTAGACTTCACAAGGCGATATATGGCCTCAAACAGAGTCCGAGAGCATGGTTCCAGAAGTTGTCCAACCTGATTGAGCAACAAGGATTCAAGAGGTCAAATGCCGATCACTCATTGTTTGTCCAGAAGTCATCGGCAGGTACGGTTGTCATTATGGTCTATGTGAATGATATTCTTGTTACAGGAGATGATGCACAGGGCATAGAAAGGACGAAGGCATTCCTTGGCCGTCAGTTTGTTACAAAGGATCTTGGGACCCTGAGATACTTTTTGGGATTGGAATTTGCAAGGAATGCACAGGGTTTGGTAATGACCCAACGTAAGTACATTACAGACTTCCTGACTGAGACTGGCATGGATGGTTGCAAACCATCAAGTATTCCCATGGATCCCAACGTGAGGCTGTATGATGATGATGCTGATGAAGTAGATAAGAGGAGATATAGAGAAATGGTGGGAAAACTCCTCTACATTACCATAACTCGCCCAGACATTCAATTTGCAGTTAGCAGGGTGAGTCAATTTATGGAGCAGCCAAGACAGGTTCACATGGATGCTATACACATGATACTGAGGTATCTGAAGTCTTCTCCAGGGTCAGGGCTGCTATCCAGAAAGGGCACGAACTTATCTGTCTCAGCATGTGCAGATGCAGATTATGCAGATGTCCTAAGGACCGAAAATCAACCTCAGGGTTTCTATTGTGTTTGTTGGAGGCTCTTTGGTTTCTTGGAAAAGCAAGAAACAAACGGTTGTGGCAAGGTCCAGTGCCGAATCTGAGTATAGGGCCATGGCTCAAGCCATCACGGAAATGATGTGGATTCGCTCAGTACTAGAAGATCTACATGTAGCTGTACCTCTACCTATGAAGCTTCAGTGTGACAATCAGGCAGCATTGTTCATTGCCAACAATCCAGCTTTGCATGAAAGGACCAAACACATTGAAGTTGACTGCCATTATACTAGGGACTTGATCCAGAGAGGATTGATATCTACTGCACATGTGAGCTCAGGAGATCAGACTGCAGATGTATTTACCAAGCCACTGCTCAGAGGACCGTTTCAGAGATGTTCATCCAAGCTGAGCATGATAGACATCTATGCTCCACCTTGAGGGGGAGTGTAGACATAGTTAGTAGTGTTATTATCTCTTTATGTAGTTTATCGTTATTTCTTTATTTTCTATAGACCTCTCTGTAATTTACCCTTACGGTCTCTCCCTATATAAGAGAGCCTAGGGTTTTCTGAATAAACAACGAAGACTCTTTTCCCAACAGATGTCACTAATCAGGTAACGTTTCATCTACCAGCTATACAATTGATATTACTGATCACCATGGATATGCTATTCAACCCTTGACCAATTTCAATAATCTTGTAGCTGATTAGTTACTCAAAGTCTTTCTAATTGAAATTCAAGATGTTAATGCATACAGTACATTCGTAAAACAATTACTACAACAGTGAACATTCCTATGCAAATAAACTCAACAACCCTGCTCTAAATTATGCCATCTGTGTGGTTGTCACTTACACAATCACTTCCATCTAATAGTGGGCATGTCATGAAAGATAATCATTTCAATGAGTCCAATTATACTGACATAACAATCGAGAATGTATATTCTTGACTTTCCTATTGTCGACATTTAGTGTAAAAATAAATGTTGATAAATAGGAATACGACAATCTTCGCAAATGTTGATAACTAATAACCTGAAGTCAGAATGTTACATGTATTATGTACATGAAAGAATTATGTACATGAACATCAATTCGCAGTTAAGTGTTCATTAATGAAAAAATGGCTTTAGGCAGTGTTATCGAAATGATATAATAAAAGAGGTATATACAAAGTAAATTTAATTCTTACAAAACAGAATTATTATAAGGAAAATATATAAATAGATTCAATTGTTGGGCATGGACAAGTGGACAGATTCAACATAATTATTCAAAGAGGTTTGAAACTATAAAAAATGACGTCCCATAATATAAGTATGCATCCAAACAATTTTGCATATTTTCTTTTACAAGCTTTAATTATACGATTTTTAGATTTGGCACTGTAAGCTTTTGACTTCACTGGAATTTCAAGAAATCATACTCTTTAGATGCTTGTGCATGTAAAAAGATAACTAACACTATGGCAACAGTTAAGAATATATGAAATTATCCAATAGCATTCTCAATCCCAACTAATGTTAGGCATAGAATTTGAAACATGCACCATCTCTCAGGTGCCTGTAATAAAATCTTAAACTTCAGAACTGTCATACACAACCTTTTTAAGGATGACAAGTCCATTCTTTTCGCCGAGAACATGCTTCTAAAACAATACTCCTATGTTGAGCATCCATACCACACCAATAGAATGGAAGGTTGGATTGAATGATAAGGTCATTCATGGCAGCAATTGAAGAGGAAATAGGCCTGTACCTTATTTTAGATCTTAATTTAGGGATCAATAGCATGCAAAAAGGCAACTTCCTGAAACCAAGGAGTAGCAGCTGCAGACTGCAGTTCTTGGAGTTGCTGGACAGCAGCTCTGAAGATTTGTAACAACCCTTGAAGGGAAAAAGATCTCCGTCCGTTGGAGGTGGGAGAAAGTAATTTGGGGGAGAACGTGTGAAATGAGAGGGGTTTTTGGGAATAATAGATAGGGAAAAGAAAGATGAAGAGGGGAGGAAGCTTCGTATACCGTATGCCACTTTAAATGACATCATCCATGACATCAGCAAGCTGATGTCAGCTTGTTGATGTCATAATTATATATATATATATTTTCTTTAATTTGAGATACAAAAGCCTTCCGTATTCATGCCTTGAGTCTCTGATTTTTTTACGAATGATAGCTCATTTTGACCATCTTAGAACGACGATCTATATGAGTATGATATTCATATACTTTAGATTGGATACGAATATATGAAGTTTTTAAGATACTGTTTTGGTTTATAGTTTAATTTTACGATTTTAAAATATCAGTCGATCTCCGATTGACGAACGGTTAATTCCGTTGGTCTTATTTTGTCGAATTGGATTTTTGGGTGGTCTTGATTTGTTTTGCGGTTTTCGAATTTGTGTTGCGGCCTTTTCATGGCACACATTACGGTGCGACCGACTTTTGGAGTATTGTGTCCGAACAACTTGTGATTTATGATCAATTGATCGATTTAGGTTTATTTAATATTTAATATTAATTGTACATTAATTGGACTTTCTAACTCTTAATTAGGTTGGGTTTCGTTTATTCGGAGCCAAATGTTACATTTGCAAGATAGTAAAGCTATAAAAATATAAGCTTTGAAAATCAACATTTAAAGACTTTTTGGTAAACATTCTGAAATGGAAAGCATGACTTTGTGCCTGTTGCATCAAACACGACTGCTATGCTAAGTTTATGAACTCTGAACAAACTTAGTCATATGTACAAACAACCCCAAAGGATAAAGTGCACCCCCTACATAGTGTCCAAAGCCTTTGTATTTATAGAATGCGAACCCAAAGTCTTATGAACCATATCCAATTGCATCGTCATGTCTAATTTACGTGTTTCAAGGGTCATATGTAATGATTGTCACCATATCATCCATGACTTGTCTAAGAGCAATTGTAGTGCTCATCATTATTGACATTATTTCTGATCCACAAAACATACCTGTAAGCTGAAAGGTTTATGACATCTGAATTGTCATGTTGTGTAGAGTTTGTCTGCATATTTTGAAACTTCCATTTTATTATTGCAACATAACCAAATATTGAACATCTCAATTCATAGCTAACATTCTCCATATACAAAGATTAAAACTGTAATTTTTCACCAATCAAACATCGATAATCATATAAACTCAATATGAATCAAGAATACTGAGCAAAAATTATCATAGATCAAAAGTTACTAGGTTACCAAATTGGATTATTTATCCTATACCTATATGATATTTGGAGATAAAGTACCAAGAGAATGTTGTACGCTCTATCTTTTATTTCTTTCAGTGTCTTGTACCTCCTAAATTGTACTGAATCCCTGCAATTGGATCAATGACACCACTTAAAATGCGCTAGATTCATTTGTCAAGCAGTATACATTACCTCGTGTAACTTGCACATTTTAAAGTTTTCTCTGTGGGTCTATCTATGCTCAGGATGATTTGGCCTCCCAACTTATTTTCGCAATGTCTTTATTGCAGTATGACACTATGTCCTAGTCATTATTTCCACTAATATTGGTGGCTGCACCTTCTCTCTAGACTTTCCTTCTAACGCTTCGTAGAGGTGGCTCCACCTCAATTGGTAACCTTTAAAACATTAGAGGGATCATGGTTCCAATACCATTTGTAATGTCTCCGACATATACACGAGTTGTTATTGAGGAAAACTGACCTTGACAACTTGTTGGACTTGAGCTCAACTTTGGACTCAATGGAAACCTCCTTTGATGCTTAAGACAACTTGTCAAGGTGTAATCTCCAATTCTTGTAGCCTATTCTCACATTTTCTGAGTTTTTCCGTGAGACTGCATTGGGGGTGTCATGAAAGTACAAGGTTATGTGACGGTGCTGAAGGTTCTGATGTCTTTTCTTTACATCTATTTCAATTTTTTGGAACAGCTGCAACGGGGTAACTGAATGTGTTTTGAAGTGCAATTGATGATTTTATTGTTTGGATGTTTCTCGAATCCAGATTTGCGCTGATTTTTATTAGTTAGCTGCTTCTTGTGCTGTTTTGCTCTTTTATTTTATCTATGTGGTTTTTTGAAATTTGAATAATGATTTCATCTTTCTCAATCATTATGTTCGTTGATACTCTTCATTTTCAAACAGGATGTTACATGGCAAGGTCAGATTGCCAGTGTAGATGAGGCCGTAGATTTCTTTAAAGCTGAGAAGGCATTTCCCTTGTCTAAGTTGCGTGAGGTTAGTAAAACTGATGGAACTTAAGAAATTGAAATGTTAAGTTAATTAGTAAGGGTTGGGCATCGATGTATAGGACAGTTCTCTATCTGGTTGGCAAGGTAAATATGTCTCATTCAAAGATGCTTTCATAGGTGTCAGTACATGCTTTTGATTGTCTTTCCCGTGGTAATTTGGTTTCAAGTTTGTTTATAACTTCTAAAAAATGGTGAAGCCTTCTCCCACTATAGTTTGTTTAGAACTACTAAATCTTATTATTTTCTATTTCCTTGTGACTTATCCATTATTAGTTTTCTAATTTCTATAACTATATATACTGCTCTGTCACCTGTACTTTAGCGTCTAATGATATCATATGTTTTTCTGGATTCAGATCCTTCCGAATTTGATTAGGAGATCATCGGCATTGTTTCATAATGTAGACACAGCTTTACCATTATATACACAACTGGAGGCTTTTGAGAAAGCATGTTGCAATAACAAAGTTAAAGATCTTTCCGTCATCACTCATGAGTTAAGGTGGATTAAATCGCCATCTGAAATTAAGTTGATGAGGCAGTCTGCAGCTATTGCTTGTCAGGTAGGCTTGTTTATTATAATATTTCCAACTACCTTAAAAAATGTCAACGTCAAAAGCATATTAAAATAATAAATATAATCAATATAACGCAAACAAAATTACATCATAGCACATTCACCATTCCAACCCTCCAAACCATCCAAACTCATGGGAAGTTTTAATCATCTTACTAACAATCGAACATGAGGTTACTCCATCCCAATCATGTTACCAAATAGGCCGGCAATGGAGTGTTGGAAACAAAGATGTTGGAGCATAATTGAACATGTTGAATCAACGAATCACGGTTCTTCGGGCACTAGTTATTAATGGAGATGGTACACCATATTCAAAACACCTTCTTTAGTTTCATTGAAAATACAACGTGGTCAACATATTACTATAGAATTCAAATGTTAGATGCCAAAATGCCACAGTTTCTTGTTTGAACTCTTTTTATATGTACTTTAGATTTTGGGACCCTTTTATATTTATTGGCTTTTTAGGTCCGCACAAATGCCCCTGCAATATTCACTTTTTTTTTCGCTTACAAATTTGACTTATTTGCACCTAAGTGTGTTTCCCCCTCTCTTGAATCAAATTTTTTGACTTATTTGCGTGTTTGATTATGTATTGCTCGTATTCTTTATTTCAGACAGTTAATTTCCATTCTTTGATTTAGGAGGAATTTGATTTCCCTTGCTTTAAGTCAATTCATATCTTGCTTTCCATCCCTTTTACTGCTTAAAATTTTCTATATCACAGGGTAATATTTTAAATAAGATGCCTAACGTAAAATTTTCAAATATTTCTTGTCAAAAAATTCACTAGAGAAAACTTTTCAAATCAATAGTGTTTATGGTAACTGGTGGAAGGGTCCGTTCCGATGAGGGATAAGATATAAGGTGGGATTGGGGATAAGTGAAGTTCATCTCTTGTACTTATTCATGTGGTTTCAAGGATAAGTGATGGATAAGTATTTGAGGGAGACAAAAATTTATGATGTAATCAAGATGTAGCCATTTTCTGATTTGAGAGATCACAGCTCCTGTTCAGAGACCTGGTTGCTAAGCAGTGGGCTTCATATTAGTTTACGGGCTTGACTGCAACTCGGTTAGTCTTGAAGTTGATTGCACTTCGTGGACACCTATGCAATTATAACTAGTAAGAAAGAGCGAATGGAGTTACGAAAGAACGCGGAAGTGGACGCAGAGATCCAGACAAAAATGGATCAAGGAAGGAGATGCAAACACTAATTTTTTTCATTTTGTTACTGTTGGTAGGCACATAAGTAATATGTTGCTTGTCATTGTAGATGACACATGAGTGGACGGTGAACGGGAAACAACAAGGCTATTGACTGGTAACTTTTGAGTATCTCACAGTGAGGACAATAAACCCTGTAGATGGCCAAGTGTGGGGGCTCATAACGAGGTGGAAGCGATGGTATGGAGTCTTAATGTTGATGGTGCTTCAAGACTGGATGGTTTCTCAACCTTTCTCTACGACAAGTTCTAGGATGTGGCCTTGATCGATTTTATGGCAGTGAATGAGTTTGTGCTTGCCAATGTTTATTTTAACAGGATTAACGGAGCGCTTATTTTTTTACTTCCAACGAAGAAGATATCATAACTTGTTAAAAACTTTCGCCCTATTGCTTTATCAAATGTTATTTACCTTGTAGTGGCAAAGGTCTTTGCTAACATGCTTAGTGATGTATTAGTTGAAATTGTTTTACCACCTTCATTCATGGGAAATAGATAGGGGACAACCTGGCAATGGCCACTGAGATTCTTGGTGATTGGAAGAAACAGAGGATAAATAGTCTACTATGGAAAGTAGACTTATCTAAAGCCTAAGACAATGTTGAGTGGCGGTTCATGTGGCCAGTGTTGAGGATATATCTGGCATCCTAGATGTTTGGATATCATGGATAAAAATATGCATTACTACTACATTTTGCATCTTACTGTGTACCGGTGAACAAGGTTGAAAAAATTAGTAGTTGGTAGTCGATCAGTTGGATAACTTACTAAGGATTAGTCAACAATTGGGTGACCAATCAAATTTGGTCGGACTTTAATCGGTTTTGAATTTGTAAATTATTTTAAACATATAAATCATTTTTTTACATATATTCTTATATATTTACAAAGATGTCATCGGTATGCGCTCGTGGCTTGTCGTTGGAGGACGCTCGGAAACTTCTTGAGCATTCGTGCAGGGCGGCGGGTCGGCTTCATTGGCAGGCCCTGCTGCTGAGAGACGGTGGCATCTTATCGAGACAGGAGAGGGTCTTCTCTATTTGAGATGCTCCATTGATTGCTCGGGACCTTGGGGCGGTGTGATCTATGTTGGATTCGGTGCTCAAGATTTCGTCGGTTGTCTCCTGCAGCCTTAAGTGCGGTCAACTGTCGTAGTGGTCACGGGCGGCAGAGGATGAACGACTGCGAGCGGCGAAGGCATCAGGGTCGGGAAAGGCGAAAACGGAAGTGGAAACACATCCGTCTTGGGATTTTTGAAATGTATTTCCCATTTCTGCTAAGAGGGTTCCATGCACTACAAGTTTTGTGTCGGGTAGCAGAGGAGGGATTTCGATGGCCTCGTGAATCGAGGGTGACGACCTTGGTCGTCAACCCCTTTTTTCGGAGGTCATAGCTGGGTCTGCGGATTGCTCGACAAAGATATCCGATTGTGATTGGCGGATCCATGATGCGGGGCGGATGGTGAAGAACCCAGTTCTGCAAAGCGGGTCAGTTGAGGCAGATCCGTGTTGGTCGGGCAGGCCGGGCGAGGCAAATCCGTTTATACTCGTTGGATCGATGGTGGCTGAATCGACATTCTCATCCGGTGGCGATTGCAGTCATCGGAAGGAGTCGTCCAAGGAAGAGGGATGGGCGCCCCCTCGGACCGGGACTAATCCGACGGGTCAACGGGTGCTATGGATCGGATGCTGGGTGAAGATTCCAACCGGTCTCAGGGAGACGACCCCAGGGTTGAGGCCAATGGTGCATGTCTCAGGGAGAGGTTAGGTCTCGACATCGGTGTCTCGGTCGCGGTGTCTCTTGGGCATAAGGTCTCGATGACGGTGTCTGCGCCTCCTTCTCCTCATGTTGGGGACGTTTGCAGCCATCTGAAGTGGCGAGTGACAGCTCAGGGGCACAGGGTCTCCAGTCGACGGGCTCTTCTCTGTAGGAGGATGGTTTGCTGGCGATGAGGGAGGCTGGATGTTTTGGGAAAAGCTATGTCAGGTGCAAGATTGCTGAGAAGAGGCGGAAGTGGAGGGCAGAGATCTACATGTGGGGGGAGGACCTGGGGAGTGATGTGCCCCGTGGCATCGCTGGAGGATGGTGGAGGGATTGGAGGGCCATAACTGGAGGTGCTGGGTGAAGGATATGGAATTTATCCTCAAGCGCATCACGGAAGCGTAATCGTCGTATCGGATACGACGCAGAACAACTAGTTATACTAGTCGTTCTGTGCAGCGGAATTTAAAAATTTTCATGCGATGGACCACATGATCCAAGAACGATTCTCGGTTCATCTATAACCATGACAAGTATAAAAGAATACCTCTTGAAGCGTGGTTGATCGAGTCTCTAAAGAAAGAAACCTCCTGTCTCAAGTCCGATCGTCGGTGAGACCGCTTGCGAGCACGAGGATGAACCGCGTAGTCCTCGCAATCCAAGAAGATGATCCAAGCACGGTTGCTCCTGATCTCGTCGTACGAGATCGAATGTCTCCTTCGTGAGCGTAGCACTCCAAGAAGACGGAGAACCGAAGAACGTCGAAGCGGCGGTGCGGTGGCGAGAGCGTCGACGAGAACCTCTCCTAGGGTTTGGTGGTCGGCCACCAAATAGAGGGAGAGAGGGTTGACGTGTATGAAGAAAGAGAGAGAGCTTCAATATTGCATGTACTTAGAGAGCATGGTATGCCTCTCTATTTATAGGGTTTTGGGATCCATGGATCTCAATCCATGTGACATATAAAATCGATGGATGAGATTGATTTATGTCAATCCAATGGTCAAGATTGTTGTTGGTGAAACTAACAAATTATGATCTAATTTAGATTAAAATATACTTGACAAAATCAAATATAAATCAATCCTAAATTACACCAACAAATAAGGAGAGAATATACATGGAGATTACATCTCCATGTACATTCCATGCGGACGGCCACCCATTCCAATTAGGAATTGGGTGCCGCCCACCCCTTTCATATGGAGGGCAATCTCATGATATTTCATGAGATTGCATATCTCCGTGGAAATCTCTCATTATTTATTTCCAACAACTTTTGTTGGATTTTATTCTTCAAAAATAATTCACAATTATATTTGAGAATATTGCAATCTTGCCATTAAAAAATTGTGAATCATATTCACAACCCAAAACAACATATAATTTACATTGTCAATTAATTACACAATGTGTATCCAATACACATAATAATTAATCAACAAATATAAATTATAATTAGCTCTCTCTAATACATTATAAATCACATTTATAATATATTATGAATAATTGGATATTTCTATCCACATTATTCTTATCCATAATAATTAAATCATATTTAATTATATTGGATAATTTCTTCGCACATCAAGATGATTAAATCTCATTTAATCATTATTTCTTCATTGCTTAGATCTTATGGAATTATTCTCGAACCCTTCAAGAATAATGCGATCTCTCCGCAGATACTTGGAGATAAGGTCATGGCGATTGTATTGTTCCGCGTATAGTGACTTGGATGTTGAGATCATATCTCAAATCCAGATCCCATGGACCTCCCACTGATGCTTGATCAAATCAAGACTGTAGACCTGATCTTCTCATTGCATCTGAATCTCCTTCAGATCAATGTCCAGTTCATGGACTAAGATTCGGTCACTTCTCTAATGAGAGGAGTCACTAAAATCCAAACCTGTTTCATCACTCCCTCGGAATGGAAGCGTCATGGTTATACAATCGTTTATGATCACATCACCCTCAGGTATTCCTAATACCTGTACATTCTGCATACTGGAAGACCTATGATCATTCTGAAGATAACGATCACTTTTTCACTGTCATCTTCAGGGGTTGATCATTAAATTTCTCATTCTTGGTCACTGGGAATTGGTATAGATCATATGCTTTCCCAAAGTATATATCTTACCTTCAAATTCATGTCGTGCTTCCAAAGCATGACGACCATGCATGGAATTTGATCAGTCCCAATACCTCATGAGTGAGCTCATGTCTCTCGGTACACAAGTGAACCTGTATGATCCCTTTGAGAGATCGTATTACTCATATGTCCTTACATGCACACCAGCTCGCCGGTATATAGACCTTGGTTAGGTCATCATCCTATTGGTCTGCCAAATGTACACACTCAGACATATAGCAACACATCTATCTCCGGTCAGACGATGCATGCCTATGCTGTGATAGTATTCGACACAGGTCTTTGGTTATCTCGATCTCGTTAAGTCAACCCATTGACTCAACTTATCTAACACCTCCGAATCACTATTCCCATGCAGAGGACCTGTATCAAGAGGTCGGTCAGATATCAGTCATATGAGAAAGGATGGCCATCTTCTACTCAGACTGGAGATCATCACTTAACAATCATTTGACGATGCTTGATGAGTCCTCTATCTAACTCCTTAGATATTCATTCAAGCATCAACCTCTATGATTCATTCAATGAATCAACAGCTGTATGATTATCAAGTTGGCCATGGTACATAACCCTAATTGTATAGAGGGACCTTATAGTGCATTCATTCATTTAATTTCAGAAAGGGAGTGAAAAATAATCAATAACTTTCATTGATAATTTATTCATTACGATAACATTTATTGTAGAAATGGTTCGCCCGGGGCTCACATTGTTAACACTGGGGTGGGGGTGGGAGTGAGTGGTATGGGGATTGAGGCTCGGGGGAGGAAGGAGGAGCGACGAGTGGAAGGTGGGGGGCCAGTTTAAGCGGTGGAGGGGTGTCACAGAGGGTGGCAGCAGGCGAGCATGTTGATCATTTCGAAGGAAAGGCTCGGGGTGAAGGCGGTTTTTGGGAAGGAGAGCTTCTACGGGGTATGAAGAGAGCTACTTCAGTGTATCGGGGTTGTAGACGTTTATGTTATATTGTGATGTACCATTGAGTATTTCTTATTTATCCTATGTACATCTATGTAATTTACCCAAGGGTTTTCTCTCTATATAAGAGACCCTAGGGCTCCATGGAATAACACATCAATTGATTCTCGGCTCTAACATGGTATCAGAGCCAAAACCCTAATCTAGGGTTTTCTCCACCCGCCCCCGCCCCCCCTCTCTCCGCCGCCGCCAGCCCCCCCAGCCGGCCCCTCCAGCCGCTCCAGCCGGCCCCTCCAGCCCCTCTACTCGCTCCAGCCAGGCCCATCGCCGCCCCCCACAGGGCCCCTCGCCGCCGGGACCCTCCAGCCGCCCCCAGCGCCGCCGTCGGGCCCCTCCTCCAACCGCCGCTCTCGCCGAGTCTTCCACAGCCTCCTCTCGTCGTCATCAACGCTGCTTGTTGCGGCACCTCTTCTTCGGTCGGACTCCAGTCGAAGATGGGTTCAAGTGCATAACGTCTACATATGCACTTGAATCCACAAAGGTCTTGGTAGACACCAGTTCTTTTATCTATCATCCCTAGTTATTCTTCTCCGACAATATGTCAGAACAAAAGGTCGATATGCCCGCCATAGGTGCCTTTAAAGATTCGGCACCAATCGTCAAAATGGACGGGACGAACTACGAACTGTAGGCTATGCAGTTCCTCAGTCTTATGAAGTCATGTGGTAAGAAGCATATTCTTACCGAAGATGAACCGCCGGAGAAGACGGGAATATATGCCTCATGGGAGGTTGACGACGCCTATGCAAAGGTTTGGTTGTCATGGACACTCACAATGGAGATTGCCAACGACGTCCTTCATCAACCCACCGCCAAGGCGATGTGGGATATTCTTGCTACGACATACTCTCAAGTGCGGAATGAGACGAAGATGCTGCAGTTGCAGCATGATATTTTTACCACGAAGCAAAATGGCCGGCCCCTTCATTCTCTATACACGTCCCTACGTGGGATGTTCGAGAAATTATACAGCACCATTCCGCTCACAGCCACCCCCGAGCAGCAGAAGACGTTTCGCAATGCCACTATGGTGGGAGTTCTGCTTGCTGCACTTGATCCGGAATACGAAGCAGCCCGGTCTCAGATCCTCGCCGATGCTACTATTCCTCCTATGGAGGAAGTCTACAGGAGGCTCAGTCGGATCTCCGTTCCCTCTAGTGCCGCAACTCCATCTCCGTCAGCAATGGCGGTCTCCAGAGGACGAGGTAGTTCGTACTCCTTTCATAGCCGAGGAGGTAGCGGACGTGGTCGAGGAGGTCGTATGCGTTCAACATGCTTTTTTTGTCGTCGAACTGGTCATTCCGAGGATACATGCTATTCCAAGCATGGATTTCCTCCTTCTGCACGTGTAGCCGATCATGTTCAGGGTCCATCCACGCCTACTTCCGATCACAGGTTCGAGGAGCTAGTGGCACGACTTAGAGACATTATGCCACAGACATCATCAGAGGGTGCTGATACACCTGACGTTGCGGCTTCTGCGTCCGCTAGCACATCTGCTGCTGCCAGTACCTCAGGTAGTGCTTCTGCCTCTTTTCATAACCATGATCTATCAGGTTGGATTGTTAACTCCGGAGCCACCCATCATCTCTGCCGTGATAGAGATAACCTGCAGTCCTACAGAGCTATTCAGCCTGGCCGCTCCGTACTCATAGCTGATGGCACTCATTCCCCTATTGTCGGTCAGGGGGAGACTGTTTTGTTGCCTTCCATGCACTTACAGAACGTTCTACATGCACCCGAATTTTCTATGAATTTATTATCAATCAGTCAGATTACCAAAGATTTGCACTGTCGTGCTATATTTGACCCATCTTCTGTCATTTTTCAGGACATATTAACGGGCAGGGTGATTGGTTGTGGCTCTGAGCACAATGGCCTCTATCGTCTGGTACGGAACTCCTATGCTGGCATCTCATTGCAATCTCAGGGATCCGTTTCTCCATATACTTGGCACCTTCGCTTTGGTCACCTACTGATGCAGAAAATGCGTCACCTCCTGCCTCAGATATCTCCTTCTTCGTCATTTCGTTGTGAAGCATGCCAGTTAGGGAAGCACCATCGTTCCAGCTTTCCGAGTCGTCAAGGTCGGAGCAGTCGCTCCCCGTTCGAGTTATTTCATATAGATATTTGGGGTCCGAGTCGTGTCCCGGATCATCAGGGGCACAGGTTTTATCTAGTTGTAGTTGGTGATTTTTCTCGTGTTTCTTGGACTTTCCTTCTTAAAAATAAATCTGAAGCCGGAAGTGTTATCCAAAATCTTATCAATGAAGTGCAGAATATTTTTTCATCTACTGTCAAGTATGTGCGCACGGATAATGCATTGGAGTTTTGCACTCGTTCTCTTGCTCGGTTTCTTTCTTCGAAGGGGATTTTCCACCAAACAACATATTCGTACACGTCTCAACAAAATGGTGTTGCAGAACGAAAACATCGACACCTTCTTGATATTGCCCGCACATTACTTATTCAGAGTTGTGCACCATTAGCCTTTTGGGGGGATGCCATACTCACAGCATGCTATCTGGTCAATCGCATGCCCTCTACCGTCCTTGGGGAAAAGGCTCCTATCTCTGTTCTCCTCCCTGACAAGGACTTGTTTTCACTTACTCCTCGTGTCTTTGGGACTGTCGCGTTTGTTCATCGCTTGTCTCCAGGACTTGACAAGCTCTCTCCTAGAGCTGTTAAGTGTGTTTTTGTGGGTTACTCCAGGACACAGAAAGGGTATCGTTGCTATGATCCCATTGGTGGCAAGTACTATGTTAGTGCTGATGTCACATTTTTTGAACCAGTTGTGTACTTCTCCCCTGCAGGCGACAGATTAGCTTCCTCCACATCCACGGATACTAGTGTCTATGTACCCCTACCTCCAAGTCTGGGTCAATCTGAGTCCACAGCAGCAGCAGCAGCACCACCACCACCACCAATACTACCATTTCCTAAGGTCTACACAAGGCGATCAGGGCCTGCTCAAGCTACAAGCCAACCATCCAGCACGCCTCAGGTTTGTTCTGATATTAACACTAATGATGGGTTAGATACTGCACCTGTGCAGGAACCTGTGCTACAGGAGGAGGATCCGCCAGCTAATACAGTGACATATGACCTTGATCGCCCTATTGCTCATAGGAAGCAGAAGAGGCAATGTGCATCCTATCCTCTTGCGTCTCAAGTGTCCTTCCATCGTCTCTTGGTGATTTTGAGAGGTTTGCAGCCAGTGTTCACGAAAGCGGCCCGTGCGGCCGCATATGCGGCCGTATATGCGTATGCGGTGCCCTCGGCGCACCGCTTTCCTGAAACCCCGCATTATGCGCCTTGTGCGCTTATGCGGACCGCATATGCGGTCTGTGCGGCCGCATATGCGGTCTGTGCGGCCGCATACCCATTATTTATTTATTTTTTGTTTTTTTTAATTTGTGCCATGTTTTGTTGTGTTATTTGTGCCATGTTTTCCTTACTTTTGTGCGCTAAATGACATAGATCAATTATAAATATAACGACATAGATAAATGACATTATATTCAACAATAGAGGCATTTTGTGCGCTAACTTTTTTATTTTGTTGATTGTTGTCAATTATTTTGTGTGCTAAGCGTTCTATTGAAGTATTGATATTTGATTGATAGACATTATTTTGAACTCTATGAAAGTTATTTTTCTTAGATCTTCTGTCGGACCACAATTATACATAAATTTAGTTCTGTCGTATTCACTTTTGTATATAATTATTTATTTTTAAATAAAAAATTAGGAAACCGCATAGAACTGCATATACCCCGCATATGCCCCCGCATACCGCTTAAGCGCTATTCAGTGACCTGTCCGAACGCATACGCATACCGCTTTCCTGAACCTTGTTTGCAGCAGCCGTCTCGTCAGTGGACATCCCACGGAATTATCAAGAAGCCATGAAGATTGACTGCTGGCGTCTAGCTATGGAGGAGGAGATGCGTGCCTTACAGTCCAGAGGGACTTGGTCTTTAGTCCCTATTCCTCCGGGTGCATCTGTGGTGAGTTGCAAATGGATTTTTACAGTTAAATACCACGCAAACGGGCGTCTAGACCGATACAAGACCAGACTTGTCGCACGAGGATTCACCCAAACCTATGGGGTGGATTATTTGGACACGTTTTTACCAGTGGCTCGACACTCGACTCTTCGCATTCTACTTTCTGTTGCTGTGGTATGTGACTGGACTATTTTCCAACTTGATGTGAAGAATGCTTTCTTGTATGGTGATCTACAGGAAGAAGTCTACATGCAGCAGCCACCGGGGTTTGCTGCTGAGGGGGAGACTCAGATGGTGTGTAGACTTCATAAGGCTATCTATGGCCTTAAAGAGAGTCCACGGGCATGGTTTCAGAAACTATCCCAGCTGATTGAACAACAGGGGTTCAAGTGGTTAAATGCGGATCATTCGTTGTTTATCCAGAAGACCCCTAGAGGTACGGTCGTTATCATGATATATGTAGATGATATTCTGGTTAGAGGAGATGATACTCAGGGGATTGAGATGATCAAAGCTCTTTTGGGAAGCCAGTTTATTACGAAGGACCTAGGCATGATACGATATTTTCTTGGGATAGAGTTTGCAAGAAATGCACAAGGAATGGTGATGACCCAAAGAAAATATGTCACCGATTTGCTAGTGGAAACAGTAATGGCTGGATGCAGACCATCCAGCACGCCTATGGACCCAAGTACGAGGCTTTATGACAATGATACTGAAGAGGTGGACAAAAGAAGATACAGAGAGATGGTGGGTAAACTTCTATACATCACCATAACTCGCCCAGATATTGCTTACGCAGTAAACCGGGTGAGTCAATTTATGGAGCAGCCCAGGCAAGTTCATATGGAAGCAATCTATATGATATTGAGATATCTGAAGTCTTCCCCAGGCACAGGTTTGTTATTCAAGAAAGACACAAATCTGTCTATTTCAGCTTGTGCAGATGCAGACTATGCGGGATGTCCAAAGGATCGTAAATCTACTTCAGGATTTGCTATCTTCATAGGAAGCTCTTTGGTTTCTTGGAAAAGCAAGAAACAGACAGTTGTGGCAAGATCCAGTGCTGAATCCGAATATAGAGCCATGGCACAAGCGAGCGCAAAAATGATGTGGGTTCGAGCGGTCTTGGAAGATTTGTATGTAAATGTCTCTCTACCCATGCAACTTCAATGTGACAACCAGGCAGCATTGTTCATTGCAAATAATCCGGCCTTTCATGAAAGAACAAAACACATTGAGGTGGATTGTCACTACGCTAGAGACATGATCCAGAAGGGCTTGATTTCCACTTCACATGTCAGTTCAGAAAACCAGACTGCTGATATATTTACCAAGCCATTGCTCAGAGGACCTTTCCAGAGATGTTCTTCCAAGCTGAGCATGATTGATATCTATGCTCCATCTTAAGGGGGAGTGTAGACGTTTATGTTATATTGTGATGTACCGTTGAGTATTTCTTATTTATCCTATGTACATCTATGTAATTTACCCAAGGGTTTTCTCTTTATATAAGAGACCCTAGGGCTCCATGGAATAACACATCAATTGATTCTCGGCTCTAACAGGGGTGGTACCACCCCACGAGGATTCTTTGGTTCCTAAATGATGGCGTTCTCCTGGAACATCAGGGGGTTTGGACAGACGGAGAAGAGATTGGCGGTGGAAGGATGGTGGGAGAGCATGGTGTGGATGTGGCGATGTTTCAAGAAACCAAAACCTCGAAAGGCTTGATGACTGCGTGGAGGGAGGTCGGAGGAGGAAGGCTGGGGGAATTTAGGGAAGTTGTGGCGGTTTGTGCAACGGGCGGTTTAGTGGCAGGATGGGATGGATACTTTTTTGTAATGGAGGGGCTGGGGATGCATGGTGAACACTCTATCTCAATCTTGCTGATACAAAGCGCGGAAGGTTTGTGTTTCGTGGTAACCAAAGTTTATGGCCCGTGTGGTGGGGTTGGTGTTGCAGAGCTGGTGGACGAACTGTGTGTAATGAGGGCAGGGCACCCTGATGTTTCGTGGTTAATTGGCGGAGACTTTAATGTCACGTTGCTCCTTGTGGACCGCCTGGGCAGCCGTGGTGGTAGAGATGTTGGCTCTACGGAGTTGAGAGGACTGGTGTACGAGATGGGACTAGGAGTGTTTGATGCGATGGGATGTCGATACACCAGGTGGAATTCCAGATCGAGATCCTGCATTAGCAGATTTCTGTTGTCCACGGAGGTGGCATTGCAGTTTCCTTTGGCAGAGGTCCTAACGCTGCCCCGGGCTCACTCGGATTACTCATCTTTGCTGTGGGTATCTGGGGAGGGGGATCGACAGAGATCTTTCTTTCGGTTCGAGATGGTATAGCTATTGGAGAACATATTTCGGGAGGCTGTGGCAGATTGTTGGAGATGCTGTACTCCAGAGGTTCTGAGACTCGCAGACTGGCCAACAAATTGGGTGCGCTCAAGGCCTTTTTGACGAGGCTCATCAAGGACATTCACGTGTATGGTCGGGAACGTAGACAACAAGCGCTAGAGTGGGTTGCTCGGCTGGACATGTGGAAGATGAGCGACCGCTTCTGGAGTAGGAGTTGGTGGAAATAGGGGAGCACCTTGCGGTGATCATCCACGAAGATAGGAAGGAGGAGGTTTCGTAGAGGCTTCGGGTCAGGAAGCGTTGGGCGAAGGTAGGGGATGCGAATACTCAATTTTTCATGCAATTGCTGGTGGAAGAAGGAGAAGGAACCACATACTCTCGATTGAGGTCGTTGGGGAAACTTTTAAGGGGGACAAAGAGTTAGGGGCGGCCTTGAGATCACATTTTCAGGCTTTTGGTCGTAGTCGTCCATGCAACGGATGGGGTTGGCAAGGGTAGTGAGTGGTGCGGATTATATAGGAGGAGGTGGCGTGTTTGGTGCCTGATTTCACCGAGGAGGTGAAGCGGGCGCTACCTGACTTGAATGCAAATGGGGGCATTAGGACCAGATGATTTTTCGGTTGGTTTTTATAGAAAGTTTTGGGAGGTGGTGATGGTGGAGGTGATGGATGTACTGGGGGAATTCCGTGAGGGTAACCGTGGTTTTGAGAGGTTGAATAGGGCGCTCATCTGTTTTCTCCCGAAGAGGAGTGCGCCAATCAAGGTGGAGGACGACAGGCCCGTTGCATTATCGAATGTTATTTATTTGATTATCTCGATGATCCTAGTTAACATGCTCAGGAGGGGGGTTTAAGATGAGAGTGTTTCTCCAGAGCAATTGGCGTTCGTGCCTGGTCGGAAGGCAGACGGGCTGGTTACGACATCTGAGGTTGTGACGAATTGGAAGAGGTCCGATTCCAATGGTGTGCTGTGGACAGTTGATTTCTCAAAAGCTATGACCGTGTTGATTGGAAATTTTATGGATATCTCTGTAAAAGAGGGGTTTCCCTGTGCTTCTTACTGTTTGACTTCATGCTATTCTAAGCATGGGTTTCGCGCCTCAGCACTCGTGGCAGAACAGATCCAACAGGGCAGCAGTTTTTCTGTCTCATCTGACGAGAGGTTCGATGAGTTAGTTGCTCGGCTTAGGGTGATCATGCTGTCTCCCGTATCAACTAACTCACAGTCAGGATCTTCGGAGGTAGCTGCCTCAACTTCATCAACTACATCCACATCAGCTACGACATATGCTTTTACCAGCCGTTACTCGGCAGACTTGTCCGAGTGGGTCATGGATTCAGGAGCATCCCATCATCTCTTTGGTGTCAGAGGCCAGTACCTATAGCCCGACTCAGTCAGGTAGATCTGTGGTGATAGCAGATGCGACACATTCCCCCATTACTGGTTAAGGGAAGGTGCAGTTAACCACTGAAATGCGGCTTCAGAATGTTCTTTACGCCCCCGAATTCTCTATGAATTTATTATCTATTAGTCAAATCACCAATGATTTGCATTGTCAGGCCATATTTGACCCTTCTGCCTTTGTGTTTCAGGACGTTCTAACGAGCAGGGTGATTGGTTCTAGCCGTGAGCAAGGAGGTCTTTACAGACTAATGGAATCTCCATATGCTGCTGTTTCTTCTCTTCGCACTGGTTCCGTCTCTCCATATACATGGCATCTCCGCTTTGGTCATCTTCCTCTACAAAAGCTGCGCCATGTTCTTCCTCATATCTCTCCTCGCTCTACTTTCCAGTGTGAGGCCTGCCAGCTTGGGAAGTATCATAGGTCTACATTACAGAGTCATCATGGTCAAAGTAGTCGTGGTCTTTTTGAGTTGATTCATTTGGATATTTGGGGTCCCAGTCGTGCGCTCAATCTTTAGGGACATCATGTTTTATGTCGTTGCTGTTGATGAGTTTTCTAGATTATCATGGGTCTTTCTGCTTAAGAACAAGTCTTATGCTAGTCTTATAATTCAGTCCTTTATTAATGAAATAGGGAATATCTTTTCTGCAAATGTCAAGTATATTTGTTCTGATAATGCACTTGAATTATGTAGTACACAACTCTCTCAATTTCTTAGATCTTATGGTATTGTGCATCAGACATCTTGTGCTTATACGTCTCAACAGAATGCTGTGGCTGAAAGAAAACTTCGTCATCTCTTGGATGTCACCAGAACTCTTCTAATTCAGAGTTGTTCTCCCCTCTTACTGGGGAGATGCTGTCCTTACTGCGTGTTATTTGGTATATCGTATGCCTCCATCTTTTTTGTGAGAAAAGATTCCATCCCCGATTGCATTTTCCGAGAAGGATCTTTTTTCTCTTTCACCTCGTGTTTTTGGATGCGTTGCCTTTGTTCATCAGATGTCTCCAGGGCTTGACAAGCTCTCTCCTAGAGCAGTCAAGTGTGTGGTTGTTGGGTATTCCTAGTTAGGAAGGGGTATCGTTGCTTTGACCCTGCTCGGCGAAGGTACTATTTTAGTGCTTATGTCACCTTTTTTGGATCCATCATTTATTTCTCTCCTACAGATCACAAGCTCGTTTCCTCAGAGAGTCGAGAAGAGGTTTACGTGCCACCTCCTCCTATCTCGATTACTTCACCACCACCACCACCATCACCACCACCTCCTCCACCTTCTGCCATACTTTCTTTCCTCAGGTTTACTAGCGCCGACCTCATGCTCATATGCAGTCGCCAACATCCAGCGTGCCCAAGGTATGTCTTGAGTACTTGAGTTCTACTAATGGCACTGGTGATTTGAGCGCGCATGATGTTCTAGACGATACTATATCTGAGGATACAATGGACCTGGACATCGCTATTTCCCTAAGAAGGAAACGGCGTGCATGTACCATGCATCCCATGTCCTCTCATATCTCTCTGGCACGACTATCTAGGGACTTTTAGAGATTTGTTGTTGCCTTATCAATGGTGCATGTTAAGAAATAAATATGCGGAAGCGAACATGGAAAAAGATAAACATCGAAGAAGAACAACGGGATTTACGTGGAACCCTACTCCGTGAGGAGCAGGATGAAACCACGGGAGAAGCCCTCAAATAGGGCGTGTTTGTCTATTGACTTTCTCAATGGATACAAGAGGTATGGGGCTCCTTATATAACCACTCCAGAGCCTCCAAGTCCCACCACTAGACGATGTGGGACTAAACACATGGATGTGGTAAATGGATCTTCTCCAGGATCCATTTACCCTGCTACAACTCAATGGACACACATAACAAATACTCCAACACTCCCCCTCTAGCTGGAGCATGCAATGCTCAGCTTGGACAAACAGAAAGAAACTAAACTCAACGCTACAAGACACTTCAGACAATATCAACCCAACGCGCACATTGCTGCAGTCGAGGACGTTGCTTCTCATGCCGTGCAGGTGAGGAGGACGAATGGGCTGGAGTGCGAGTCTTGTGAATCTCCTCGTCGGAGAGCATGCGCTCTGAACTGCGCCTGTCAAAGTCGCTGCAACTGGAAATGAGTCTCCTCGTCGGAGTACTCTGGCCCGCCACAATAATGTGGACAACTGCTCCATCTCTGAAAAGGGCCTAACTGAAAAGGAGCCGTGGCTGTGCAATCCTCGTCGGAGTCTACAGTCGTTGGAGAATGGAGTCTGAAATAAGTCTCCTCGTCGGAGAACTGGGTCTCTCCCATCTGGCTCAGAGAATGGTGCACTGCTCTAGTGTACCTATGATACCACATGAAAACTCTTGCCAACATGGCATAGGGAATGGTCATCTACTTTGGAGTCCCTATGGCTCACATGAAAACTCTGGCCGACAAAACAAGAAGAAAGATTGGGTCCTCTGAATTGATGGCATACATGTGCTCATCTGAAAAGATCACATCTTTGTGCATGTCTGAAAATGAGTCTCTCTCTGGAGAACTCGAAAATGGGCCTCTCATCATGGAGTGCCTCGATCTTGGACTCTGACAAATCTGTCGAGTCTGAACACTTGCGCGTCACACCTGTGGTCTCGGAATCTGAGCATCGAGTTCGAATCTTGCACATGGAAATTCTTCATTTGGAAAATTGTCTTTGTAGAGTCTGGAATCTGAATGGAATGATAAATCTCTGAATCTGACTTTTGGAAGAAGACCTGTGATTCTACATATAATCCCCCTTTCTCCCATACTCGGAATGACATGGACGTCGGCCAAGTTGGGAGAAGACAAAGAAATGGGGAAAACAACATGAATATTCTCAAAACTTCTTGCGGCTTTTCATCACTTTTTTTTAAGCCGTCACTTTTTTTGAAAGCCGTTTCTCTTTTTTTATGGCTACACTCTTTTTTTTATACGCATATCTTTATCATTTTTTTAACAAAATCTCGACCCATTTAGGCCTACAAAAGAAACCTCAATCCTCACTTTTTTTAATAGATCAAATAGAAGCAGCCCCCCCTTTTTTTACGTTCCAGGCCGCCTGCCTCACTTTCTCTTTTTTTTGTTGGCCCACTTGGGTCGTTGAATATACGCCAACCCATATTTGGGCTCAAATTGGGCACCCCCCTTTTCTTTTCTTTTTTGTAAAGACGGCCGATGGGCCCCTTTTTTTTCTGACTTTAGGGTTTCCAACAGGGAAACCCTCTTTCAAATGATGCCCGCAGGCTCGGGAGAAGGGGCCGCCGCCCTGACCTGTAAGTCGCTAGGGAGATAGAGGAGGGGGGGGGGTGCACCGACTCTTGGATCTGGAATGGGGTTTCGCTTGGGAGCCACGTCGCTGCTTATGAGGAGATGGGGCGAGATGCGTCTGGACTTGCGGCGATGCCAAGGGGCGGATCATGATGGCATGTTGGCTGCGATCTCTGGAAGACACGACACAACGAGTTGTGGTCTTTGGGAGATCGACATGGGAAGAAGCCGCTACCTGCGTGTGAAAGGCGCGGAGTTGCCTTCGCCTGGAGGAGGGGAGCCGCTTCTTATAGTGGCGCAGAATGGCGAGGGGAGCCGCCGCCCTTTGATTCATAGCGGCATCGCCTAGAGATGCGCTATCGCGCGAAGAAGTTGGAGCGGGGCTGCTTGTCTCTTTCATTGCCTGGACTGCACGCCGCTGGAAGTTAAGGTGGCATGTGGTTTTGGAGAATCGCGGTGCTGTGCGTAGGAGATGTGGCCTTGGGTCTACCCCTGGGGTCGAGGGGCTCCGCCATGGAGATACGTCCTGCGCTGCCTGCGCGTGGAGGGGTTTTGCGATGGCATGAAGCCCGGCCTCCGCATGTGAGGCGCCGCCTGCGCTAGGGCATGGGGGACCGCCGCTGGAGGTTGTGCAGCAAAGGCCGCTTCTTCTGCTGTGAGTAGGCGGTGCATCGAGAATATGGAAAGCCGCTGGAGTTCGCGCTCTTCTTCTGATGTTAGAGGATGCTTGATCTCGCCTGGGAGCACGCAATGGACGACTTGGACGAGGTCTGGAGATGCGCGGGCTGTGCGCGCTAAACATTAGGAAGCTCTGCCTGCTGATCGGGCCTGTGCACACGATGCACCACCGCCTGGAGGTGCGAGACTGGAGCACCTAGGGCTGCAGCTTGTTGAGAAGATGCAGCAAGCGTCGCTCTTGCGATGGAGATGCTGCCGTCAGAGATGGAGATCTAATCAAGGATCTCCACCGCCCGGGGACATCGTGGAACCCTTGAGATGAGTGCCGAAATCAGGGTTTCATATTGAAACCAAGAACGAAATCTGAAACTCGAACGATCCGATCATATCTTCGAACATAAATCTTCGAGAATAATGAACATTGATTCTCATAATCGAATCTCGAATAAAAATAAACATAAACTCTTCGAGAATCGACCCGCTCTGATACCATGTTAAGAAATAAATATGCGAAAGCGAACATGGAAATCAAAGAAGAACATCGGGATTTACGTGGAACCCTACTCCGTGAGGAGCGGGATGAAACCACGGAGAAGCCCTCAAATAGGGCATGTTTGTCTATTGACTTTCTCAATGGATACAGGAGGTCTGGGGCTCCTTATATAGCCTCTCCAGAGCCTCCAAGTCCCACCACTAGACGATGTGGGACTAAACACATGGATGGGGTAATTAGATCTTCTGCAGGATCTATTTACCCTGCTACAACTCAAAGGACACACGTAACAAATACTCCAACAGTGCAGATACCAAGATCCTATCAGGAGGCATTACAGTGTGGCCCTTGGCGGCTTGCTATGGAAGAGGAGATGACCGCTTTACAATCTCGTGGTACGTGGAGTGTCATTCCCGCTCACCCAGGTGCTTCTATCGTTGGCAGTAAGTGGGTGTTTACTATTAAACAATGTGCAGACGGTCCCGTGGATAGATACAAGGCACGGTTGGTTGCTCGTGGATTCACCCAAACCTATGGGGTGGACTATCATGCCACCTTTTCACATGTTGCGCATCACTCTACATTACACATTCTTGTTGCCGTTGCTGTGGTAAAGGCCGGGCCCCTTTTCCAATTAGATGTCAAGAATGCTTTCTTATATGGCGATTTGCATGAAGAAGTGTATATACTGCAGCCACCAGGGTTTGCTGTTGACGGGAAGTCTAGCATAGTGTGTAAACTTCATAAGGTCATATATAGTCTTAAGCAGTGTCCGAGGGCTTTGTTTCAGAAGCTCTCAAAGTTGATCGAACTACAAGGTTTTGTCCGATCTACTGCGGATCATTCTCTTTTTGTTAAGCGGACCCGAAAAGGTGTGGTTGCTATTTTGGTTTGTGTGGATGATATTATTGTCACATGCAGTGATAGTGAAGGAATTCAGAAAACCAAGGATTTTCTTGGACAACAGTTCGTGACTAAGGATCTTGGTAAGCTAATGTATTTTCTTGGACTAGAATTTGCAAGAAACTAGTAGGGGATGTTAATGACACAGAGAAAATATGTCATTAATCTCTTATCCGAGACGGGTTTGATAGGATGTAGACTTGCTACTATTCAATGGATCCTAATGCACAACTTTATGATGGTGATTCTGCAGAGGTAGATAAGAGACAATGCAAAGAGCTAGTAGGGAAGCTACTGTATGTCACCATTACCATGCCTGATATGTCGTTTGCAGTCAGCATGTTTAGCCAATTTATGGACCAACCTAGGTAGTCTCATATGGGTGCAGTCAACATGATCTTGTGGTATCTCAAGTCTTCTCTAGGTGCAGGACTTCTATTTAGGAGGGATACCACCCTGATGGTGTCAGGATGTGCAGATGCAAACTATGCTGGGTGTCCTACGGATAGAAAGTCAACTTCATGTTTCACTGTGTTTGTAGGCAACTCGTTGGTTTCATGGAAGAGCAAGAAACAGACAGTTGTGACCCGATCTAGCGCAAAGTCAGAGTATGGGACAATGGCCCAAGGGAGCACAGAAATGATGTGGGTTAAGTCCGTTCTCACCGACCTAACGATGAAGGTGCCTCTTTTTATGCATCTATGATGTGATAATCAAGTTGCGTTATTTATGACAAATAATCACGCCTTTCATGAAAGAACAAAGCACATTGAGGTTGACCGTCACTATACCCATGATCTGATTCAAAAGGGGTTTATACTCCTTATGTTGCTTCAGGCGATCAGATTGCTGACATATTCACCAAAGTAGTTGCAAAGGGACCGTTCCACTTATGTTGTTCCAAGCTGAGCATGATAGATTTTTATGCTTCATCTTAAGGGGGAGAGTTGAGATATTTATATCTTTATATGTTATTCGATAGTTTCTTTATTTTTGTTGGCTATTTATGTAATTTTCCCTATAACTTTTCTCCGATATTAGAGAGCTTTAGGGCTACGATGAATGTACTTTTTCATTCCGTTACACTTCCACGGAAATCAAGCCCTTCTGAATCATGTCTCTAGTATAATGGCAGCTTACCTCGATATTCTTCGTTTTTTCATGTAATGCAGTATTGTTTGTAATGAATATGTCAGCTTGATTATCACATGGTAACTAGATGGGTAGAGGTACATCTATATGCAAATCTGCTAGCACTACGCGAATCCACATCATCTTTGTACTTGCTTGTGCCGTAGCCATATATTCAGTTTAAGTACTTGACCTAGCAACAACCGTTTGTTTCTTGCTTTCCCAAGAAACAAGAGAACTGCCAACGAACACCGCGAAGACTGGAGTGGACTTCCTATCTTTGGGACACTCTGTATAGTCAACATTATTACATGTAGAAACCGAAGAGTTGCTTCTTTCCTGAATAGTAGTCCTGCACATGGAGAAGATTTTAGAGGCCTTAATATCATATGTATTGCATCCATGTGTACATGTCAGGGCTACTCCATGAACTGACTCACTGCAAAAGAGATATCTGGTCTAGTGATAGCAACATAGAGAAGCTTTCCCACCAACTCTCTATATCTTCTCTTGTCAACCTTATCTTTATCATCATCATATAACTTCATGCTAAGATTCATAGGAGTATTAGAGGGTCGATACCCAATCATGCATGTCTCAACAAGCATGTCTGTAACATACTTCCTTTGGGTCATCATAAGACCCTGCACATTCCTATTAAACTCTAACCCTAAGAAATACCTTGGGGTGTCAAGATCCTTATTAACAAACTGACGATCCATAAATTCTTTTGCCTTCTTTATCCCCTGCACATCATTTCCAGTAACAAGCATGTCGTCCACATATACCATGATAGCAACAGTACCTCTTGGTGTTCTCTGCATAAATAATGAATGATCTGGATTTGACCTCTGAAACCCCTACCTTTTAATATGATCCGAGAGCTTCTGAAAACATGCCCTTAGACTCTGCTTAAGGCCATATATTGCTTTATGAAGTCTACAAACCTGCTGACACTCTCCCTTAGCAGCAAACCCCAGAGGCTGCTGCATGTGGACTTCCTCCTGGAGATCTCCATAAAAAAACACATTTTTAACATCTAGCTGATACATAGGCCAATCATGTACCACAACAACTGACAGAACACACAGAGTTGAGTGACGAGCAACATGAGAGAACGTGTCCAGATAATCTACTCCATAAGTCATAGTAAATCCTCGTGCCACCATTCTTGCCTTGTAGCAATCAAGACGTCCATCTATATGATGTTTAACGATAGGCACCCATTTGCAACTAACAATAGATTCTCCATTAGGATCATATACCAAGCTCTAGGTACCACGTGGCTACAGAGCAACCATGTCTTCTTCCGTAGCTAGACGTCAATGGCTATCCTTCAAGGCCTCCTGATAATTCAGTGCAATTTCTACAACAGATAGAGTAACGACAAATCTCTGGAATTCCCCTGTCAGACAATCAAAGGAGACCTGTGAAGCAAGAGGATATGAAGTGCAAGTACACTTTTGCTTTCAAACTGCTATAGGCATATCCAGGTCATTGGGAACCTCTTCCATCCGTGGGAAAGTCTCCTGCATTGGTTCCTGCGCGATACATCTCCAGACCCATCGTTAGAAACATTATAATTAGAATAAATCTGAGGAGTGCTGGATGACGAGCGATGACCATGAATAGAGGTAGGCCGGCATGTATGGAATTTTAGCAATGGGCGAACAATGGCACATGTGACTGTGTAAAAGGAGGTGATGGAGGTGGAGGAGCTACTTGCGGAACAACAAGCACAAATGGAGGTGGTGACATACTCGTAGAAGGAGGTGGCATGTAAACCTCATCATCATACTCTGATGAAGCCAACCTGTCACCTATAGGGGAGAAATACATCACATACTCAAAAAATGTGATATCAACGCTAATATAATATTTTCTGCACAATGGATCATAGCATCGGTATCCTTTCTGAGTCATGGAGTACCCAACAAATACACATTTGACAACTCTAGGAGAGACCTTGTCAAGACCCGGAGACAACTGGTGGGCGAATGCAATAGAGACAAAAACATGAATAAGGGAGAACAACTCCTTCTCCGGGAATCCCATGGAGAAAGGAATTCTCACCCACAACAGATGAGGGCATGCTATTCACCAGATAACATTTCGTAAGAACTGCATCACCCCAAAACGAATATGGCGCACGACTCTGAATGAGAAAATTCTGAGTGACATCAAGTAAATGGCGATGCTTTCTCTATGTAACACCATTTTGATGAGAAGTGTAAGCACATATTGTTTGATGAATAATCCCATGAGATGAAAAGAAATGTGATAGAGCATGGTTTGGATTAGTCCCCCCCGAGGTCCCCCCCTCACCTTTACTGCTTAATCTGAGACTGGGATTCAACAGCTTGCTTTCAACTTCGACAACTTGCCGGGTATGGGAATGCTGGATCTTATACTGTGGGAGGTGAGTTTTGACTGGCTTACTGCACTGCTTGGCAAAATAAAAGACAAGACCCAGGGCCCTAGAGAGCTAGTCGGCCAGAGACTCAGGGCACTGGCTTCAACTTCTTAAGACCGTGTTCCCTTTCGCATATATATATATATATATATATGGGTACAAAATTGCAAAGCATTATAATTTCTCATAAATTTTGTTGAGGAAGAGAGAACATTCTACACTTCATTGATAAAGGTTTTGATCACATCTCCTGCTTCAGATTTATTCTTCAATAAAAAGTCCCATGACAAACGAGAAAAATCATCAACATCAACAAGGTAAAACTTGTGTCTCTAGTGATCAGGAATACAACTCGGACTCCAAATATCAACATGAAATAACTCAACAAGGGAGTTACTACTCCGGCTCTGATGACTAGGAAAAGCAGAACGATGATGCTTTCCCATCTGACATGCCTTGCACTAGAAGGATGAATCTGGTGAAATCCGTAGCTAAATGACACATCTTCTGTAGAGGGAAGTGACCAAAATGCAGGTGCCAAGTGATGGGAGAGACTGGTCCTGTTGAATGAGAGGAGAGGCCTGTATAGGGAGTTGGGACCATACGATAAAGAGCACCCTGCTAACGGTCACAACCAATCACCCTGCTCGTAAGAACATTCTAAAAAACTGAGACGATGGGCTAAAAATAGCCCGACAGTGCAGATCCTTCAGAATATGACTAATAGATAACAAATTCATAGAGAAATCAGGAGCATGTAACACATTCTGCAGAAGTATCGAAGGCGTCAAACTGATCTCCTGTATTGTGATCGGGGAATGAGTCCCATCGGCAATCACAACGGTTCTTACTAGAGGAACTTGTCTAAATGCTACAAGCTGATCTCTGCCTCCACATAAATGATGCATCGCCCCTGAGTCCATAATCCACTCTGCAATCTCAAATCCATGGCAAGAGGCAAAAGCTTAGGTATTACCTTAGGTGCTAGCAGTAGCAGAGGTACTGGAAGAGGCGGAAGCTGCAATATCTGAGTGACGTTCTGAAGATGGTGAAGAAGCATGAGGCATAGTATCCCTCAGTTTGGCAATGAGGTCATCAAACCTCTGATCTTAAGTAGGAGCAGCCGGAGACTCAACCTGCTCTGCTACTCGGGCCTATTCGGGAAAACCATGCTTGGAGTAGCATGTATCTTCTGTATGTCCAGGACGATGACGGTAAGTGCATGGCTGACGAATGCGACCTCTTCTACTACGAGGTCTACGTCCACGAAAATGTGAAGATCATCCTCTTCACCGGGAGGCTGCCATCACTGAAGAAGTCTATCTAGATACAATCGAAGAAACAATGATCATACTGAGTCGGCAAAATGCTTCCTCCATGGGAGGAATAGTGACATCCGCTGAAATCTGGGAACGAGCAGACTCATACTCAGAATCAATGGCTGCAAGAAATACACCAACCATGGTGGCATTCCGAATTGTTTTTTGCTGTTTAGGAGTAGATGTCAAGGGCATAAAGCTGTGGAGCTTCTCAAACATCCCTCACATGGATGTATACAAAGAGTGTAGTGGTCGTCTATTCTAAAAGATATCATGCTGAAGTTGTAGAGTCTTTGTCTCATTCCTCACCTGAGAGTAAGTGGCTGTAAGGATGTCCTACATCGCCTTGATGGTGGGCTGATGTAATACATTATTGACGGTCTCTATCATCAATGTACCAGAAAGCCAAACCTTGGCATACACATCATCAGGCTCTTACTAGCGTTGACCCAGTCTTCTCAACCAGTTCTTCCTCGATGAGAATATGTTTCTTACCCGTAGACTTCATAAGGCTCATGAACTGCATGGCCCGAAGCTCGTAGTTCGTCCCATCGATCTTGACAATTGGTGCTAGACTTCTGAAAGTGCATGTGGCAGGGATATCAACGTTGCTCTCTGACATGTTTGCAGGTGGCAAGAGCTAGGGTTTATTAGACTAAGAGATAGGTGTCTACACAGACATGTGAGGATTTGATGGAATTTATAGACTTATACAATTGAATTCATCAACCCAAGCGAACCTCGATACACGCAAAGAAGGTCGTGGACCGACCGCGGGGGCCGACGACAAGAGAGTTCGCCGGCGCGAGGGTGGCAACTCGACAGCAGTTGGGGTCGGTTGTGAGAGAGGAATTGGCCCGACAACGGCGGCGGCTCGACGGGAGGAGGAGGCCAACGCCGACTGCTTGCCGAGAGGAGGAGGCGACAACATCGACGCCAGAAGGATGAGAGAGAGGGCAATGGATGTGGTTAGGGTTAGGATACAAGAGCTCCTGTGTAGGACTACCGTTCTGATGTCATGTTGGGAAAAATGAAAGCGTTGTTTATTCCTGGGAACCCTAGATTCTCTTATATAGAGGAGAGACCTATGTGTAATTTACATAAGACAAACGTAAAGAAATAAAATAAAGGAAAAGTTACAGAGAACATAGATATATCTTTATAATACGTTTATTTACTTTTTACTTGATATAATTTTGGGGTGAACATATACTGTGTTACCCTCATTTTGGTATAAAAAAAATCTTGATACTTGTTATAAGTATCATTAGCACTTGTTTAGGATTTAGGGCTCAACCATTGAACTCCTATAGCTTGGCTGTTCGCTTTCTGTGTTGCAAAAATCATTCAAATAGTTCTAGTAGGAAGAATAGGAGAAAAAATACGTCATGAAAACTCTGCGAACAACTGCCCTTTTTTCATATATTTGTAATGTGGTTAACATTTATAATTTTGTTGCACAACACTCAACAATTATCTAACAAAGTGAGATAATTGATCACTACAGTTAAAATAATGTACTAAGCCTTCTCCCACTATAAGTAGGTTCGGCATGGATTCTTGCTCAAATCCATCTTGAAAGTTTCGACTATTTTTTACGCTAACTATCGACTACCTAACGCAACGATTGCAAGAGTGGGATTTGAACACCGTTCTTTTGTGTGGTAGACATATTGTACGACCACTAGACCATTAAGTGGGTACAATTGATCACTACAGTTGACCTCAAAAAAAATTGACCACAACTTTAATTGTCGAGACAACAATTCTAGCTGAAACTCCTCCATCAGGATATTCCAACAGAAACTATAAATTAATGATTCATTAGTTCAGGGCACTCGGTTCACATGTTTTTTTATTGTTATCCGATCGTTGCATTTATTGTTAGTTCGATGTGAGCTCCCTGTGTGGGTGGGCTCTCTGTTTATATCAAGCAAACATCTAAAGTCCTGCTCTTGTGATGTTACACAAAAATATGTCTCCAGCTTTACCTAAATTCTTGCTTGAGAATGTGCATGGAAGACGGGTATCTTAAATAAATTTAGCTTTGCCCACCTTCATCTTTGGGCATTTTCTTGTTCGTCTTTGTCCATTTATTGCATTTCGATGGCATGGTGAAGCTGATGATACATAAAAATGAGAAATTTCTTATATGTTAGAAATTTTTTAATTTTGTTTATGCATGAAAAATTACAAGATGGACATGAATTCCGTATATTTATCTTTCTTACATTGTAATTTTTTGTGTAGTCACTTTTGCAAACTATGCTATTTTCAAGAACTCATCCTGAAGAGCACAAACTAGCTGCAAAAATTGAATACGAGTGCAAAATGAGAGGTGCTCAGCGAATGGCGTAAGCTCGTTAATACCTTGCGATTGCAATTTTTCGAAACTATGAAGACTGATTACATAATTCTCACATACAAATGACTATATTTTGTGATTTCTAAGATTTTTTCTTAGAGTATTTCTGTTATACAATGAATCCCATGGTTAATATTTGTTAAGGTCTCAATGATTGAGATATTACAAATACGTGCTTGCACATCATAGTTTAACATATGACCTTAAATCTGCTTTTAATGGAAAATACGGCATTTATACTATTCCCATATCCTTGTATTATTTATCCAATTCCTGCACAACTTCTTTATACTTCATTAATTTTTTCATAGGAAAGGGTAATTTGCGGAGTTTGAATCCCGATTCTTTAGTGGAAGATACACTGCACCAGGCCATTGAAGTGGGTTCTTCTCAACCTATGTATTCTCTTTATGTTTATCCTCTTTTCCATTCTCCCTTTTCCCTAACCTTTCATCAGGAGATGCTCTTCCTCCACCTTGTTGAGGTTAGATATATTTCCTTGAAATAAGATTGCACTCAAGGCCCAAAGATCACGTGTCTTCACTTGGATCAACCATATATACACAGAATATAAGGCTGACATGGATCTCCTACCTCCTTATAACGGTCCTTCTACTATGAATGACCTATAAAACTAAGCCAAATAGATCAGGTGGCAATATTTCGATTTTATTTTTCCATGTATTCAATCCATAAAGATCAGGTTCGTAATGATGCTATCAGAAGGAAAGTTGGTGTAGCTCTGATCGAGGATAAGATGCAAGAAAATTGCTTAAGGTGATTTGACCATTTACAAAGGAGGCCAGCTGATGATGTGAGTTTTGGAATGTTGACCTGGCTAAACGAAGGCAAGGAATGCCCAAGAAGTGTTGGAATGAGACTATAAGAAGGGATCTTAGTTTTTTAGATCTAAGTTCGAGAATGGCCCAAGATTGATCCCTTATTGGAACATACTAGGGATATCCGTTTAGTGGGCCTTGGAACCCAATACGGGATAAAATAGTCATTTCCGAAAAGAATCGCCATTAACTTGGTCTAAATGTGACCATGCAGGAAGCTTTTGACCTCCGTTGAAGAAACCACCTGAGGTCTCTGCGCCTTTCACTTAATAACTCTTGTGAAAACCTCAAGCTCCCTATAAGTCTTGTAGAAACGAAATAATGAATTACTTTATTGATGAGGCCCTAGGATTCTCTTATATAGGAGCAAAGCCTGTTGTGCAAATTACATGAAGAAAACAAAGAAAATAGAAATTACATAAACACTATAAAAGATAACTAATATCTCAACACTCCCCCGCAAGCTAGAGTGTAGATATCAATCAGGCTCAGCTTTGAGCAAAATCTCTGATAACGCCCTTGGCTAACACCTTAGTAAGTACATTTGTTGTCTGGTCTACAGAGCTGGCGTGTGTAGTGGCAATGAGTCCCTTCTGTATCATGTCACGAGTGTAGTGATAGTCCATCTCTATGTGCTTGGTCCTCTCATGAAAGACATGGTTGTTCACAACGAAAAGAGCAGCCTGGTTGTCGCATTAGAGGTGCATGGGAGGAGGCACCTCGATGGTCAGGTTAGTAAGAACGTATCTGGCTCACATCATCTCAGTGCTAGCCTTTTCCATATCCCTGTATTCTGACTCAGCACTTGATCTTGCAACCACAGTCTGCTTCTTGCTCTTCCAAGGCACCACCCTATGAACACTACAAAGCTTGAAGTAGATTTCCTGTCCATGGGACACCCAACATAATTTGGATCTGCACATGCTATAACTGAAAGGTATGTGCCGGGTGCTTCCTTCTGATAGCTCAGAATCATATGGACTGCATCCATCTATGCCTGTCTGGGCTGCTCCATAAACTGACTCACTTTGCTCATGGCAAATAATATATTTGCCCTGGTAATAGTCACATACAGGAGCTTGCCAACAAGTTCCCTGTACCTCCTCTTGTCGACCTCCTCAGTGTCATCATCGTTGAGCTTCATGCTCGGGTCCATAGGAGTAGTAGCTGGTCTGCAATCTGCCATGACTGTCTCAAAAAGAATATCGTAACATACTTCTTCTAGGTCATCACAAGAGCTCGTTGGTTCCTGGCAAACTCCAGTCCAAGGAAGTAGCGTAATCTACCAAGGTCCTTGGTCACAAACTACTGACTTAGGAAATCCTTGGCAACTCGAATGCCCTACTAGTCATCTCCTGTAACAATGATATCATCAACATAGAACAGAATGACAACTGTACCTTTATGAGTCCTGTGCACTAACAGAGAGTAATCGACACCCGATCGTACAAGATCCTTGTTGCTCTATTAAGTCCGAGAGCTTCTAAAACCATGCTGTTTGACTCTGCTTAAGGCCATAAATAGCCTTGTGTAGATTGCAAATCTTCTGATACTTCCCCTCAATAGCGAACCCAGGTAGTTGCTGCATGTAGGCATCCTTCTGTAGATCCCCATATAGAAAATCATTCTTAACATCAAGCTGATAGAGGGGTCAATCTCACGTCACATCAACAGACCGCCGGATACATCGAGTAGAATGTTTGGAAACTAGAGAAAGAGTATCATGATAGTCCGCCTCATATGTTTGGGTGAACCCACGTGCCACAAGTCTCGCCATGTAGTGATCCACATTACCATCTACATGGTGCTTAACAGTGAATACCCACTTGTACCCAAAAACGGGGCACTAACTAGAGATGAAACAAGGCTCCAAGTGCCCCGTGACTGTAGCACGACTATCTCCTCATCCATGGCTAGACGCCACTTACTATCCTGAATAGCCTCTTGATATGTTCATGGTATCTCCACGTTTGATAGTGCCATGGTAAATCTTCTGAAATCCTCTGAAAGTCTGTTCAAGGAAGCATGTGCTACAAGAGGATATGTAGCACACGTACGCCTTTGATTTCACAGAGTTATCTGCACATCAAGATTATCTGCCGTGTCATGAACATGTAAGTTTCCATCTTGAGAGGGTATCTCCTCATCCTGTGGTGACTCCTGCTGCACAGACAACTTTGTTGTGCCATCATTAAAAACAATATGCTAATTACATTACATACCTGAGGCGTGCTGGATAATGGGGAACACTTGTGAGCAGGGGGAACAAAGCGAGAACTGCAAGTAAACACACGTAGCAAAAATTGAGTCAATGTAGGTGGTGGTTCAGGGGAAGATACATGAGCAGGTGGAGGAGCAGGAGCAGGTACAAGAGATGAGATACACGAGCAGGTGGAGGAGCCGGAGCAGGTACAAGAGATGATGATGGTGGTGGATTGGGCGGTGGTTGAGCAGGAGTGGGTATAGGCGGTGGTAGGTTTGTAGGAGGTTGAGGCATGCAGATCTCGTCATCAGAGTCTGATGGGGAAAGTTTGTCACTTGTAGGAGAGTAACACATGACCGAATCTAAATGTAACATCAACGTTGACAAAGTATTTTCGTCGAAGCGGATCAAAGCAACAACACCCTTTTTGGGTATGAGAGTAGCCAACAAAAACACAGTTGACAGCTCGGGGGGAGAGCTTGTCATGACCATGAGAAAAATCATGAACAAAGGCTACAAATCCAAAGACACGAGGTGTGGGTAAGAATAGATTCTTCTCAAGAAACACAATTGAGAAAGTGATCTTTTTCTCCCAAAATAGAGGAAGGCATGCGGTTCACTAAGTAGGAAGCAATGAGAACCGCGCCACCCTAGTAAGCGTGGGGAGCACGACTCCAAATCAACATGGTTCTAGTTACATCGAGTAAGTGACGATGTTTGCGCTAGGCAACACTGTTTTGTTGAGTTATATGGGCTGACGATGTCTAGTGTACAGTGCCAAGAGACCCAAGAAATTTAGAAAGCTGTAGGGTGTAAAACTCCAAGGCATTATGCGAAGATATTTGATATTGGCAGAAAACTATTCTTTACGAAGTCCCTGGATGAGGAATATGACTAAAAGAGCTCAAACAACTCGGAACTGCTCCGACTCTGATGAGATGGAAAGGAGGAACGGTAGTGCTTCCCAAGCTGGCAAGCCTTGTATTGAAAGGAAGATCGCATGGAGAACTGTAGGAGGATATGACACAACTTTTGTAGAGGAAGGTGGTCAAAATTTAGGTTCCACAAATACAGTGAGACTGGTCTAGTATGAATAGTGGAGGAACCAACATGAGGAGGTTGGACCAGTTTTTGGAGCTTTAGTTGCTTACAACCACATCCAGTCACCCCATGGCCTCAAATTTCAGCGAAATTCGGTCGAATTTTTGTCGAATATCGATATCCAGTCGAAATCGAAATCTGACCGAAATGACCGAAATGACCGAAATATGGGGGTTCTAGTACAAAAAATGACCGAAATGACCGAAATTTCAGTCGAAATTCCACCGAAATTTCATTGAAATTCTGTTTTGGTCGATACCGAAATGGTGACCGAAACCTACATTTAGGGCCTTGAGTCACCCTGCCTGTGATTATATCCTAAAACACTATAGATGAATGGTAAAAAGGCACAACAATAGAGACGCTTAGTAATCTGACTAATACAAAGTAAGTTCATCTAAAAATCAGGGACATATAAAACATTCTGAAGGCGCATGGATAGCGTCAGAAAAACCTCCCCCTGTCGTGTGATGGGTAAGTGGACCCCATTAGCAATAACATCCCGTCTGTCATGAGGTATAGTCCCGTAGGACCTGAACTAGGCTCTGTCTCCATAAAGATTGGATGCATCGGAGTTCATGATCTACCTTGTCATATCTGCCTCGCTACTACCAGTAAAAGCGTAAGCGAAACTTAAGGAGTTCAGAGAGGCTCTGGCTGCGTCTGCAGTATCTGTATATCCTGTAGTGGTGGTGCCAGCCACCGAAGCCTTGATCTCTCGTATACGAGTGACAATGTCATCTAGTTGTGGATTTACCTGGGAAGCTGGAGTCTCTGAAGGCTCGATCTGTTCTACCACACTAACAGATGGGGAGTATCCATGCTTCAGATGCCTTGTGTTCTCTGAGTGTCCTGGATTACAGTAGGTGCAAGGACCATGCTTGCATCCACTGCCTCTGCTACGTAGACTACACCCTCGAACTGGGTAGAACCTCTCCTTCTGCGAGAAGCGACCATCATTAAAGAGGGCTATGGAGTGACAATAAGATGAATAAGGAGTCCTGAGATGACTGTAGACCTCCTCCATGGGAGGTATGGTCGCCTTAGTGAGGAGATGTGCTTGTGCTGCATTATACTCCGGGTCGATAGCAGTAAAAAAACAATCCAACCATTGTGGAGTTCTTGTGTGCCATTTGCTGCTCAGTGGATGTCGTCATTGGCATGAAGCTGTGAAGCTTCTCGAACATCCCGCAAAGCAAGGAGTAGAATATGTGCAGTGGACGACCATTCTGCTTGGCCCTGTAAATGTCATACTTAAGATGAAGGATCTTGGCCTCATTCTTCGCTTGGGCATAAGTAGATGCCCGAATATCGCACATTGCCTTGGCTGTGGGTTGATTCACAATATCATTGGCTATTGCCGTGGTGAGGATCCCTGAGAGCCAAATACACGCATATGCGTCATCTTGCTTCCATAAGCATTGCCCCCCATCTTGTCCGTCGGGTCTGCCTTTATTGGAATGTGCTGCATGAGCGTCAGAAACGACGTAGGCCACAATTTAAAGTTGATCCCATCCATTACCACGATGTGAGCCAAGCCTTTGAAGGCACCGAACGAAGACAAAGATCCCTCTTGTTTTTGACATGATGAAAGAAGGCTGAAAAAATGGAACTCGACTGGAATGTGGACTGATTGCTGCAAGTCTACACGATCATATAGATGATTGATTGCACGTGTAGACTCATACAAACATCCTTGTCACTCTTCGAGCTGCGCTATGCTTTGAAAACATGATTTATAGGCATGAATTCACTTTTTCTGATCAAAATTAAACCGTTTCAGACTGTATATCAAATCGCATTGATGCGAGGAGGTGCACGAGAGGTTGCTGGGATGTGCAGCTGCCCCGTAGCGACCTTAGGGAAGGACTGGCAGTGGCATTGGTGCCGCACGCAAAAGTCGCTGGGGCCCTGGCGACGATGCCTGGGGACGACAATACTAGGGACGACAAGGGAGGGCACACACGACGACCCACATAGGTCTCGCTCCGTTCCCCTTGCTCACTGGTCTTCCCCATCATCCATCATACTCATGTATGTTATGAGCACATTGTTTCTACTGATGGCACTACTGAGTTGTCTATGTTGCAGGATTCCATACAGGATGAGCAGGTGCCCTCTCAAGAGGGCAACTTACATGTTCAGGACTTGGCGGATGATCTTGATGTGTCGATTGCTCTGCGAAAGCAGAGAGGTACATGTGCTACATCTCCTCTTGTAACATATGTTTCCTTGATCAGACTGTCAGATTATTTCAGGGGGTTTGCCTTGGCACCATCAGCCATGGAGATACCACAAACATGTCATGTGGCTATTCAGGACTGTCAGTAAAGTCTAGTCGTGGAGGAGGAGATGATCGCTCTTCAGTCGCGTGGTACTTGGAGTCATGTTTCTGCTCCAGTTGGCGCATCCGTTTTTGGGTGCAAGTGGGTGTTCACTGTGTTGCACTGTGCAGATGGGGTATGGATCACTATAAGGTGGGGCCTATGGCATGCAGGTTCACCTAGACATATGTAGTGGACTATCATGATATCTTTTTTTCTCCAGTTGCCAGTCATTCCGCTCTGTATATCCTTCTATTTGTTGCTGTGAAACGGGATTGGCCCCTTTACCAGCTTGATGTGGAGAATGTTTTCCTATATGGTGATCTATAGGTGGTGGTCGACATGCATCAACCACCTTGGTTTGCCGCTGAGGGTGAGTGTCTGATGGTTTACAAGCTACACAAGGCTAACTTTGGCCTTAAGCAGAGTTCAAAAGTGTGGTTTCAGAAGCTCTCGGACTTGATAGATCAATATGAGTTTGTGCGATTGACTGTCGATCACTCCTTGTTTGTGCACATGACTCATAGAGGTACATTCATCGTTTTTGTCTATGTTGATGATATTATTGTTAGGGATGACAAGCAGGACATTCATGTTGCCAAGGACATTCTAGGTCAATAGTTTGTTACCAAGGACCTTGGTAGTTTATGTTACTTCCTTGAACTGGAGTTTGCTTGGAACTAGCGAGGTCTTGTGATGAACCAGAACAAGTACGCTATAGATCTTCTTTCAGAGACATGCTTGTCAGATTGCACACTTGGCACTATTCATACCGACTCAAGCATGAATCTCTACGACGATGACACTGAGGATGTCGACAAGAGGAGGTACAGGGAGCTTGTTGGCAAGCTCTTGTATGTGACCATTACCATGCCATGCATATCCTTTGCCGTGGGCAAGGTGGGCCAGTTTATGGAGTGACTCAGACACGCAAATATGGATGCAGTCTATATGATTCTAAGGTATCTGAAGGCATCACCTAGCACAAGACTTCTATTCAAAAGATGTACATCACATTCAGTTACGACTTGTGCAGATGCAAATTATGCTTGGAGTCCCAAGGATAGGAATTCTACATCAAGCTTCATAGTGTTCGAAGGAAATTCCCTGGTGTCATGGAAGAGCAAAAAGCAGACTGTGGTTGCTAGATCTAATGCCTAGTTAGAATACATGGCCATAGCGCAGGATAGCACAGAGATGATGTGGGTCATATCTGTTCTTACTAATCTGAATATCGAGGTGTCTTTTCCCATGCACCTCCAATGCAACAACCAGGCTTCTCTTTTCATTGCAAACAATCCTACCTTCCATGAGAGGACCATGCACATAGAGGTCGGCTATCACTACACTTGTGACATGATATAGAAGGGGCTCATCGCCACTACGGTCAGCTTTGAAGATAGGATATCAGATGTACTTGCTAAGACCTTATCCAGAGGGCCTTACTAGAGATGTTGCTCCAAGCTAAGCCTTATTGATATCTACGCTCCAGCTTTAAGGGGGGGGGGTGTTGAGATATTATTTATCTCTTATATTGTTTGTACAATATCTTTTCTTCCTATCTTCTTCTTGTAATTCTCCCAACCGATTTCTCTTCTATATAAGAGAATCTTTGGATCTCTTTAATTCTTTCATCTCTATTATTTTCCCATAACAAAAATGGTTTCCAAGTTCACTTTGGGAAATATCTAGTTTGATTGGCTAAACCGTTCCTTCATTTCCACTAAAGACGGAGGTGTCAACAACATTAGAAGACTTTATATCATTAACATAATTATCTAACATGATATACCTTGTAGCTCAATCTTCTTTTATAATGGGAGGCAACTGATGGACAATATGGTGATGGCCATAGAGATTGTTTTGGTTTGAAAAAGTCCCAGGTTTGGGGGTTGCCGTGGAAGGTGGACATCTCCAAAACTTATGATTGTATGGACTGGCATTTTTTTATGTCTTTGCATAATCGTGGTTTCTCGGACCTGTAGATCTCTTGGGTTAAGCAACATGTTACCTCATTTGCTTGCGCATTTTTGAGCGATGGCTTCCTTCGTGATGGTTTTTTCCAGCTGTAAAAGGGGGTGAGGTAGGACTGTGCATTGGTAGCGAGGGGTCCGAGGTGGTCGCCTCAGGGCGTTTTCTCACCACCCTGTTTCGCCTCGAGGTGCATTTTTTAACCATGGTCTGAGGGCTTCTGGAACCATGCTCTAGGCCATAGATAGCCTTATGAAATCTGCAAACCTTCTGATGCTCCCCCTCAACAACGAACCCAAGTGGACGCTGCATGTTGGCTTCCTCATGCAGATCACCATATAAAAATGCATTCTTCACATTAAGCTGGGACAAGGACTGGTCCCGTACCACTGCAACAGTGAGAAGTATTAGAATGGTAGAATGTCGTGACATATGGGAGACCGTATCCTGATAATTCGCCCCATAAGTTTGGGCGAACCCATGAGCCACAAGCCTAGCCTTGTATTGATTAATGCTAATCTGAATTCACTTTGACGTATTTGGGCAGAATTCACATGGAAAAGAGACTCCCTGAATAGCTCGAAATTAGCACCGTCCACCCATGAGTGGTTCACCTTTTCACAAACATCTCTCGCCTTATCACAGTCCAAAAAAGATGCTCCACCGTCTTCATTTCCACTCCACAGAGTAGACAACAAATATTAGTCCATGGATAAATTTGTTCCATCATTCCTTCATAATTAACCTTTTGTACCTTAGAATTCAGAGAAAAACCTTGATTCGTTGCAGAACATGCATTTCCCGAATGATACGAATCAACACACCATCAGAAAGCTCAATGGGTCTTTTGAATTCTGTAGATGTTTCTTTACAAAGAAAGTACCCTTCCTCTACATCTAATGATCCTGACCCAAAGAAGGACCTGTACAGTGGCTGAGAGTCTTCGTCATCTCCAGGAACTCTTGGAAACGTTACTCTCCGAAGTCAGTACGGAACATAGGTATTAGGTAGCCATGCACCATCCACCTAAGCCTCCTCAACAATCTATTGACGATTCGTGGCCAATGTATACAATCACGAAAAATACCTTGCCAAAGGTCCATCATCCATTCGTTTGTCCTTCCAGAAGGCAAAAGAGTGCCTATCCCCTACTGTCGGTTGGAACATTGTCTAAAGTTTAGGCAATACTGAACTAATCCTATTTTATAAGTAGAAATGGCCAATATGCAGGTCGGGCCGAGGTTCTAAAACGTCTGTCCAAAGCCTTCCATGGGACAACCCATGGGTCCATTTTATTTTATTTTCATTGATTTTTTATTGTCATTTAATAATTATTAATGATTTTATTACCATCATTTATACTTTATATAACTAATATAAGTAGTTTACATGGTATTTGACATGTAAACTATTAAATTTTATGTAAAACTAACATCACATATGAAAAACTTGAAGTATATCATATTAATATATACCTTATCTAGCTTTTATAAATATATATTTTATTTTTGATGGGTTGGGCTGGTCGACCCTTACCTCAACTCTCCTATCCCAAACTCGACCCATGAGCGGTGGTAGGCGGCGGGCCCTAACTCATTGGCCAGGTCATTCATAGGGTAGATCTAAACCCCTGTATACACGTCACCATGGTCTACTGTACCCTTACACTATAGATCCCACAGATCAATCTACGACAAAGATCCTTTCCCTTTCCCCCTATCTGTGCCCCCCATTTCAACAATCGGGCTCTATTCATAGTCTCCAATATATGGATCCCAAGACTCCCATCCTCTTTCAAAAGAGTGACACTATCCCAATCCACCCAATGAACTCCCCGATCATTGTGGTTGTTGTTTTCCCAAAATAATCTTCTCATTAATTTCTCTTCCCTACCAACAATAGCCTAGAAGATATTAAGAAAAATTGTGGCTATGATTGACTTAGCAAGAACCTTCTAGTCCGTTAGACAACTTCTCCAAATTTTCAATGACCGGTAACCAATTCGCTACCTGAAGACGCTGCAACTGAGTGGCAAGCACATTTAATTAATTGGTAGTGCTCCATACACCCTGGCCCAGAGCAGCGTAGCCTCCTCCTTCGAGACATTAAACGAGACAAAAACTGACTTGTCTAGATCTGAGAGCTCTCTAAAAATGTCTAGTGTTGTAGCCATCCCTTTTGCCTACTTACCTCCCTCTATGAAGATCTTGTTGTTAGTATATTGTAGAACGTGATTGGAAATTTTCCCAAGCACAACCGTTCAATAGACTTTGGTTAATCACTTGGTCTGTCATACTTGCAAGCACTTCATCAGCCACCACGAACAACACAGTGGTCAAGGGGCATCCTTGCTTGACTATTCGCCGATGCTGAATGAGACCTCCCTTCGGGTATCTGTTATCCACGATCGGGTACGAAGTTGTCGTAACACATCTCTTCATCAATGATATCCACTTTAGGGAATCCTCATCTTTGGGAACATACACTTCCATTCAACTCTTATACGCCTTAGAAAAGTCAACCTTCCACAATATGCCTTTGATCTTCCTTTTCTTCCAGTCTGCCACAATATTTCTCTCGCCAAAGTATCCATGATCCGTCACCTAGGAATAAAGGCTGATTTTACAAGTAAAATAATGCCATCGTGCACACAACTTATCCTATTGGCCAAAACATTCGCTACCACCCTAATAGATGGCTCTGGACGGGTCAATTAGACGAAAGTCCTACAAGCACTCTGGACCCTCCGTTTTCGGTGATAAGAACAAGTGGCTCTATTCAGTCTTTCAAAACTTCCCATTAATATATCCAAGTAGCTACTATCTCACTTCCCTACACAAACTCGACCATTAAACCTACCAGGTCATTACCTACCTCACCCCAGAACTCTTGGTATATAAACATCGAAAAACATCTAGTCTCGGGTCACAATCCACATTCAACTCCAACATTGTAGATATGATCTCATCTCTTACGAAGCTTTGCGTAAAAGTAGAGGCTTCCTACTTTGAAATAGGAGATGCTCCTATGCCCAACCATCTCCAGTCCTTGCCACTCATCCTCCATGAGGTCTCGTAAAAATAATACACCAGTGAATGGCCCATCTAATGGTCCCCCTCAACTCGGACATCGTTTATCGCTACAGATCTAAGGGTTTCTGCGATTAGCCGCAACATGAATGAATCTTGTGTCACATCACCTACTTTATCAATTTCTTCCTAGATCTTTACCTCCATTATGTTACCTCCTCTTGAATAAAATTTCGGGTGCTTGGTGTTCTACCAACTTGACACTTGACATATGTTATAAAATAGAAAGCGAAAGCAAAACATGGAAAAAGAATAAAGAACAAAATAAGAACGCGGGACTAACGTGGAACCCTACTCCGTGAGGAGCGGGATGAAACCACGGGAGAAGCCCCTGAATTGGGCGTGTTTGTCTATTGACTTTCTCAATGAGTACAGGAGGTCTGAGGCTCCTTATATAGCCTTCCCAGAGCCTCCAAGTCCCACCGCTGGTCCATGTGGGACTAAACACTGGATGGGGTAAATGGATCTTCTCCAGGATCCATTTACCCTGCTACAACATAATAGGCGCATACAACTTATACTCCAACACTCCCCCTCAAGCTGGAGCATGCAATGCTCAGCTTGGACAAACAGAAAGAAACTCAACTCAAAGCTACAGGACACTACGGACAATATCAACCCAACACGTACATTGCTGCAGTCGAGGACGTTGCTTCTCATGCCGTGCAGGTGAGGAGGACGAACGGGCTGGAGTGTGAGTCAACTGAAGACTCGGAATCTGACCATCGAGTCTGAACTTGCGCCTGAAGTCTCCACGTCGGAGAACTGGGTCTCTCCCATCTGGCTCAGAGAATGGTGCACTGCTCTGGTGTACCTATGATACCACATGAAAACCCTTGCCCTCAAGGGAATGGTCCTCTGCTCTGGAGTCCCTATGGCTCACATGAAAACTCTGGCTGAACAACAACAAGGATGATGGGGACCACGAAACAAAAGATGGCAACATATGCTCATCTGAAACTGACCGCACTCTCGTACGTGTCTGAAACTGGAGACTCGGAAACAATGATCGTCGAGTCTGAAACCGAACTGCGCATCAAATTGGGACTCGGAATCTGAATGTCGAGTCTGGAATTGCGCATGAAACTTCTTCATCTGAAGAACTGTAGAGTCTGAAAATCTGACAGGTCTGGAAATATGAAATCTGGATTTGGAATATAAGACCTGTGACTCTACATATATACTCCCCTTTTCTCCCATACTTGTCGGAAAATGGACAAATCGACAAAGTTGGGAGAAGACAAACATAATGGGGAAAACAAACATACTTGCGGCTTTTCTTTTTCAATTTTTTAAGCCGCCATTTCTCTTTTTTTTGAAAGCATTTTTTTAAAGCCTTTTCATCATTTTTTTTCGGCTGTCAATCATTCATTTTTTTGAAATGCGTGCGACTCTCCTTTTTTTTATTGCACACGTTTTTTTAATATATTTTTGCGATAAACTTTGCGTACGGCTTTTTCTTGTACGCAACTTTTTTTCCTTTTTTTAACAAAATAAATGTGGCCCAATTGGACTCAAAGTAACCTTAGCCCATTTGGGCTTTACAAAATACATCTCCTTTCTCTCTCTTTTTTTTATTTCTCTTCTCTCTCTTCCTTTAATACACGGCCCATTGCAACAGCTCCCTCCCCTTTTCTTTTTTTAATACATACTGCCCCTCTCAGGCTTTAATAACATTTTTTTTAAATAGGCTCGTTGCCTAGGGTTCTCCATACGGGAAACCCTCCTGGAAACACACACCCCCGACGCCGCCCTTGGGTTCCAGGCCAGGAGATCGCGAGATCGCGGGAGGAGATCGCGGGAGAGGATCACGGGATTGGAGGAGATCACGTCTGCGTGGGGGTCGCGCCTGGAGGGGGAAGCCGCCTGGAGTGTATCGGAGGACGGTGCCGCGGCTGGGATCTTTGTGGTCTGTGCCTCTTTGCAAAAAACTCGAGCGAATCCAGAACAATCTTATTGAGATGATCACAGAAATTTTTTTTAGGGTTTCATCTAAACCCTAGAACAAGAACTTCATCGAACAACAAAATAACATGAATACTCTTCAAGAATAAGTCCGAACCAAACTTCTTGATAATCAAATCTCGAATCAAAATAATGAAAAACCTCAAGAAACGACCTGGCTCTGATACCATGTTATAAAATAGAAAGCGGAAGCAAAACATGGAAAAAGAATAAAGAACAAAATAAAAACGCATGGAACCCTACTTCGTGAGGAGCGGGATGAAGCCACGGGATAAGGCCCTGAATTGGGCGTGTTTGTCTATTGACTTTCTCAATGAGTACAGGAGGTATGGGGCTCCTTATATAGCCTTCCCAGAGCCTCCAAGTCCCACCGCTGGTCCATGTGGGACTAAACACTGGATGGGGTAAATGGATCTTCTCCAGGATCCATTTATCCTGCTACAACATAATAGGCGCATACAACTTATACTCCAACAACATATAATGCAAATCTGTAAGACATCCAATCATGTGATCTCTGTCTGCACCATGTTACGACGCTCACATCATTTTTCGCTCAACTCCTTGTATTCATATAACTACTTCCGCAACTCCAGTAACCTGGAGAACGTCTCGATGGTAGCCGATCCTTTGGCTTCCACCGATCTCCGTTATTTCCGCAACGAAGTTTTTGAAGCCCTCCTCTAAAAGCCAAACTTTTTTAAATCTGAAGAAGAAACCCTTCTCCGGAATCCCATACAATAAGAGTGTGATCTAACCTCGATCTCAGGTGATGAAATATTGTCCAAGGGTTATGGCTCCATCAACTCCATCGACCCCATGCAACGATCCAATCTAGAAGAATATGCAAAGTATCTAGAACCAGGGTCCGACCCGCCTCTGAAACGAGGGTGGTCAGAAGAAAGGACGATCACATTGTGTTAAGATAAATATATCTTTATGTCTCTTTCATGTAGTTTTATTTTTTTCTGCGTACTTATCATGTAATTAATCCAAGGGCTATTCTCCTATATAAGAGAGCCCTCGGGTACGTCTAATGCAACTCATTCATTTTCTCTCCTATCATGGTATCGGAGCAACGGTCCTAGATCGGGGTCCCAACATCCCACCCAAAGCCGTAACCCTACCCTCCCCCCCCCCCCCCCCCCCCCCCGCGCGTTGTCGGTTGCAGCCACAGCGGCTCGCGGCACCGCCGCCCTCCCTAGGTGCCCCAGCGCCTCCCTCAGGCGCTCCAGCGGCACCGCCAGCCGCCCAAGCGGCCCCCACGTGACTCCATCCCTCGACCCCAGCGGCCCCTAGGCTTTCCAACGCGCCCATGCATTTCGTTGGTGCGTGCGGGCGCTTGAACGAGGATTAGGAATGGTTGTACGCGTCTACACATACAACCTATCCCTCGTATGATTTTGTAGACCGCATATTTCTTCTTCCTCAGTCGGTCTGTGGCTCTTTTCCAAACATGTCAGAGAACAAGGGTTACGTTTTCACATCTTCGGGTGCCTTCAATGGCCCAACCCCTATAGTGAAGATGGACGAGACCAACTATGAACTATGGTCCATGCAATTTCGTACCCTGATGCAGTGTCATAATAAGGAGCACATCTTGACAGTCTCTGAGCCGGAAGACAAGACTGGGGCGAATGCGACGTGGAAGCAAGATGATGCTTATTCTCGTATATGGCTCTCTGAGACCCTCACTACAGAGATCGCGAATGATATTGTGAATCAACCACTGCAAAGGCTATGTGGGACATATTGGCGGCTACATATGGGCAATCGAAAAATGAAAGCAAGATACTTCAGTTGCAGTTCAACATTTTTTCCACCAAATAGAATGGGAGACCACTTCATGCCCATTTCTCTCATCTACGGGGCATGTTTGAGAGATTGCATAGCTTCATGCCAATCACAACTAGTACGGAACAACAACAAGCATATAGAAATGCCACAATGACAGGAGTTTTTCTGCCCTCCCTAGACCATGAGTACGATGCAACACGTACTCAACTTCTGACTGGCGAGACCATTCTACCTATGGAGGAGGTCTATAAGAGATTGAGTAAACTTACGAATGCGTTGGCCGTGGAGGAGGTTCGTCCGACTTTCGGGGTCGTAGATCTCGTGGTCGAGGGGGAGGCCGGAATCGTGGTCCTTGTGCTCACTGTCATCGTCCAAGCCATTCTGAGGAAACATGCTTTCACAAGCATGGTTTTCCAGCCTCTGCACGTGTTGCTGAACAGACTGAGACTCCCTCTGCGCCTATCCCAGACGCTCGGTTTGACGATATTTTCTCCAGACTTCGGGAGATGATGACTAGTCCTGCGCCTCCGTCTCCGGGTTCCACAGAGGCTGCCGCTTCTGCCAGAGCGTCCTCTAGCACATCAGGTACTCATTTTGTACTTACCAGTTTTGCTTGCTCAGACTTGTCAGATTGGATTATGGACTCCGGGGCTTCGCATCAGATGTGTGGCGACAGGATGCAGTTTACTATCTACAGAGCTCTTACACCTGACAGATCTGGTGTTATAGCAAATGGGGTTCGATTACCCAGGTCAGGGGGAGATTACTCTAACGCCTTCCCCGAGTCTTCAGAATGTCCTATATGCCCCTGACTTTCAGATGAACCTGTTGTCCATTAGTTAGCTTACAAAAGATTTACATTGCCGTGCCATCTTTGACCCTTCGTATTTTGTGTTTCAGGACATACTGACTGGCAGGGTGATTGGACATGGCCGTGAGCAAAGAGGATTGAATAAGCTTGGTATTCCATCATGTGCTGGGATTGCTACTATTGTGCCATGTCCTCTTCAGAAGATGTGCCATGTCCTACCACCGATCTCTACCCATATTGTGTTGGATTGTGAAGCCTGTCAGTTTGGGAAACACCATCGGTCTTCGTTTTCGAGTCGTCATAGTAGTCGTTCTTTTGAACTATTTCATTTTGATATTTAGGGTCCAAGTCGTGTCCTTGATCATCAAGGACATCGTTATTATATGGTTGCTGTGGATGATTATTCCAGATTGTCTTGGGTGTTCTTGTTGAAACAAAAGTCTGAAGCTGGTGCTATTATAAGAAAATTTATTATTGAAGTTAATAATGTCTTCTCTGCCAATGTCAAACTCATTCGCACTGATAATACTTTGGAATTTTCAACTTTACATTTGTCTGAGTTTCTCAGTTCCCATGACATTATTCATCAAACTTCGTGTAACTACACTTTGCGACAAAATGGTTTGGCGTAACGCAAACATCACCACCTTCTTGATGTCACACGTACATTGTTGATTCAAAGTCGTGCTCCTCATTCTTTTTGGGGAGATGCTGTTCTCACCGCTTGCTACCTGGTGAATCGTATGCCGTCTACTGCTGTAGGCGAAAAGGTTCCCTTCTTGATTGCGTTTATTGAGAAGGACCTATTCTCGTTACACCTCGAGTCTTTGGATCTGTGACCTTCGTGCATAACTTACCCCTGGTCGTGATAAGCTCTCACCGCGAGCTATCAAATGTGTATTTGTTGGATACTCTCGTACTTAAAAAGGGTATAGGTGTTTTGACCTGGTTGGTAGGAGATATTATGTCAGCGCTGATGTTACTTTCTTTGGATCTATTATGTACTTCTCTCCTATAGGTGATAGGTTGTCCACTACCTATGAAGAGTATAGTGTTGTTCCTCCACCTCCATTTCTTCCACCACATCAAGCTGAACAACCATCACCTCCTCGACCACCACCACCACCTACACCTCAGCCAAGATTCGTACCTATTGTTTAAACTCGCAGGTCTTCTACTATCTCCTTTGCTCATAAGCCGTCCACATCATCCAACACGCTTGAGGTATGTCATGATAACATTATTTCTACTGATGGCACTGGAGCTCTTCGTCATACATAGGATGATTCTGGCATAGAAGACAGAGGTGATGCGGATTTGGATCCTCCTATTGCACTAAGAAAGCCTCGACGTAAATGCGCCACCTACCCACTTGCTGCACATGTCTTTTTGGATCATCTTTCTGATGAGTACAAGAGGTTTGTAGTCGGACTTTCTGCGGTCACTACACCTCGAACATATATGGAGGCTTTACAGAATGACAGGTGGCGCCATGCCATGGAAGAAGAAATGGCGGCCTTAACGCCACGAGGGACATGGAGTGTTGTCTCTGCACTACACGGTGCTTCGATTGTAAGCTGCAAGTGGATATTTTCAATTGAGAAAAACACAGATAGGAGTGTGGATCGTTACAAGGCAAGGTTGGTGGCGAGAGGCTTCAACCAAACATATGGGGTGGATTATCAAGGCACCTTTTCTCTAGTAGCGAGATACTCAACGCTACGAATTCTACTAGCCGTTGCTGTTTCACGGGATTGGCCGTTATTTCAGCTTGATCTGAAGAATGCATTCCTCTACGCGGACCTTCGGGAGGAGGTTTACATGCAGCGGCCACCTGGGTTTACTGCTGAGGGGGAGTCCCAGAAGGTATGCAGGCTACATAAGGCCATTTTTGGCCTGAAGCAGAGTCCTAGAGCTTGGTATGAAAAGTTGTCAGAGTTGATTGAGCAACAGGGGTTTGTGAGGTCCACTGCAGACGACTCACTTTTTGTTCAGAAGACACAAAAAGGTACAATTGCCATTCTGATTTATGTGGATGACATTATTATTACAGGAGATGATGCTCAAGGCATTCATATAGCCAAGAAATTCCCAGGTAAAGAATTTGTGACCAATGACCTTGGCACTCTTCGCTACTTCTTGGGGTTAGAATTTGCCAGGAATCATCGTTGTCTAGTGATGACACCGAGAAAGTTTGTGATGAATCTCCTCTCTGGGACAGGTATGACAGGATGCAAGCCTGCTACAACTCCTATGGATCCAAGTATGAAATTGTATGATGAGGATACTGAGGAAGTTAACAGTAGGATGTATAGAGAACTAGTTGGGAAGCTTTTATATGTTACTATCACCAGGCCAGATATTATGTTTGCAGTAAGCAAGGCCAGTCAATTCATGGAGAAGCCCAGGAAGGTACATATGGATGCTATCTATATGATCTTGAGATACTTAAAGAATTCACCTGGTTCGGGACTCTTATTCAGTAGGGATGCATCCCTGGAGGTGACAGCTTGTGCAGATGTACGCCTCGCCCCGCCTCCAGGGAAAATGCCTCGTTCCGCCTTTCGCTTTTTAAACCTTGCTTTTGATAACGTCGTAGTGAATATGAAAGAAAGCTATATATTTGGAAGAATAGAGTGGGGAAACATGAATCACCCAAGTTCTCAAGTGTTGTTGCTGAAGTTGGAGATCTGAATATTGGAAAGGCAAAGCTCGAATGTCATGATGTGATTGTTAGGGTTGGTGTTGTCGATGGACCACTGGTAACATATTGAGGATTAAATAAAGCCTAAAGGACATCAGTTGGAATGTAAAGGGACTTGGGGACCTAAAAAAAGAAGGAAGTCGGATCCCTTCTGAATTAATATCACGGAGATGTGGACACGGATGGGGCTAACGAGGGTCCAAGAGCTTAGAGCCGCATTTGGTAGTGTTGGAGGTTCACTTGTTGCGTAAAATAGTTATGTTGCCCCCATGTACTCAGAAGATACGAGTTGACATGTGGTGGTGTTGGTGCTCACAGTTGGTGATACGAGTGCACAAAAGGTAATGTCATGGGTGTATAGGCCAATGGATCTGACATCAAGAGTGGACCTATTATAGGAGCTTTATGTGATTAAAGACCGGTTCTTGTCGATGGCATGGTTGATAGGACGGGATTTCAATGTGATAGGAGAGAAAATGAATGAGATCCATTAGACGTACCCGAGGGCTCTCTTATATAGGAGAATAGCCCTTGAGTTAATTACATGATAAGTACACAGAGAAAATAAACTACATGAAAGAGACATAAAGATATATTTATCTTAACACTCCCCCTCAGGCTAGAGCATATATATCTATTATGCTCAGCTTGGAGCCACACTTCTGAAAAGGACTTCGAGATAGAGCTTTGGTGAAGATATCTGCCATCTGATCTCCAGTAGGCACATGAGAGGTAGATATGAGGCCTTTCTGTATCAAGTCTCGAGTGTAATGACAATCCACCTCAATATGCTTTGTTCGTTCATGGAATGCAGGATAGTTTGCAATGAATAATGCAGCTTAATTATCACATAGAAGTTGCATAGGAAGAGGTAGGGGTGTCTATCGAGTTCAACGAGCCGAGTTGGCCTCAACTCGGACTCGAACTCGATAAGAAACCTACGGCTCGAACTCGGGCTCGATAAGGATCGAGCCCTGGATCACCAACTCGAACTCGAACTCGTCGAGTTCGAGTTGACTCGCAAGCCTCTTATTGAGCCATGAGTTTCTGAGCTGGCTCACGAGCCTCTTATCGAGTCAGGCGTTTCTGAGCTGGCTCATGAGCCTCAAAATGAGCAGGCTCATGAACTTCTTAATGAGTCATTGTTCCATTTTATACATTAAATTATGCAAATGACATTTGTAATTTTGATTTTTTATATTCTTTTCTGTAGCTTTATGGGCAAGAAAAATGTTAACCTCTATTTTATATCAAACTCAATATGGAAGTTTTGGTATATATGTTTCTAATTTTTTATTAAGAGGGAAAACGAGTTATCGAGTCGAGTTTCCGAGTTGAACAATGCCCAACTCGGACTCGACTCGATAAGCCAACGAGCCATAAAACCCAACTCGGGCTCGGGCTCGTTAAGGTTTCGAGTCCGGCTCGTGAGTCCTTAACGAGCCGAGCCTGAGTTGAGCTCATCGAGCTCGAGCTTTCCTGACAGCCCTAGGAAGAGGAACTTCTATGGTAAGATCAGTCAACACCGATCTAACCCACATCATTTCTGCACTCCCTTGTGCCATGACCCTGTCCTTAGATTCTGCACTTGATCTAGCAACCACTGTCTGCTTCTTGCTCTTCCATGAGACAAGTGAGTGTCCAACAAACACAGTAAAACTTGCACAACAAAACCTGAAGTAGACTTTCTGTCCATAGGACATCCTGCATAGTCAATGATGAAATTATCTTAATTGACATATATATATATATATATAACATTGCAATATATGATGAAATTATGAAGATAAGAACGTGAAAGAAAGGATATGTAAATTCCATAAACCTATCTACTGAATTTTTACCCAATAAAAAATAGAATCATTAGCTATAATTGTCATTATAGTATTAAAGACAGCATATTATTCGTTAAAATATTGACGTGCATAAAAAATTATGATTAGATGTACTTGTTATATGACTAATATATAAAATGACAACATTGACATGCCTTGAATCTAATCTTGCTTTTTTTTCTAGTTGGTATATTACGTTGCTCATTATGTCACCTCTCTTAACACTAGCTTTTCTTTAAGCTTTATGGATTGTGCATTTAAAAGTGCAATATTAAGGATTTCTTGAAAAAATTAGACAAGTTTAATGCTTAATATGAATATGAACAAACTTAAAATTCGAAACATTCATCTTGTAAATATATATCCTAGACAACTATACATTTATAAGCATATAAAACTACCAATAAGATAATTTAAACCCTTAAAAAATGCTTTAAATTGCAGAAAACACCTCACAGACCGCCTGCCTCGCCTCGACCGCCTCACCGCCTTGGACCGCCTCGACCTTCTGAGGCGTACGCCTCATCAATTCCATCTGAGGCGTACGCCTCGAGGCTAAAAACCACCGCCTCGACCGCCTCGAGGCTAGCCTTTTAATACCATGGTTAAATCGAGCCAGTTGCCCGTGTAGAAACTCTAGCAAGGCGAGGCCTTGGCGCATTGCCTGGAATCAAGCAAGGCAATTTGGTGTAGACGCAGCATAGGTGAACGCATTGATTGAGAGCTTGAGGTGTTTGGTTGAGCGCCTGACAGAAACTCGAACTCTTTAGGGTTCAGTCAGATTTCCTCTTGGAGATCCGATTAAATTTTAAAGAATCTCAAATCCTTCATATCACAAACCCTTGCTTGCCACTTGTTTTAAAAAAAACCTCCCATGCATGTTGCATGTTGTGATCACCATCGCCCTAATCAACACCATTAGCAGTTATGATTGCCATCACCCTGATCAGCACCGTCGTCCGTTTACCCCTTCAAACCATCTCTTGGGTCTTGTGTCTTTTTGCTTGTATCTCTTGAGCTTCTTCCTTTGTCTCTCCTCAGCCTCCATTGGCCCTGCGTCCTCTGTCGGTGGAGAAGATTCCCATGGAACCTGTCGTAAAAGGCAATATTTATGGGCTCCACCTGCACCCAGCTCTCTTTTGTTAGGCGATGTGAGACTGAACACAACACCTCATACGACACATGTTGATCTTTTGATAAGATCTAATCACCCAATTGGCTCTATCCTTCAACAGTCTCAACAATATTTATCTTAGGCTGTGCTGCGAGTAGATATAAAGAGCATGTCTGTATTGAATACATGTATTATTCTTGCCTTAAATCTTGTTTTCTTAATTGTTATTTTAAAAAGTGGCGTTTGTTTATTTGAAGAATGCTTTTTATAGGTTGTTGCATATGATTGTTCATTTATATTGCAGCTTTAATCCTGTAGTTGGTGGTGGAGCAAATGGGAGTGTTATACACTACTCTCGAAATGATCAAATTGTAAGGTTTTTGATTCGATATTTTGTAATTGGCACCTTTACCGTATTTTATAAGAGCTGGAACTGTGAACTTCTGCATGCAACATCTTGAGAATACATTCGTTGTTTCATGTGTATCCTAGGCACATTACAAAATGTTTATACAGCATGTTCTTTGTTTTGCAGATATTGCTGATAGAAGAGGCTTTTGTTGGCAATATATTGTTTCTGCTGTTGTTCTTAAATTAATTTTCCATTCTAGCATAGGAAATTGACTTGAATCATTTTAGGAATTGTGTTTCTGAAAACAGCCGGAATTCAAGGAGTCGAAAGTGTTCTCTTTACCTACTGGACTCCCGATTATTTTTAAAATGCTGGAAATGTATCATAAAAAAGATATATACATTAGGGGGATACATGCCCCTTTCTCTAAGTCTACATGAAAATAAAGATTCTAGGGATTTTTCTCTCCTTCTGTCACGTTCGTTGAGGAAGCTACTTCCTTTCTTTCAAGATTGTTATATGGAATTACAAGGGTTATAAAATGTGGATTCCATATTTTAGTTCCATTCCATACACCTGCAAATAATGTTTGTAACTGGGATGAATATGCTCTTATGGCAGTGTTGCTGCATAAAGAAGGATTTTATTCACAATGAAAGTATCAGAGAAAAGGTTGATATATCATCAATTATAGATAATGTTAGAGTATGTTTCGATAGATGGGTAATTGGATCCCTCTAGGTCGAATTACCACAACCATTATCAGATCGTCAAGCATCACTGTAGTGCTGGTGTTCCAAAAGTTCGAAGCGATCGAGCACCCCAGCTGCCAGTCGAGAGACGTCGCGTTCCCACCATTCGTCTAAGCTTGAGACCTCAGAGTGCATCTGGATATCTACAGGTTGACGCTGTGGCCCTCGAGGAAAATTCTGCAGCCCCCCAACTTCGACGAGCAGAGGTTCCTCACCCTTAGGACCGGGCCCAATGGTTTGCCTGGCCGACAACCCGAGCTTTCAACTTCCACCACCTCCGCGATGCTGCCCAAAAACTTCCTTATCGAATCCAAGTTCCGATCAGCTATGGGAATGCCTTAACGATTACACGATCCAATTTGTCAGGCATGAGGTGCCCATCCATGTTAGATGACCGCCTCTACTTGATGTGGGTCCATCCCTCATGCGTCCATCTTAGCAGCTCCCCGGCCTCGACATCGGAGAGTCCTCTAGCGATCACCTGCCATGGAGTGAGCAGCGTGATGTCGCCACGAAAACAGGCTGCCAAAATCACCCCGACATCAGATGTGCCAAGGAACAACGTGTCCCTTCCGCCGCCCTTACCGACCAGCAAAGATCGTCCTTCGTCCCCCTCTCCACCCCTCGGGCAGGTCCTGAACCGGTGTGAGCGGCCACCGCAATGGAAACAACGGATAGGTTCCTTGCAAGAACAAGCCCAATGCGTGCTTCCGCCATACCGAGAACAACCGCTTCCGAAAGGATTTTCGAAGCGCCGACTGCGCGCTCCCCCACGACCCTTCACAGCTGGTCTACGCTTCCTGTGCAAAACAATGGTCCAACCATCCTCCATATTCGCGTTACGTGCATTCTCCTTCTCGGTCTCGTGCCTTGGTTGCACTCTCTCCGAGCCAAAGTTTAGAGGGCGGAGTCGTCGCCCTCTCTCTCTCTCCAAAAGATGGGTCATATTCTGCCGCAGATCTCACAAGGGTCTTCCTTCCAGTGCGAGGCACGTCAGTTAGGGAAACATCATCGGTCGACTTTCCCTGGTCATCAGAGTTGGAGCAATAGCTCCCATTTTGAGTTATTATGATCATTAGAGACATGTTTTATCTTGTTGTAGTTGATGATTTCTCTAGTTTGTCATGGGTTTCTTATTGAAAAAATAAATTGAAAGAAGGGGATATGATCAAAATATTTATTAATGAAGTGCATAATGTTTTCTCTTCTTTCTGAAATTTGTGAGAATGGATAATGCTTTGGAATTCTGTGCACGTACACTATCCATTTCTTTTCGTCCCGTGATATTATTCATCAAACAACGTGTCCTTACACTTCTTAGGAAAATGGTGTTGCAGAGCGAAAGCATCGCCATTTACTTGATATCACTCGGGCTCTTCTTATTTTGAGTCGTGCCCTACATTCGCTTTGGGGTGATGCTGTCCTTACAGCATGCTATCTGGTGAATCGCATGCCCTCGTCTATTTTGGATGAGAAAACTCCTTTATAGTTTTCCCTGACAAGGAGTTATTCTCACTTGCTCCTTGTGTCTTTGGTTCTGTTGCATTCGCCCACCAGTTGACTCTAGGTATTGACAGGTTCTCTCCTAGGGCTGTCAAATGTGTGTTTGTTCGGTACTCCAGGACTCAGAAGGGATATCGATGTTATGATCCTTTGCACAAGAAATATTATATCAGTGCTGATGTCACATATTTTGAGTTTGTGATCTTTTTCTTACCTACAGGAGACATGTTGGCGCGCCATCAGACTCTGATGATGAGGTCTACATGCCACCTCCTCCTATGTCTTTGTCTTTTCCTCTACATGTACCTGTTATACCACCACCACCACCACCTTCTATCTTGTCCTACATTGTTCCACCATTGCCAAACTTTTATACCCATAGCCCTGCCTCTGCTCATGGTAATCGCTTGTCATACAACACGCCTCAATTTTGTTTTGATAATGACATTTTTAATCATGGGCCTAGAGATATATCTGTGCATGTATTTTCGCAAGAGATTAGCCTACACATGGCTGATGTTACCGATGACGTGGATGTTCCCATCGCTTTACAGAAGCAAAAGTGTAGTTGTGCCTCTTATCCCCTTGCGTCCCAGATGTCCTTTCATCGTCTGACTGGAGACTTTCAGACATTTCAATTGCTCTGTTCGTCGTAGATATTCCACATAATTACCGAGAGGCCCTGAATGATAGTCGCTGGCGACTAGCTATGGAGGAAGAGATGGCTGCCCTGCAATTACATGGTACCTGGAGTTTGGTGTCTGCTCCTCCTAGAGCCCCTGTCGTCAGTTGCAAGTGGGAGTTTATTGTTAAATACCTTGCTGATGGGAGCCTTGATCGTTACAAGGCAAGATTAGTAGCTTGTGGATTTACTCGGACATACGACGTAAACTATATAGGCACATTCTCTTGCGTTGCGCGTTACTCCACTTTACGGGTTCTTCTTTCGGTTGCAATGGTACGCGGTTGACCTTTATTTATGCTCGATGTAAAAAATGCATTCTTGTATGGAGATCGATAGAAGGAAGTCTACATGCAACCTCCGAGGTTTACTGCTGATGGGGAGTGTCAGCAGGTTTGTAGACTCCTTAAGGCAATATATAGACTTAAGCAAAGTCTAAGGGCTTGGTTTCAAAAGCTCTCAGATTTGGTGGAAAGGCAAGGGTTCAAGAGATCTAATGCATACCACTCACTGTTTGTGTAGAAGACACCTAGAGGTATGGTTGTTATCATGGTTTATGTGGATGATATTCTCGTTACAGGAGATGATGTGCATGGGATAAAAATGACAAAAGAATTTCTGGGTCATCTGTTTGTTACGAAGGATTTGAGCACCCTAAGGTATTTCATCAGGTTAGAATTTTCTAGGAATGCGCATGGTCTTGTGATGACCCAAAGGAAGTATGTTACATATATGCTTGCTGAGACAAGCATGATTGGTTGTCGACCATCCACTGCTGCTATGGATCCTAACATGAAACTATATGATGATACATAAGAGGTAGGCAAGAGGAGGTACATAGAGATGGTGGGAAAGCTCCTATATGCTACTATTACTAGACCTGACATCTCATTTGCAATGGGTCGGTCGAGTCAGTTCATGGAGCATCCCCGACAGGTACATATGGATGCTATATACATGATACTGCGATATCTAAAGTCATCTCCAGGTGCAAGATTATTATTCGGGAAAGGAGAAACTCTTTCTATTTCTGCATGTGCTGATGCAGCCTATGCAGAGTGTCCTAAGGACAAGAAGTCTAAGTGTGGCTTTGCAGTATTCGTTGCCAATTCTCTTGTTTCTTGGAAAAGTAAGAAACAAACAATGGTGGATAGATCGCGTGCAGATCTGAGTATAAGGCTATGGCACAAGCAAGTCCATAAAAGATGCGGGTTCGAGCAATACTAGCAGACTTGTATATAAATGTACCTTTACTCATGCAGTTACAATGTGATAGTCAAGCATGCCTGTTAATTGCAAATAATCCTGCATTACATGAAAAACATAGCATATTGAAGTAGATTATCATTAATCTATAGATATGTTTCAGAAGGGCTTAATTTCTATCTCCCATGTCAGCACGGGAGAGCAAACAATATACATCTTTTCCAATGCACTACTCATAGGGCCATTTCAGAAGCGTTCTTCCAAGCTGAGCATGATTGACATCTATGCTCCATCTTGAGGGGGAGTGTAGAGATATTTCTATATTCCTATGTACCGTTTCTGCTATTTTATTTCTTTGTGTCTATCTTATGTGATTTACCCATCTTGAGGGGGAGTGTAGAGATATTTCTATGTTCCTATGTACCGTTTCTGCTATTTTATTTCTTTGTGTCTATTTTATGTGATTTACCCATAGGTCTCTCCTCTATATAAGAGACCCTAGGGTTCCCTTGAATAGATATCTCCCTTATTTTTCCCAACAATAAGTAATATCTCAACACTCCCCCTCAAGCTGGAGTGTAGATATCAATCGGGCTCATCTTGTAGCAACATCTCTGGTAAGGCCCTCTAACTAACGCCTTAGTAAGTACTTCTGCTGACTGGTCTCCAGAGCTGATGCGATTTGTAGCGATGAGACCCTTATGGATCATGTCACGAATGTAGTGACAATGCACCTCTATGTGCTTGGTTATCTCATGGAAGGCAATGTTGTTTGTAATGAACAGAGCAACCTGGTTGTTGCATTGGAGGTGCATATAAAGAGACACCTCGATAGTCAGGTCAGTAAAAACAAATCTGACCCACATCATCTCTGTGCTAGCCTACATCATGGCCCCATATTTTGACTCAACACTAGACCTGACAATCGTTGTCTGCTTCTTACTCTTCCATGATACCAGGAAATTCTCTATGAATATTGCAAAGCCTGAAGTAGAATTCCTATCCTTGGGACACCCAGCATAATCTGCATCTACACATGTAACTGAAAGGGATGTACCTCTACTGAATAGAAATCTAGTGCCAGGTGATGCTTTCAGATACTTCAGAATCATATGGACTGCATCCATATGCGCATGTCTAGGATGCTTCATAAACTGGCTCACTTTGCTCACGTCAAAGGATATATCTGTCCTGGTAATGGTCACAGACAAGAGCTTGCCAACGATGTCTTTATACCTCCTCTTGTCAACGTCGTAGAGTTTCTGCTTAGGTCCATAAGAGTAGTGGCGGGTCTTTAATTTGCCATGCATGTCTTATTTGTAATGTACTTCCTCTGGACCTTCACAAGACCTCGTCGATTCCTGGCAAACTTCAGTTCAAGGAAGTAGCGTAAACTGTCAACGTCCTTAGTCACAAACTGTTGTTCTAGGAAATCTTTGGCAACCATAATACCATGCTCTACATTCCCAGTAACAATAAGATCATCAACAAAGACAAGAATAACAATTGTACCTCTCCGAGTCCTGTGGACAAACAGAGAGTAATAAACAATCGATCACACAAACCTTCGATTACTCTATCAAGTTTGAGAGCTTCTGGAACCATGCTTTTGGACTCTACTTAAGGCCATAAATAGCCTTGTGTAGCATGCAAACCTTCTGACCTCCCCCTCGTAGAAGCGAACCCAGGTGGTTGCAACATGTAGACTTCCTCCTGTAGATTACCATATAGATGGGCATTCTTTACATCTAGTTGGTAGGGGTCAATCTCATTTCTTTGCAATAGATCGAAGGATACGTAGAGTTGAATGCCTGGTAACTGGAGAAAAAGTATTCTGATAGTCCACCCATATGTCTATGTGAGCTCACATGCCACAAGTCTCGCCTTATAGTGATCTACACTGCCATCTGCATGATGCTTCACAGTGACACCCATTTGCTCCCAACAACGGATGCATCAATTGGAGTTGAAACACGACTCCAATAGCCGTATGATTGAAGCATGACCATTTCCGCCTCCATGGTTAAACGCCACTGGCTGTCCTAAATAGCTTCCTGATATGTGCATGGTATCTCACGACCGATAGTGCCAAGGTAAACCTCCTGAAATCGTCTGACAGTCTGCTCAAGGAATCATGGATCGCAAGAGGATATGTAGCACACATACGTGTCTGCTTTCGCAGAGCAATCGATACATCAAACCATGTCCTGAACCATTAATTTCTCTCTTGAGAGGGCACCTGCTCATTCTGTAGGGAATCTTGCTGCACAAACGACTTAGTAGTGCCATCAGTAGAAACAATGTGCTCATAATGTACTGGAGGCGTGCTGGATGATGGGGAAGACTTGTGAGCGAGGGAACTGAGCGAGACCTGCGAGTATACAGAAGTGGTAAAAAATCAGTCAATGTAGGTGGTGGTCTAGGAGCAACCACAAGAGGATGTGGTGAAGCAGGCATAGGTAAAGGACAAAGCGGTGGCGGCGGAGCAGGAATAGGTGTAGTTGGTGGTATGACAATAGGTGGAGGCATGTAGATCCCCTCATCAGAGTCTGATGGGCTAGTCTGTCACCTGTATGCGAAAAATACATGACAAATTCAAAGAAAGTAACATCAGCACTGACAAAGTATTTCAGTCAAAGCAGATCAAAGCAACGATACCCTTTTTGGGTATGTGAGGAGCCAACGAAAATGCACTTGACAGCTCTGGGGAGAGCATACCCCGACCTGACGAGAAATCATGAATAAAAGTAACTGATCCAAACACACGAGGTGTAAGAGAGAGCACACCCTTCTCGGGAAACACAATCGATAAAGGGACCTTCTCTTCCAACATAGAGGGGGCACACGGTTTACTAGGTAGTATGTAGTGAGGACCACATCACCTCAGTAAGCGTGAGGAGCACAACACTGAACCAGCAAGGTTCTGGTTACATCAAGTGACGGTGTTTGCGCTCGATAATACCTTTCTGTTGGGATACATTTGTAGATATATATATATGTCTTTGTATTGTTTTTCTTTTTTTTTCTGTTCTTTCGTCTAGCATATGTAATTTGCCCATAGGCCTATTCTCTATATAATAGAGCCTAGGGTTCATGGAATAAACATTTCTTTGTCTTTTCCCAACACGATATCAGAGCAACGGTCCTACAACAGAGCTCTCGAAACCCTAACTTTAATGCCTACTTTCAAGCCTCGCTGCCGCCATCCATCTCCTTTGGCGGTAACCCTGCAACCGCTCATCATCATTGTCTCTGCCTAACCTCGGCACCATCCGCTGGTTGCTTGTGCTGCACGCTGGTCTGCCACACCATCTCGGCACCGCTTCCGTTGTCTCGGCTTCCTTCGTATTGAGCGAGCCATACTGCCCCTTCCCCGAGCGAGCCATACCACCCCTTCCCTTGGCAGTACCCTCCTCAAGCGGCTTCCTGCATCGTATTGCCCCATCCAACACACGTAGAGAGCACTCGCAAGATCCACCAGTTTGACTCTTCTTTTTTCTCTCTGTCTTCCTTAATTTATTGTCTTGGTTTCCTCTTTTCTTTTGTCTGTGTGCCTTTAGTTCTCCTTTGGCTGTCTTTAGTTAGGGGAAAGCAGGCTCTGAGTCCCTCTGTCTATAGCTATAGATAGGTAGAGTCAAAGGAAGTCGCATACGACTGAAACATTCTATTTACCTTAGCCGAATTCAGACTCTTGACTTCAGTCTAAAGATGTCTGAGGGCAGAAGACTCTTCGAATGAGCATTCTTTATCATTTCCAGGTACCACCGCCAATTCTAGGCCTCATCACGTGGCCCGCTTCTTTGGAAGTTGGATTTGATTGCATAAGTCTACACTTGCAATCAAATCCCTATATGTAATGGTAGACAAAGTTTCGGTGGTCTACAAAACCCTAGTCTTCTACGCCCAACATTATGTCATAAAGTAAAGTAGATATCGCCACCACTGGCGCTTTCAAAGGTCTAGCGCCAATTGTCAAGATGGATGGGACGAACTATGAGCTTTGGGCCATGTAGTTCATGAGCTTCATGAAGTCGATGGGTAAGAAGCTTATTCCTACCAAGGAAGAACTGGCGGATAAGACATGGTTGAATGCCTCATGGGAAGTTGATGATGCTTATGCTCATGTATGACTATCAGGTACCTTGATACATGATATTGCAAATGATGTCTTATACCAACCCACTGCCAAAGCGATGTGGGACATATTTGCTGCCACATATTCACATGTAAAGAATGAAATGAAGATTTATAACTGCAACATGATATCTTTACGGTGAAAAAAAATGGACGGCCCTTGCACGCTCACTATACTGCCTTGTGTGGGATGTTTGTGAAGCTTCATAGCTTCATGCCTCTCACATTAACACTAGGGGAATTGAAGACGTTTGGGAATGCAATGATGGTTGGTGTATTCCTAGCATCTCTTGACTCACAGTACGAGATAGCGTGCTCCCAGATACTGGTAGATGCTACTATTTCTCCCTTGGAGGAAGCTTTTCGCAGACTCAATCGGATCAACATTTCTTTGCTGAGCTCTATGACGAACTCATGTACAGTGGCCACATGCCGGGGTCGAGGTGGCTTTTTTCATTTTCGTAGTCGTGGAACTCAACCACTATGCACATACTGTCATTGATCTTGACACTCAGATGAAACATGTTATTCTAAGCATGGATTTCCTGCATCAACCCATGTAGCAAAATATCCCCATCATCGGGCCACTCCTCATGTAGCTCCACTCTCATCAGACCAGTGATATGATGAGCTTGTTTCTCTGTTGGGAAATCTCATGCCTCCTGCCTTCTCCTCTTCATCTATTTCAGAGGACAAGCTACTACCAGATCCAATACCTCAGGTAGCATTCATGCCTTTACATCTTATCGTGGTTTAGACATTACATAATAGGTTACGGATTCCGGTGCAACACACCATTTGTGTCGAAATGGGGACCAACTCAACTCTTACAGGCAGGTTCCTCTAGAGAGGATTGTGCTTATAGCAGATGGTATTCATTCCCCGATTACATGACATGGGGAGATTAGCTTGACACTTTCTATACGTTTACAGAACGTGTTACATTCACCAGATGTTTCTATGAATTTGTTATCTATTTGTCAGATTACGAAGATCTTCATTTGTCGAGCTATTTTTGACACATCTTCGCTTGTATTTCTGGACATCCTTATGAGCAAGGTGATTGGTCATGGCCCTGAGCAGGGTGGCCTATATCATTTGGTTCGGACCCCTTTTGCAGGTCTCTCCTCCCATTTTGCTGGATCTGTCTCATGGCATCTGCGCTTTGATTATCTTCCGCTAGAGAAAATGTGTCGTGTTTGCCTCAGATTTCTCCTCAGTAATCCTTTCAGTGTGAGGCATATCAGTTGGGGAAGCATCATAGGCCTGTCTTTTCCAGTCGTCAGAGTCGGAGTAGTAGCTCCATTTTTTTTATTTTTTTCATATTTATATTTTGGGTCTAAGTCATGTTCCCAATCATCAGAGACACATTTATCTTGTTGTTGTGGATGAATTTACTCGTCTGTCATGGGTTTTCTTATTATAGAATAAATCTGAAGCTGGAGATATTATCAAAAACTTTATCAATGAAGTGCATAATGTTTTCTCTTTATCTGTGAAGTTTGTAAGAACTGGCAATGCTTTGGAATTCTGTACTCATGCTCTCTCCAATTTCCTTTTAAGTTGTATTATTCATCAAACATCGTGTGCCTGTACCTCCCTGCAAAATTGTGTTGTTGGGAGAAAACATCCCCATGTGCTTGATGTTACCAGAACCCTTCTTATTTAGAGTCGTACTCGGCATTCTTTTTGGGTGATGCTGTCCTCACGACATTGTATCTTGTGAATCACATGCCATCGTCTGTCTTGGGTGAGAAAATTCCCTTTTCCCTTGTATTTCCTGAAAAAGGATTGTTCTCACCCACTCATGTTTTTAGCTCGGTCGCCTTTGTTCATCAGCTATCTCCAGGTCTTGACATGCTCTCTCCCAGAGTTGTCAAGTGTGTTTTTGTTGGGTGCTCTAGGATACAAAAAAGGGTATAAATGCTATGATCCACTGCGTTGGAAGTATTATGTTAGCGCTGATGTTGCCTTTTTCGAGTCAGTAATGTACTTTTGCCCTACGGATGATCGGTTGACTTAAATAGACTTCGATGATGAAATCTACATGCCACCACCACCATCGACACCACCCCCACCATCGCCACCACCTTCACCTTCTTCTCCACCTCCTATACCCTCAGCTCCCATTATCCATGTTCCACCATTGCCACATTAATATACTTGCCTACCTACCTCTCTCCTCATGGTCAATGCCCATCGTCTAGCGCACATCAGGTATGTTCTTAATACATTGTTCCTAACGATGGATCTGGTGCTTTGCCTGAGCCGAGTACTTTACCGGGACAAAGCATACATGTTGCTGATATGGACATTCATATTGCTCTTCGAAAGCAGAAGCGTAGCTGTGCTTCATTCCCTCTTGCATCCACAACCTCCTTTGATCACTTGACTGGAGACTTCAGGAAATTTGCAGTTGCATTGTTTGCCGTGGAAATTCCACGGAATTATCAGAAGGCGATGCAGAATAGTTGGTGGCACCTACCTATGGAAGAAGAGATTGTTGCTTTACAGTCGTGGGATAGTCGTGGGATACCTGGACTTTGATTTTTGCCCCTAGTAGAGCTTCTGTTGTCAGTTGCAAGTGGATGTTTACTTTTAAACACCATGCAGATGGGAGTCTGGATCGGTATAATGCTAGACTGGTTGTTCGTGGCTTTACTCATTCTCGCCATGAAGTGGATTATCTAGACACATTCTCGCCAGTTGCTTGCCACTCCACTCTTTGTATTCTTCTTTTTGTTGTTGTGGTACACGATTGGCCTCTCTTTCACCTTGATGTTAAAAATGCCTTTTTTGTATGGCGATCTAGAGGAAGAAGTCTACATGCTGCGACCCCCTGGGTTTGTTGCTGAGGGGGAGCATCTGCCTGTTTGCAGACTTCATAAGGCAATATATGGCCTTAAACAGAGTCCAAGGGCATGGTTTCAGAAGCTCTCAGACTTAGTTGAAAGACAAGGATTTCAATTGTCAAATGCGGATCATTCATTATTTGCACTGATGCGCAAGGAATAAAAAAGCAAAGGAATTTTAGGCCGATAGTTTGTTACCAAGGAGCTTGGAACACTACGATATTTCTTGGGATTAGAATTTGCCTGAAATCAGCAGGGTCTTGTGATGACCCAGTGAAAGTATGTGACAAATATGCTTATTGAGACGAGAATGATTGGATGTCAACTTGCTACCACTCTTATGGACCTTAGTATGAGGTTATATGATGATGATACTGACAGAGAATTACTGTGAAAGCTTCTTTATGTTACTATAACCATGCTGTATATCTCATTTGCAGTTAACCGGGTGAGTCAATTCTCTGAGCAACCCCGACAGGTACCCATTTATGTTGTGTATATGATATTGAGGTACCTCAAATCTTCTCCAAGCATAGGATTATGATTCAGAAGGACGCCACTTACTATTGCTCCATGCGCTGATGCAGACTATGTAGGATGTCGAAAGGATAGAAAGTCCACTTCAGGTTTTGCGATCTTTGTTGGTAGCTCTCTCGTCTCTTGGAAGAGTAAGAAGTAAATTGTGGTCGCCAGGTCCAACATTGAATCTGAATATTGGGCTATGGCATAAGCTAGTACAAAAATGACGTGGGTTCAAACGGTACTAGCAGATTTACATATAGATATACCTCTTCCTATGCAGCTACAATGTGATAATCAGACGTTTCTATTTATTGCTAACAATCTTGCATTTCATGATAGAACTAAGCATATTGAAGTGGACTGCCACTATACAAGGGACATGATTCAAAAAGCTTTTATCTCTACCACTCATGTTAGATCTGGGAATCAAATGGCATACAACTTCTCCAAGGCTTTGCTCAGAGGGTCTTTCCAGAAATGTTTATCTAAGTTGAGCATGATTGACATCTATGTTTCATTTTGAGGGTGAGTTTAGATATTTATATTTATGTCTTTGTACTATTTGCCTATTTTTCTGTTTTTTCGTCTTGCATATGTAATTTACCCATAAGCCTCTCCTTTATATAAGAGAGATTACGGTTCATGGAATAAACATTAAGCACATGCGGTCTGGTGAACAATGCCAAGAGATCTAAGAAACTCAAGAAAATCTAGAAAAATCATCAACAACGACCAGATAAAATCGGTGTCTCTAGTGATTAGGGACACGACTCAGACCTTAGATATTTAAATGATGGAGCTCAAATAACTAAGAAGTGCTACGATTTTGACGAGATGAAAAGGAGGAACGGTGGTGCTTCCCAACCTGGCAGGCCTCGCACTAGAAGGAAGATCATGTGGAAATATGTGGGAGGACATGCCACAACTTTTACAGAGGAAGGTGACCAAAACGAAGATGCCACAGGTACGGTGAGGCTGGTCTAGTAGAAATAGTAGAGACACCAACATGAGGGGGTTGACTAATCTATAGATCCCCGCTGCTCACGATCACATCCAATCGTCCTGCCTGTGAGTATGTCCTAAAACACAAGAGACGAGGGGTCAAAAATGACACGACAATGCAAATCCTTAGTAATCTGACTAATAGAAAGTTAGTTCATCTGAAAATCAGGGACAAATAAAACATTTTGAAGGCACATGGATGGCGTCAGATACACCTCCCATGTCCTTTGATGGGTAAGTGTATCCCATTAGGAATGACAATCCATCTACCGGGAGGTATAGTCTTGTAGGACCTCAACAAGGCTCTTTCTCCACACAAATGATGGGATGCACCAGTTTCCATGATCCACTCTGTCATATTTGCCTCGCTACTACTAGTAAAAGCGTAAGAAATACCCGAGGAGCTAGGAGAGGCTCTGGCTGCGGAATCCCTAAATCCTATCGTGGTGGTACCTACCACTGGAGTCATGATCTTTCATATACGATAGGCGATGTCATATAGGCGTGGATCAGATAGGGAAGATGGAGTCTCTGAAGACTCGATCTGTTCTTCCACACCAGCAGATGCAGGACATCCATGCTTTTGGTAGCATGTATCATTTGATTGTCCTGGTTGACGACAGTAGGTGTAAGGACCATGCTAACGTCCCCCACCTCTGCCACGTGGGGTACGCACTCTGAACGGGTTGAACCCTCCTTTGACGTGAGAAGCTGCCATTTCTGAAGAGGATTGTGGAGTGGAAGCAGGAGGAATAAGAAGCTTGCTGAGACGGTTATAGGCCTCCTCCATGGGAGGTATGGTTGCCCCAGTGAGGAGCTATGTACGTGCAATATCATACTCCTAGTCGAGTGCATCTAAGAAAACCCCAACAATCGTGGAGTTCCTATATGCCACATGCTGCTATGTAGATATCGTAATAGGCATGAAGCTGTGAAGCTTCTCGAACTTGCCTTGGAGCAAGGAGTAGAACGCGTGTAGAGGACAACCATTCTGCTTAGCCTTATAAATGTCAACCTGAAGCTGAAGAATCTTGGCCTCATTTTTTGCTTTGGAATAGGTGGATGTCAATGTGTCCCACATTGGGCTGATTCACAATATCATTGACTTTCTTCATGGTGAGGGTCCCGGAGAGTCAAATACATGCTTGCACATCATCTTGCTTTCTAGAGGCATTGGTCCCAGTCTTATCCGTCGTCCCTGACTTTGGCAGGATATGCTCCTTGTTATTGCACCGCATAAGGTTAAGAAACTGCATGGACCACAACTTGTAGTTGGTCCCATCCATCTTCACGATGGGAGTCGGGCCCTTGAACGCGTCGGATGAAGAAAAAATATCCCCCTTGTTCTCCGACATGATGAAAGAAGGCCGGAAAATGGAATTCGACTGGGAAGTAGACTGATTGTAGCAAGTCTACATGATAATTTGGAGGATTTGTTGTACATGTGGACTCATACAACCATCATCGTCAATCTTTGGTGCGCTAGGATTGGAAAACGTGATTTATAGGTCTGAATTCATGTTTTCCGGTCAAAATCAGAGCAGTTTTTCAAAGGAGCACGGACATGCATGGGGGCACAAGAAAGGAGCACGGTAGGTGCAACAGCCCCAGGGGCATCCGGGCAAGGCTCAGGGGCAGCCTGGGGCCTTGGCGGCGGTCTGCGAAGGGATCACGGGGAAAATGCTTAGTTTTGATTTTGGTTTTGTTTTAGTACTGCAAATTTATTTGCTTTCTATATTTATTCAAAGAGTGACTATTTGCTATGAAAGATGGTTACCATTCTCCTCATGTAGATTTTTCCTGGTGTAGTTTTTTTCCCTTCTAACAATGATGTTAGTATTCTCTGCGTATTTTATTTTCTTCTCTACAATTCAAACTCATTCAGTTTATTGATTGATTAGATAAATGATGGGAATTTGGTCTTGATGGACGTTGGTTGCGAGTTCCATGGTTATCTCAGTGATCTTACGCGGACTTGGCCACCATGTGGTAGATTTACTTCCGCTCAGGTATTAGGCTGGCCTCTTCATTCCGGGCTAAATGATTATCTTTCATTAGGTGGAATATTGTTAGTACACTTGCAACTGTTTGTCCACACATTCCTGATTCCAGGTGCAATGTTGGTTGATATTTATTTAGATATGCTGAAGCTGTAAGAAAGATTTTCTTGCAAAAGATTTCATATAATATTTTATCTTCAAGAGAGTTGAATGTAGGAACATATATCAGTTTTCTTGTTCATATGTCAAGGGCTGGTAAGGTTTTGTGCGTTGTATTGAATTAAAGCACATGCTCTAGTGCTTGTGTGCCCCCCCAATCAATTCCTTTGAGTTTCAGCCTTGCGACTGTAGTCCCCAGGCTGTCTTTCATGGGTTAGCGGGGCCCCTAATCTGCATGGACCAAGGATAAGGTTCATCGTTTACAGCATGGAATACCATGGTATCTAATTATCTTGTTTGTAAGAAAATATATCGTGCCGAAGGGGAGAAGAGACCTTGATTTTGTCATAATTCCAAATCGTGCCTTCTCTTGTGCCAATTTTTGTCTTTCAACTGTTTGAACATCTAGCACTAGATAAAAAAATACAATTTTCATGGGTTATCTTAAATACCAGCAACCATACAATCAAAAGGAAGATGGGTATAAGAAATTTTTCATTGAAAATAGTCCAAAAAATTTGAAAACATAGGGGAAATTTGTTGAGCAAAGTTTATATTTCTATCTTAATACAGAATTTTGCTTCTCCTTGATTATTTTAGTTTTGTTATAATACCTCAAGAATGTGAGGAAAGTCTTTGTTGTTGTGTATAATACCTCGGGTATTTTGGATGTATTTACTAGTGTGTTCTAACGTGAATCAAGTCTCCTGATCTCACAAGTAGAGCGCTTTTCCAGTTGTCTTGCCATTTATATGATTATTTTTCGAGTTTCATTATTTGATGTTTAGTAGGTTGTCACACAAAAGATGGGCGTGATAATAATATTTATTTATATCTATTTAAAGCTGGGTTTCTTTTACAAATATTGACACATGGAGCTATGTGGAGAGGTCTCCCAGCACCACTTCTCCGTGTTCTCTCTCTCTCTCTCCTAAGTTACTCTCTATTTTTCCCTTTAACCAAAACGTGACATGCCATCTCACATTCCTTCCCCATCTCTCTCTCTCTCTCCAAGTACTACATGTTTTCTCCCTCCATTTTTAATGTCATGCTCTCATGTCCCCCTCTCCTTTCCTCTCAATGGGATATACTTATGCTTAAATTTTCCTACTTATGCAAATTCTATATATCTCTATCCGTGGAGGTTATCCTATTCTAATAAATTGAATAATTACGATACTAATAATATCTTGCATAAATGCCATATCAAATAAAAATTTATAGAAAAATATAATATTTAAATGGAATGAATTTAATGGGAGTTTCATAGGAACCGTTAAACATTTAATCCATAGGACAAGTTTAATAAAATCGTTTGGAAATATTTATAACTCCAATTATAATAAATGAGCAAGGGGAGAAAATAGAATAGAGATATAAAGGCAATGTGATAATTTTATATAAAAATGTTGACATGCTATTATCAATTTTTATTTTGTATTTATTTATTTGTATTCAATAATTTGTTATCGATATTTCATTAAAGTATTATGTAAAAATTTACAGGGATAAGTACTGTCAAACTAAGAAAATAGTATTGTAGTATGCACATACATATCGTAATAGACTTATTAAAGTCATATTTGATATGTGTATGTGTTAATTGGAATATTTAAAATAAAAATAATATAAATTACAACTTTAATATTGCATTATATTATGTTTTCCACTCTCATGTCTCATCTAACATAGATATATTATTTTTCATTTATTTTTGCATATCACCTTCAAATTTTTGAAGTAAATTGTAACTTACACTTAAAATTTTAATTCAAGAAAATATCAAGCAAAGATTTATTTGGAATTAAGTTGTACCCACGATCAATCACTATTAATTTATTCTATCCGTGTTGGATTTTTTTGTTTTTTATTGGATTTTAGTTTTTGAAATTAATTATTTTCAACCAACATTTGTTTCAAATTGTAATAGTATATTCTTAACAAATAATAATTTGGATAGAGATTACATTTGGATCGTGTAAAAAAATAAAAAATAAAAAATAAAATGAAGTGTATATTGATATTACAATTTATATACCCAATGGATATGTTAAAATCTAACTATCAAGTTTCAAAAAGACATAATGAGAAGATAAAATAAATTGTAATATTTATTGTTATTGTTATTGATCTGTTAGCATATTATTTATAACTTAACATTGGCAACAAACGAAATTGTAAAATCCTTATCTTTATATTTGATAGTCATTGTAACGATGTAGATAATCTAATGTTAAGACAACGTTAAATGAGTTTTTCTTATTTTTAACGTTGTTACCATAGCAAGACATACATTGCATGACATCTTTGATTAAACATGTAAAAGAATGTAATTGTGCTTGAAGGGTATATTAAACCACGTCTACTTGATGGTTATTTTACAATATTAAACTATTGTATATAATGGGAGTAAAGGTAAATTCCTTCACATCAAATTTTTTTATTTATTAAAAATTTAAAATAAATCATTTGATATGATGTAAACTTTTTATAATATTTTTTTGCTTGTTTACAAAGAAATAGAACAACTTAGTACTTTATTTAACATCAAATCAGCCCAATTTTATTCGTTGCAAAGCGTTTTACATCCGAGTTGTATTAATCAGATAGAATTGGGATTTGTGGGTAAAGTAGAACCATGTTTTCTACTTTTCATCCCTTCCATAAGGACATTACCCTTTTCACCTTGTGGATATTTATATTTTTTGATGCAGGAGACTAAGTTAGAAAGGCTGTGATCAAACGTAGAGGAGCCTTCAGGGTTCTAGATAGATTTTTGAGTGGTAGAGTCGGCTATTCAGTTGGGTGGCATCCTCATTGGCTAGAATGTGAACATGTTCGTGGTACATGATTTCCTCTTGGTCTTGGGTGCTCATGTGGTGAATTTATTGCTCAAGAGGTAGGTTGATGATTTTCTTTTCATGACTACATCTGTGTCCATGTCCACTAGTTCTTAATTGATTTCGCCGTGGATGGATTTGAGAGAAGCCAGATTGAATTTACATAGATTACCTTTAGTTGTAGGTGGAGATTTCAATATTACTTTGTTGTCGGCACTTGGCAAATCATCCTTGTGGTGTTTAGGGTCTTAACTCGAACTGATATGGTTTTTCAACATGGATTTAAGCAAATCAGTGCCGACAACATATCAGTTCATTGGGGCGTTCCCTACTTTCTTAAAAAAATACTATTTAAGAAGTTGCCTCATGACAGTCGGATCTTTTCAACATGGATTTAAGCAAACATACAGATTTCGTTGGGGCGTTCCCTACTTGCGACGTATTGCATCACCCGAATGCAATGGAAAATTGGCAAGGGCTGCTACATCGCAGCCCGGATGTAGTTCAAAATTTGCAAGGGTTCTCGCATGAGGAACGCATGCGGGTAATTAAGCTAGTTCTGCTGCATCATCGTTTGTATACAGTCCAAATTTACAAGGATTCTCGCATAATGGACGCATGCAAGTAAAGAAGTTAGTCCAAAGGAGATTGCAACAGAAGTTGCGGATTGGTAGTTGGAATATTGGCACTTTAACTGGAAAATTGATGGAGATAGTGGATACGTTGGAAAGAAGGAAGATTCATATACTATGTCTTCAAGAGACTAAATGGGTTGGAGAGAAAGCAAGGGAGATCGAAAAGACATGCTTTAAACTTTGGTATTTAGGTAAAGATATGGGTAGAAACGATGTTGGAGCGGTTATTCATAAGGATTTGAAGTATTGTGTGGTTGAGGTGCAAAGATTCGGGGATCGGATTATTTTGCTAAAATTGGTGCTTGAAGAAGAAATTCTGAATATAATCTCAGTTTATGCACCACAAATTGGTTTAGATGAAAGGAGTAAACAAGTTTTTTGGGAGGATCTAGATAAGATTTTACAAGGAATCCCACAAAGAGAGATGATTTGCATAGGTGGAGATCTTAATGGACATGTGGGAAAAGATGCTTCAGGGTATGCTAGTGTTCATGGAGGACATGATTTTGGGGATAGAAATGAAGAGGGAAAAGTCATACTGGATTTTGTAACGACATATGATCTTTTCATAACAAACACTCTCTTCAAGAAGTGGGAGGAGCATTTAATTACTTATAAGAGTGGGCCAACTAGAACACAGATAGATTACTTTGCGTTGAGGAGAAGAGATCGGTTGTGTTGTAAAGACTGCAAAGTAATCCCAGGAGAGAGTTTGGTAACCCAACATCGATTGTTAGCCTTGGATGTACAAACAAAAGGGCTGGTAAAGAAAAGGAGGGTTCCTAAGATCACTAGAACTAGATGGTGGAATCTTCCACTGAAGCAATCGAGCTTCAGGGAAACAGTTTTAGAAGACTTATCTTGGTATTGTTGCGGAAGTGCAAATAAGATGTGGGAGGCAGTAGCATCTTGTATCCGAATGGTAGCCAAAGAGATGTTAGGCGAGTCAAAGGGAGGAGCTCCTGGTCAAAAGGAGGCTTGGTGGTGGAGTGAAGGGTGCAAGAGAGGCTAAAAATTTAAAGAGCATGCTTTAAGGCTATGTCTACGGATAAAACAGAGGAAACGATCACAAACTACAAAATAGCGAAGAAGAAAACGAAGAAGGTTGTAAGCGAAGCTAAGTCAAAAGCTTATGAAGTTTTGTATAAAAATCTTGACGCTACGGAGGGCCAGAAGGATATATATTTAGGTTGGCCAAGGTAAGCGAAAGAAAGACCAAAGACCTTTCTCAAGTGAGATGCATTAAGGACGAGGAAGGTCACGTGCTTGTTAATCAGAAGGATATAGAGACTAGATGGGAGCAGTATTTCCATAAACTTTTCATTGGGGAAGAAAATAACTAGATCACTTTGGGTGATCTAGCTAGTAGTGAAAGTTACTTGAATCGTGCAAGCTATAGACGGATTCAAAGAAAGGAAGTAGAAGAGACTTTGAAGGTTATGAGACATGGGAAAGGTGTAAGACCGGATGACATCCCTGTAAAGTCTGGAGAGTTTTAGGTGAGCACGGTCTAACTTGGCTTACGAATCTATTCAATGTTATTTGGAGAAGCAAGAAAATGCCTGAAGATTGGAGGAGTATCGTGGTGCCTCTTTATAAGAATAAAGGAGACATTCAAAATTGTTCTAATTACAGAGGTATCAAGCTGATGAGTCACACTATGAAAATTTGGGAACGTATGATCGAAAGAAGGTTGAGGCAAGTTTCTAAAGTAAAAGAAAACCAATTCGGATTCATGTCAGGTCGTTCAACTATTGAAGCCTTACATTTGCTGATGAGAACAACTGAGATTTATAGAGCTAAAAGGAAGAACCTCCATATGATCTTTATTGGAAGGCTTATGATTCTGTCCTGCGAGAGATATTGTGGAGAGTTTTTGAGAAGAGACAAGTACATGTCCTGTACATTAATCTCATAAAGGGCATGTATGATTGGGCTTTATCTTGTGTAAGGTTCCCGTCTGGGAAGATTGGCTATTTTGACATCAACATTGGTTTACATCAAGGTTCAGCTTTGAGTCCATTTCTTTTTACTTTGATTATCGACGAGTTGACAAGTCACATTCAAGATGAGTTACCTCGGTGTATGTTATTTGCTGATGATATTGTGTTGATTGACGAGACTGGAGATGGAGTAAATGAGAAGCTTGAGGTTTGGAGACATGAGTTGGAGAGTGAAGGATTTCGTATAAGTAGGGCTAAGACAGAATATATGGAGTGCTCCTTTGATGGAAGCAATGGTGAATGAATCGAGGTGAAGATTGGTGATGATAACATTTGGAAGAGAGATTCTTTTAGATATCTGGGATCTATTTTGCAACTGATGGGGAATATGATGGAGATGTTACTAATAGAATAAATGCAGGATGGCTAAAGTGGAGAGGAGCCTCTGCTGTTCTCTATGATAAGAAAATTCCTTTAAAAATTAAAGGAAAGTTTTACAAAGCAGCTGTGAGACCTGTTATGCTCTATGGATATGAATGTTGGCCTGTGAACCATAGGCACGTGCAGAGAGTGTCTGTAGCAGAAATGAAAATGCTAAGGTGGATGTGTGGACACACACGTAAAGATCGGATTCGGAATGATGCAATCAGAAAGAAAGTTGGTGTAGCTCCAATCGAGGATAAGATGCGGGAAAACCGTTTAAGATGGTTTGATCATTTGCAAAGAAGATCGGCTGATGCACCAGTTAGGAGATGCGAGTGTTGGGTTGTTGAGCCGGTAAAGAGAGGGCGAGGACGGCCCAAGAAGTGTTGGAAATAAACTATACGAAGGGATCTTAGTTTTATGGATATAATTCCGGGATTGACCTAAGATAGATCTGAATGGAGGCGAAGAATCCATGTAGCCGACCCTACTTAATTGTGGGAAAAGGCTTTATTGTTGTTGTTGTGTTTGGAGAGTTCCAATTTGAGTTGTGGACATGACCTATTGTAATTACACTTGGAGTAGTTTATCATCCAGATTAGACCCCTGTAGATTATTTCTTTCCATTGAAGTAAACTGCATTTCCAGCTCTCCTTGATGATGGTTTTAGCCAAGACGAGATGTAATCATATGCCGTTAGTTTGGAAGACCAGAGAGGAGCTCTTTCCCTCTTTTTAATTTAATTTTGAAAACATTCGTATTTTCTTGAGGTGAAATTTTAGGGATGATGATGGTTTGCTGGTCTTCTTGGCACTTAAGAGTTTTGGTTATGCTTCGGATGGTCTGCTCTTTGTCGTGTGTCATAACAATGTCATTTATATATACTAACATGGTACTTGCAATGTTCTCAATCCCACTAGAAAATAAGGATGGTTCGATTGTTTTTGTGGTCTTATTCAACAAACTTGCTTTTGACACACCATTGTGATTAGGAACATATATCACTTCCTATCGATCTTTATATCGAATTGCCACATTCTTTATATCTTGCTGATGAAAAGATCAACCATTGTGTACGACCACACGGAATAGGCTCCAAAGAGTCCACATATATGCCATTGGAAAGAAAATGTCGAAAAAGTTCGTCATATATATAGGACTTATCCAATGAGCCCTGAGCTCATTGGCATCTTAGTGTGCACACATCTACAACCATTCATCAAGTCCGACCAAATGACGTTCCAATTTGGTAAGAGACGGTTTTGGCAACAACAATGTGTTCTTTCTGTTTTTAAAATAATAATAATGCGAATCCAGGCCTTTCCTTGAAAAGGAGGTCGTTGTTGCTAAATCATTCCTTGCATACACAACAATCGCGATTAAAATTCCAAAATGAGAAATGTAAATTCAGCTATTTTGGAATTAAAACGATGGATTTAATATTCCATTATAATACTGAAAATACGTTTTTTTTTCTTGTTTTTGATTCATAGGGAAATGATGTTTTAATTCAACAAACTTATTGATCACATTTCATCAAGTAAATGATTGTTGCGAGATCAAATGCCAAAAAGAATGGTCAGTAATTTACATATGTAATATTACCTTGTAGAGAGTTAAGAAATTCAGCGACATTAGTCAAGTAATATATATGTAGTTCGTAAGTAAATTATTGTTATGAGATTAGTAATATATTTTGTTGAGATATTTCTACTTTACTTTCTATGTATCTTTTCGTTTATTTTATTTTCTCTTGTCCATCATAGGTAATTTACCCATAGGTGTCTCCTTATATAAGAGAGCCTAGGGTTACAGGAATGAACAATTTTCTTATTTCCTCCAACATGGTATCAGAGCGACGGTCCTAGACCGGAGCTCTCGAAACCCAAAACCCTGACCCTACCTCCGGCCTCCCCTCTCGCGCGTCGCCCTGCACCAGCCTCGTGCGTCGCACCGGCCTCTCGCGCGCCACCCCGCTCGTGCGTCAACCTAGCGCGCCACCTCGGCTCGCGTGAGTCACCCCCGCGAGCCATTGGTGCGCACCCCTCAGATCTTGCGCATCGGCATCGTTGATTAGATGATGGGTTAGCGTGCTAGATTCTACACTTGCACACAAACCCATATATGTCTGTGTAGACATACAATCTTTTGCTCTACAGACCCGTAGTATTCTTCTTCGGGCAATATGTCTGAGAACAAGGTTGATGTACCCGCCACATGCGCATTCAGAGGTCCATGCCTATTGTAAAGATGGACAGGACGAATTATGAGCATTAGACTATGCAGTTCATGAGCCTGATGAAGTCCAATGGTAAGAAGAATACTCTTACCGAGGATGAGCCGGTGGAGAAGATCGGGGTGAATGTGTCGTGGGAGGCTGACGATGCCTATGTCAAGGTCTGGCTTTCTGGTACATTGACGATCGAGATCGCCAATGATGTGTTACATCAGCCTACTGCAAAGGCGATGCAGGATATTCTCCCAACGACTTATTCTCTAGCGAGGAACGAAACGAAGATCCTCCAATTCCAACATGACATATTCACTGTGAAACAGAACGGACGCCCTCTAAACTCATTGTATACATCCTTGCGTGGGATATTTGAGAAGCTTCACAGTTTCATGCCATTAACGGCTACTCTAGAGTAGCAAAAGACATATAGGAATGCTACCATGGTTGGGGTATTACTAGCAGCCCTTGATCCTGAATATGTTGCTGCTCGATCCCAGATTCTAGCAAATGCCACAATACCCCCATAGAGGAAGTATTTCGCAGGCTCAGCTGAATCACTATTCCGTCCACCACCACTAGCCAGCCTTCCTCAACCATGGCAGCTTCTCGAGGAAGAGGAGGTCATCCCAACTTCCATGGACGTGGACCTCGTGGCAGAGGTGGTCACGCTCGTTAAACATGTACCTTTTGTCATCGCCAAGGGCATACTGAGGAAACATGCTATTCCAAGCATGGTTTTCCTGCGTCGGCTAGGGTTGCAAACCAGATTGAGTCCCCTGCTGCTTCAATGTTAGATCAGAGATTTGATCATCTAGTGGCCAGATTGAGAGATATTATACCCCTTTTTGCATCACCATCTTCGGCAGATCATTTAGATGTGGCTTCCTCAGCATCAGCTAGTACCTATGCTACAGCTAGCACCTCAGGTACTTATGTTTTTACATCTTGTCATGGGTCTGTCCTTACAGAGTGGATCATGGACTCCGGTGCAACACTTCATATCTTTGGAGACAAACATCAGCTTTCATCATATAAACAAGTTCCGACAGGAAGAACAGTTGTGATAGCTGATGGAACTCATACCCAGATCACATGACAGGGGGAGATTATTTGGACGCCTTCGACGCGTATACAGGATGTGCTACATGCTCCTGATTTCTCTATGAATTTACTTTCTATTAGTCATATTACAAAGGATTTGCACTGCAGAGCCATTTTTGACCCATCGTCTCTTGTGTTTCAGGACATTCTTACGGGCAAAGTGATTGGGTGTGGCCATGAGCGTGGTGGCCTTTATCGCCTGGTTCGAACTCCCTATGCTGGCGTATCCTCTCATTTGTCGGGATCAATCTCTCTTTTCACATGGCATCTCCGATTTGGTCATCTCCATCTTCAGAAGATGTGTCATATTCTGTCGCAGATCTCACCCAGTACTTCTTTTCAGTGCGAAGCGTGTCAGTTGGGAAAGCATCATCGGTCTGCCTTTCCTACTCGTTAGAGTCGGAGCAGTAGTTCCCCTTTTGAGCTGTTTCATAATGATATATGGGATCCGAGTCGTGTGCCTAATCATCAGGGACACATGTTTTATCTTGTAGCTGTGAACGATTTTTCTCGATTGTCATGGATATTTCTTTTGAAAAATAAATTCTGAAGCAGGGAATGTGATCAAAACCTTTATTATTGAAGTGAAAAATATTTTCTCCGCATCTGTGAAGTTTGTGCGAACTGACAATGCTTTGGAGTTTCGTACTCGTGATTTATCTCATTTTCTTTCATCAAAAGGGATTATTCATCAAACTTCTTGTCCCTACACCTCTCAACAAAATGGCGTTGCTGAAAGAAAGCATCGTTATCTGCTTGATGTTACTTGGACTCTTCTCATTCAGAGTCGTACACCACATTCGTTTTGGGGATATGCTGTTCTCACAACATGCTATTTGGTGAATCGCATGTCGTCGTCTGTCTTGGATGAGAAGACTCCTTTCTCTATGGCTTTTCTTGAAAAGGAGTCATTCTCCCTTACTCCACGTGTGTTCGGATATGTGACGTTTGTCCACAAGTTGTCTCCTGGCCTTGACAAGCTCGCCCCTAGAGCTGTCAAATGTGTGTTTGTTGGATACTATAGGACTCAGAAGGGATATAAGTGTTATGATCCTTTGAGCAGAAAATACTATATTACTGCGGATGTCACCTTCTTTGAGTCGGTAATGTTCTTCTTCCCGACAGGTGATTGGTTAGTTTCATCAGACTTGGACAATGAGATCTACATGCCACCTCCTCCCATACATGCTGTACCTCCACCACCATCTACTCCACCACCACCTTCTCCACTACCACCACCACCTTCTATGCCCCTTGTTCCATCCTTTCCTAAGTTTTACACGCGTCGGACTGCGCCTACTCATGGCTTTCGCCCAACACTCACGGAGCCCCAAGTTTGTTTTGATAACATAGCTCCTAACGATGTGTTTGGAGTTGTATCGGTGCAGGAGTCATTGCAGAAAAAGAGCTCTCAGATGGAGGGCGTTGTATCTGACCTGGACATTCCTAGTGCAGTTCGAAAGCAGAAGCGCTCTTGTGCTTCTTATACCTTGGCCTCTCAGGTCTCGTTTCATCATGTAACAATGGATTTTCAGAAATTTGCTGTGGCCCTATCTGCCGTGGACATTCCATGAAATTATGAGGAGGTATTGCAGGATAGTCGCTGGCGTTTAGCCATGGAAGAGGAGATGACAGCGCTAAAGTCGCGTGGTACATGGAGTCTTGTCTTTGCTCTTGTTGATGCATCCATTGTGGGATGCAAATGTGTGTTCACAGTGAAACACCGTGCAGATGGCAGCGTGGATCGTTCTAAGGCGAGACTTGTGGCACGAGGGTTCACCCAGAGCTATGGGGTGGACTATCAGGATACTTTCTCTCCGGTGGCCATGCATTCTACATTGCGTATTCTTCTTTCTGTTGTTGTGTTTCGAGATTGGTCGTTGTATCCACTCGATGTGAAGAATGCTTTCCTTTACGGCAGTCTTCAGGAAGCGGTCTACATGCATCAACCACCTGGGTTTGCTGCTGAGGGGGAGTGTCAGAAGGTTTGCAGACTACACAAGGCTATTTATGGCCTTAAGCAAAGTCCATGGGCATGGTTCCAGAAGCTTTCGAACTTGATAGAGCAACAAGGGTTTGTGCGATCGACTGCTAATGATTCCTTCTTTGTACAGAAGACACTGAGAGGTACTATCGTCATTCTTGTGTATGTTGATGACATTATTGTTACAGGAGATGATGAACAGGGCGTTCAGAGAGCCAAGAACTTCCTAGGTTAACAGTTTGTGACCAAGGATCTTGGACATCTACGTTACTTCCATTGGCTAGAGTTTGCCAGGAACCAGCGTGGTCTGGTTATGAAACGGAGGAAGTATGTTACAGATCTCCTCTCAGAGACATGCATGGCAGACTGTAGGCCGACCACTACTCTTATTGACCCGAGCATGAAGCTATATGATGATGGCACTGAAGAGGTCGGCAAGAGAACTTGGTAAGCTACACAAGAGAACATGATGATGGCTTCAAGAAAAGAGGAGATACAAGGTACTTGTTGGTAAGCTACTATATGTGACCACTACCAGGCCTGACATAGCCTTTGTTGTAAGCAAAGTGAGTCAGTTTATGGAGCAGCTGAGACAGACACATATGGATGTAGTCTATATGATTATGAGATACCTAAAGAATTCGTCGAGCACAAGACTTTTGCTCAGCAGGGGCACATCTCTCTCAATTACAGCATGTGTAGATGCAGATTATGCTGGATGTCCAAAGGATAGAAAGTCTACCTTAGGATTTGCTGTATTTATAGGGAATTCGCTAGTTTCCTGGAAGAGCAAAAAGCAGACTGTGGTTGCCAGATCGAGTGCTGAGTCAGAATATAGGTCTATGGCACATGCAAGTACATTAATGATGTGGGTCAGATCTGTCCTTACTGACTTAACTATAGAGGTGCCTCTCCCCATGAACCTCCAATGCGACAATCAGGCTGCTCTCTTCATTGCCAACAACCCCGCATTCCATGAGAGAACGAAGCATATTGAGGTAGATTGTCATTACACTAGAGATATGATCCAAAAGGGTCTGATTACTACCTCGCATGTTAGTTCAGGAGAACAAACTGCTGATATCTTTACCAAGGCTTTACTCAGGGAGTTGTTTCAGAAGTGTTCGTCCTAGCTGAGTATGATTGACATCTATGCTCCATCTTGAGGGGGAGTGTTGAGATATTTCTGCTTTCTTTGTATCTTTTCATTTATTTTATTTTCCCTTGTCCACCATATGTAATTTACTCATAGGCCTCTCCCTATATAAGAGAGCCTAGGGTTACAGGAATAAACAATCTTCTTACTTCCCCCAACATATTTAAATGTGACTTAATATTATATTCAAATGTGATTTAAAATACCTAAAGTAGAGGACAACAATTATGGAAATATGTCCCTTGTTTTACGTATTTTGAACATTCCAAAACAATAAATCCCTTTATTCTATTTTTGATAGATTTGATCTCCATATGAGAGATTATAATAAAAAATTTCAATAGAGTCAAGAATTGCCAATTAAATGATAGTGCTATCACGATATGTATTCTTACTGATGGCTCTTTGTTTATTACCGATATGTATGATTGAGTTATTGCATTTGATAGTGTATGTTACAGATGCTAATGTATTGGTAAAGTTATCACCAATGTAGTTGTGTAAAATAATTATATCATTGTGCAACTTACTAATATTGAGTTATTAATTACTTACAAATCATATTAGGTATAATGTATTTATTTAGTTTCATTATCATTGAAAATGGTACCATTTACTTATTTAAGAAAGTGGTTTACTGATGCGAGTTTCTGTGTTATTGATAATAGTTGTGGAATACCGACTAACTTTGAGTACTTATTATAATGTAGAAATTGCTGAAATTTCTAGATTGAATGTATTAACTAGTTAGTGTTGTCCATCTTGACAATAGGCGTTGGACCTCTGAATCCGACTTACTTTGAGTACTTATTATAATGTAAAAATTACATGTACGTGAATGTAGAAATTACTGGATTATTTTCTTACACATTAATGATTTATTGGTTTACTTATTTGTTGATTAACTGTTGTATTAGTTACATGAGTATTAGTTTTTCTAGATTGAATGTATTAATTAGTTAGTGTTGTTCAATGATTGTGATATAATGATTAGTAATTTGATAATATTTGGTTTATTTGATAATAGTATTTGTAGAGATATTTCTATGTTCTTTATGTACCTTTTCTTTATTTTTATGTCTTTATATCCATCTTATGTAATTTACCCATCGATCTCTCCTCTATATAAGCGAGCCTAGGGTTCCTAAGAATAAACAACTCTTCTATTTTCCCCAACATGTTATCAGAGTCATGGTCCTAGACCGAAGCTTCGTACCCTAACCGTAATCCACACCCGCCGCCTCATCACCCCCCTCTCTCGTCGCCGCCGATGTCGTTGTCTCCAGTCGAGCAGTGCAGTCACATCGTCACCCGATTCCACTCCTGACGCTGCCGTCCGGTTTCGTTCCAGCGATACCACCCTTCTACCAGCTGCCACCGAGCTGCTACTTCTTGACGTCGCCATCCTTGCCCCAGTTGCCACCGAGCTGGCCTATCCGTCGCCTCCATCAGTTCGACAACCCTCTCTGTTGTCGGCACCTATAGTCGCTGAACCAGCCGCTACTCGAGCTGATCTCTATATCTCGTCACCGACCTCTTGCTTGTATCGAGGTCTGTTTGGGTGGATGGATGAGTCCATATGTCTACACATGCATTTATATACTCACATGTCTGTGTAAACATTCGTCCTTTGGTCTACAAAATCCTAGTGATCTTTATCTGTCGACATGTCAGAAAACAAGGTCGACGTACCAGCCACATGCGCATTCAGAGGTCCAACGCCTATTGTCAAGATGAACGTGATAGACTATGAGCTCTGGGCTATGTAGTTCATGAGCCTTATGATGTATAATGGTAAGAAACATATTCTTACCGAGGAGGAGTCGGTGGAGAAAACTGGGGCTAATGTCTCGTGGGAGGCGGATCATGCATATGCCAAAGTTTTGGCTTTCAAGTACATTGACAATAGAGGTCGCCAGTGATGTGTTACATCGACCCACTGTTAAGGCGATGTGGGATATCCTCGATACAACTTATTCTCAGGCGAGGAATGAGTCCAAGATCCTCCAACTCCAGCATAACATATTTACTGTCAAGTAGAACAAACGCCCTTTGTATTCGTTGTATACATCCTTTTGTGGGATGTTTGAGAAGCTCCACAACTTCATGCTTCTTAAGACGACTCTAGAGCATCGGAAGACTCATAGGAATGTTATTATGGTTGGGGTATTCCTAGCAGCCCTCGATCCTGAATATGATGTTGCTCTCTTTCAGATTCTCGTGGATGCTACTATTCCTCCCATGGAGGAGGCTTTCAACAAGCTTAGCAGGATTACTATCCCATCCACTACCACTAGTCTGACTTCTTCAGCAATGGCAGCCTCCCGAGGTTGAGGAGGCTCTTATTTCTTTCGTAGACGTGGATCTCGTGGTAGAGGAGGTCACACTCGTCAACCCTGCACTTATTTTCATGCACGAGTACTATTCCAAGCATGGTTTTCCAGCGTCAACCCAATTAGCGAAGCAAGTTGAGTTTCCAGTTGTTTCTACTTTTGATGAGAGGTTTGATGACCTTGTTGCCAGACTTCGGGATATCTGCCTCTTGCTTCTTCATCATCTCCAGGAGACCATTCAGATGTAGCAGCTTCTGCCTCTACTTGGATTTCTGCTACGGCTAGTACCTCAGGTAGTACTTATGCCTTTACATCTTGTCATGAATATGAGATTACAGAATAGATTATGGATTTCGGAACGATACAACATTTATGTGGAGACAGAAATCAACTTGCAGCATATAGACGGGTTCCTCTAGGGAGAATCGTTGTGATAGCAGATGGGACTCATTCCCCGATCACAGGACAGGGGGGGGATCAGTTTGACGCCTTCGATGCATCTACAGAATCTGTTACATACTTCTGATTTTTCTGTGAATTTGTTATTTTTTAGTCAGATTACAAATGATTTGCACTGCTAGGCTATTTTTGACCCATCGTCTCTTGTTTTTCAAGACATTCTTACGGGCAGAATGATTGGTTGTGGTCATGAGAAGGGTGGACTCTATCGCCTGGTCAGAATTCCCTATGCATGACTATCCTCTCATTCAACAGGACCCACCTCTCCCTTCACTTGACACCTACATTTTGGCCACCTCCCTCTCCAGAAGATGAGTCATATTTCGCCGCAGATTTCATCAAGTTCATCCTTCTAGTGTGAGGCATGTCAGTTGGGAAAGCATCATCGATATGCTTTCCCTAATCGTCAGAGTCGGAGCAGTAGCTCCCATTTTGAGTTATTTCATGTTGATATTTGAGGTTCGAGTCTTGTTCCTGGTCACTAGGGACACATGTTTTATCTTGTTGTTGTAGATGATTTTTCTTGCTTATCATGGATCTTTTTGTTGAAAAATAAATCTGAAGTAGGGGATGTAATCAAAACCTTTATCAATGAAGTGCAAAATATTTTTTTTCCGCTGTGAATTTTGTGAGAACTGATAATGCATTGGAATTTTGTACTCGTGCTTTATCATATTTCTTTTATCCCGTGGTATTATTCATTAAACAACATGTGCTTAGGCTTCTCAACAAAATGGTGTTGCAGAGAGAAAACATCGCCATTTCCTTGATGCCACTCAGACTCTTCTCAGAGTCATGCCCTCTTCTTTCTTGGGTGAGAAATATCCTTTCTCAATAGAGTCAAACTAATGCTTACATTTCTCAACCACATTTAGAGTCAGAGAAGGTGTTGTTCTCATACAGTTCTTACGACATGTTATCTGGTGAATCACATGCCCTCTTCTGTATTGGGTGAGAAAATTCATTTCTCCATAGCTTTCCCTAAGGAGTTGTTCTCACTTACTCGTGTTTTTGGCTTTGTTACATTCGTTCCCTAGTTGGCTCTGGGTCTTGACAAGCTCTCTCCTAGAGCTGTCAAATGTGTGTTTGTTGGGTACTCCAGGACTTCTAAAGGAGACTTGTGCTATGATCCATTTCGCATGAAATATTTTATTAGCGCTAATGTCACATTTTTTGAGTCTGTGATGTATTTCTCCCCTACAGGTGACATGTTGGCTTCATCGGACTATGATGATGAGGTTTACATGCCACCACCTCCTACGAGTCTGTCTTCTCTTCCACTTAAGCCTAATGTTTAGCCACCACCATCACCACCTCCACCTCCTTCTCCATGTCAGCATGCATCTGCTCTTGGACATCGCCCTTCATCCAGCATGCCTCTGGTTTGTTCTGATAACAATGAATCTAACGATTTTTTGAACTTTCACTTAGAGGATGTCGCTTCGCAAGGCGATTTTTGCAGCGAACCCTAGGGCGCGCGATGGCGGTGCTTGTGCGATAGCGAGGGCGTCACCCATCCAGGATGGGGGGCGCGTGACTCTGTTGCCGGTGCTCCGCGGCGCTGGGGGTGCCTCTGGCGGAGCGCGCCCTCTTGCGCGGCGTTCTTTCAAGGGTTTGGGGCTTTTCCGCTCGAGATCGAGGGACCCTCAGGGGGCATCCGTTGGCGCTTGTCTGCGCCCCAGTCTGTGCTGGGGGTCTGATGGTGCTCGCAAGCAGCCGTTGGTCGGCAGTCGAGAGTGCTTGGACGTGGTTCTCTCTCGAGTTGAACTCGCTGGGGGGGGGGTGAGCGCGACTCTTCCGCCTCTGGGGGCGCCGGTCTGGATGCGGGAGCTGGGCAGGCTGCTTGTGGGAGTTCTGAGGAGTGGTGCGTGGTGGAAGGTCGGCGCGCGGTTAGGTCTTCTGGGCGGGTTCGGGGCCCCCGCTGCTATCCAAGGCCTTAAATGTCGGTTTCGGTCACCATTTCGGTATCGACCAAAACAGAATTTCGATGGAATTTCGGTGGAATTTCGACCGAAATTTCGGTCATTTCGGTCATTTTTTGTATTAGGACCCCCATATTTCGGTCGTTTCGGTCATTTCGGTCGAATTTCGATTTCGACTGAATATCGATATTCGACAGAAATTCGACCGAATTTCGCTGAAATTTGAGGCTATGCTGCTATCTCCTTTCAGCAAGGGTTGCTTCCGGTGTGGTGCATTGGATCACTGGACGAGTGCGTGCCGGGAGCCTCTTCGCTGCTTTTCGTGCCGTGGTTCCGGCCACTCTAGGCGGTCCTGCCCGCTGTTGTTTCTCCCTGGCTGCATGTTGGTTGCTGAGGGTGCTGGGGACGAGGCCCTCTTCATAGCGACATCTGATGTGGAGTTCGTGTCGAAGGCAGCTTTCAAGGGTGATGTGGGGCGGCTTTCTCCGTGGCGGGCGCTGGCGAGGGGGCTTCAGGCGCCAAAGGAACGTGCCTTGCTGAGTGGGTCGGCGGCTGGTGCGTTGCAGATGAAGTGGCGGAGGATCCGCGACTCGGATGTCGCGGTTGTGCCGGCTTGGGTGGAGAGAGTCGTGCTCAGGGGGCTTCCGATGAGGGCGAGGTCGAAGGACCACATCTCGAGCTTGCTGCAGGGTGTTGCTGTAGTTGACTCTGTCGAGTCCGCGGGCTATGATCCGGGGCAACCTATGGACGTTCTGCATCGGGTGAGGCCGGTTGGCGCGGAGAAGATGGGCTGGTGGGAGGTGTTGCTGGACGGCAGGAGGGTCTTGATTGAGCTGGTGGCCGCTGATGTCTGGGCGGCTTTGCAGGGGACCAGGTGGTGCAGGGGGGGCATCTCGGTGCCCGAGTCTTCATCGGGGGCTGGTGGTGGCGGGGCGGCTCGCCTTTGTGCCGCGCAGGTCCCGGGGGTGGGGGCGCTGTCCGTGGAGAGGGGGCTATCTTGTGAGGTGGGCCGGCCATCCAGCGAGCTTCTTCATCCTAAGCCGATGGTTCGCTTTGGTACCATCTCTGAGGTGGGGGTTTCGAGGTCGGGTCCTCTGCCTTGGGGTCCTGCGGGTGGAGCGGTTGGGGGTTCGGGTGTGGGGGAGGTGGCAGCTGTGTCCCTGGGGCTGGAGGGGATGGTTGGGGGTTCGCCCGAGCCGGGGGGGATTTGGCTGTCGGGAAGCCGTTTGCGGGTGAGGGGTGTGGTCAGTTTGGGGGGGGAGGGGTCCTGCCGGCCGAGGCGGTGACGGCGGGTGGTTCGGTGGTGGTGGGGGGAGTCGTTGGCTTGTGAGGGTGTCGCTGATGGGCTGGGGGGCGTGGTGGGGGCTCCTCCTTCGCCTGTGGGGGCCTGTGTTGTGGTTGGGGGCGAGTGCTCTGGCCGGTGGTTCGGTTTGGCCTATGAGAGGGCGAGGGGTGGGAGGAGAAGGTCAGGGAAGTCAGCAAGGGCATCGTTGGCGGCGAGGGTTGCGGGTGAGGCTGTGTGCACGGGGGGGCGGCAGTCCTATTGAGGTGCAAAACTGCTTTACTGCTCTTGATCGGGGAATGGCGCGACGTTTGGGGGTTATTCCTCAGTCGAAGATGGTTGCTCGGTTGCATAAATGAAGCCGCTGTCTCTTAATGTGAGGGGCTTGGGCCGGCCCGACAAGAGGCTCGGGGTGCAGAACTTGCTGAGAGAGGCTAGGGCATATATCTTTATCCTTCTGGAGACAAAGCTGTAGTCGTTGGATGATCAGCTGCGGAGGGAGATGAGTAGGGTGAACTCTTTCAGGTTGCGGTGAAAGAGGCTGTGGGTGCTTCCGGTGGGCTTCTTACTGGCTAGCGGTCCGATTCTTTTGACCTGTTGGGGACTTTCGTCTCCCGTTTTACTTTGTCGGTGAGGATGCGACGTAGAACGGATGGTATTTGCATGTTCATCACTAATGTATACGGCCCGTGCCGGCAGGAGGATGGCAGACTGGCTGCTGACTTGGACGATGTTGCACCTGAGGTGGGAGTTGGAGCTTGGATCATTGGTGGGGATCTGGATGCTGGGTCTACTGATCTGAGGCAGGTGGTCCGTTCTTTGGGCTTGTCAGTTGTGGACCCGACCGGTCGCAGGTTCACTTGGAGGAATGCGAGGTCCAGGTCTAGACTCGACAGGTTCCTGTTGTAGGTTGAGGCGGGGGAGGTCTTCCCTTTGGCTAGGGCTTGGTCTCTTCCAAGGACGCTATCTGACCATACTCCGGTTTTTTGGTTTTCTGGGGAGGAGCGCTTGGCTCGGTTCTCTTTCCGGTTTGAGAAGAAGTGGATGTTGGTGGAGGGCTTTCGGGATCTGGTGTCCGAGCATTGGCGGGCGTTCTCCGTCTCGGGTTCGGCAGTGTCGCGTTTTGCGGCAAAGCTGGACGCTCTTAGGAGATTGTTGCTGTCGTATGGGAAGGAGGTCGCCAGGAGGAGGAGGGCCAGCAGGGCCGAGGCGGAGGCAGGGATAAGCAGGCTGGATGGGCTCGATGATGATCGGGGTTTGACTCTGGAGGAGGTGGAGGAGAGGGCAGCATGGTTGGAGGTTGTATATCAGGAGGACATGAAAGAAGAGGTCCATTGGAGGCAGAGATCGCGACAGAAGTGGTTGAGGGAAGGCGATGCCAACACTCGCTTCTTCTATTCGGTTGCTTCTGGAAGGAGGAGAAGGAGCTTCCTGCATGAGGTGGAGGTGGGGGGCCGAAGGGTTTCGGGGGAGAGGAACATTGGGGTTGCCTTGCGGGAGCATTTTGTCAGTGCCTCGAGGAGGGTGGGGGGGGGGGAGATGGTTGGGGGTGGACCGGACGGGGGTCGGGGTCGTTGACCGGTCAGCAGGCGGACTTGTTGGTGGCAGAATTTTCGGAGGCGGAGGTTCGCAGGGAGGTCTGGGATTTAAATGCGGATGGGGCTCCTGGCCCGGATGGTTTCTCTATTTCCTTTTACAGGGAGTTCTGGGAGCTGTTGAAGGGAGAAATTCTGGAGGTTCTGAATGTATTCAGGGATGGCAACAGGGGTTTTGAGAAGGTCAACAGGGCCTTGATTTTTCTTTTGCCTAAGAAAGAGGCCCCAGTGGGGGTTGGAGACTACCAGCCTATATCGATTTCTAACGGCATCTACCTCATTGTGGCCAAGGTCTTGGCGAGCAGGCTTAGAGTTGTTCTATCGAACGTGGTTCTTCCTTCACAGTCCGCGTTCATTCCTGGGCGATGTATGGCAGATGGTATCGTGACCGCATCGGAGGTCAGTCGCGAATGGAAGAGATCTAGGAAGAAAGGTGTGATTTGGAAGCTCGACTATGCGAGGGCCTATGATTGTGTCAGCTGGAAATTCTTGTGGACAACGCTAGAGAAAAAGGGATTCCCACCTCTTTGGGTGGACTGGGTTAAGAGGTGTGTCACTACGTGCTCTTGCTCGGTGCTGGTCAATGGCAGTCAAGAGGGTGGCTGGTTCCAACTGCAGAGGGGGGTGCGCCAGGGCTGCCCCCTTGCTCCCTTTCTGTTTGTTTTGGTTGCAGATTGTCTTGCGGTTTTATTTCAGCGGGCGGTTGAGGAAAGCTTGTGTGAGGGGTTCATAATAGGGGACATCTCCGCCCCGGTACTACAATATGCGGACGACACACTGATTTTTGGGGGGGGGGACGGAGGCACAGAATCACAATGGTGCTGTCCTGGTGGATGTGTTTGGATGTCTTTCTGGCTTGCAGATCAACAGGCAGAAGTCTGTACTGGTAACTCTTGGGATGCAGGAGGACGAGAGTAGCCGGTTAGCTGAGTGGACGGGTTGCCCTCTGGGTGCTTTACCCATCTCCTACTTGGGGTTGCCTTTGGTCGATGACAGACTGAGGAAGTCCGATTGGGACTGTGTTATTCGGAGAATGGAGGAGCTGTTGGAGGGGTGGAAGGCTATCACTTTGTCCAAGGGCGGGAAGCTTACCCTGCTCAAGTACGTTCTTTCTGCCATTCCGATTTTCTTCTTCTCTACCCGCTTGATGCCTGTTGGGGTCATAAAGAATGCGGAGGCTTTGATGAGATTTTTCTTTTGGTCTAGTGGAAGGCAGGATAAGAAGGGGTTACTCTTGGTGGCTTAGTGGGATCTTGCTCTACCCATTTCAGAGGGTGGATTGGGAGTCAGGGATGTGGAATGTATGAACAGGGCCTTGCTTGCCAAGTGGGTGGTACGCATCTGGGGCTCATCGGACTTGCTGGTGTTGCGGCTGCTGCGGAAGATCTATGGTGTCTCGGGTGAGCTAGTGGCGACAATGCGGCGTCATGAGTCTTCGATGTGGAGTGGGATCCGTGCAGTCCTACCGGGCATGAGGCCTTTCCTTCGGACGCAGTTGGGAAATGGTCTTCTTTTCAGATTTTGGCATGATAACTGGGCGGGAGAGGGGCCCTTGGCGCTCCGTTTCCCTAGATTGATGGCGCTGGTCATGGACAAGGGGGCGCAGGTGGCGGAGGTTGTGGACTCTGGGACTTGGGCTCCGAGGTTCACTGCGGTTTTATCGGAGCAAAGGGTGCAGGAGTTGTTGCAACTACTTGTGGAGATTCCCCGGGTCGGGGAGATGTCGGGGGAACCAGACTGTTTTGAGTGGATGGAGGGTAAGTTCTCGGTTAAGAAGGCGTACCGGCGATTGTGTGGTGCTGTGATGGAGCGAGACGAGGATCTATGCGTGGATCTGAAGATTATTTGGACGGCAAAGATCCCTACCCGGGTTAAAGTGTTCCTCTGGTGCCTGCGGAGAGGTCGTCTTTGTGACAAGGTCAGAAGGTGTAGATTATTGGGCGCAACGGACGTTTCTTGTGACAGATGCATGGATGGCGTGGAAGACGCGAATCACATCTTCTTCGGTTGCAGGCTGTCGGTAGACGTGTGGGATTCTTTGGGACTGCCATGGGTGCAGTCTTCCTGTGCGGATCTTTTTTGGGGGTCTATTCGTGCGGTGGGGGCCGGGTCCACCGGTGATGTTTCCAGAGTTTTTGCAGTGCTTTGGGCTATATGGCTTGGTAGAAATGATGCCACTTTCAAGGGGCAGCGTTTCTACTATGAAAATGTTGTGGCACACTGTAACGCTTTGTACAATTTCTGGGTATCCGGCTGATGTAACTTCTTGCAAACCAATGATATTTGTGGTGTGGTGATTCCCATCTTGGGAGTGCCCCCCCTCGTTTTTATTAAAAAAAAACAATGAATCTAACGACGGGTCTGAAGATGTATCTGTGCGGGAATCATTGCTGGAGATTAGCCCACTAATGGAGGAAGTTCCCAATGAGTTGGATCTACCCATTCCAGTTCAGAAGCAAAAACGTACCTGTGCTTCATATCCTCTTGCTTCCCAGGTCTCCTTTCATCATCTAACAGGGGAATTCTAGAGATTTGCAGTTGCTCTCTCTGCCATGGATATTCCGCAAAATTTTCAGGAAGCCTTGAAGAATTGTCGATGGAGTTTAGCTATAGAGGAAGAGATGGCTGTTTTGCAATCACGTGGTACTTGGAGTTTAGTAAATACTCTTTCCGAGGCATCTGTTCTCAGTTGCTAATGGGTATTTACCGTTAAACATCATGCATATGAGAGCCTTGATCGGCACAAGACAAGATTGGTGGCACGAGGATTTACTTAGACCTACGACGTGGATTATATGGACACGTTCTCTCTAGTTGCTTGTTACTTCACTCTACATGCCCTCCTTTCAGTTACTGTGGTACGTGATTGGCCTTTGTTTCAGCTAGACGTTAAGAATGAGTTTTTGTATGGAGATCTACTGGAGTAAGTCTACATGCAGCAGCCTCCGGGGTTTGTTGCTGATGGGGGGTGTCAGCCGGTTTGTAGACTCCATAAGGCAATATACGACCTTAAGCAAAATCCAAGGGCATGGTTTCAGAAGCTCTCGGATCTGATTGAAAGGTATGGGTTCAAGAGGTCAAATGCAGACCATTCACTATTTGTGCAGAGAACACCCGGAGGTACGGTTGCTATCATGGTTTATGTTGATAATATTCTTTACATGAGATGATGTACAGGGGATAAAGACAACAAAAGAATTTCTGATCATCAGTTTGTTAGTAAGGATCTTGGCACCCTAAGGTATTTCTTAGGCTTAGAGTTTGCTAGGAATGTATAGGGTCTTGTGATGACCCAAAGGAAGTATGTTACAAACATGCTTATTGAGACAAGCATGATTGAGCATAGACCCTCTACTACTCCTATGGATCCTAACTTGAAGTTATATGATGATGATATAGATGAGGTTGATAGGAGGAGGTATATAGAGATGGCTGAAAAGCTTCTCTATATTACTTTCACTAGACCTGATATCTCTTTTGCAGTGAGTCAGGTGAGTCAGTTCATGGAGCAACCATGACAGGTATATGTGGATGTTATTTATATAAATGATATAAGATATCTAGAATCTTCTCTAGGTACATGATTACTATTCAGGAAAAGAGCAAGTCTTTCTGTTTCTGCATGTGTTGATGTAGACTATGCAGGGTATCCTAAGGACATGAAATCTACTTCGGGCTTCGCGGTGTTCGTTGGCAGTTCTCTTGTTTCTTGTAAAAGCAAGAAACAAACAGTTGTGGCTAGATCAAGTACAAAATCTGAGTATAGAGCTATGGCACAAGCTAGCATGGAAATGATGTGGGTTCGAGCAATATTAACAGATTTGCATATAAATGTATCTCTACCAATGCAGTTACAATGTGATAATTAGGTTGCCTTATTCATTTGTAAATGTAGAGATATATTTTATGTTATTTGTATCGTTTCATATTTTCTTTCTTCTTATGAACTCTTTATGTAATTTACCCATAGGCTACTCTTATGGAATAAACAACTCTTTCGATTTTTCCAACATGGTATCAGAGCGGCGGTCCTAAATCGGAGCTCATGTACCGTAACCCTAACCCTAACCCCATCACAAGCCCCTCCTCCCTACACCGCCGCTTCTCCTCGGGTCGTGCCTCGTCTCGGGCAGCCTCGCGTCACGCCGCCCCTTCTCCCCGTGTCGCGACTCGCCGAGGGCAACCCCGGATTGCACCTTGCGCCGTATCTCGCGCCTCCCCGTGTTGCGCCCCAGACCGCATCTCCCCGTACAACATCTCGTGTTGCACCTCGCCTAGGCCTCTATGCCTCGGTTTCCGTGCTACACCGAGGGCTTTGCCTCGGCTTTCGTGCCTCCTAGGCTACCACCGCCTAGGCTCTCTCTTGCCGAGGTGGTTACCTAGGTTCTCGTCGATTCTTCTCCCTTATGGGTTTGGTTGCTTGAGTCTACAGATGCATCCTAACCCGTGAATGTCAGTGTAGATAAAAATCTATCCAGTCTACAACCCTAATCTTCTATTATCATAATGTCAGAAAGCAAGGCCGATACTCCCTCTACAGGCGCGCGCCTATTGTGAAGATGGATGGGTCAAACTATGAACTGTGGGCTATGCGGTTCATGAGTATGATGAAGTCTACTCATAAGAAACGCATTCTTACTGAGGAAGAGCATGCTAAGAAGATTGAGGCTAATGCCTCATGTGACGCGGATGATGCATACGCCAAGGTTTGACTATCAGGCACGTTAGCAATTGAGATTGCTAATGATATTCTCCATTAGCCCACTACAAAAGCAATGCGGGACATTCTTGCTGCTATCTATTCACAGGCAAAGAATGAGACGAAGATTCTACAACTCTGGCATGACATCTTCACAATCAAGCAGAATGGACGACCTCTATACTCGTTATATACATCTTTAAGTGGAATGTTCGAGAAGCTCTATAGCTTCATGCCTCTCACATGATCACATCTACTCCTGAGCAGCAAAAGACCCACAGGAATTCCACTATGGTTGGTGTATTCCCGACAACCCTTGATCTAGAGTACGAGGCAACACATTCCCAGATCTTGGCATATTCCACTATTCCTCCTATGGAGGAAGCTTTTTGTAGACTTAGTCGTATTATTGTCCCTTCTTCTACTGTCAATCATACATCCTCGGCAATGGCAGTGTCTCGAGGTCGCGGAGGTCATCCTCAATTTTGTGGTCGTGGACCTCGGGCATAGGGAGTCGTGTTCGCCAACCATGTACTTTCTGCCATCGTTCTGGACATACCGAGGACTTATGCTACTCCAAGCATGGATTCCCTGCTTCTGCACGAGTGACTGAACAGACTGATCCTCCATCTGCTTCCTCTTTGGATCAACGTTTTGATGATTATGTAGCTCCTTTGAGGGGTATTATCCCTCATTCTGATGTTGTTGCTTCGACATCCTCCAGTACCTCAGGTAGTACTTATGCACTCACTAACAGTAGTGGATCTGGTACTATAGAGTGGATTATGAACTCTGGTGCCACGCACTGTGGTTATTGCTAATGGGACACACTCCTCGATTACTAGTCTGGAGGAGATTAGCTTGACACCGTCTACACATCTCAAGAATGTGTTGCATGCACCTGATTTTTCTATGAACTTGTTATTAATTAGACAGATTACGAAGGATTTACATTGTCGAGCAATTTTTGATCCATCTTCTCTTATTTTTCAGGACATCCTTACGGGCAACGTGATTGGGTGTGGCCGTGAGCAGGATGGCCTCTATCGCCTAGTTCAGACTCCATATGCCAGAATCTCCTCTCTACCTATTGGACCTCTCTCACCATTTATGTGGCACATGCGCTTCGTTCATCTACCGCTTCAGAAACTGTGTCGTGTTTTACCCCAGAGTGTGCCTCACACGTCCTTTCAATGTGAGGCTTGTCGGTTGGGGAAGCATCATCGGTCTACCTTTCCCAGTCATGAGAGTCAGAGCAGTAGCTCCAATTTCGAGTTATTTCATGTTGACATTTGGGGTCCTAGTCATGTCCCAGATCATCAGGGACACATGTTTTATCTTGTCATTATTGATGATTTCTCTCGCCTGTCCCAGTCTTTTTATTGAAGAATAAATTTGAAATTGGGAATGTTATCAAAAGTTTCATAAATGAAGTTCGTATTGTCTTTTCTGCGTGCGTCTGTGAAAATTGTGAGAACTGATAATGCCTTGGAATTTTGTATTAAACTCTCTGAAATTATTTTTCTACCCAAGTAATTATTCACCAAACATCATATGCCTATACTTTCCAACAAAATAGAGTTGTAGAAAGGAAACATCGTTATTTGCTTGATGTCACTAGAATGCTTCTCATATAAAGTCGTGCCCCTCATTCTTTCTGGGGCGATGCTCTACGGACATCATGCTATCTCATTAATCACATGCCATCGTCTGTCTTAGGTGAGAAGATTCTTTTCTCTTTGGCTTTCCCTGAAAAGGAATTGTTCTGACTTACACCTCATGTGTTTGGCTCGATTGCCTCCGTCCCCCATTTGTCTCCAGGTATTGACAAGCTCTCTCTTAGAGCTGTCAAGTTTGTTTTCGTCGGGTACTCCGGGACACAAAAAGGCTACAGGTGTTATAATCCGATGCACAGGAAATATTATGTTAGTGTCGATGTCACCTTTTTTGAGTCCTCTATGTACTACCCTACAGGTGATTGGTTGATGTCTTCAGACACTAATGAAGCCATATACACACCACCGCCACCTACACTCTTACCACCAAGTCCACCATCACCACCACTACCTATACCGTCTGCACTTCCTATTATAGTTCCTGTTCCACCATTGCCACACCACTATACCCGTCAGCCTGCTTTTGCTCATGGTCACCGCTCATCATCTAGCTCACCCAGCATCAGCACGGGTAGCGGAACATGTTGAGTCTCTAGCACCCTCTACTTCAGATCAGAGATTTGATGATCTCGTGGCCAGACTTAGGGATATCATGCCTCCTGCCTCATCTCCAGGAGAACATTTTGATGTGGCAGCTTCTTCCTCTGCTAGTACATCTGCTACAACCAACACCTCTAAGTAGTACTTATGCTTTTATCTCTTATCATGGACCTGCGATTACATAGTGGATTATGAACTCCAGCGCAACCCACCATTTGTGTGGAGACAGAGAGCAACTTACTGCATATAGACAGGTTCCTCCGGGGAGGACTGTGGTGGTAATCGATGGGACTCCTTCCCCAATCACTGGACACGGGGAGTTTGACGCATTCGATGCATCTGCATAATGTGTTACATGCTCTGGATTTCTTTATGAATTTGTTATCTACTGGTTAGATTAGGAATGATTTGCAATGTTGAGGTATTTTTGACCCATCGTCTCTTGTTTTTCAGGACATTCTTACTGGCAGAGTGATTGGTTGTGGCCTTGAGCAGGGTTGTCTTTTTGATTGGTTCACACTCCCTATGCAGTCGCATCCCTTCATTCAACTGGACCAGTCTCTTCTTACACTTGGCATCTACGTTTTGGTCACCTCCCTCTCCAGAAACTGTGTCGCATCTTACCGTAAATTTCTCCGGGTTCCTCCTTCCACTGCGAGGCGTGTCAGTTGGGAAAGCATCATCGATCACTGTTTCCCAATCGCCAGAGTTGGAGCAGTAGCTCTCTTTTAGAGTTAATCCATGTCGATATTTGGGGTCCAAGTCGTGTTCCTGATCACCAGGGACACATGTTTTATCTTGTTGCAATAGATATTTTTTTCTGTTTGTCATGGGTCTTTCTATTAAAGAATAAATCTGAAGCCGGAGATGTGATCAAAACTTTTATTAATGAAGTGTAGAATCTTTTTCTTCTTCTGTGAAATTTGTGATGGTCGATAATGCTTTGGAGTTTTGTACTCGTGCGCTATCATATTTCTTCTCCTCGCATGGTATAATAGATTAAACATCATGTGCTTACACCTCTCAGCAAAGTGGTGTTGCAGAGAGGAAGTATCGACATTTACTTGACATCACTCGAACCCTTCTTATTCACAGTCGTGCCCCACACTTGTTTGGGGGTGATGTTGTTCTTACGACATGTTATCTTGTGAATCTCATGCCTTCGCCTGTTTTGGGTGAGCAAATTCCTTTCACTATAACCTTCCCTGAAAAGGAGTGGTTCTCTCTTCCTCCCCGTGTCTTTGGATCTATTGCATTTGTTCATCAGTTGGCTCCTGGTCTTGACAAGCTCTCTCCTAGAGCTGTCAAATGTGTGTTTGTTGGGTACTTCATAACCCAGAAGGGATATCGGTGCTATGATCCATTGCACAGGAAATACTACGCAAGTGTTGATGTCACATTTTTTGAGTCTGTGATGTATTTCTCTCCTTCAGGTGATAGGTTGGCCGCTTCAGAGTCTGATACTGAAATCTGTTGCCACCTCCTCCTCTGAGTCAGTTGTCTCCCCTATCTATTACACCACCACCTCCACCGCCACCACCACCTCCATCACCACCACCACCACTACTTCCCTCGTTAGAGTCGTCTGTGGCCATTGTTACGCCACTACCCTAATTCTATACCCGTTGTCCAGTTTCTGCTCATAATCATCGTCCGTCATCCAACACTTCCCAGATTTGTTCTGATAACATGGTTTCTAACGATGGGTCTGGAGGTATCTCTGTGCAGGAATCATTACAAGAGGAAATTCCAGATGACCTGGATATACCCATTGCTGTTCGGAAGCTAAAGCGTACACGTGCGTCATATCTGCTTGCTTCCCATGTTTCTTTTCATCGCATGACATGGGATTTTCATAACTTTGCAGTTGCGCTGTCTGCTATGGACATTCCACGAACTTACTAGGAGACCTTAAAATATAGTCGTTGGCGTTTAGCTATGGAGGAAGAGATGGCTACCTTGCAATCTCGTGGTACACGGAGTTTGGTTTTTGCCCTTGTTGGTGCCTCTATTGTCAGTTGCAAATGGGTGTTTATTGTTAAACATCATACAGATGGGAGCCTTGATCGTTACAAGGCAAGATTGGTGGCATGTGGTTTTATCCAGACCTGCAGTGTGGATTACCTGGACACGTTCTCTCCTGTTACTCGTCACTCCACGTTACGTGTTCTTCGTTCAGCTGCAGTGGTACGTGACTAACCCTTATTTCAGCTCGATATTAAAAATGCATTTTTGCATGGAGATCTACATGAGGAGGTATACATGCAGCAACCTCCAGGGTTTGCTGCTGAGGGGGAGTGTCAAGAGGTATGTATACTCCATAAGGCAATATATGGCCTTAAACAAAGTTCAAGAGCATGGTTTCAGAAGTTCTCAGATCTGATTGAACAATAGGGGTTCACGAGGTCAAGTGCAGATCATTCTTTGTTTGTGCAAAGAACACATAAAGGTACAATTGTTATTATGGTGTATGTTGATGATATAGTTGTTACATGAGATGATGTGTCAGGAATAAAGATGGCAAAAGAATTTCTAGGTCGTCAATTTGTTACCAAGGATTTGGGAATCCTAAGGTATTTCTTATGGTTGGAATTTGCTAGGAATGCACAAGATCTTGTGATGACCCAAAGAAAATATGTAACAAACATGCTTGTTGAGATGGGCATGATTGGATGTTGACCTACTACTACAATGGATCCTAGCATGAAGCTATACGATGATGATACATATGATGTCGATAAGAGGAGATACAGAGAGATAGTGGGAAAGCTCCTTTATGTTACTATTACCAGACCGGATATCTATTTTGCTGTGAGTTGAGCGAGTCAGTTCATGGAGCAATCTCGACAAGTACATATGAACGCTATTTACATGATTTTGAGATATCTAAAATCTTCTCCAGTTGTTGGACTATTTTTCAAGAATGGAGCAGATCTCTCTGTATCCGTGTGCGCTGATGCTGACTACACAGGGTGTCCCAAGGATAGGAAGTCTACTTTGAACTTCACAGTGTTCATCGGTAGTTCTCTTGTTTCTTGGAGAAGCAAGAAACAAACAGTTGTGGCTAGATCAAGTGCCGAATCTGAATACATGGCTATGACACAAGCAAATACAGAAATGATGTGGGTTTGAGCAGTGTTAGTAGATTTGCGTATAGATGTTCCTCTACCCATGCAGTTACAATGTGATAATCAGGTTGCCCTATTCATTGCAAACAACCCTGCGTTCCATGAGCGAATAAAACATGTTGAGGTAAACTGCCATTACATTAGAGATCTGATTGAGAAGGGTTTGATTTCTACCTCGCATGTCAGCTTCGGAGAACAAACAATAGATATCTTTACCAATGCATTGCTCAGAGGACCATTCTAGAAGTGTTCATCCAAGCTCAGCATGATGGACATCTGTGCTCCATCTTGAGGGGGAGTCTAGAGATATTTATATGTTTACGTATTCTATGTGTACTGTTTTCTTATTTATTTTCTTAGTATCCATCTTATGTAATTTACCTATAGGACTCTCCTCTATATAAGAGGGCCTAGGGTTCCTAGAAACACTCATTTCTTCCAACAACAATAAAATGCAAACAATGTGCATGAATAAGGTAATTTGGACTTATGTTTCTAAATAGTTTGACAAAATATTCAATGAAAGCTCTATGTGACATTTCATGACTTCAAACAATGTGCATGTCAAGTTCTTTAGGGATGCTTTGGGATTGTTGCATAGAAGTACAACGGTCAATAGGCGGGGCAATACTCTTTGTGGTGAGGACGTAAGAGTCCGCTGATTGTGGCATATTATTACTATTTATTATTATTGATTTATCTCCTTGGGATTTTTCGTAGTTGAATGGTGGTTACTGTATAGGATTGAAGCTCCCAGCATGTGAAAGGTAGCAGTAAAATTATTGTCTCAAACCGCATTTGTTGGGGGTTGTGAGAAGAACTGGAGTACATTCAACCTCATTCATTTGGAGAGATTGAACATGTTGGGAAAACAAAACCTCCATGATCTTGTCTACGCGCACTACTACTTAATGTTGATGATGAAACATGCAAGAGAGGGGCATGATAGAGAGGACCACACAGACCCCATTAATCTTGCTTATATTTTCACAGTGCATAATGACAATGTAGATGAAGATGTTCTCCAAAAGTGGATGGATTCTAATGGTGGTCCAATACTCGATCAATCGGAGGTAGGCCAAATCAGAATATAAGCCAACGAATGGTAGCAGACGTTGAAAACTACATGGCAAGATATGATCGGGTGACATACCCTTTTGGAGGGTTGGAACTTGATGCTATTGTTGATGGCATTCTTTCCACTAGTTCCAAATCCAAATCGAAGAATAATAGTGGAGATGATGATGATGATGCTGTTGATGATGGATCTGGTGATGGAGAAATATATTCAGGGGGATTGACAAGGGTTGGCTAGAAAGAACTTTCATGAACTTCCAGTTGGGAGGCTTCACGCTGGAAGGTAGATTAGGGAGAGATCTAAGATAGGACTTTGAAAATCTTATAGAAAGTAGACCGAAATAGAGGTGCCATAGATAGGAGTAGACTGGTCCAGTAGAAATGGAAAATATGCCTGTACAGCGAGACTGGATCAATCTGTAAAGGCCCCTTTGTTCATGGGCTCATCCAGTCACATTGCCTTTAAGTATATCCCGAGACAAAAGAGAAGGTGGATCAAATATGGCACAACAATTGACTTCCTTAAAATGGGGCGAACACCTACGGGTGTCTCCCCCTTTTTGGAGTGTCAAAAAAAAAACAATTGACTTCCTTAGTAAGCTGGTTATATATAATAGATTCATATAATATTTTGGAGCATGTAAGACATTTTACCGACACATAGAGGGCATCGAATGTAGATAAGAAGAGAGTGATTTAGTTCCCCCCTACTATGACAACAAGTCCTTTACGTTCATTGCCACCAATCATGTCTTCAATGAGCAGGCCAAGCATATTGAGCTGGACTGCCACTTTATACGAGACGCTGCGCGGGGGAAGATCACTATTCGACACGTTTCCAAAGAATTCCAATTTGCAGATATATTTACCAAAACACTTCAAAGCAACACATCATTGTTGACTTCCAAGTTCGGCATGATCGATAGATATGCTGCAACTTGAGGGAGGGTGTTGACGTCATTAGGCTGATATAACCAGTGACCTAATTTTTACTTCTACTTTATTTCCATATTCTATATTTCTATTGGTAAATCTTTAGGGACTAATTATGTAGGTGCCATCTATTGGACCGTGGGATTTCATATTATATAAGAAAGCTTATCCCATGAATAAAATATATTCCACTGGATTCTCTATTTTTCTTCACACATGGTTTTCAGGGAAAAGAGGAAAAGCAGGAAGAAGCACCGTTCATAAATTTGATACACTTTAAAGTGTAAATATGGGATTTTTAATGGTTTTGTTTGAATTAATTGACAAGATGAATTGAAGTTAAAACCAGGCGATTTTGTAAAATGGCTATATTACAAGGGCATATGTAAATATAAAGCATACAAGTGTAATTATGGCTTTTGTTATGAAAAATGAGTAATATATTATTCAAGGGAACCCTAGGGTCTCTTATATAGGGACAAACCTCAAGGGTAAAATACATAGAAGTCCAGAGAAAAATAAAAATAACGAACAGGTACATAGCATATGAAAATATCTATCTCCACACTCCCCCTCAAGGTGGAGCATAGATGTCTATCATGCTCAGCTTGGAAGAACATCTCTGGAAAGGTCCCCTGAGCAACGGCTTGGTAAGTACGTCAGCAGTCTGATCCCCTGAGCTCACATGAGCTGTAGATATCAATCCTCTCTGGATCAAGTCTCTAGTGTAGTGGCAGTCAACTTCAGTATGCTTTGTTCTTTCATGAAATGCTGGATTGTTAGCAATAAACAAGGCTGCCTGATTGTCACATTGAATCTGCATGGGTAGAGGTACGACTACGTGTAGATCCTCTAGAACCGATCGAACCCACATCATCTCCGTGCTTGCTTGTGTCATGGCCCTATATTCGGATTCAGCACTAGACCTTGCCACTACAGTTTGTTTCTTGCTTTTCCAAGAAACTAGAGAGCTCCCAATAAACATTGCAAATCTTGAGGTCAATTTTCGATCCATAGGATATCCCGCGTAATCAGCATCAACACTTGCTGAAATAGATAAATCTGTGCCCTTTCGAAATAGCAACCCTGAACCTGCAGAAGACTTTAGATACCTCAGTATCATGTATATGGCATCCATATGACCTTGTCTTGGCTGCTCCATAAATTGGCTCACCCGGCTCACTGCAAAGGCAATATCGGGTCGAGTTATGGTAATATAAAGGAGCTTTTCTACCATTTCTCTATATCTCCTCTTGTCCACTTCAGCAGTGTCGTCATCATACAGCTTCATGCTTGGATCCATGGGAATACTTGATGGTTTGCATCCAGCCATGCCTGTTTCAGTCAAGAAATCTGTAATGGGGTCATCACCAGACCCTATGCATTCCTGGCAAATTACAACCCCAGAAAGTATCTTAGGGTTCCAAGATCCTTCCTGACAAACTGACAGCTTATGAATGCCTTCGCCCTTTCTATGCCCTAAATATCATCTCCTGTAACCAGAATATCGTCAACATAGACCATGATAACAACCGTACCTGCTGATGATATCTGAACAAACAACGAGTGGTCTGCATTCAATCTCTTGAATCCCTATCTTTCAATCAGGTTGGAAAGCTCCTGGAACCACGCTCTTGGACTCTATTTGACGCCATAAATTGCCTTGTGAAGTCTACACACCATATGCTTCTCCCCCTCAGCAGTAAACCCTAGTGGCTGCTGCATGTAGGCTTCCTCCTGCAGATCTCCATACAGGAAGGCATTCTTGACATCCTGTTGAGAAATACTCCAGTCACGTACCACAGCAACGGATAAGAGAACGCGAAGAGTAGAATGACGAGCTACTGGAGAAAAAGTATATATAAAATCGATACCATAGGTTTTTGTAAAACCTCACGCTACCGGCCGTGCTTTGTACCTATCTAGACTGCCATCAGCGTGATATTTAACTGTGAATACCCACTTACAGCTCACAATACATGCATTAGGAGGAGCAGTAACCAAGGTCAATGTGCCAAGAGACTGTAATGCGCGCATCTCATCTTCCATAGCCTTTCGCCAGCAATCAATCTGTAGGATATGGAAATTATCCTCAAGCGCATCACGGAAGCGTGATCGTCGTATCGGATACGACGAAGAACGACTAGTCGCACTAGTTGTTCGGTGCAGCGGAATTTAAAATTTTTATTCGATGAAACCACATGATCCGAGAACCATTCTCAGATCGTTTCATCTATAACCACAACAAGTATAATGCAATACCTCTTGAAGCGTGGTAGATCAAGTCTCTAAGAGAAGAGACCTCCTGTCTCAAGTCCGATCGTTGGCGAGACCGCTTGCGAGCGCGGGGATGAACCGCGTTGTCCTCGCAATCCAAGAAGTTGATCCAAGCGTAGTTGCTCCTGATCTCGTCGCACGAGATCGAACGTCTCCTTCGTGAGTGCAGCACTCCAAGAAGACAGAGAACCTAAGAACGTCGAAGCGGCGGCGCGGTTGCGAGAGCGTCGACGATTCTCTCCTCTAGGGTATGGTGGACGGCCACCAATATTAGAGGGAGAGAGGGTTGTCGTGTATGAAGAAAGAGAGAGAGGGAGCCTTCAATATTTCATGTAAAGAGAGAGCATGGTATGCCTCTCTATTTACAGGGTTTTAGGATCCATGGATCTCAATCCATGTGACATATAAAATCAATGGTTGAGATTGATTTATGTCTAATCCAATGGTCAAGATTGTTGTTGGTAAAACCAACAAATTTAGGTCAAAATATATTTGACAAAATCAAATATAAATTATTCCTAAATCAAGCCAATAAATAAGGAGAGAATGTACATGGAGATTTCATCTCCATGCACATTCCATGTGGACGGCCACGCATTCCTATTAGGAATGGTGTGCCGCCCATACCTTCCATGGAGAGAGAAATCTCATGGAAATCCATGAGATTGCATATCTCCTTGAAAATCTCCTTCATTTATTTCTAACAACTTTTGTTGGTTTTTATTCTTCAAAAATAATTCACAATTATATTTGAGAATATTGCAATCTTGCCATGGAAAAATTGTGAATCATATTCACAACCCAAAACAACATATAATTTACATTGTCAATTAATTACACAATGTGTATCCAATACACATAATAATTAATCAACACATATAAATTATAATTAGCTCTCTCTAATACATTATAAATCACATTTATAATATATTATGAATAATTGGAAATTTTATCCACATTATTCTTATCCACATAAATTAAATCACATTTAATTATATTGGATGATTTCTTCATACATCAAGATGATTAAATCACATTTAATCATGATTTCTTCAATGCTTAGATCTTATGGAATTATTCTTGAACCCTTCAAGAATAATGCAATCTCTCCGCAAATACTTGGAGATAAGGACATGGCGATTGTATTGTTCCACGTATATTGACATGGATATTGAAATCATATCTCAAATCCAGATCGCGGGCCTCCCATAGATGCTTGATGAAATCAAGATCGTAAATCTAATCTTCTCATTGTATCTGAATCACATTCAGATCAATGTCCAACACTTGGACCAAGATCAGATCACTTCTCTATCGAGAGGAGTCACTAAAATCCAGACCCGTTTCATCACTCCCTAGGAATGGAAGCGTCATGGTTATACAATCGTTTATGATTACATCACCCTCAGGTATTCCTAACACATGTACATCCTGCATACTGGAAGACTCAGACTAAACCCGAAGTATTGGATCAACTTTATACTGTCTACTTCATGGTTTTATCAGTAAGTTTCTCATTCGATCATTGGGATTTGGTATCGATCATACACTTTCCAAAAGCGTATATCATACCTAGGTGTTGATCATATACTAAAAGTATATATCAATCCTACAAATTCAGTCAAGCTTCCAAAGCGAGACGACCATGCGCATGGAATTTGATTCTTTCCAATATCTCATGAGTGGGCTCATGTCTTCCGATTCAGTAACTGAACCTGTATGATCCCTTTGAGAGATCGTATTACTCATATGCCCTTATATGTACACCAGCGCGCCGGTGTATAGACCTTGGTTAGGTCATCAACCTATTGGTCTGCCAAGTGTACATACTTAGACATATAATAACACATCTGTCTCTGGTCAGAGGGTGCGTGCCTGTATCGTGACAGCATACGATATAGGACTTTGGTTATCTCGATCTCGTTAAATCAACTCTTTGACCTAACTAATCTGACACCCTCGAATCTCTATTCCTATGCAGAGGACCTGCATCAAGAGGTCGGTCAGATATCAGCCTAAAGAGATAAGGATTGCCATCTCCCACTCAGGCTGGAGATCATCTCTTAACAATCATTTGACGGTGCTTGATGAGTCCTCAATCTAACTCTTTAGATATTCATCCAAGCACCAACCTCTATGATTCAATAGTTGAATCAACAGCTGCATGATTATTATGATGGCCATGGTACATAACCCTAATTGTACTAAGGGACCTATTATGCAAATTATCCATTCTTCATTTCAGATCAGGGAATGATATATGCAATAATATTTATTGCATAATGGCTCGTCGTGGGCTCGCATTTCCAACACAATCTTCATAGCTTCCTGGTAGGTCCGTGGTATGTCCACGGAAGTCATGGCGGCAGCAAATCATTGAAAGTCGCCTGTCAGGCGATGGAAAGACACCTGTCAAACAAATGGATAAGATGCACACGTCCGCTTCTGCTTCCGAATAGCAATAGGAATATCAAGATCATTTTCCTCTGTGCTGGATGGTGTAGTCTCCTCCTGCAATGAAGAATCCTGCACATGTACCATATCTGACCCGTCATTAGTATTGCTATCGGAACATACCTGAGGCGTGATGGATGTTTGACGTGTAGCCTGAGCAGGACCTGACCGACACACATAGAAATTTGTTAAAGGTGGAATAGTAGGTGGTGGTGGAGGTGGAGGTGATGGTGGTTAAGATGGCGTAGAAACAGGAACAGGAGTAGACTCAGGTGAACTCCAAGTAGGAGGCGGAGGGACATAGACATCATCGTTAGTAGTAGATGGTACCAGTCTGTCACCTGCAGGGGAAAAATACATAACAGACTCAAAGAAGGTGACATCAGCACTAACAAAGTATTTCTTGTTTATGGGATCGTAACAACGATAGCCCTTCTGAGTACGAGAGTTACCAACAAAGACAGACTTGACAGCTCTAGGAGAGAGTTTATCAAGTCCAGGAGTCAGGAGATGAACAAAGGCAACAATACCAAAGACACGTGGAGTAAGTGAGAATAATTCCTTGTCAGGGAAAATGATAGAGATAGGAATTTTCTCACCAAGAGCGGATGACGGCATACGATTGACCAGGTAGCAAGCGGTAAGAACAGCATCACCCCAGATAGAGAGAGGAGCACAACTCTGAATCAATAGGGTTTGATTAATGTCCAGAAGGTGGTGATGCTTCCTTTCAACCACACCATTCTGCTGAGATGTGTAAGCACAAGTGGTTTGGTGAATAATGCCCTTTGACGAAAGAAACTGAGAGAGGGACCGTGTGCAGAATTCTAGAGCATTATCTGTATGAACATATTTTGTATGAACATATTTGACAGTAGAAGAAAACATATTTTGCACTTCATTAATCAAATTCTTAATTACATCGCCTGCTTCAGATTTATTCTTTAAAAGAAAGACTCACGATACACGAGAAAAATCATCTACTACCACTAGATAAAATATGTGTCCTTGATGATCGGGTATACGGCTTGGACCCCATATATCTATGTGAAACAACTCAAACGGGGAGCTACTGCTCCGACTCTAACGACTAGGAAAGCTGGACCGATGATGCTTTCCCAACTGACATGCTTCACAGCAAAAGGAAGAACTGGGAGATATCTGAGGCAGAAGATGTCACATTTTCTGGAGCGGGAGATGATTAAAACGGAGATGCTAGATGTACGGGGATACTGGTCCGACAGAATGAGAAGAGACACCATCATAAGAATTCCGGACCGGACGATACAGACCATTCTGCTCAGAGCCACAGCCAATCACCCTGCCCGTTAGTATGTCCTGAAAAATAAGAGAAGAGGGGTCAAATATAGCACGACAATGCAAGTTCTTCGTAATCTGACTGATAGACAAGAGATTCATTGAGAACTCAAGAGCATGTAGGACATTTTGTAGATGCATAGTAGGAGATAGGAAAACCTCCCCCTGACCAACAAGGGGGGAATGAGTACCATCTGCAATCTGGACTGAATAGCCATGAGGAATGTCCTTGTAGGACACAAGTCGCTCTCGATCTCCGCAGAGATGATGTGTGGCACCGGAATCTATAATCCAGTCAGAGATATCATGAGAATATGTAAATGCAGTAGCACTACCTGAGGTACTAGCAGTAGCAGAGGAACTGGCAGATGTTGTAGCAGCAACATGTGAAGGTCCACCAGATGATTGTGGCATAATATCACACAGACGTGCCACAAGTTCCTCGAAACGATTGTCTGATGTAGAGGCCAATTGGGGATGAGAATGCCTTGTTATACGTGTCGAGGTCGGGAACCCATGCTTAGAGTAGCATGTCTCCTCCGAGTGGCCTGTGTGGTGACAGTATGAACACGGCTGACGAAAGCGACCACCCCTCCCCTGGGGTCCACGTCCACGACCACGGCCAGAAGAGTGACCACCTCTCCCACGCGCGACTGCCATCACCGATGGGGGTGGAGTAGATAAGCTGGAAGAAACTGAGATGCAATTGAGTCTCCTGTAAACATCCTCCACCGGAGGAATAACTGCATCGGCAAAAAGCTGAGAGCGGGCAACCTCGTACTCAGGATGCAGGGCTGCAAGTAGAACGCCCACCATGGTGGCATTCCGAAACGTCTTCTGCTGCTCAGGGGTTGCTGTGAGTGGAATGGTACTTTATAGCTTCTCAAACATCCCTCTCAGGGACCTGTACAAGGAGTGAAGTGGTCTGCCATTCTGCTTCATTGTGAATATATCATGTTGAAGTTGTAACATCTTGGTCTCATTCCGCACTTGTGAATATGTTGCAGCTAGAATATCCCACATCGCCTTGGCGGTGGGCTGATGGAGGATGTCATTGGCAATCTCCATCGACAGTGTGCCTGACCGCCAAACCTTGGCATACGAATCATCAGCCTCCCACGAGGTATAAATCCATGTCTTCTCTGCTGGCTCATCCTCGGTAAGAATGTGCTTCTTACCGTTTGACTTCATGAGACTCATGAATTGCATCGCCCAGAGCTCGTAGTTCGAACCATCCATCTTTACTATTGGCGCGGGACCTTTGAACGCGCCTATGGAGGGCATATCCACCTTGGATTCTCACATATCGCTGCTGGAGAAGAACTAGGGTTTGTAGACAGAGTGACAAATGTCTACAGAGTCTGCATAGGATTTGAGTGCGTATGTAGACGTTACGCACCCAAATCCATAGATCCAGAGGACGAGCGGACCGGTAGCCGACTAGGGCACAACCGAAGTTGAAGGCGGAGACGAGATCCCGGAGCGGGACTGGGGGTCGGGCTAGGGCACGACGGTGGGGGGGTCTCGGTGCGGCGTGGCTGGCGGAGGCGGGATCCCGACGCGGGGGCTGGGAGCCGGGGAGAGGAGGCCGGGCTGGGGACCGGCGAGAGGAGTGGGGGAAGGGGGGGCGGCGGGTGGGGAGAGGAAGCCCTAGGGCTTTGATACCATGTTATGAAAAATGAGTAATCTATTATTCAAGGGAACCCTAGGGTCTCTTATATTGGGAGAGACCTCAAGGGTAAAACACATAGAAGTCCAAAGAAAAATAAAAATAACGAACATGTACATAGCATATGAAAATATCTATCTCTACAGTTTTTGTAAGGTATTTATGTAAACTCCTCTCTGAAATTCAGTTAATTTGAGTTATTATTTGCAAAAAAATGAATCTGAGACCATATGAATTTCTTCATTCAGAATCATGAACACATGTGTTTTGTCATCAGGGAGGAACAACTTTTTTTATGAAAAATGTAATCAATAATGTCAAAGGTTCTTTTGGAAAATTGGTATCCAACCCTTTGAGGAAGTGCATTAATAAAGCACTTTGGGTGTGCCTCACCTCGGACCCACACCATTTTCCGTTTAAAAAATGAGTATACAACCAATTTGCTCTTGGGGTTCTAGGGTTTAGTCCAATAACACTTCTTTCTTGAAAAGTAAAAAAAATGACAATATAGTATGCTATGAGGGTACTGATTTTTCATTTATTGTCACTCTAGTCCCCAAACTATTGGTTTTAATATAAGAAAAATACAATGAAGAAATATGTTCCATGATAGTACTGCATATTCAAGTTTATTGGCCCATGCCATTCTCTTATCAAGTAGCAGTCTTTTTTTTAAAAAAAATACTGTTATGCCAGGCATATGATATGTACCGCTTATATGCAACAAATTCACAATGATATTTCACTGGGTTGTTATTATTGTTTTCTATCCCAGTTTCTAAATATCCCGACCTGGTCTGTTTGTCAAGTTTTGGGCATGCAATCATGAATTTCCAGAAATGTGATTGTCTAGGACTTTGTATTGATTTGGGATTTCTTTTTGCATCTCAGGAGGATCTATATGAACTTATCTTGGAGACCAACAAGGAATGCATTAAACTTTGTAGGCCTGGTATAGGCATTCAAGAAATACATAGCCATTCGGTATGACTAGCATTCAGTTCTGTTTGGCAGATTTTAATTTTAAAATTCATTTGCATCTTTTTTATTATGAAGTAGCTTGGCTTTTGAATTAGTATTGCATCTTTTTTATCTCTTCGAGACTGCACAAAACCCTTTGCCTTTCTGTGGAAATTATGATTAGCAAAAAATGCAGCTGTTTTTGGCCATAGAAGTTACTATGTTGAGACTGCAGTGGCTCATGCTAAAGAGTCCTGGTTGATTGATGTAATTATTTTTTGTGAATAATATATTTTTTGGTTTATGCCATCTTGGGTATTTACGTTATGCTTTCAAAAAAATCTTTCTAGTATGAATTTATGTTTAAACTAGAGATTGCTATGGAAGAGATCTCTGTATATAGGTAATGGCATGAAAATAAGCCTTTTGATTTTTTGTAACAGTTAAGTTAGTAAATCCACTATAGCGCTATAGATCCTAAGATCCAGATTTTTTAAATGAAATGACATACGGAATTTGAAGAGTTTCTACTGCTTCAGGCCAAGTATGCACCATCAAAGGATGAACTATATATATGCAATGCCAATACGCTTCCCCTATTCATTTAGGCACATGTGTTATTTTTACCAATAATGAGCATAGCTTGCTAAAATATGCTGGGCCCATTTTATTGAGGTTTCATGTTCTAATTCACTGCAGTGATTGATTCGTCTCTACGATCGCTGAACGGGCCGTATATTGTCCTTTTACTGCCAATACTGTAGCAAGTTTTGTTATGCATATTTTTATGTATTTTGAAGGAAACTCTAATCCTTTCGAAATATTGTATGGCTGGGTTCATCTTGTTCTTTCCCTTTGTGTCTTGTGGTTTCGAGATGCCTGATCCATTGCTTCTTTATTCGAGATGATCGTCTTGAGGTGATTGTTACACTGGAGTTGGTGGATAATTGGACTTTTGCTGAGTGGCAACTGTCTGTTGCTGTGTCTTTTGTCTTCTCACATGCCGAGTGTTTCAAGACTTCTGTGCGGATTATTGCTCCTTTTGCCTGCATGAATAATTTGGTCATTATCATTAGTGTTCTTTACCATATGTGATAACTGGCATAGTTGACATCCCTGTTTTCCGCTAGTTTGCTTTGAGGTGCTCATGCTTTTTATTGTCGTACTTCATTATGACCAAGGTTTAAAAAAGCGCAAGGCGGTTCGAGGCGTTTCTCCTAGGGCTGTCAGGAAAGCTCGAACTCGATGAGTTCAACTCGGACTCGGCTCGTTAAGGACTCGCGAGTCGGACTCGAAACCTTAACGAGTCCGAGCTCGAGTTGGGTTCTATGGCTCGTTAGCTTATCGAGTCGAGTCCGAGTTGGGCATTGTTCAACTCGGAAACTCAACTCGATAACTCGTTTTCCATTTTAATAAAAAAATTAAAAACATATATACCGAAACTTCCACATTAAGTTTGATATAAAATAGAGGTTAACATTTTTCTTGCCCAAAAAACTATAGAAAAAAGTATAAAAATCAAAATTACAAAGGTCATTTGCCTAATTTAATGTATAAAATGGAACAATGACTCATTAAAAGGTTCATGAGCCTGCTCATTTTGAGGATCGTGAGTCAGCTCAGAAATTCATGACTCGATAAGAGGCTCGTGAGTCAGCTCACTTTGAGGCTCGTGAGCCAACTCAGAAACTCGAGGCTCGATAAGAGGCTCGCGAGTCAACTCGAACTCGACGAGTTCGAGTTCGAGTTGGTGATCTAGGGCTCGATTCTTATCGAGCCCGAGTTCGAGCCTTAGGTTTCTTATCAAATTCGAGTCCGAGTTGAAGCCAACTCGGCTCGTTGAACTCGATAGACACCCCTAGTTTCTCCAAAATGTGAGGCGAGGCGTAAGCCTCGAGGCGGTCGATGTGTAAGCCTCAATTTTTTAAAATAAAAAAATTAAATTAAGTAAAATACATTAAAATATATAATAATAATAATATTAAGTTTTGCCAAAAACATATTCAAAATTAATTTCACACTAGTAAAAGGTACAACACATAACTGATGAAAGCATAGACGTCCATAAAATTAATATTAGGCACGTGATTGTTTCCGCTATTCACAACAAAGTATAATAATTATTCTACTCTATGTGTTTCTTTTCAATTGTGCTTCTTCGTATATGTGATAACTATTTTAATAACAAACAAATAACAACATCAAGTTGCAAACTTACAAGTAATATAATAATTTTATTACAATTCAAACGCAATCGTGTATGTTGTATACAATAGAACTAGTATGTGTGGATGCAATATGATAAATTGAACATGACGTATACATGATCATCGAGCTTCACTTGTTTCAAGAAATCTCTTCTCTTTGTATGGACATGTTTATAGAAATATGCAAGGTTTAACATAAAAACAACAATACTAGCAAAAAACTGTATAATGTTTATGGTAAAACAAGATCATGTGCAAAGAACATAACCTAAAAATTTTAAAAAAAAGACATGCATTTGAGGCTTACGCCTCTGCCTCGCCTCGACTGCCTCACCGCCTCATACGCCTCACAGTATCCCGAGGCTTACGCCTCAGAACTTCTGGGTGAGGCTTAAGCCTCGAGGCGCTTTTTGTCAAAAAACGCCTTGAGGCTTACGCCTCACCGCCTCGAGGCACGCTTTTTAAAACAAGGATCATGACTGTTGTGGGCCGACATTGTCAAGGAAGGAGTGATTGCTGGGCTCCAACAGCAAAGTGATGGTTCCCTCGTGATTTTGCTAATTGCAGAGATTATTATTATTATCATTACCATTTGAATAAAAAAGGGGGAAACACCCATGGTGGTGTCCTCCCCAAATATATTAAAGCAGAGATAGATAATGCTAGGACAACAATAGGTTGCAAAATACATGTAATTTGGTTGTGGAGCCTTCATAGTAGTAGTGCATTGCCCATGTTGGGGGTTTGTTCTTCTGTTTATAAACATAATGTTATGAAATGTATATGGTTCTGGATTGGGAACCAACCCCTTTTTGGTTCAGGATTTGAAGTTATGAAGGATACGTTGTTGAGGGTGGGCTAACTCCAGGGATATCCAATAAACCCATGTGGTACTTAAACGTCTGGCTGTTTTTCGGGAAAAGCTGCTGAATATTTGTAAATGGTCTCATAAAATGATAGACTTTTGCAAAAATTGACCCAACCAAACAAGGTTGTCCTTTATTGAGGACATTACATGAGTCCACTGGCTAAAGGCATATCTTTTTGGTCCAATCTTAATTCAATCCTTTTTTCCTGGTTTCTCAACCTTTTGCTTTAGCATTAGTCAGTTCTATTTATTGGCGGTTTATTTGAGACATTAGTTTTCTGGAGGTACAAGCTTTTCCCATTTATGTGATTTATGTGGGATGTTCTTTTCCAAAGGTATTTTGCATTTTTTGATAAAACATTGCTTATATTTGTTGATTGCATTTGTAGGATGTACTCATTTTAATTGGAAAAGAAGTTAAAATTCATATTCTTATGATTCTATCTAGCTTTTTGCAGATTAAGTTGCTTGTTAAAGGGTTGAAAGAGCTTGGGATACTAAAAGATGAAAGGAAAATCAATACTTATCATCAGCTAAATCCAACTTCAATAGGTTGGCATTCAAACTGTATATGTACAATGTTTACATACCTTAGAAAATAAACTCGAATGATTGAGTAGAAAATTAACTAAAACAGTTAAGCATCATTATTTTTAACATCTAAAACTTTTTTATATAAATGATTTTACGTGAATTCCGGATCCTTGAATAATGAGCAAAAAATTTTCTTCTGAAACTTCTTTGTGACATGTTTAAGTTCCATGCTTGTTCACAACATGGATTCCTATTTTACCTGGCGCTGTACCTTTTATTCCGTAAAAAATGATTCCAGGGCTTAATTTCTTTCATCTGATTAACCAGGCCATTATTTAGGGATGGATATTCAGGACTCTTCTGCAATAAGCACCACTCGTCAGTTACAACCAGGAGTGGTAATCCTCTGATTCACTTTAGGATGTTGCTTAGGTTCTTGGTATCGGAACTTTTTTTTATCAAAGGGGTTATTGCTGTAATTCAAAAACTCCTTTAAGATGAAAATACACATGCTTAACTGCTAGATCAATTAACTGGGTTTTCGATATCAAAACTTAGTTGTCTTTTTGAAATTTTATATTATATAGCCAGTTATTCTTCATTCTGATCTGCATATCGAATTATGGAGTTTGTGGTGCATTTGAGAAAGAGTCTTGGAGTTATTTTTCTTAACTTAGAACTCTATTTTTTCCCTTACTGTGAACTTTTTCTTTTTGGAAAAAAGTGCTGATTTGGTCTCCTGAGGTAAATTATGGATCACCTTGTCATGTCATCATTTTGTAAAAAGCAAGGTCAACCAAGTAATATTTTATTCCCATAATAAAAAAAGTTATGAGTTTTGGGTCTTTCATATTATATTAATGTAAAAAAGTGGTGAAGCCTTCTCTCATTAGAAGTAGAGTCGGCTGCATGGATTCTTGCTCAAATCCATGTTGAATGATTTGACTATTTTTTACACTATCTGTCAACTACCTAATGCAACCCCCGAAAGTGGGGATTTGAACCCTGATCTTTTGGCACTGCACTACCACTAGACAATTTAAGTGGGTACATATTATGTTAATGTAGTCTCTAAGAAATGTGGACTTGGCCTTACCTTTTATATTGCACCATCTTGGTGCTTGCTGGGATCAAGAGCTTTTTTGTGTAGCATTTAAGAAAAAATGTGGTATTGCTTAATAAACCCTTGGAACATTAACGGGAGATATTTTGTTCGATTTCACTGGATTCTTGGAATTGCCAATACTATATGGGCATGTCTTAAAACAGAAGTGGATACTTTAGGGCATGCTTGGTTGCATAGAGGAACCAGCTGTGAGATGACAATGTCAAATAAGAACTATTGTATATGGAGTCACTGACAGTAAACAAAAGGTGGGCCTTTTACAGATTATGTTTGGTGGACTACGAGAAAGCTTTGAAGAGTCGATGTCGACGCTGCCATTTCACCGGTCGAAAAAAGCATGCTGAGAACTTGTTGTCAGCACTAAGTGTTGAAACTTATGAAAGTTAATTAATTGCAAGAACATGAAGTTTTTACCATATCCTAACTGTGAAGGTAGTGTAATTTTACTATCATCTTATGGTTGGGATTTAAGGGAAGTGAATATGTGATGCCAGTCATCGTTACCATATCGTAAGTCATTATATTAACACGTTTCTTAGAATTATAAATTTTGACTCGTTAAACACTTCATTAAGAAATTGATAGATGTAAAACAGACAGGTATGTGAAAACAAGCACCAAACCTAACCCATTAAATTTATAGAATAATGGAAGTCACAGGCAATAACGTACACTTTCTACAAATTGACATATTACCGTATTTAACAAACTACAATTTACTATAGTTAGTTAATCTTTACTTACATTATTGAAATATTTTTTCATGAAGAAATGTGATGTTGAATTGACAATAACGGATAATACGTAACAAATCAAGAAAAATCCAAGATTTAGTGAAAGATCAAACTAGAATCATTCAATCATCCAATCCAATTCAAATCAAGAAAGGTGCGGTATTAGTAAGATAAAAGCGGAAAAGGAGAAAGAGAGTGAAGACAAAAGTAAAAGGAAGCAATGGAGAAACAAGATAGAAGGAAACAGTATTCTCCTTATGAAGTTGTAACGACTCTTGAAATCTTGAAGCATCTAACCAGCCAATAGTAATGGCATACCCCCAATATCGCATGTATTGCTCGATATTTTGGAGTATCTCTTTTGACTCCCCATTAATTTTTCTTGTTATAATTGAAACTTGAAATAACAAGCATGTGCAACATTTGTCATAATCAGCAGTTTCTTTTTTCTGGTTCCAACATCAAGTGATCACACTCTGACGATTGAGCATTAATTTCCAAGTGGCCAAGATCACATAAATCATCCTTCATTCCCAAGTATGCAACCCTTTCTCAGGAATTTCCTCTTGTTTCAAGGTATAGTAGTACTCTCCTTATTCACATATTATCAGCGAACATTTTAATTTTGCAGTCTTAACCGTACTCGATTGTTGGTCTCTGGTAATATTCATGATCACCATGGCACTCTCAATTGTATCCCAAAAGGCAAAGGCACATGTCTCTGCTTCTTCCATTGTTTCCATTGCATCTCTATTAAGCGACAGAGGCCGAAAACCGTCTTGTGGTCAATGGCCTGCACAATCTTTCTTGGTGGTAGGATGGACTCTATATCCTCACAAAGGACCCTTTCATGGAAATTGACAAGGGATTGATGTATAGGAACTTGACAATTTTCAAGCTATTATATAACTAACATTGTCGAGCCATCTATTGTTGTGAATCTTCTCTACAAGGACACCCGAAAGTCAATGTGGGAGGATCTTACGTAGACTTCTTTTCATCAGTTGGCCAAGTCTTGACTAGCTGATACCTACCTGAGGATTTGGTCCTTCAATCAGGGAGTTATGACAATTGTGGAATACTGATTGATAGTGTTTGAGTTAGTTGAGGATCTTGCCAATAAGTAGAGAACATAGTTACTCACAAATTTCTAACTATCAGATAGTGGAGGACGAGTTTTTTGAACGGATACAGTTCGGCTTCGAGTTATTTGAGGTTGTCTCCTGCTGCTTCTTGGTTTACTCACCACTGCTACCACCTCTTTGGTTCTACATATAGAAGTACTTTTTTTACCAGTCTCTTGTAGGCGTGGAGGTCTCTTTGGAGGGCATGGTCATGATCGTGGTTCAGATTGTCATTAGTCATGTTTATCCCCATTGTATCCATTGTGTCAGGAGACTCAGGACCAGTAACTTCTCAGATCGTTGCTGGGAGAAGGTTAACCATTGTCCTATATCCAATTAAGTTGCGGTTGTGCATGCCACTCTACGTACTACTGAGGAAGGTTTTGTTCTGATCCATGACAATCACATTGTTCAGATTTTCCTGAGGAATATGGACATAGTATGCGACTTCTCAAGATCAGGCTGCCTCCTTTACTACTGAAGCATGTTTTGATAGTGGTGCAGGTACTTCCAGCACGAATTGGGTTATTATCATGGATGACTCTAATCATTCGACTTGAGAAGTCGGTTCACTTTATGATTATTAACCATTTAATACTGCAACCTCAACTAGATTGGCCAATGGCTTGTTCTCACCAATCACATCTGTTTGGAGATGGGTTTTAACTATCCAGTGTTCTTTGTACATGAGTTTCCTATGAGCTTGCATTTAGTTTATATATTATTTTTTTTTTGAGTAAGAATGAGGGGGAGCACTCCCAAGTTGGGAGTCACCACACCAAAAATTTCATTGATTTGCAAGTTTATATATTATGCAAACAACTTCACTATAATCCAGTGTCATTTTTTGGAGATTCGGATGAGTCCATTCGTTGAGTGGGGGTATGAGAAGAATGAAATCTACTTCTTGGACTTTCCCTCTGCTTTTCTTGGTGCTTCATTGTAAGCTTCTGTGTATGAGGCATGGTTGGTCAAGGAACAAGCATCACAAAGCTTCCTTTCGATGTATACCCACACCTCATTGTGATACCCCTTTTTATTAAGTTCATCATGATATATGGTGACGTTGTTCTTATATGAACTGCTTGGTCATAGATATTTTGTGATTGTTGTTCATGATTGCAGTGCACTACTTATAGTTTTCTCAATAAAGGATTGGTATGAGATCGTGCATGTTATCAAGTCTTTCTTTAATGAAAAAACGTATTATTCATTACCTATCATATTGTTCAGGTTTGATAAGGCACTGATTTCATGTTTTTTAACTTCTCTCGTGTTTTCCTTATGGTACATTCTATCAAACTTCCAGTGCTTATGCCTCACAATAAAATATGGGTAGAAATAAGGAAGTTGCATTGTCTTTTTGTATCGCAGAGACATTCTTAATCCATATAAACGTTTCCAAAACTTTCTGGAGTGATGCCATTCTCATTACAACTCATTCAATTAACCGAGCCCTGTCTTCTGTGAAGGGTATACCATGTTCTCTTCTTACTCCAATGACAAAATTTTTCCCTCTTTACACGTTTTTGGTTCTACTCATGCAACTAATTGTGTTTTGTTAGGATATTCATGAACCCAAAAACGGTATAACGATGCTATGATCCCATTACTTGTCACTACCATGTTTCTGATGATGTCATATTCTTTGGGCATCCATCTTTCTTTGTTTATCCTATAATGGATCTTTCTTGGGATTTCTGGACTCCGTTCTAAATATATCAGATGAGGCCAAAAAACAAAATTTGAGTTTGTCTTTGTTACAATATGTGTCATTAGATGGATAATTAGATTTTTCTAGGGTCCAATTACCACATCCATTGGTTTAGTCCCATCTACTGTGAGTGGGGCTCAGTCATTCTAGTGGGATAATATAAAAAGCCCCACATCCATTGTAACAATTGAGAGAGATCAACATAATACTCGGTCCTAGAGAGTAGGGATGAGCATTAGGTTGCGCCAGCCCGGCCAGCCCGAAGCCCAACGTAAAAGGCCCGGCTTGGCCCGCCCAAGTTAATATTGGGTCGGGCTTGGGCAAAATATCTAGGCCTAAAATTATTTTGGGTCGGTCTCGACTTTGGTCGGCGCAATCCGCTAGCTCGCGAGTCAGCCCGATGTAATCCCGATTACACGGGCCAATTAACAAGAAGAGTGATTCCAAGGCCCGAATCGAATAATGATGAGACGTTAAATCTAAAGGAGATAGTATTTAATTTCATATTCCGATTGCCCATGTCCTAGTTCCAAGAATTTGTCTGGTACAATGTTTGCTAATTACATTTGATATGCTATTATATTTCTATTGTCTCAGCATGGATCTATTCTTCACATTTGAAACCTCCTTTTCTTTCTCTATTATTTTTTTATTGTTAAATTTTGTAAAACCGTAGAGTTTGCCCATTCTTTAAATGGCAAAATTATATAAATTCAGCTTGAATACATGGAAAAAAGTAGCATAATCTTTTTATTTGCATATTTCTATGGGTCGGATCGACCCAAGTCCGACCCATGAAATTTAGGTCAGGCTTGGGCCGCCAAAAATAAAAAAACGCAGGCCTTGGCCCCGGCCTAAGGCCTGAAATTTTAAATGGGTCTGGGCATGGGCCATTCAGGGCCTGGCCCAACCTGACCATTGTTCTCCCTACTTGAGAGGCCTTCTCCTTATGGAGTAGGGTTCCACGTAAGAGCTTGGTGTTCTTTTACATATTTATATTTATTTATCTTTGATACACTTCCATATTCATCATTTTCTACATGGTATCAGAGCGGAGCTCCGATTTTAGGGTTTGAAGACTTCGATTGTGGTTATATTCTTAAAGACTATTTTGTTTATGTCAATCTATTGTTCGAAGTACCGTTCATGCTCGAGATTGTTCAAGTTCAAATAAATTCTAGGGTTTTTCGAAAATCCTAATTCGCATGCAAGTTTTGAAGATCTTCATCGGTGCCAGGTTCTAGGGTTTCGCCCGAAATTGTAATTCTTCATGCCATCTAAGTCGTCAACGCATCTCTAGCTACAACTACAAGAAGAGAGTCTATTTCACGCCTCACGCAATGCCATCTCCGGGTCTTCATCCTCCTACTGCTCTTGGAACCCTAGATCTACGTGTCACCAACATTGTCAGAGCACCTTCATCTCAGCCATCAAGCATGGCATGTTGCCAGTGTATGGCCCCATGATGATCTTCACTTGTGCGCATTCCTCATCACACAAATATGAAATCCACAAGCAACAATTAGAAACTCATCAATCACAAGATTAAGAAGAAGAAGGAATCATGACCATCTCGTGCACAAATCCTCTCAATTAAGAAGATGTTGGCGAAGAAGAGCCTCAAGCAGTGCACACAAGCTCTGTGTGCCATGCACCAGGCGGAGCTATCCCTCAAGCATGACTCCAGATCTTCCAAACAACCCCGTGGAAACTCTACACCTCCTCATTCTTCGGTTGAAGCGGCGGTGGCATCCATAGCCATGAGTTCTCCAATGGTGGTTCTCCAGCCACAGTCCTACTAGCTCCTCAGGCACTACTTCTCTGATCATGCATGTTGCATCTTCGATCTCTTTCAGGCCCTCCACGCCATGCTCCCTTTAGGCGACGCACGGGACCTTCCTCCAGTAACTTGTAACATACATGGTCGTCCGAAAATAATGTGGAAGCGAGGATTCAGCGGACACGACAGGATCGTTACGCATAGCATCAAATACAACGTAAACGAGCGGTAAATAACTGACTTAAAAAGACTTTTCCATAATGATAATAAGGACAAAAGTCCAAGAGTTTCATTAATTAATACAAAGGTAAATGTCGATCCCAATTTCCAGAAGTCTACGGATCCAATTGGGCCCGAACCCAATAAGTTATCAGGGCCAATTTTCCTCGATAACGGACTGGGCCAGACAACACGAGATGTGGCGATGCTTTCCCATTATGAACCTTAATGTGTCCTTCATACACGAAGGCACCCAATATCCTTTACAAATGGGGGCCTGCTTATTTCTACGAGGTATTATTGTTGGGCCAATGGGCCCAATTAAATAAAAAAGGGAGAGGAGAATGAGATATTTCATCCTAAGTGGTTGCTCCTGTATTAAAAAAAGGAGCCATGAGATGTTGGTACCCATTGGACCATGTTTCCAAAAAAGGAAAGAGAAAAAGGTGAGTGTACAAAAAAAGAAAAGGTATATGTTAGATTTTTTTTTTAAAAAAGGTGGAAACCCAATTTCTTTCAAGACGACTTATGTGGTTTTCTGTTTTCCCATCTTCAGGTCTTCTCCCAACTTTATCGATTTCATCTTTTTCGATAAGTATGGGGAGAAAGAGGGAGTATTTTGTGAAGTTCTGCAGTTCTGGAATCAGTATCTACAGGTCAGATTCATATTCTCTGGTTCAGATTCTAGTCTAGATTTCAGACTCTACTAGTTCGATTGCAGATGTGCGATCATTATGTGAGAGGTCCCTATCTATATTTGGATTTAGGGTTTTCACGTGGATCCATATGGACTTCACAGTATAGCCATTCTTCGAGCCGGTGTGGACTCATGTTTTTCATGTGGATCCATAGCGAATCCCGAGTAGAGATCCCATTCTTTGAGCCAGTATGGGAGAGACCCGGTTTTCCAATGAGACTCTTTTTCAAACTCCATTCGTCAACGTTTGTGAACTCCGATGAGGATGTTTCCACGATTTTCTTCAGTTTTGCCCTTCAAAGAATTGGAGCAGTTGCGAGCCAGGGATGGGTCATGTTTAGTAACTTCTACACATTATTATTACTAAGTCTAATATATTATATGATGCTTACGCATGTCAATTCATGGAGGAGCCTAACTAAGATCTTTGGAAAGATGTTATTCTTATCTTTTGATACTTAATAGGTTCTCGTGGCAAATATGTTTTGTTAAAATTGGTGCTGGAAGAAGTTATGAATATAATCTCATTTTATACGCCGCAAGTTGGTTTAGAGGAAAGGATTAAACAAGTTTTTTTGGAGAATTTGGATAAGATTATGCAAGGAATCCCATAAAGAGAGATGATTTGCCAAGGCGGAGATCTTAATGGACATGTGGGAAAGGATGCTTTGGAGTATGCTAGTATCCGTGGAGGCCATGGCTTCAGGGTTAGAAATGAAGAGGGAAAAGTCATTTTGGATTGTGTGATGGCGTATGACCTTTTCATAGCAAACACTCTCTTCATGAAGGGGGAGGACCATTTAATTACTAAGAGTGGCCCGACTAAAACACAGATAGATTACTTTGTGATGAGAAGTTTGATCAGTTGTGTTGCAGAGACTACAAAGTAATCTTAGGGGAGAGAGTCATGAATGCGCAAATAAAAGGGTTGACAAAGAAGAGGATGGTTCCCAAATTATTAGAACTAAATCTTCAATTGAATTAATCAAGCTTCAAGCGGAAGCTTTTAAAATACTTATCTTGGGATCGTAACTGAAGTGCAAATGAGATGTGGGAGGCGGTAGCATCTTGTATCTGAAGGGTAGCCGAAGAGATGTTAGGCGAATCTAAGGGAGGATTTCAGAGGTCTCTATTGATTCTTAATGGAGGGGTGCTATGCTGGAAAAGATGGATGCTTTGATTTCTGAATGTACTTAAGACTCTGGATAATGCTCCAATTGATGCAGTCGTTCTAATTGCAAATAGGTCCTCACAGTCAAACATAATACATATGACTCTATTCGATGAAACATGGCACACATTGTCTAAGAACTATCTTTGAACCTATGAAGTGGCCCATTTGACACTTTTCCTCTTATTTCCAACTTAACTTCTCTGTGATTTTTGTTATTTGTAGTGGTACAAAAGGACTAGACCCTTTCAGCTTTATGTGAAGAATGCTTTTTGTGTGAGGATCTACATCAAAAGGTATATCTGAAGCAATCACATGGTTTTATGGTTGATAGAGAGTCCTAGAAGATTTGTATATGGTCTTAAACAGAGTCTTAGAGTTTGATTCAATAAGATATATCAAGTGGTGGAGCATATGTAGTTTGCGAGATCAAGTGCATTTTTAGGAGTGCTCTACTGGTAGGATTGTCGCGTTACTTATCTACATTGATGACATTGTGGTCACAAGCAATGTTACAAAGGGCATACTTGTGGTGAAACAAGTGCTAAACAAGCATAGGATCTTGGCAAATTACATTACTTGGTATTGTTGTATCTTATAAATGCAGAGTTGCTTCTATCACAACAAAAATATGTCATTGATCCACTTATCGAGACTGGGATGTTGGATCTAAGATTGCTTTCATACCTATAGATAGAGGCCAAGTTATGCAAGGAAACCTAGAAGAAAATCCATGCTAGATAATAAAGGGTATTAGTGGCCAAGCCACTCTATATCATTGTTACAAGATTATACATATCCTTGCAGTGAGCTAATTTATGTGTTGTACCAGAAGAATACACCCTCATTCTATGATGTACATTTTGAGGTATCTTGGGGGTGCACTTGGAGAGCTTTTATTTAGGAAATAGACCTCCTTACCGATAGTAGGATACCATGATGCATATTATGTTGGAGATAGACTTGAAAAAAAGTATTATTGGATCTCCATAAGTTGAAATATAAATATGGAAGTGTTGACGCATAAGCTATTTTGTATCTCTTTGTCATTTTATTTTCTTGTTATTCTCTTTATGTAATTTACCCATAGGCTACTCTCCTATATAAGAGAGCCTAGGGCTATGGAATAGACCATCTCATTTGCGTTTCCCAACATGGTATCAGAGCGACGGTCCTAGACCGGAGTTCCTGAAACCCTAACCCTAACCCTACCCGCCGGTCCCCCCCCCCTCTTTCTCTCTCTCTCTCCTCTCCGCAGATCGGCGCCGCCCCTCTCAAAGCGCATCTGCGGCGGGGCCCCTTCTCCGATCGGTGCCACTCCAGCACATCTGCGGCCCATCCAGGCGCACATCTGCGCATCTGCGGCGCATCACAGCCGCATTTCGCCGCAACCCAGGCGCACATACGGCGCGCACCACTGCGTGATCTGCGTCTCTTCTACACGTGCGTATCCAGTGCGCGATATCGCGCATGATCTGTGCATCCCAGGCGCCTGACCGAGCATCTCAGCGCATCTAGCGCCCTAAGTGCACACCACTTAGCGATCTACTGCGCATCCAGTGCGCCAAGTCCGGTAGCCACCGTGCGGGTACACGGTTTTTCAGCCCTAAGACCCAGAACATCAACATGGGTTTAGTTGCGTGAGGTCTACACGTGCAACTAAACCCATTTATGTCGTTGTAGACAAATCACAGTGTTTGTCAATCGTTCCAGTCTTCCTTTTTCAATATGTCAGAGAGCAAGGCAGATCTCCCATCTATTGGCGCATTCCGTGGTCCAGCGCCTATTGTCAAGATGGACGGTACCAATTATGAACTGTGGGCAATGCAGTTCATGAGCATGATGAAGTCTACCGGTAAGAAGCATATTCTTACCGAACCAGAGCCTGCTGAGAAGACTGGAATCTATGCCTCCTGGGAGGCTGATGACGCATACGCCAAAGTTTGGCTATCTGGTACGTTGGCAATTGAGATTGCTAATGACATTCTCCATCAACCCACAGCGAAGGATATGTGGGACATTCTGGCGGCTACATATTCCCAAGCAAAGAACGAGACAAAGATTCTGCAACTTCAGCATGATATCTTCACTATCAAGCAGAATGGTCGCCCTCTACATTCTCTCTATACATCACTGAGAGGGATGTTCGAGAAGCTGTATAGCTTCATGCCCTTGACAGCCACACCAGAACAACAGAAGACATACAGGAATGCGACGATGGTGGGCGTGTTCCTAGCTGCACTTGATCCTGAGTACGAGGCAGCACGTTCACAGATTCTGGCAGACTCGACTATTCCTCCCATGGAGGAAGCTTTTCACAGATTGAGCAGGATCACAGTACCGTCAGCAGCAGCGAATCAGAATCCCTCAGCTATGGCGGCCAACAGAGGTCGCGGATTTTATCATCAGGGCCGTGGACGTACCCCTCGTGGAAGGGGTGGTCGCACTAGGCCAACATGCTCATATTGTCACCGCATCGGACATACTGAGGACACATGCTACTCAAAGCATGGATTTCCTGCATCTGCACGAGTCGCTGAGCAGATAGAGCCCCCTTCTGCTGCTTCACTGGATCAACGTTTTGATGATCTGGTTGCCCGTCTCAGGGGCATTATCCCACCATCTGGCCCAGCACCGTCGACAGAGAGTCATACTGATGCAGCCGCTTCTGCTTCTGCCTCTACGAGTACTTCAGGTAGTACACTTGCATTTCACAGCAGTAGATCGGATACATTGCCATGGATCATGGACTCAGGCGCTACACATCATCTATGTGGCGACCAGAGTCTACTTTCAGGATATACTGAGATTCCTCCAGGACGGACAGTAGTGATTGCCAATGGCACACACTCCCCCATCACGGGTCAGGGGGAGATTAGATTGACATCCTCTATGCAGCTCGAGAATGTTATACATGCACCGCACTTTTCTATGAATCTATTGTCTATTAGTCAGATTACGAAGGATCTCCAATGTCGAGCTATTTTTGATCCATCTTCTTTGATTTTTCAGGACATCCGTACGGGAAACGTGATTGGTCATGGCTATGAGCAAGGAGGCCTTTATCGTCTGAACCAGACCCCATTTGCTGGAATCACAGCCTCTCCCGCAGAACAAGTATCTCCTCTCCTGTGGCATCTGCGATTTGGTCATTTACCGCTTCAGAAGTTGCGTCTAGTCCTACCTTATAGTCTTTCTCACACACCTATCCAGTGTGAGGCGTGTCAGTTGGGAAAACGTTGTTGACGCATAGGCTATTCTGTATCTTTTTGTTATTTCATTTTCCTGTTATTCTCTTTATGTAATTTACCCATAGGCTACTCTCCTATATAAGAGAGCCTAGGGCTATGGAATAGATGATCTCATTCACGTTTTCCAACATGGTATCAGAGCGACGGTCCTAGACCGGAGTTCTCGAAACCTAACCCTAACCCTAACCCCACCCGCCGGCCACTGCTCTCTCTCTTCTCTCGGCGCCGCTCTCCGATCTCGCGCTGATCGCGCAGCACTGATCGCCCTCCAGGGCAGATCACCCTCCAGCGCCGATCGCCTATCCAGGGCCGATCGCCTCTCGTCTGCGCGCTGATCTCCAACGATCGCGTGTGGCGATACTTCAGCGCTAATCGCCTCCAACGCATGAGCGTCTAGTGCACCCACATCAGCACTGAACGAGCTCGTCGCGCGCATCCAGTCAGTCCCTGATCAAGCACCTTGCGCGCAGCCTCCGCGCAACGTGCACCTGCATCCAGTTTGATCGCACGTGCTTCCTGCACGTGCCTACTTCACGCCCTAAAACTCTAGGGCTCAGATCTTGATATATATGGGGTTGGTTGCTTGACGTCTACACATGCAACTGATCCCATCTATGTCATTGTAGACAAAATTGTTGTCTCTCAGTCACTCCAGTATTCCAGTATGTCAGAAAGCAAGGCTGATATCCCATCTATGGGCGCATTTCGTGGTCCAGCGCCCATCGTCAAGATGGATGGTACGAACTATGAACTGTGGGCAATGCAGTTCATGAGTATGATGAAGTCCACGGGCAAGAAACATATTCTCATAGAGCCCGAGCCTGCAGAAAAGACTGGAGTTCATGCCTCATGGGAGGCAGATGACGCATATGCCAAGGTGTGGCTATCTGGCACATTGGCTATTGAAATCGCCAATGACATTCTTCATCAGCCCACAGCCAAAGACATGTGGGATATCCTAGCAGCGACATATTCTCAGGCGAGGAATGAGACGAAGATCCTGCAACTTCAACATGATATATTCACAATTAAGCAGAATGGCCGCCCATTACATTCTCTCTATACATCTTTGAGAGGAATGTTTGAGAAGCTCCATAGCTTCATGCCTCTTACCGCCACACCAGAACAGCAGAAGACATACAGGAATGCGACAATGGTGGGTGTGTTTCTCGCTGCACTCGATCCAGAGTATGAGGCAACACGTTCACAGATTTTGGCGGACTCGACTATTCCTCCCATGGAGGAAGCTTTTCACAGATTGAGCAGGATTACTGTACCTTCAGCAGCCACTAGTCAGAATCCCTCAGCCATGGCAGTCAACAGAGGCCGTGGTTCTCAATACCAGGGCCGTGGACGTATTCCCCGTGGAAGGGGTGGCCGCACTAGGCCAATATGCTCGTATTGTCACAGAGTCGGCCATACTGAAGACACATGCTACTCAAAGCATGGATTTCCTGCATCTGCACGAGCTGCTGAGCAGATAGAGCCCCCGTCTGCATCTACACTGGATCAGCGTTTTGATGATCTGGTTGCCCGCCTCAGGGGCATTATCCCACCATCTGGCCCAGCACCGATGACAGAGAGTCATACTGATGTTGCTGCTTCTGCTTCTGCGTCTGCCTCTACGAGTACTTCAGGTAGTACACTTGCACTTCATAGTAGTAGATCGGATACATTGCCATGGATCATGGACTCAGGCGCTACACATCATCTATGTGGCGACCATAGTCTACTTTCAGGATATACTCAGATCCCTCCAGGACGGACAGTAGTGATTGCCAATGGCACATATTCACCCATCACAGGCCAGGGGGAGATTAGACTGACATCCTCCATGCAGCTCAAAAATGTTTTACATGCACCACATTTTTCTATGAATCTTTTGTCAATCAGTCAGATTACGAAGGATCTCCAATGTCGAGCTATTTTTGATCCATCTTCTTTGATTTTTCAGGACATTCGTACGGGCAACGTGATTGGTCATGGCTATGAGCAAGGAGGCCTCTATCGTCTGAACCAGACCCCATTTGCCGGAATCACATCTTCTCCTGCTGGACAAGTATCTTCTCTCCTGTGGCATCTGCGTTTTGGTCATCTACCGCTTCAGAAATTGCGTCTTGTCTTACCTTATAGTTTTTCTCACACACCTATCCAGTGTGAGGCGTGTCAGTTGGGAAAACATCACAGGTCATCGTTTCCCAGTAGTCAAGGTCGGAGTAGTAACTCCAAATTTGAATTGTTTCATGTTGATGTCTGGGGTCCAAGTCGTGTTCCCGATCATCAGGGGCACAGGTTTTATATTGTTTTTGTAGATGATTTCTCAAGAGCATCATGGGTCTTTCTAATGAAAAATAAGTCTGAAGCTGGAAATATTATTATTCAATTTCTAAATGAGATTCAGAATGTTTTTTCCACAACTGTCAAAATTATGAGAAGTGACAATGCCTTAGAGTTATGCACCAATAATCTAACCAACTACTACTCCTCTAAAGGAATTGTTCACCAAACTTCCTGTGCCCATACGTCTCAACAAAATGGGGTTGCAGAAAGAAAACACCGTCACCTTCTTGATGTCACAAGGTCACTTCTCATTCAGAGTCATGTTCCGTATTCATACTGGGGTGATGCAGTCCTTACTGCATGTTACCTTATAAATCGTATGCCCTCGTCTGTCCTGAATGAACAGGTTCCTTTCTCACTGATTTATCCTGACAAGGATCTGTTCACTCTTACCCCTCGTGTGTTTGGGTCAGTCGCGTTTGTCCATCAGTTGTCGCCCGGTTCTGACAAGCTCTCTCCTAGAGCTGTCAAGTGTGTATTTGTGGGGTACTCCAGAACTCAAAAGGGGTACAAGTGTTTTGACCCTGTGCGTCGGCGGTATATGATCAGTGCAGATGTTACATTCTTTGAATCCATCATGTATTTCTCAGATTCTGGAAAAATGCAGCCGCCACCTATATCCCCTGACATTGTATTCATGGCACCACCAACATCACAACCGCCACCAACATCTGAACCAACACCACCACCGCCACCACCATCAACAGTACCTCCGTTACCATTCCATTACACCCGGAGGCCGAATCAAACTCATGGTCCTGACCAGTCAACTAGCTCGCCTACGGTATGTAATGAGAATATTAATGTTGATGGATCTGACGACATTTCTCAGCAGGGTGCATTACAGGAGCATGGTGATACCACAGAGGACCTCGATGTTCCAATAGCTCTACGCAAACCGAAGAGAAGCTGTGTCCAGTATCCTGTATCAGCAGTGGTGTCGTTTGAGAGGCTATCTGGACCATTCAGGACGTTTGCACTGGCACTTTCAGCTACAGCCATTCCACGGAACCATCATGATGCTATGCAGGATGCTAGATGGCGACTAGCAATGGAAGAGGAGATGGAGGCACTTCAGTCTAGAGGGACCTGGAGTTTGGTTCCTATACCTCCAGATGTTAGCCCGGTGAGTTGCAAATGGGTGTTTACAGTTAAGCACAATGCAGATGGTTCCATTGACAGGTACAAGGCACGCCTTGTTGCTCGGGGCTTCACGCAGACATATGGGGTAGATTACCTAGACACCTTCTCCCCTGTGGCGCGTCATTCCACTTTACGGATCCTGTTATCTGTTGCGGTTGCTAGAGACTGGCCACTCTATCAACTGGACGTAAAGAATGCATTTTTGTATGGAGACTTGCAGGAGGAAGTCTATATGCAACAGCCACCTGGTTTTGCTGTTGAGGGGGAGTGTTCCAAGGTTTGCAGATTGCATAAGGCCATCTATGGTCTTAAGCAGAGCCCAGAGCATGGTTTCAGAAGCTTTCAGACCTCTTTGAGAAACAAGGATATAAACGCTCCAATGCTGATCATTCCTTGTTCGTGCAGAAGACGGCGAGAGGTATCATTGTAATCATGGTTTATGTTGATGATATCTTGATTACAGGTGATGATGACCAAGGCATTAAGCAAGCAAAGGAAAGGCTGGGGACCGAGTTTGTCACCAAGGACTTGGGAGTTCTTAGATATTTCCTGGGGCTGGAATTTGCTAGAAATCCATATGGATTAGTCATGACACAGAGGAAGTATGTCACAGATTTACTGAGTGAGACAGGTATGCTAGGGTGTCGACCTGCTACGACACCAATGGACCCTAGCATGAAGCTGTATGATGATGACACAGAAGAGGTGGATCAGAGAAGGTACAGAGAACTGGTAGGCAAATTACTGTATGTCACTATCACTAGACCTGATATACAGTTTGCAGTGAGTCGTGTGAGCCAGTTCATGGAGCAACCACGCCAGGTCCATATGGATGCCATACACATGATTCTGAGATATCTAAAATCATCTCCAGGTGCAGGCTTGATATTTAAGAAAGGAAAGGAGATTTCTGTTACAGGATGTGCGGATGCAGACTATGCAGGATGCCCCAAGGACAGGAAGTCAACATCAGGGTTTGCAGTCTATGTTGGAGATGCTCTAGTTTCGTGGAAGAGCAAGAAGCAGACAGTAGTAGCTAGATCCAGTGCTGAATCAGAATATAGGGCTATGGCCCAGGCGAGCACAGAAATGATGTGGGTAAAATCCTTACTTGCAGACCTATGTATTGATATACCTCTTCCTATGAGGTTGGAATGTGACAATCAGGCTGCCTTGTTCATTACAAATAACCCAGCCTTTCATGAGAGGACCAAGCATATTGAGGTCGACTGTCACTACATACGTGACATGATTCAGAAGGGGTTCATTGCTACATCTCACGTCACATCAGAGAATCAGACTGCTGATATTTTCACCAAGGCATTATTTAAAGGTCCATTCCAGAAGTGTGCGTCCAAGCTGAGCATGATTGATATCTATGCTCCATCTTGAGGGGGAGTGTTGACGCATAGGCTATTCTGTATCTTTTTGTTATTTCATTTTCCTGTTATTCTCTTTATGTAATTTACCCATAGGCTACTCTCCTATATAAGAGAGCCTAGGGCGATTTGGTCATTTACCGCTTCAGAAGTTGCGTCTAGTCCTACCTTATAGTCTTTCTCACACACCTATCCAGTGTGAGGCGTGTCAGTTGGGAAAACATCACAGGTCATCTTTTCCCAGTAGTCAAGGTCGGAGTAGTAACTCCAAGTTTGAGTTGTTTCATGTCGATGTCTGGGGTCCGAGTCGTGTTCCTGATCATCAGGGGCACAGGTTTTATATTGTATTTGTGGATGATTTTTCTAGAGCATCATGGGTATTTCTAATGAAGAATAAGTCTGAAGCTGGAAATATTATTATTCACTTTTTAAATGAGATTCAGAATGTTTTTTCCACTACGGTCAAAATTATAAGAATTGACAATGCCTTAGAGTTGTGCACCAACAATCTAGCCAACTACTACTCTTCTAAGGGAATTGTTCACCAAACATCCTGTGCTCATACGTCTCAACAAAATGGGGTTGCAGAAAGAAAACACCGTCACCTACTTGATGTTACAAGGTCACTTCTCATCCAGAGTCATGTTCCGTACTCTTACTGGGGTGATGCAGTCCTCACTGCATGTTATCTGATAAATCGTATGCCCTCGTCTGTCGTGAATGAACAGGTTCCTTTTTCACTTATTTATCCTGACAAGGATCTGTTCATTCTTACTCCTCGTGTGTTTGGGTCAGTCGCTTTTGTCCATCAGTTGTTGCCTGGCTCTGACAAGCTCTCTCCTAGGGCTGTCAAGTGCGTCTTTGTGGGGTACTCCAGAACTCAAAAGGGGTACAAGTGTTTTGATCCTGTGCGTCGGCGGTATATGATCAATGCAGATGTTACATTCTTTGAATCCATTATGTATTTTTCAGAATCCGGGAACATGCAGCCACCACCTATATCTCATGATACCGTATTCATGGCACCACCAACATCACAACCGTTACCACCATTACCACCACCACCACCGCTACCACCACCACCGCCATCAACCGTATCCCCGTTACCTTTCCATTACACCCGCAGGCCGCGTCCAGCTCATGGTCCTGACCAGTCAACTAGCTCTCCTATGGTATGTCATGAAAATATTAATGTTGATGGATCTGACGACATTTCTCAGCAGGATGCATTACAGGAGCACGGTGATAACACAGATGACATGGATGTTCCAATCGCTCTACGCAAGCCGAAACGAAGCTGTGCCAAATATCCATTGACAGCAGCGGTATCTTTTGAGAGGCTATTTGGAGAGTTCAGGACGTTTGCTATGGCACTTTCAGCTACAGCCATTCCACGGAACCATCAGGATGCTATGCAGGATGCTAGATGGCGACTAGCAATGGAAGAAGAGATGGAGGCACTTCAGTCTAGAGGAACCTAGAGTTTGGTTCCTATACCTCCAGATGTTAGCCCGGTGAGTTGCAAATGGGTGTTTACAGTTAAGCATAATGCAGATGGTTCCATTGACAGGTACAAGGCACGCCTTGTTGCTCGGGGCTTCACGCAGACATATGGGGTAGATTACCTAGACACCTTCTCCCCTGTGGCGCGTCATTCCACTTTACGGATCCTGCTATCTGTTGCGGTTGCTAAAGACTGGCCACTCTATCAACTGGACGTAAAGAATGCATTTCTGTATGGAGACTTGCAGGAGGAAGTCTATATGCAACAGCCACCTGGTTTTGCTGTTGAGGGGGAGTGTTACAAGGTTTGCAGATTACATAAGGCCATCTATGGTCTTAAGCAGAGCCCCAGAGCATGGTTTCAGAAGCTTTCAGACCTCTTTGAGAAACAAGGATATAAACGCTCCAATGCTGATCATTCCTTGTTCGTGCAGAAGACGGCGAGAGGTATCATTGTAATCATGGTTTATGTTGATGATATCTTGATTACAGGTGATGATGACCAAGGCATTAAGCAAGCAAAGGAAAGGCTGGGGACCGAGTTTGTCACCAAGGACTTGGGAGTCCTTAGATATTTTCTGGGGCTGGAATTTGCTAGAAATCCATATGGATTAGTCATGACACAGAGGAAGTATGTCACAGATCTACTGAGTGAGACAGGTATGCTAGGGTGTCGACCTGCTACGACACCAATGGACCCTAGCATGAAGCTATATGATGATGACACAGAAGAGGTGGATAAGAGAAGGTACAGAGAACTGGTAGGCAAATTACTGTATGTCACTATCACTAGACCTGATATACAGTTTGCAGTGAGTCGTGTGAGCCAGTTCATGGAGCAACCACGCCAGGCCCATATGGATGCCATACACATGATTCTGAGATATTTAAAATCATCTCCAGGTGCAGGCTTGCTATTTAAGAAAGGAAAGGAGATTTCTGTTACAGGATGTGCGGATGCAGACTATGCAGGATGCCCCAAGGACAGGAAGTCAACATCAGGGTTTGCAGTCTATGTTGGAGATGCTCTAGTTTCGTGGAAGAGCAAGAAGCAGACAGTAGTAGCTAGATCCAGTGTTGGATCAGAATATAGGGCTATGGCCCAGGCGAGCACAGAAATGATGTGGGTAAAATCCTTACTTGCAGATCTATGTCTTGATATACCTCTTCCTATGATGTTGGAATGTGACAATCAGGTCGCCTTGTTCATTGCAAATAACCAAGCTTTTCATGAGAGGACCAAGCATATTGAGGTCGACTGTCACTACATACGTGACATGATTCAGAAGGGGTTCATTGCTACATCTCACGTCACATCAGAGAATCAGACTGCTGATATTTTCACCAAGGCATTACTTAGAGGCCCATTCCAGAAGTGTGCGTCCAAGCTGAGCATGATTGATATCTATGCTCCATCTTGAGGGGGAGTGTTGACGCATAAGCTATTTTGTATGTCTTTGTCATTTTATTTTCTTGTTATTCTCTTTATGTAATTTACCCATAGGCTACTCTCCTATATAAGAGAGCCTAGGGCTATGGAATAGACCATCTCATTTGCGTTTCCCAACAGGAAGAAAAATCGATAATCCCAATCAGAACATAAATAAATATAACATGGAACATTCAGGATTTACATGGAACCCTACTCTCTATGGAGCGGGATGAAACCACGTGAGAGTGCCTCAAACGGTCAGATCTTCTATTGAAGTTTCTCATTGAGTAAAAGGGGTGGGCTCCTTATATAGACCTACAGATAGATTGGAGTCCCACATATAGTAAATGTGGGACTAAACATGAGTGGGTGGTAATTGAAGAAATCCAATTACCACTCTATTACATACTCCAACACTCCTCAAGCTAGAGCTGAAAAAGCTGTAGCTTGCAACAAAAGAAAATAATATACAACCTGTCTTCACGTAATACATCACAAGAAGAATATATATTTGTTGCTAGTAGAAGATCTCGCTTGATGATTGGTCTACGATGCTTAGGTCACGAGGAAGTACCTTTGTCGTGCCTGTAGTAGTCACTATGATATCAAGTCGTGCATGGGGAAGAGTCCTTGTAGAAGAAAAAAGTCGAGCGCTAAGTAGTCGTCGGGGATAGAGACACCCCGACAAAGTAGTCGGTGCTTGTGAAGACAGTTGATAGCAACAGTAGTTTGGAGTGTTGGTATGTCAGTCATGGATGAGTAATAAAAGTCCTTAAGAATATGTTCCATCTATGATTCCCCCTTTCTCCCATACTTGATAAAAAAACATGTATGATCAAGTTGGGAGAATCAACATTAAATAGGCAATTTTTTGTGCTCTTTTTTGTACAAATCATCATTTTTTGTTGTCATCTTTTTTCTGGCTATTCTCCCCTTTTTTCTCATATGGTTTTTTTGTACGATAACCTTTCTTCTCAAAACCTCCCTTTTTTATAGAAAGCGATAATAGCCCAATTTAGCAAAAATCCTTGGTCCCACTTTTTTCCTGGAAGTAATAGCACCACTTTGGGCCCCCTTTTATTTAAGTGGAAAGGGGTATCAGGCCCTCTTTGTCGACACACTCTACGATTCCCTTAGGAATCCGTCGCCATCGCCTAGTCATGAAAATGTGGGACACCATCGCCTCTGCTTGCAGAAGGAGCCTCGTTTGGAGCAAGAGGTGGTCGTGAGGAGATTGGAGTTAGATGGAGAGGGCTTGTGCATGGAGCGGGACTCGGACTAGATCCACCCAATGTAGTTGCCTCTGCCCGTGGAGATGGTAAGGATTGGCAGCTGGAGCAAGGGTCCCGCCACTAAGGATTCTTCGTTGGCGTCGTCTTGAGATCTAGAAATTGCGACACCATATGAGAGAGGGAGCGGTTGTTGCGAGATGGATCTCCCTCCCCCCCCCCCCTCCCTCTTGAGAGGTTCCTTTGGCATTGCCTTGAGTGGAGGTGCATCATCAGGAGGGTACTACTATATCTGCATGGGAGTAGGATCGGTAGTGCCTAGAGTTCGATGATGTGACAATACTGCTACCTCCGCCTAATGAATGTAGAGGCATGGTGAGCCCAGAGGTTATACGTGTTGAGAGATGAGGGTCGCATCGAGATTTTCAGGCCTGATCACACAAGATGCAACCCGGAGGTTAAGTGTGGTACCTATTAGAGAAGGATCTTTTGCATGGGGGCAGATCTTCGAGAATAAGGGCCCTCCACAAGAGTGTTGATGTTGTAACTGTAAACGTATATTATTCACTTATGTACCTCTGTGTTATTTTTCCTTTCCGTTGGACTCTTTATGTAATTTACCCATAGGCTACTCTCCTATATAAGGGAGCCTAGGGTTGATGGAATAAACAAGTTCTCTCATTTTCCCAACATGGTATCAGAGCGGCGGTCTTAGACCGGAGTTCGTGAACCAAACCCTAACCCTAGCCCTACCCTAAGCCTCCGAGCCTCCACGCACGTCGTACGCCTCCGAGCAGCCACCTGTGCGTCACCGCGCCTTCGCGCACGACTGTGCGTGCATCAGCGCACGATCTTCAGTGCGTGTTCGAGTACACCTTCGCGCTAGTGCGCCTGTGCGCCCTCGCGCCTGTGCACCTTCACGCCTTCGCGTCGCTGCGCCTGTGCGCTTGTGTGCTTGTGTGCCTTCAAGACTGAACGCTTGTGGACGCCTGCGCGTTGATCCTCTGCATGCGCATCTTTGCAATCACACATCAGCGTGCGACCGCATACTCCTGAACGTCACCGCACACGCGTGATCTTCGTAGTCCTCTCGTGTGTTTGATCATCCAAAGTCAAGCGTGCGCGACTCCAAAGTAATGGGTTTGGTTGCTTGAAGTCTACACATGCAACTAAACCCGTTTATGTCCGTGTAGACGATCATATCTTCAGTTTACTACTCCAGTCTTCTGTTATCAGTATGTCAGAAAGCAAGGCAGATATTCCATCTATAGGCGCCTTCCGAGGTCCAGCGCCGATTGTGAAGATGGATGGTTAGAACTATGAACTGTGGGCTATGCAGTTCATGAGTATGATGAAGTCAACCGGTAAGAAGCACATTTTTACTGAAGAAGACCCTGCTGAGAAGACTGGAGCTAATGCCTCGTGGGAGGCAGATGATGCATATGCTAAAGTATGGCTATCTGGAACTCTGGCCGAGATTGCCAATGATATTCTTCATCAGCACACAGCCAAAGCAATATGGGATATTATGGCTGCCACATATTTTCAAGCGAAGAACGAGACAAATATTCTGCAACTCCAGCATGATATATTCACTATCAAGCAGAATGGACGTCCTCTACACTCACTGTACACATCTCTACAAGGAATGTTCGAGAAGCTTTATAGCTTCATGCCCCTGACTGCCACTCCAGAGCAACAGAAGACCTACCGGAATGCTACTATGGTAGGAGTTTTCCTCACTGCCCTTGATCCTGAGTATGAGGCAGCACGGTCTCAAATCTTGGCGGATTCTACTATTCCTCCTATGGAAGAAGCCTTTCACAGACTGAGCCGGATCGCTGTTCCTTCTACGACTACGAATCAGACTGCTTCAGTCATGGCTGCTAACTGAGGTCGTAGAGGTCACCATCATCAGGCTCGTGGCCGTGGTCCTCATGGCAGAGGAGGTCGTGGCCGGCCAACATGTACCTACTGTCATCGCACTGGACATAGACACATGCTACTCTAAGCATGGATTTCCTGCATCTGCACGAGTCGCTGAGTAGATAGAGCCTCCATCTGCTGCTTCCTTGGATCAACGCTTTGAGGACTTTGTTGCCCGTGTAAGGGGCATTATTCCTCCATCTGGCACAACACCCACTACTGAGAACCAGTCTGATGTTGTCGCATCCGCCTCTGCATCTACCAGTACATCAGGTAGCACATATGCATTTACTAGTAGTGGATCAGATACTTTAGCATGGATTATGGACTCTGACGCCACACATCATTTATGTGGCGATCAAAGTCTACTTACAGGGTACAGACAGATCCCCCCAGGTCGAACAGTGGTCATTGTTAACGGTACACATTCCCCGATTACTGGTCAGGGGGAGATTAGACTGCCGTCATCTATGCAGCTCAAGAATGTGTTACACACACTTGATTTTTCAATGAATCTGCTGTCTATTAGTCAAATTACAAATGATTTACAGTGTCGGGCGATTTTTGATCCATCTTCTCTTGTTTTTCAGGACATCCTTACGGGCAACGTGATTGGACGTGGCTATGAGCAAGGAGGCCTCTATCGCCTCAGTCAGACTCCCTTTGCTGGAACCCCATCCCTACCTCCTGGACCCGTCTCTCCTCCACTATGACACATGCGCTTTGGACATCTATCGCTTCAGAAACTGCGTCGTGTGTTACCTCAGGTTTCTCCTCACACGTCTATTCAATGTGAGGCTTTTCAGTTGGGAAAGCATCACCGGTCTACCTTTCCCAGTCGTCAGTGTCGGAGTAGTACCTCCAAGTTTGAGTTGTTTCATGTCGACATCTGGGGTCCGAGTTGTGTTCCTGATCATCAGGGACACAGATTTTATATTATTATTGTGGACGATTTCTCTCGTGTGTCATGGGTATTTTTGTTAAAGAATAAATCTGAGGCAGGGAATATTATCATCAATTTTCTTAATGAGATTTGTAATGTCTTTTCTGCATCTGTTAAAATTGTGAGAAGTGATAATGCCCTGGAATTGTGTACTCATGTCCTATCCGGTTATTTCTCATCCCAAGGGATCATCCACCAGACATCCTGTGCCTATACCTCCCAACAGAATGGGGTTGCTGAAAGGAAACATCGTCATTTACTGGATGTAACCAGGTCGCTCCTTATACAGAGTCATGCTCCTCACTCTTTCTGGAGTGACGTTGTTCTTACAGCATGTTACCTAATCAATCGTATGCCGTCATCTGTTCTAGGTGAGAAGATCCCCTTCTCTTTCATCTTCTCTGGAAAAGAATTATTCTCCCTTACTCCTCGTGTGTTCGGTTCGGTTGCTTTTGTCCACCAGTTGTCTCCCGGGACTGACAAGCTCTCTCTTAGGGTTGTCAAGTGTGTCTTCGTTGGGTACTCCAGAACTCAGAAGGGGTACAAGTGTTATGATCCTTTGCGCAGGAGGTACCTTGTCAGTGCAGATGTTACATTTTTTGAATCTATTATGTATTTCTCAGCCTCTAGTGATCAGTTGATACCCCCTGCTAATACTTATGCCATTTACATGACACCACCACCACCACCATCAACACCATCACCAGAACCGTTACCATCATCTACACCTCCTGTCACTATACATGTGTTACCATTACCATTTCATTATACCCGTAGGCCTACTTCAGCTCATGGTTATTGCTCATCACCTAGCTCGCCTAAGATATGTTCTGAAGATATTATCATTGATGGATCTGATGATTTTTCTCAGCAGGATGTGTTACAGAGGCCAGACGAGGACATTAATGATTTAGATGTTCCTATTGCTATACGAAAGTCGAAGCGGAGTTGTGCATCATATCCTTTAGCAGCTTCTGTGTCATTTGATTGACTAGCTGGAGATTTCAAGAATTTTGTCGTCGCATTGTCAGCAGTGGCTATTCCACGGAATTACCAAGACGCGCTGAAGGATAGTAGATGGCGTCTAGCCATGGAGGAAGAAATGGCAGCTCTTCAGTCTAGAGGAACTTGGAGTCTGGTTCCTGTACCTGCTGATGTGTCACCAGTGAGCTGCAAGTGGGTATTTACACTCAAGCAGAATGCAGATGGCAGTATTAACAGATACAAGGCTCGTCTTGTTGCTCGGGGCTTTACACAGACATATGGGGTTGATTATTTTGATACATTCTCGCCAGTGGCCCGCCATTCCACTCTACGGATCTTGTTGTCTATTGCGGTCACTCGTGAGCGGTCGCTATACCAGTTGGATGTGAAGAATGCGTTCTTATATGGTGACTTACAGGGGGAAGTCTACATGCAACAGCCACCTGGTTTTGCTGTTGAGGGGGAGTATCCTAAGGTGTGCAGACTTCATAAGGCTATCTATGGACTTAAGCAGAGCCCCAGAGCGTGGTTCCAGAAGCTCTCAGATCTCTTTGAGAAACAGGGATACAAACGTTCTAATGCTGATCATTCCTTGTTTGTACAAAAGACTTCCAGAGGTATTATTGCAATCATGGTCTATGTAGACGACATTCTGATTACAGGTGATGATGAACAGGGAATAAAGGAGGCGAAAGAAATGCTGGATCGTGAATTCGTTACCAAGCACCTTGGGGTCCTTAGATATTTTCTGGGACTGGATTTTGCCAGAAATCCTTATGGGTTGGTAATGTCTCAAAGGAAATATGTCACTGACCTGTTGAGTGAAACATGAATGCTTGGCTGCCGACCTACTACCACACCTATGGACCCTAGTATGAAGCTATATGATGGTGATACAGAGGAGGTGGATAGCAGAAGATACAGAGAACTAGTGGGCAAACTTCTTTATGTTACGATTACTAGGCCCGATATAGCCTTTGTTGTGAGTCGCGTGAGCCAGTTCATGGAGCAACCACGTCAGGTACACATGGATGCCATACATATGATACTCAGGTACCTCAAGTCATCTCCAGGTGCGGGTTTGTTGTTCAAGAAAGGCAAAGTGACTACTATCTCAGCATGTGCAGATGCAGATTACGCAGGGTGTCCCAAGGACAGGAAGTCCACCTCTGGATTTGTTGTATATATTGGAGATTCTCTAGTCTCATGGAGGAGCAAGATGCAAACTGTGGTGGCACGATCTAGTTCTGAATCTGAATATAGGGCTATGACCCAGGTGAGTACAGAGATGATGTTGGTAAAGGCTGTGCTTACAGATTTACATATAGAAGTTCCACTTCCTATGGCTTTGGAATGAGACAATCATGCGGCCTTGTTCATTGCAAATAATCCAGCATTCCATGAACAAACCAAGCACATTGAGGTTGACTATCACTTTATACGTGACATGATTCAGAAGGGATTCATTGCTACATCCCATGTTAGTTCAGAGAATCAAACAACAGATATTTTTACCAAAGCATTACTGCGAGGACCATTTCAGAAGTGTGCGTCCAAGCTGAGCATGATTGATATCTATGCTTTATCTTGAGGGGGAATGTAAACATATATTATTTACTTATTTTTCCTTTCCGTTGGACTCTTTATGTAATTTACCCATAGGCTACTCTCTTATATAAGAGAGCCTAGGGTTGATGGAATAAACAAGTTCTCTCATTTTCCCAACAGTAATCATTCTTTTATCTAGGGTTTCACCGAAGGAAATTCAATGGTCGATCACTTATGAACTTTGAGATCATATAAATAAACCAAAATAAAAATTTAATCTTAAACAAGAATATCATAACCGACTTGCTCCGATACCATGTTGAAATATAAATGTGGAAGAAAAATCGACAATTCGAATCAGAACAAAAAGAAATATAACGTGGAACGTTCATGATTTATGTGGAACCCTACTCCCTACAGAGCTGGATGAAACCACGGGAGGTCTTAAAGGGTCAGATTTTCTATTGAAGTTTCTCAATGAGTACACAAGGTGTAAGGCTTCCTTATATAACCCCCACAGACATACCCGAGTCCCGCATAGTAGATGCGGGACTAAACATGAGTGGGTGGTAAATGAATCTTGGAGATATCCAGTTACCATTCTATTACATACTCCAGCAACATATTTAAGGGATGTAATTGTGTTACATGACATAGTAAGGAATAGAATATTGTTGCTCAATCTAGTGTAGAATTGGAGTACATGACTATAGCCTAGACAACAACCAAATTGATAGTCTATGGACATAGCCTAGACAACAAACAAAATGTAGAGACCTTATGTCACAAGGCAAGTCTCAGTTTCCCTCTCCCTGTTTTGGGGGATGGTTGCGGCTTCAGCTTCTGGTGCGGCGACCATAGGATGGGGCTCTGCTTTGTTGTTTCTGTTTCTATTGGATCGAAAGGTGTGGGTTGCAAGGGCTAGGGAGGGTCACGTTGACATTCCTCTTTTTTTATCTGAATTCTCGGACAACAGACTGGAGGACTCCATGTTTACGATGGATTCTCTGGTTGGTTATGAGTGCCCCTCTTTTGGTTGCAATCATTGAACGTGGTTGATGGTAGGTTCACAATCAAGAAAGCATAAAGAGTCCTCTATGGAAATACAATTTTTGATCCGAAGGGTTGTGTTTTTTATTGCAGGAGGATATGGAGTTGAATGACACCAACTGTAGTTAAAGTTGTCGTGTGGCTTTTGAGATGCAGGAGAGTGATGATGGGCGCTTGCCATGCTAGGCTCTTCGGTGTGCTAGAGCTTCTTGTGTGCGACGTTGACCCGAAATTGAAGATGTGAACCATTTATTATTTTTGTGCTTCCGACTTTTGGACTTCACTAGGCTCGGATCGAATGTGACTCTTACAAGATTGATCATTGGTAGTTGCGTTGCTGTGGGTCTTGTGGTTGATCAGAAACGGTGTGGTGTTTTACGAGGAAAGATTTTATATGAATATTGTGATTGAGCGAGTAAAGATAATGTCTGGTGTATGCATTTGTTTATGGCTACATCTTCTTGTAGTTGTCATTTTAAAACTTGTAATTATATGAAAAATTTGGGCATATATGCTTTGGGCATTGCCAAGTCAGATTTGTGGAGTAAATTAAGTACATATATGCTTTGACCAAACACTCATAATTGAAGGGCATAGAGCGAAAACAACCTAATGAACATTATTGGAAGACACGATTGAACCGTCCACCTGGAATAAGCGGGACACCGCATTGTCCAAGCATCTTAAGCACGTGATATGAGTAATAGTTGGCACAATATGATTATTTACTCATATTTTACATGATAAGACATCCGAACTGAGTAAGCTTTAGCTCAGTCTTGGTTCGTAAAATTGGTGGAGCTGTAGTTTTAACTCGAGTATGGGTTCATAAAGCTTATCAGCTGAGCCTGCAAGCCTTAAACGAATTGATTATGCATCAATTTAATTGAGCCCAAGCTCCATAAATACAGGCTTGAAAATAGTTCGGGCAAGACTCAAAAAGTTCTTGAAGAAGCTGGCAAGCATGATATAACTTATGTTGGCTTGAATCTGTGTAATCACACAAATTTGTTGCAATGGTATTAAAGAATCCATGTATTGCATTCCACTGAATGTTGGAAATATCTTGATTGTGTATTGGGGATTTTTAATAACAGGAAGCTGGAGGAATTATACATTATGTTCCTGATGTTACTGCAATCTAAGACTAAAGCTACAGAAATATCTTCTGGTCCTCCAGAATTACCTGCTGGTGGACTAATGAATAGATGATTTTAATAGAATTGCTCAATGTTTTGCACTCGTCGCAGGTGATCACTATTGAGCCTGGCATCTACATCCCGCAGTCTTTCTGTGTACAAGATTGGTATGTACAGGTATTAGTTCGGAAACCTGATTCTAATTATGGTTTTACTAATTGGAATGATTTGGCATGCAGTTTCCAGGGAATCGGCATAAGGAGAGCGAGGATGAGGTCCTTATCACCGACACTGGATATGAGGTGATTCCGAATCAGTAGTCTTCTGTCTATTGCAGTACCACATTGCTGATTACTGGAAATGCAGTACTGGTTTTTTTAATGCTCCCATCTTTTGTTAATCTCATAACAGGTGCTCACTGCCTCAATGCCAAAAGAGATTCCCAGCATTAAATCCCTCCTCAACTATGGTATTGATACAAGCTGCTGATAAAGCTTTTTCCATCATAAAATAACCCGTGCACCCGATTCCCCGCTTGTTTTCGGCAAGTGGTTATAAATTATATCTCTGCATTATTTGCATTCTGATCATCGGAGGCAGAATGCTGAGTGAGTCCTTATTATAGATTGGAGAATCTTTAATTCCTGTGATTTGAAGCTGCAGCCTCTCATGTGTCTTGGTTAGAGATTGCATCATGTAGTATTCGGGGGTGCGCCTTGAGTTTTTGCAACTTATGTCTTGTATTTGAGGTGTATCTCATATTGAAATTCAGACCGTCATTTATGTAAGACATTCTTTCATTTTATTGGAGAATAATCTTGAGTAACCTCAGTCCCCCATTTTGACTGTATAGCACACATCGGTACCTTACATTCCTTTCTTATGTGATTTGATCCTAGTCTGTTGTGAGATTTACAAAAAAATGCAGATCTTACAAGAAATTTAAAGTTAAGTACATTTGCAACAATCATTTGATATGATGGGAAGATTGCAAGTTTTTAATTAGGATTATTAAAGGTATAGAGATTAAGAACTATAGGTGATACTGATTGTACAATGTATTTGTTCTTAATAATAGTGGTTTAGAAAGATTCAAAAGAATCACAACTTAGTAGGGCTTAACACCTCCAGATCTGCTTCTGATCTTTTAAGACTGTTCAGGATTGTGTTACTTCTTCTAACCATGCACAGCTTGAACAGAAAATTCTTGCGAAGTCATTGCCATGGCTTTTCAGATGGCTGCATGGCAAACAAGACCAGCAAATCAGGCAATTTAATCATTAAAAACAGCTGCATTCTATTATGTAGATGAGCCACGATCTATAATTTCTTGTCTTAGAAGATGCACTTTATTTGTTATCGAGAAAAACTGATCTTGACAAGTGTTTTTCTCATGTTCGTAGATGTGTTGTAGTGTTTTTCATTGAGGCTCAAGTTGTCAAGTCATAATGGATGTATCTTATCAATGGTCGATTTCAAGGTCCGAGATGTTGGGAATATCAAGAACATCAATGTATACACCCCCATAACTAGGATGTAATAAGAACATCAATGGCCAATCTCAAGGTTAAGAAATTCGAATAAGCTAAAAAAGAATCATATGAAAATCCCAAATCAGACGATGATCTATGATTATGAGTTCATTAAAAAAAGGAGTTTTTTTATTACATGGAACTCTTAATTTGCGGGGACCATCCCTCTTAGAACAGATCTTTCTTAACTGAGAATCTGAAGATGAGAAAATGGTGGTAAATAAGATGTCAACTTGAGGATTGGAATGTATTAGTATCCATGGCATTACTTAGTAAGAGGAAAAAGTTACTTGATATTTAGAATGTCAGACTTGCTACACTTATTGAGCAACTTAGTTATTTTATTTGCTTTCAGTTCTTTATGCAAGAATCGTGAGAAAAGAGAGGAGGTTGCTCGAATTGTACGTGACAAGCACACCTTACATGGCTCATATGTCGTCTATGAATCTAAGATCATGATCTACTTCGCCTATTTACTAGTCTTCAGCCCTCTCACTTTCACTTTATTCACCTTCAACAAATCTACTAATATAAATGCCCATATGATACAAAAGTTATATACAAGAAAAGGGCAATTATTGCATTTGAAGGTATTGAGCACCAATTGAGTAGCACCAATTGAGGTACTCGATTGTGAATGGGAATCATGGTTAATAACATTGGTAAGAGTCCATTCAAATATTGATTTTTTTTGCTACAAAGTGCTTCATGTTTTTGGATAAATTGATATCTTCACTAATGTGCTAATCAAATATGTTTGGAGTAGCAAGAAACACTTCTATACTATGAAGGACGTATATAATAAATTTATTAGAAACATTTTCACAATTATCAATTATATAGTATATCAGACCATGTGAAAGTCATTTCCGTGCCGCATGCTAGATTTACATCATATTAACTAGTATGCGTATCAACATACCCTACTACTAAATGTGGGAAAAGACTTTGTTGTTGAGATGTGTATCAACATCCACATGAAAAAGTAAGATCATGACTAGACCGATCTAGATCTTGTTCGAACGCTATATCGGGAGTGCTTGTCATAGTCAACCAAGATCTAGTCCTCCAACGAAGAACACGCAACCCAAATAAATTAAACATGCTAAGCTGCATCCTCATAAAAAATGAAATACTTACAGTTACATGATAAATATAAGATATATCAAAATAAATACTGAAAAGAGTGTTTATAAAAAGCAATAATACATGCACTACAAGAATGAAAGAAAACCAACTGTAAACTACAAAAGAAAATCACATAACTAAATAATAGCCACCTCTATTTGGTGATCATGCCCTCCAAGGTCCCTACAAGAGTCTCTTCGTGCTCTGCTTGTACACCTTCATCACAAAGTAAAGAGTAAATGAAAATATGTCAACAAAAATATGTAAAGATTATGCACGATCAAAGGGTTAGGAGAGGTAATTCAATTACAAGTACTACCATGGAGGCATATGAATGCAAATGGATGGATACAGATACGAATATAGTTGTTATCGTATCCTTATCCGTTTTTGAATACGAATACAAATGTGGATACGGATATCGAAGGATATTAAAACTATCTTACCATATCCTTAGAAAACGGATACGGATGTAAAACGGATACCGATCGCATACGAGTAATGTAAGAAATACTCTACAGAATCGACTTAAATATATATGTATTGGATAGAAAACACATGATATAAATTTATAAAATGTGTTTGCATCATAAAAATTATACAAATATGGTAAAAGAATATATAGAATTGTGTTATATGTGCTTAAAATTAAATCTATGATTATATTTATATATGAAAACGGATATGCGGATACAGATACGGATGCTTGAAGATATCAAAATGATTTCATATTTGTATCCATTTAAAGTAGATACGGATAGGGATGTTAAAATCTGTATAAAACAGAGACAGTAACAGATCGGATACAGATATATCTGTAACTGTTTGCATCCCTAATAGGTATATGTAGCAATAGAATCTAATTAAATAAGAACTTTCAGCTACAAAGTTACAGGTATCAACATGCTATTATGCCTTAAATTTTTTGGCATGTAACAATATACACGACACAATAATGATTAGGTGCAACTACACAATAGAGAATCACAAGCAATGTGTCTAAGAGAAGTAATAAACAACAATGTATGAAAAAGATTGCAACCCAAAAGTAATAAACAATGAAGTATATTACAATATTAGTATCAACTACTGAGCAAATAGAAGATTCGAAAGTTGCTCAGATAGACACATGTCCATTTTTTACTCCCCAACAAGATTAGTATCAACTATTGCATTAGAGCCTCTGTTGTAATAGTAGAGGATCTATCCCCAACAAGCATGCATGACCATGCCACTCTAACTACATGCTACTCACAAATCCAAAATGAGTGACTACTATGGAGAAGCTCACATATGAAAACCTTATTGTTGTAGTATCATATTTACATGTCGTATATATGTGTAAGAGTTGGGGGACAGTGACAATGTTGGCCAAGGATGGGGGTATGGGCGTGCTACTAATTGAACAAATGAACGAGGCTATTGTTGGACATGAGAGCCCACTGTGAGCAATTATGAAATAAATGTTAGTGCAAATATCATTCCTTGATTTGAAATAAAGAAATATTAATTTGTATTGTAGGTCCCTTAGTACAATTAGGGTTATGTATCATGGTCGTCTTAATGATCATACAATTGTTGATTCAAATATTGAATCATAGAGGCTAGTGCTTAGATGATATCGTAAGAGTTAGATTGAGGACTCATTAAGCATTGTCAAGTGATTGTTAAGAGAGGATCTCCGGTCTGAGAAGAAGATGGCAATTCTTCTCTAAAGGCTAATACCTCTGTAGAAGTTGTGTTCTCCCTCGGATCTCTACTCGTACTACATCGGAGTGTGAGGCATGTCATCTTGGGAAGCGCCATCGTTCTTCTTTTTCGAGTAGTCAGAGTCACCACAGTAATCAATCGTTCGAGTTGTTTCATTTTGATATATGGGGTCCTAGTCGTGTTCTCGATCATCAGGGATATCAGTTCTATATGGTTGATGTGGATGACTTTTCTAGATTATATTGGTTTTTCTTATTAAAGAATAAGTCTGAAGCAGGTCCTAACATTAAATCATTTCTTATTGAAATTAAGAACATTCTTTCTACTAATATGAAGTTTATTCGCACTGCCAATGCCTTGGATTTTTCCACTTTACAGCTTTCTGACTTTCTCATATCTCTTGGTATTGTTCATCAGAATTCTTGTGCTTACACTTCACAGTAGAATGTGTTGTTGAACGCAAACACCGTCATCTTCTGGATATCATGAGGACTCGTTTGATTCAAAGTTGAGCTCATCATTTGTTCTAGGGTAATGAGGTCTTCACTGCATGCTACTTGGTGAACCGTATGACTTCCACTATCCTTGGAGAAAAGATTCCTTTCTCGATTGCATTTCCCAAGAAGGACCTATTATCTCTTACTCCCAGGGACTTTGGTTCTTATGCTTTTGTCCATAATTTTAGTCCTGGTCCTGACAAGCTCTCTCCAAAAGTTGTCAAATGTGTGTTCATTCGCTATTCTCGTACTTAAAAAGGGTATAAATGTTTTAATCATGTTATCGTGAGAGTGTTATTGTCAAATTTTTTGAGTCTATTATGTATTTTACTCCTGCAGGTGACAGGTTGTCTAACTCTGACTCTGGAGAAGATGTCTTTGTTCCACCACCTCTATTATCTCCACCAAAAACACCCCAATCATCCCCACCTCCACCTCCTCCACCACCCCCACCTCTGTCTATCGTGACATAGTTCATGCCATAGTTTTACATTCGCAGGTTCTCTACTCGCTCCTCTGCCCATGTGACTTCCTTGTCATCCATCAAGGCTCATGTATGTATTGAACACATTGTTTCTACTAACGGCACTGGTGGTATACTTGTACCACAAGATACTGTATAGGAGGAGCTAATACCAGAGAACAGAGAGGTTGACAATCTTGATATACCTATTGGCTTGAGGAAGCCACATTGTAACTATGCCACTTATCCTCTAGCTTCTCATGTTTCCTTGGATCATCTTTCAGAGGAGTACATGAGGTTTGTCATGGGACTCTTTACTATTATTATTCCTCGAACATACCAGGAGGTCATACAGGATAGTAGTTGACGACTTGAAACGGAAGAGGAGACAGCCGCTTTGCAATCTCATGGTATCTTGAGTGTTGTTTCTACTCCTCAAGGCACCTCTGTTGTGAGATGCAAATGAATCTTTACAGTGAAGCAACGAACAAACGGCGGTGTGGATCACTACAAGATAAGGATGTAGCACGAGGGTTTACCCAGACTTATGGGGTGGACTATCGGGATACCTTCTCTCTAGTGGCCAGGACATTCGACATTGCATTCTTCTATCGATTGATTTATCTCGGGACTAGCCTCTTTACTAACTTGATGTGAAGAATGTGTTTCTATATAGAGATCTACGTGAGGAGTTATATATACATCAACCACCAGGGTTTGCTACTGGGGGAGTCTCAAAAGGTGTGTAGGCTGCACAATTAGACGATTTACAACATGAAGTAGAGTCTGAGAGCTTGGTACTGTAAGCTATCAGATTTGATAGAGCACCACGGGATTGCGCGGTCCACTGCGCATCATTCATTATTTGTTCAGAGGATAGATGGAGGTAGAATTGCTATTCTTGTATATGTTGATGATATTATTGTCACTGGTTATGATGAGCAAGGCATTGAGGCTGCCAAGAATTTCAGTTTGTGACTAAGGATCGTGGTAGTCTTCATTACTTCCTAGTATTAGAGTTTTCCTGGAACCAGCGTGGTCTTGTGATGACCTAGAGGAAGTTTGTGACTAATCTTATACTTGAGACAGGGATGACAGGGTACAAGCTTGCTAATACCCCTATGGATTCAAGCATGAGATTATATGATGAGTACACTGAGGAGGCAGGCAAGAGGAGATACATGGAGCTTGTTGGGAAGCTTATCGATGATATTGTCACTAGGCCAGATATTCTTCGCTATAAGCAAGGTGAGCCAGTTCATGGATCAACCCAAGAAGGTTCATATGGATGTTGTCTATATGATTCTAAGATATTTGAAGTCTCCACCATATGTTGGTCATATATTCAGTAGAGGTATATATCTTGAGGTAGCTTGTACCGATGAAGATTATGTAGGATGCCCTAGAGACAGGAAGCATACTCATGGCTTTGCTATTTTTGTTGGGAGATCACTCATGTCATTGATGAATCTCCATTTCATCACCTTTATTCTTTCATTATGGCCTTTAAACCCTAGATAAATGCATGTATAAAACATTATTTTACACAGATTAACATTCATTATTTATTATATAAATATTGTATAAAGTATTGTGTTTAAAGCCAAAATAAAATAATAAAGAAAAGAAAAGGAAATCAAATGTTGAAGGTATTTTATGATCCTAAACCCCGAGACCGGGGTATCTTGATGATTGGGTCGACAAGGAAAAAAGTACAAGGAGATAAGGGCTAATAAATAAATGAAACCCTGATTTTTATTCTTAAATAATATACTTTTGGGATCTATTCTATTTTTCATTATTTCAAACCCCAAATAAAGAAACTTTGTACAAGAAAGTCGTAGATAAAAATATGTAGAAAAATACAAAATTTACTTTACACAAGAATAATACAAATTGTACATTTTACACTCAGAATAAAAGACCAAAACCCGAATTTCCCATAACCATATCTTCTCCATATGAACTCAAAATACATAAAATAACCTTTAATTATATATACTTTTTAATAAGATATTTAAGAAGGAGGTTTCATTTAATTTGGAGTTAAGATGTAAAAGTTAGGTTTTAGACCCCTATTAAGTAGTATATCTGAATACAATATTCATTTTATTTAATATATATCATTATTTTATATTGTTATAATTTTGTAAATATTTTTTATAGTATATGTACATATTTAGAATACAATAACCATAAAAATACACTAAAATAAAATAATATACAAATACATAAATGAATATACGATACATATATATAATAAATAACTATATTTAATTAGGTGCACAAATAAACTCAGAAAAATACAATAAAAATATATTTGGTTATATTGAAATAAATTATAAATATATAAATTATGTATATAAAATAATAAAATTTTAATTACAAAATAAAATTAAAATATATAATATATAGGTAAATATACCTATAAATATATTTGTAAAAAGAACATATAAAAATTAATCCATAAAATTAAGTAAAAATTGGATTAACATGCTGCATAAAATAATAGACAATTTTTATTTTGTAACTTTTATTTAATTAACTCATTTATTTTTTTTATTTTTAATTAGTTATCATTTTTCCCCAGTTTTTGTCTTCTTGCGTGATGTAGACCAATGAGGTCCAAGGATCCTTTAACCTCAGGTCAACTGGACCCTCGGCCTAGGCCTACTGTGCGTTAGAAGATTTGACCTCACTTCTCCATTTTTCTCCAATCGATGTGATCATCGATTTGGAATGAAGTCTTCATTGACTTTCTTCCTCAATCAAAGATCTTTCACATCGAACCATTACTTTGATCCGAGAGCTTCTGTATCAAGTTGTACACCTTGATCTTCCCCACCCCCATCCTTCACTTGTACAAAACCACCTCTGCACCTTCCTCTCCTTTTTATGTTCCCCTTTTGCTCCGCTTATTTCCCCCCAATCTATGCTCTAGGGCTAGAGCTCGGTAACAGTGGAGAGGCGTTGTAGAGGCGTTCTGCCATCTCCAGCGGTCCTCCGCCGTAAGGTTTCATCTCGTGGCCTCCAGCACTCGAGGTTTGTTTTCTTTCTTTCTAGATAGCATGTAGCCATAGGTTTTAATTCGTGTCTTTAGATTTGAGTTTTATTGTCCCCAGTAGCGTTGAATAAGCACCCCATAGTCCACTGGAGCTCTGCTCCATCATGCTTTCTATTGTCCCTCATTTGTGCACCCGTCGTCTGCCATCATTTCATCCCCCTTCACTTTTTTTATTCCTCGGCCCTGATCCTCACTGGATTAGGAGCCCAACTCTCATACTCTGCCACTCGCTGAACTTGTTGCTGCCACACCTCACTTCATGTCCATTCCCTCTGCTAACGAGTCGTGGCAGTTTTCCCTCGACCCCCCTTTCTTCCTGTGCACATTTACCGACCCCATTTCCAACTAAAGGGTGATTTTGGAGCCGAGGAAGGTATCCAGGCCTCCTGACCTTCACCATCCTTCTTAGACTGCTTTAACGGTCTGTGGATTTTTTTAGCCCTTCTGCAGCTAAAGGATACCTCTAGGAAGACTTGGCCCCATCTTGCAATGAAATAGGAGGTCAGAAACCTCAGTTTCATCGATTCGAAGCTCGTCGGGGAGAACGTTCTTCCATGTTCATCTAGGTGCCCTCTTGGTCGTTCGATCTTCTTCGAGCTTCAGGTGAAGCAGTTGCCATCGAATGCGAGAGCTAGCCATCGTCATATCTCCATGGGAGACTCCCGACGAAGCGTCATCATGCATCGAAGGTGCATCACGTGTCAAGTGAGTCGCCTTCAGCCGTCCGATCCATGCCTTTATGGGGTAAATTGCATATCCTTCCCTTAATTTTTGTAGCATTTTTATTTGTCATGTAAGTTATTTAATATGCTTTATATTTTCTATATTATTTGCATGTAACACCCTAAGTTTCCGTAAATTGCATTGTGTTCATTTCATCCCAGCTCACGTGTCGTCCCATGTGAGCTAGGCATTTTGCATTATTATTCTTATGGGTTTTTTGAATTGTAATTTAGTATTAAAAATTTTAATTCAGTTATAAACTTTTGAGTATTTTGTATTGAAGCCCCTGACTTTTATTTTAATAGCAAATATACCCCTACCAATTCAAGTAATTTTTTAGTTTGATTTCTATATTCTAAAAATATCATCCATGATCCAAAAATCATAAAAATGAGGGTTTATGTATGTTAGCTTCTTCTTTCATGATATATTTTTATATTTGCATTTTAGGCTTATTTCCTATTTATTAAAAATCAAAAAATTCATGCATATTCTTTAAAAATCCAAAAAAATATAAAATTGTATTTAAAATCTCTAAAGAATTAGTCTTTGTTTATTATTGTATTTATATCTCTAGATCGAAAATCCCTAAAAATAGAAAAAGAAAATCACTAAAAAATCTCCAAAATCCTTATAAAAGTTATAAATAATCTTTCAAAAATCCACAATTAGTTATTTCTGACTCTGAATTTTATTTTTATTATATATTATTAATTAAAAATAGTTTTGGAAAATTTTGAATTTATTTGATATTTTAAATTCCAAAACAATTAAGCCTAATTAAAAAGTCCATGATTTTGTGTATTTTAAACTTTAAAAATACCTAAGAGTTAGAAAAATTCCTCAAAAATCATAAAAATAATGGGAAAATACATAAAATACAAAATAATATTATTATGTAGTATATAATTTCATAATTATATTACCCTATATTCTGTATACATCTATATAGTTATATATATTATATTAAAAAGAAAAAAAATTAAAATCAAAAAATAAAATAAAAAAATAAAAAATGCAAAACAAATAAAAATACAAAAATAAAATTCATCGAAAAATATACAACTAAAAACCCACTCAAAAAGATAATAAAAAGATAAGAACATGATAATTTTTGCATTCATTCGCACAATCTATCACGTTTGTTCCATGTGTTCGGCACTCTACATACTTACTCCTATATACACATTTTATAGAATTATAATAAATTTTAACTCCACATTTTAATTTGCATTTCTTGATCTATATTATGGGTTAATTGTTGAATTACTTTGATTTTCGCAAGCGGTCTCTTCGACGACTACCGATCCACCTTGTGGATGGACAAAACCCTTGCAAAACCTAAGTTTCAAATAATATCGTAGTTGGGGACAAATGCTCTATAGATTGCAATTCCTTGTTTCTCCTCTCTTGTTTGTTTATCTTTATTTCTTTATTTTTCATTTTATTTGATATTATTTGTGAACTATCTAACCCTCTTCCTTATTTGAATTTGTTGTGATGGACCACAAATCGAGGTAGATCCTCCTAGGAGCACCTACACACCCACGTGAAGCGGTGTCAATTTTTCAATACAAGCCGATAGGAACGAGCGACAAAGAAAGACTTGAAAGAATTTTAAAAACAGTGCCATGTATCTTTTATTTTATTTTAACTATAATTTAAGTGAGAGAGAGACTTAGAATTTGTAATAATTTAGACTCTCAGGACACGTTGACACTTCATGAAGTCCATTACTAGAGTGATTGTTAACTTGAGGGCCTCGTTAACTTGTTCACGGTTTTTTGCATTTCTTTTTCTTTGTTTCATGAGTTCTGAGTTTTTCACCTTCTTTTATTTATTTTGTGTGACTAAGACCTAGTTTAGGAGTTGCATGATCTATAGAATAGGTCCAAAGTTCTAATTGACTTACATGTACCTATAGTTCATGCGTAGATCTAGTCAAAGTAAATAGTTGGTTATTTGAATTCGAAACCGCGTGCCATGAGAGATTCCACATAGCACTTGTAGGATCCGTTGTGGCGAGCACCAATGAATATCCAAGACATGAGTCTTGGTTTTTTTTTCTAGATATTCAACTCTTGTTCTTTACGCTAATAGCAGCTTCTGTTCTATGGCGATTTCATCGGCTTGCATTTCATATAAAGTAGGTTTCATTTCTTCTTAGCATTCCGCATGAAGAGAGCTAGAGGCAAGGTGAGCATCTTTATGTCAGCATATAACACTGATTTACCCTTGCATTGCTTTTCCGACTCTCTCCCTCTGATTTTGAACACCTAGGATACTAAAGGAATTGATACCTCATTAGGACTCGTGACTTTTTATTAAAAATCCAAAAAAGAATGATAATCAATAAAATTGGGACTGCTAACTCTGCTCGATCCTAAAACCAAAAAGAAAACTACTTTTCTTGGGGAGAGTAACTCCCTCGTTGTATTCGCACTTTATACTTGGTAGGTACACACTAAGGAATAGTGCCCCAATCTTAGGCCTACCTACATGTTTTTACAACCTTTTGAAATTCACCTGACTCTAAAATTAACAAGATAAAAAGATTGAACCTTGACGGTCATCTTATGTTGAGTTGGTGAATCAAGGGGTTTGTTTGTTTGTTTGTTTATATTTGTGTTTGTTTGTCTGCATACTCGATCTTCTTTGCACATGTATGCCTTTTTCTTGCAACTCTTGACTTGACATCCGTGCCCTCCCGATCCCCATCATTTATTTTGAAGATGGCCAACTGGAGTTATTTTTATCTGGACTTTGCAGATCCTTCTTACTCTCCAGTCGGTCCACCTCCATTTTATCAGGAGGAATTTGCTCCTAATTTTTTTGTTACATATCCGCCTCATCCACGGTATCAAGCATCGGATTTTGATTTTTACCCACTACCACCCTCACATTTTCCACCATCTTACCCACCTAAGATTGAGCTATTAGAGTAACCTCTCATGGACACCGCTCTTGAATAAATGACCTAGTTAGTATAGCAAATGAATCGAAGGATAGATGACCTTACTATCCTGAATAAGAGACATATTGTCACTTCACCTTCTAAATTTATGGATTCACTTGAGGACACCCATGAAGCTTGCAATCATCCAAATACAAAAAATGAGAAAAATTTTAAAAAATACAAAAAGATGATTCTGGGAGATACATAGCCGAGTCTATTTGTGAGGAGAGGGCATCTGTGTCAGATCCTTTGACCACACACACATGCGCTCCAGTTCCCACATTTGCCCCCATTTATGACACTGTACAGACTACTCTTAGTCATCCTTGCATAGATGATGATCCTGGTCTCTTGTATGGAAAAGATAGGAAATATTAAAAAAATGTTATCGATTCTGAAGTGGTAGCTGTTATTTATGTTATTGTTGAGGCCCCACTTCATCGGGACATTTAGAAATTATATGCACTCAAACCCAAGAAAAGAAAGCAAAGAAGCATATCTGGGCGACACATTTTGACCATGGCCACAGCTTGTGCCATCACCCATTGTCCACATATTAGGAAACGGAATACTATTACACCCCTTGTGAGATGCGTCATTTCTGACTATTCTTGTGATCACACTCTCCTTGATGGCATTTTTTCTCATTGGTACACTCTTCATATTGGGCCATTTAAGAAAACCTGGATGATTTACCAGTTTGTTGAAGGATCAATACAGAGGTCGAGAGGTATTCTAGAGAACGCCATCCTTCAGATCCAGGGCATGAGCTTCAATGTTGATTTTGTTGTATTGCCCATGGAGGCCTCCACCCATGTGGAGCATCCTCCGATCATCTTGGGAAGATCTTTTCTTGCCTCTACGAGAGTCGTTATTGATTATGGCTCTGGAGAGAGATTCGCTTTTGTTCGGATGGCGAGAATGTTGTCTGATCACCGCACCCACCATTGATCAAAGACCCGCATCCGATGAGAGTGTACTCGTGTTAGCCGACCCTGAGGACTATGAGCTATCTTCTCATATCAGAGAAGTTTGCTTTTCCATGGATGGGATTGAGGCCCGAGAATTCCTCTTCAAGAATGAGGATTCAGAAAGCATAGACTTTGGAGTCCCCCCTTTCGATATGTGATGATATATTGATGACATCTGCAATATTTCAATGATAGACACTTTAGAGCGGAGGGCATACATAGTAGAGACTGCACATGTATGATTTGACCTTACTACTTTCATAGATGAGTTCGATCCTTTCTGTTTTGACCTAGTTGAGATTCACCAGGATGAATATGACCACACTATTTTTACTAACCAATTTGTGTCTTTTCGCTTTAAGATTGCTGAGGATCTACCCCATGTCGATTCTGATTGGGTTGAGTCAATTGAGGACCCCGATATCGACTTGCACCTTGTGAGATCCATTCCTCAACGATCACCAAGAAGGTCTGCTTTCTACCTTCTTGATCATTGTATATCCATCACTTTGTATATCCGTTTTTGTTTTCTCCCTTCAATCTACTGTTTTTCTCATTCACCTCGCTCTGTGTATTTACTTGCTTAGGTTGTGCTTTGTCCTATGTATAGGAGGTGGATGAGCCGAGTGTTCTTTCTTCATTCTGTTTCATCACTTCTGTTGTTGCCTATACTTAGATCTCTTTTACCCTAAGCATAGGGAGTGATGCGTACGTACACCCAACATTTTTTTCTTTTTATCAGTATTTATTGGTCCCCTCGAGTGTCTCGTCTCCTGTTGATATGTATGTCTACTTCAGGATATCTTACACCAAGCACAAGAGGAGACAGATTGAGTTGTGATCAGTTCATTCCCACAATCAAACCTACCTGCATGTAGATACAACATGTTATACTTAGGATTATTTTATCCTAAGTATAGGGGGCAGTTGACTTCTCATTTATTTATTCCTTTATTTTATTCCTTCATTGTATTATAGGCTTTTCTATACTTAGTACGAGTTATATCTTCTTCTTTTTCTCTCTAATCTATGAGGCCATAGCTCAAGATAAGTATAGGGGGTCGTATATACGGTGTTTATACTTTGGACATAATTCATATTTTCGATAATATGGCTAATTAATAACAAATTAAACACATAAAATATTTGTATATATTGATTAATATGCCAGGTTAAAAGTGCTTTTACAAAATATTTAAAAAGTGGTTTGAAAGTGTTTTCAAAAAATCTGTTGGAAAATATTTGGAAAATAATTTGTAATATATTTTCCACCATTGTAAAAATATTTTATTTGTAAAAATTTATTTCTTTATTTAAAATAAAATCTTTTGAAAATATTTTTGCAAATGGTTTGAAAATGGTTGTACAAATGATTTGAAAAATATATACATATTATTTAAAAGTCATTACATAATGTTTGTAAACTTTTTTTTTGTAAAATTACTTTGAAAAAATGAAGTTCTCTAAATTCTTAAGAAAATATTTTCAAATTATTTTGAGAATTATGTTACAATCCTTCCAGATACAAACGTAAAGGCCTAAATCATAATTCTTGTAAATAAAAAGATGCACTCTCATGTATATATCCATACATAATTATTTGCTAAATCCCTTTTTTATTTTAAAAAATCCTAATAATTTGCAAAAAAACTCCCAAAAACATTTGCAAAATCTTTTCAAAAATCTATATAAAAACTTGCAAAACTTTTTCAAAAATCCATAAAAAAGTTCAAAATTAGAAAATTGCATCACAAAAATATTTTCCTTGCATTGTCCATAGCATTTACATTTTTCAGATGGATGTTAATAATTGAGCTATTATAAATAAAATCTAAAGATCAGAGCTGTGTTGGACCTAAATCTACTTAATCGCATGAACCTTATAGGAATTGGAATTGAGGTACTTCCGGTCTGCTATACAAAATTCTTTGATACCACAACACTTGGTTCAATGGCGTCTTGGCAGCCTAAGCAGGATATTTCGGAACACATGCACAACTCTTGTTGATAATGACCTAGCTTGCACACTAGCACCTTAAACTTTGCTCGCCTTAGTTGAAGTGGTAAAGGGCTGGATTCGCATGTATGAGTCACAAGCTAATGGAAACATCAAAAGTCGCATATTTTTTGCCATTGTACCCCAACCTGATCTAGTTTCTAAGAGGTATAAAAATAGAAGTTGTGGGATACAATAATGCTTCGAAAGAGGGATAATCTACTATCTCAAGAGGAAAAAGTCCATATGTAGATGTTGTTGTGTACAATAAAAAATACAAAATCAGAAACTCCAAAAAGGAAATATGGGAAATTCCAAGAAAAATCAATTCTCGTCAGAGTATGTATATAGATGTACAACCAATAAGCAAGCTTGAGCTTCAAAGTCAAATATATGTGAGCATGCAGCTGGATGACTTGGCTACAGTGGTAAAGCATCCTAAGATAGATATGTACACATGCTACCATCCATTATTCTCTCCATCTCCACTTCTTAAGGCGGTTCTACTTGAACTTAGAAGGGAATACCCCACTTCTCGAGGAAAGAGTTGTTGGATTGGGGAATTAGAGTCGCCATGTTGGAGAAGCTGACTTTTAGTGCTTCAGCCGAGGAGAGCTACATATCACACACATTGTCCAAGATATATTCATAGTCATAAGGGTTTGTGTATGAGTTGACTTATTCTGACCTGGCTATTGAGGATACTTGAGCAGAGTTTTGTATTTTCTAGTCTGATTCCCACACAAGTTTCCACCCAAACTTAATATTCCAAAGGTCTAGCTGAGCTCCAAAGTTTGATTTTATTAAGATAAGTTTAAAAGTCAAAATCAATAGAGTTTTTTCTTTTTCTATTTTTTATTGTTTAGTTTATGCACGTATAGGCATAAGTGTTAACTAGAGACTAACGAAGGCAAGCACGATGAATCTCCATTTAATCACCTTTATTCTCTCATTTTGGCCTTTAAACCCTATATAAATGCATGTATATAACATTATTTTACACAAATTAACATTCATTATTTATAGTATAAAGTGTTGTGTCTAAAGCCAATATAAAAGAATAAAAAAAAGAAAAAGAAATCAAATGTCAACAAGGAATAAAGTGTGGGAAGATAAGAGCCAATAAATAAAAGATACCCTAATTTTTTATGATTCTATAATTTAATTTTGGGATCTTTTAAGTTCTTCATTATTTATACCCCAAATAAAGAAACTTTTTATAGGAAAGTTGTAGATAAAAATACATAGAAAAATAAAAAATTTACTTCACACAAAAATAATACAAAGTACATTCTACACTCAAAATAAAAAGCCAAAACCCAAACTTCCAAGACTCATATCTACTTTATATGGACTCAAAATGCATCAAAATACCTTTAATTTATATAATTTTTAATAAGATACTTAATGAATGTGGTTTCATTTAATTTGAAGTTAAGATGTAAAAATTAGGTTTTGGACCCCCTATTGTACAATATACCTGAATAAAACATTCATTTTATTTATTCTTTACATTTTTAAATAGTTTATATTATTATAATTTTGTAAATATTATTTATAATATATGTACATATTTAGAATACAAATAAAACTATAAAAATATACTAAAATAAAATAATATACAAAATACAAAGATGAATATACTATACATATATCCATATAAGAAATACCTATATTTAATTAAGTGTATAAATAAACTCAGAAAAATATTAAAATAAAATATTGATATAAAAATTAAGTGTATAAAATAATAAAATCTAAATTACAAAATAAAATTAAAATATACAATATATAGGTAAATATACTTACAAATATACTTGTAAAAAGTAACCTATAATAAATTAATCCATAATAATAAATAAAAATCAGACTAAATACTACAGAAAATAATAAATCAAATTTTATTTTATAAATTTTATTTATTTAATTCATTTATTCTTTTATTATTAATTATTTATCATTTTCCCCAATTTCTATCCTCTTGTGTGATGTTGACCAATGAGGTCCGAGGATCCGTTGACCTTAGGTCAACTAGGCCCTTGGCCTAGTTTTGCTGCACATCAGAAGATTTAACCCCACTTCTTTTTTCTCCAATCAATGTAATCATCAATTTGGAATGAAGTCTTCATTGACATTCTTCCTTAATCGAAGGCATTTTATGTCGGATCATTGCATCGATCCGAGGGCTTCTGTATAAAGCCATGCACCTAGATCTTCCCCTCCTGTCCTTCACATGTATAAAACTACCTTCGCATTTTCCTCTCCTTTTTCGGGTTCCCCTTTTGCTCCGCTTCTTTCCCCCAATTTGTGCTCCAAGGCTAGAGCACAGTGATAGCGAGCTCGTCCAGCTATTTTGGTGTGTACAGAGGCATTGTAGGGGTGTTCCCGCCATCTCCAAGGGTCCTTTACTGTGAGGTTTCACCTCGTGGCCTCCGGCCACTCGAGGTAGGTTATCTTGCTTTCTAGGTAGCCCATAGCCGTAGGTTTTAATTCGTGTCTTTAGCTTTGAGTTTAATTGTCCCCAATAGCGTAGAATGATCGCCCCATAGTTCATCGAGTCTAAATTATTACAAATTCTAAGTCTCTCTCTAAGATTGAGCTATTAGAGTCACCTCTCATGGACACCGCTCTTGAACACATGACCTAGTTAGTATAGCCAATGAATCGAAGGATAGATGACCTTACTATCCTGAATAAGAGACCTATTGTCACTTAACCTTCTGAATATATGGATTCACTTGAGGACACCCATGAAGCTTGTAATCATCCAAATACAAAAAATGAGAAAAATTTTAAAAAAATACAAAAAGATGATTCTGGGAGATACATAGCCGAGTCTATTTGTGAGGAGAGGGCATTTGTGTCAGATCCTTTGACCACACACACATGCGCTCCAGTTCCCACATTTGCCCCCATTTATGACACTGTACAGACTGCTCTTAGTCATCCTTGCATAGATGATGATCCTAGTCTCTTGTATGGAAAAGATAGAAAATATTAAAAAAATGTTATCGATTCTGAAGTGGTAGCTGTTATTTATGTTATTGCTGAGGCCCCACTTCATCAGGCCATTTAGAAATTATATGCACTCAAACCCAAGAAAAGAAAGCAAAGAAGCATATCTGGGCGACACATTTTGATCATGGCCACTGCTTGTGCCATCACCCATTGTCCACACATTAGGAAACAGAATACTATTACACCCCTTGTGAGATGCGTCATTTCTGACTATTCTTGTGATCACACTCTCCTTGATGGCATTTTTTCTCGTTGGTACACTCTTCATATTGGGCCATTTAAGAAAACCTGGATGATTTACCAGTTTGTTGAAGGATCAATACAGAGGTCGAGAGGTATTCTAGAGAACACCATCCTTCAGATCCAGGGCATGAGCTTCAATGTTGATTTTGTTGTATTGCCCATGGAGGCCTCCACCCATGTGGAGCATCCTCCGATCATCTTGGGAAGATCTTTTCTTGCCTCTGCGAGAGTCGTTATTGATTATGGCTCTGGAGAGAGATTCGCTTTTGTTCGGATGGCGAGAATGTTGTCATGATCACCACACCTACCACTGATCAAAGACCCGCATCCGATGAGAGTGTACTCATGTTAGCCGACCCTGATGACTATGACCTATCTTCTCATATCAGAGAAGTTTGCTTTGCCATGGATGGGATTGAGACCCGAGAATTCCTCTTCAAGAATGAGGATTCAGAAAGCATCGACTTTGGAGGCCCCCCTTTTGATGTGTGATGATATATTGATGACATCTGCAATATTTCAATGATAGACACTTTAGAGCGGAGGGCATACTTAGTAGAGACTGCACAGGTATGATTTGACCTTACTACTTTCATAGATGAGTTCGATCCTTTCTGTTTTGACCTAGTTGAGATTCCCCAGGATGAATATGACCACACTATTTTTACTAATCAATTTGTGCCTTTTCACTTTGAGATTACTGAGGATCTACCCCATGTCGATTCTGATAGGGTTGAGTCAATTGAGGACCCCAATATTGACTTGCACCTTGTGAGATCCATTCCTCAACGATCACCAAGAAGGTCCGCTTTCTACCTTCTTGATCATTGTATATCCATCACTTTTTATATCTGTTTTTGTTTTCTCCCTTCCATGTATTGTTTTTCTCATCCACCTCGCTCTGTGTGTTTACTTGCTTAGGATGTGCTTTGTCCTATGTATAGGGGGTGGATGAGCCGAGTGTTTTTCTTCGTTCTGTTTCACCACTTTTGTTGTTGCCTATACTTAGGGCTCTTTTACCCTAAGCATAGGGGGAGTGATGCGTACGTACACACAACATTTTTTTCTTTTTATTAGTATTTAATGGTCCCCTCGAGTGTCTCCTCTCCTGTTGATATGTATGTCTACTTAAGGATATCTTACACTAAGCGCAAGAGGAGACAAATTGAGTTGTGATCAGTTCATTCCCACCCTCAAACCTCCCTACATGTAGATACAACATGTTATACTTAGGATTATTTTATCCTAAGTATTGGGGGCAGTTGACTTCTCATTTATTTATTCCTTCATTTTTATTCCTTCATTGTATTATAGGCTTTTCTATACTTAGTACGAGTTATATCTTCTTTTTTTTTCTCTCTGATCTATGAGGCCATAGCTCAAGATAAGTATAGGGGGTCGTATATATGTTGTTTATACTGTGGACATAATTCGTATTTTCGATAATATGGCTAATTAATAACAAATTAAATACATAAACTATTTGTATATATTGATTAATAAGTCAGGTTAAAGGTGCTTTTACAAAATATTTGAAAAGTGGTTTGAAAATGTTTTCAAAAAATCTGTTGGAAAATGTTTGGAAAATAATTTGTAATATATTTTCAACCATTGTAAAATTATTTTATTTGTAAAAATTTATTTCTTTATTTAAAATAAAATCTTTTGAAAATATTTTTGCAAATGGTTTGAAAATGGTTGTACAAATGATTTGAAAAATCTATACATATTGTTTAAAAGTCATTACATAATGTTTGTAAAATTTTTTGTAAAATTACTTTGAGAAAATGAAGTTTTCTAAATTCTTAAGAAAATCTTTTCAAATTATTTTGAGAATTATGTACAAAATTAAGCAAATAAAAATCCTTTACAATCCTTCCAGATACAAACGTAAAGGCCTAAATCATAATTCTTGTAAATAACAAGATGCACTCTCATGTATATATCCATACATAATTATTTGCTAAATCCCTTTTTTATTTTACAAAATCCTAAAAATTTGCAAAAAAAACTCCCAAAAACATTTGCAAAATCTTTTCAAAAATCTATATAAAAACTTGCAAAAGTTTTTCAAAAATCCATAAAAAAGTTCAGAATTAGAAAATTGCATCACAAAAATATTTTCCTTGCATTGTCCCTAGCATTCACATTTTTCAGATGGATGTTAATAATTGAGCTATTATAAATAAAATCTAAAGATCAGAGCTGTGTTGGACCTAAATCTACTTAATCGCATGAACCTTATAGGAATTGGAATTGAGGTACTTCCGGTCTGCTATACATAATTCTTTGATACCACAAGACTTGGTTCAATGGAGTCTTGGCAGCCTAAGCAGGATATTTCGGAACACATGCACAACTCTTGTTGATAATGACCTAGCTTGCACACTAGCACCTTAAACTTTGCTCGCCTTAGTTGAAGTGGTAGAGGGCCGGATTCGCATGTATGAGTCACAAGCTAATGGAAACATCAAAAGTCGCATATTTTTTGCCATTGTACCCCAACCTGATCTAGTTTCTAAGAGGTATAAAAACAGAAGTTGTGGGATACAATAATGCTTCGAAAGAGGGATAATCTACTATCTCAAGAGGAAAAAGTCCATATGTAGATGTTGTTGTATACAATAAAAAATACAAAATCAAAAACTCCAAAAAGGAAATATGGGAAATTCCAAGAAAAATCAATTCCCGTCAGAGTATGTATATAGATGTACAGCCAATAAGCAAGCTTGAGCTTCAAAGTCAAATATATGTGAGCATGCAGCTGGATGACTTGGCTACACTGGTAAAGCATCCTAAGATAGATATGTACACATGCTACCATCCATTATTCTCTCCATCTCCACTTCTTAAGGCGGTTCTACTTGAACTTAGAAGGGAATACCCCACTTCTCGAGGAAAGAGTTGTTGGATTGGGGAATTAGAGTCGCCATGTTGGAGAAGCTGACTTTTAGTGCTTCAGCCGAGGAGAGCTACATATCACACACATTGTCCAAGATATATTCATAGTCATAAGGGTTTGTGTATGAGTTGACTTATTCTGACCTGGCTATTGAGGATACTTGAGCAGAGTTTTGTATTTTCTAGTCTGATTCCCACACAAGTTTCCGCCCAAACTTAATATTCCAAAGGTCCAGCTGAGCTCCAAAGTTTGATTTTATTGAGATAAGTTTAAAAGTTAAAATCAATAGAGGTTTTTTCTTTTTCTATTTTTTATTGTTTAGTTTATGCACGTATAGGCATAAGTGTTAACTAGAGACTAACGAAGGCAAGCACGATGAATCTCCATTTAATCACCTTTATTCTCTCATTTTGGCCTTTAAACCCTATATAAATGCATGTATATAACATTATTTTACACAAATTAACATTCATTATTTATAGTATAAAGTGTTGTGTCTAAAGCCAATATAAAAGAATAAAAAAAGAAAAAGAAATCAAATGTCAACAAGGAATAAAGTGTGGGAAGATAAGAGCCAATAAATAAAAGATACCCTAATTTTTTATTATTCTATAATTTACTTTTGGGATCTTTTAAGTTCTTCATTATTTATACCCCAAATAAAGAAACTTTTTATAGGAAAGTTGTAGATAAAAATACATAGAAAAATAAAAAATTTACTTCACACAAAAATAATACAAAGTACATTCTACACTCAAAATAAAAAACCAAAACCCAAACTTCCAAGACTCATATCTACGTTATATGGACTCAAAATGCATCAAAATACCTTTAATTTATATAATTTTTAATAAGATACTTAATGAATGTGGTTTCATTTAATTTGGAGTTAAGATGTAAAAATTAGGTTTTGGGCCCCCTATTGTACAATATACCTGAATAAAACATTCATTTTATTTATTCTTTACATCTTTCAATAGTTTATATTTTTATAATTTTGTAAATATTATTTATAATATATGTAAATATTTAGAATACAAATAAAACTATAAAAATATACTAAAATAAAATAATATACAAAATACAAAGATGAATATACTATACATATATCCATATAAGAAATACCTATATTTAATTAAGTGTATAAATAAACTCAGAAAAATATTAAAATAAATTATAAATATAAAAATTAAGTGTATAAAATAATAAAATCTAAATTTCAAAATAAATTAAAATATACAATATATAGGTAAATATACTTACAAATATACTTGTAAAAAGTAACCTATAATAAATTAATCCATAATAATAAATAAAAATCAAATTAAAATACTACAGAAAATAATAAATCAAATTTTATTTTATAAATTTTATTTAATTAATTCGTTTATTCTTTTATTATTAATTATTTATCATTTTCCCCAGTTTTTATCCTCTTGTGTGATGTTGACCAATGAGGTCCGAGGATCCGCTGACCTTAGGTCAACTAGGCCCTTGGCCTAGTTCTGCTGCACATCAGAAGATTTAACCCCACTTCTCCTTTTTTCTCCAATCGATGTGATCATCGATTTGGAATGAAGTCTTCATTGACATTCTTCCTCAATCGAAGGCCTTTTACGTCGGATCATTGCATCGATCTGAGGGCTTCTGTATCAAGCCATGCACCTAGATCTTCCCCTCTTGTCCTTCACATGTACAAAACTACCTTCGCATTTTCCTCTCCTTTTTGGGTTCCCCTTTTGCTCTGCTTCTTTCCCCCAATTTGTGCTCCAAGGCTAGAGCTCAGTGATAGCGAGCTCGCCAGCTATTTTGGTGTGTACAGAGGCATTGTAGGGGTGTTCCCGCGATCTCCAATGGTCCTTTACTGTGAGGTTTCACCTCGTGGCCTCCGGCCACTCGAGGTAGGTTATCTTGCTTTCTAGGTAGCCCATAGCTGTAGGTTTTTATTCGTGTCTTTAGCTTTGAGTTTAATTGTCCCCAATGGCATAGAATCATCGCCCCATAGTTCGTCGAAGCTCTACTCTAGCAATCTTTCTTTTGTCCCTCGCCTGAGCTATAACCCATTGTCTATCACCATTTCATCCCCCTTCTCTTTCTTTATGCCACAGAAACTTTATCCTCACTGGATCGGGAGCGCGTCACTCCTTCCCCACCACTCGTTGGAGTTGTTATCGTACACCTCACTTCACATCCATTCCCTCCGCTAATGGGTCAAGGCAGTTTTCCCTCGACCCCTCTTTCTTCCTGTGCAGGTTTTGCAACCCCATTTCCATCCAATAGGTGGTTTTGGATCCAAGGAAGGTATCCATGCCTCCTAACCTTCAACGACCTCCGTAGACTGCTCTGGCGATCTGTGGATTTTTTAAGCCCTTTTATAGCTCTTGCAGCAAAGGAGGAGGTCAGAAGCCCTATATTCATCGATTTGAAGCTCGCTTAGGAAAATGTTCGTCCAGGTGCGCTCTCAGCCATTAGATCCTGCCCGAACTCCAAATGGAGTAGTTGCTATCGGATGCGAGTGCCTGCCATCGTCGGATTTCCTTGGGAGATCTAATATCACACTCTCATGACGAAGCGTCATCACGTATCAAGGGTGTACCATGTGTCAAGTGAGGCACCTTCAGTCGTCCAGTCCGTGCCTTTAGGGGGTAAATCGTAAGTCCTTCCCCTAATTTTTATAGCATTTTAATTTGGTATTATAATATATTTAATATGCTTTATATTTGTTTGTGTTATTTGCATGTAACCCCTCGAGTTTCCAAAAATTGCATTTGGGTCTAGTCTAGTTTAGCTCACGTGTCGTCCCACGTGAGCTGGGCATTTTGCACTATTACCCTTATGGGTTTTTGGAATTGTAATTTAGCATTTAAATATTGTAATCTGGTCGTAAACTTTTTGAGTATTTTACATTGAAGCCCCTGACATTTATTTTAATTGTAAATATACCACTGCTAGTTCAAGTAGTTTTTGAGTTTGATTTATATTTTCTAAAAATATCATCTCTGCTCCAAAAATTATAAAAAAGGATTTTATACATGCTAGCTTGTTCTTCCATTGATATATTTTTAGATTAGCATTTTAGGCTTATTTCATGTTTATTAAAAATAAAAAGTGCATGAATATCCTTGTATGCTTTAAAAAATAAAAAAATATATAAAATGGTATTTAAAATTTCTTAAAAATCATTTTTTGCTTATTATTGTATTTTATATCTTCAGTCCAAAAATCCCTTAAAATAGAAAAAGAAAATCACTAGAAATTAAAGGGCTCCAAAATCTTTATAAAAATTATAAATAGTCTTTTAAAAATAAAAATAATTATATATATCTCTGATTTTTTATTATATATTATTAATTTTAAAAAAATTGGAAATTTTTGATTTTATTTAATTTTAAAATTCCAAGATAAATTAGACAGTCTAATTTAAGAGGCTATGATTTTGTGTACTTTGGACTTTAAAAATTAAAAAAATCCTCAAAATCACAAAAAATAGTCGAAAAATATATATAATACAAAAACATTTTATTCTGAAATTTTTGGTTATTTCTAAAAATTACCCTATATTATATATTTATTACAAAGGAAAGAAATTAAAAATCAAAAAATTATAAAAAGAAAATATAAAATGTAAAATACAAAAACAAAATCCGTAAAAAATATATAACTAAAACCCACTCAAAAAGATAATTAAAAGATAAGATAAGGGTAATTTTTGCATTCACTTGCACAATCTATCATGTTTGGTTCATGTGTTTGACACTCTATATACTTACTCTATACACACATTTTGTAGAGTTATAATAAATTTTAACTCCATGTTTTATTTGCATTGCTTGATATAGATTATGGGTTAATTGTTGAATTACTTCAGGTTTTGTGAGCGATCGCTTCAACGATTTTCAATCCGTCTTATGGATTGGCAAGACCCTCGTACGACCCGAGTTATCAGTCATGGCAAATCAATAAGCATACAGTGGTTGCTAGATCCAGTGTAGAGTCTGAGTACATGGCCATGCCTCAGGGGAGCACAGAATGATGTGGGTTATATATGTCTTGACTGATCTTGTTGTTGAGGTACCTCTTCCCATGCAACTTCTATGTGATAATCAAGCAGCTCTTTCTATTGCCAGTAATCATGCATTTCATGAACGGACCAAGCATATAGAGGTGGATTGTCACTATACCAAAGACATGATCCAGAAGGGTCTCATATCCACCTCCCATATTTCTACTAGAGATCAGATGGCTGATATTTTCACCAAAGTCCTTGCTAGAGGTCTTTTTCGGAGATGTTGTTCCAAGATAAGCTTAATAGACATATATGCTCCAGATTGAGGGGGGTGTTGAGATATTAGTATCTATTTATATTTATTTCTTATTTATCTTTCTTTCCTGTACCTCACTTATAATTTACCTAGGGATTTTCTCCTATATAAGCCTAGGGTTTCAATAATGACAAGCTTACCTTATTACCACACAATTACGTTCCAATCCCAATCCACTTCAGGTGACATAAGATATTCTAAAAAAAATCCATATTGTTAACTGAACAACTCCATATCAACTTGAACATATCCCAACCTTCTTCATCCATGTTGACCTTTATTCATCCAACCTTCTTCTTCTCTGTTGAGCTTGATAAATGCTTACTTTGGCATTCATTTTCATACATCAATAACCCCATCACTACTTGGTCTTCAATTAACAAGACTTTTCAAGTAGGAAATCTGATTTTCACACAACCCGATCAGCCTAAATCGCTTACCAAAATATCTCAACCCAATCTAATTTGGTTGGGTGATGGGTGTAATTTTTTTTAACACAAATCTAATTTAACCCGAATCGAATAGTAACCTAAATCCACCCAAATCGATCGAATGCCCACTCATGATGGCAGTATTGGATGATCTTGTTAGTGAAGAAGGGCAATGCCATGATCTAACACATCTTTCTCCCACGATCATCATATAGGGTGAAGACCATCTCCTTACTGTTTCCAGTTGAAAATGTCATCATATTGTATGACAGGAAGCAAACTCTATACCATATGTGGAGGGCCTCAATGGCGAACTTGGAGTCGAACATGATGATGAGATTGCAGAGTCCGAGGTGAGGGAGGACATCATGGTAATAAAGAGGATCAAGGGAAGGGAAAAGGACCAGACGATGATGGAAGTGTGAAGGGCATTATTGTCTTGAAAAAAGAGTGTTTGATCTGATAGTAAATCATACGGAAATACTTTGTTTTAACGACAATTGAAAATCAAGTACCATATTACGACTCTTTAATTTTAAGGGACTACGTTGAAATAGAGTGTCAAGTGTATACATTTTTATAGAATCAATACAATATATAAACAATAACAAGCCTTATCCCACATTAAATAGGGTCAGCTACATGGATTACTTGCCTCCATTCAGATCTATTTTGGATCATTCTCGGACTTAAATCCAAGGAATTAAGATCCATTTGGATAGTCTGCTTCCAATACTTCTTGGGTATTCCTCGCCCTCTCTTAGCCCAACTCAACATCCCAATCTCACACCTTCTAACTGGTGCATTAGCATACCATTTTTGCAAATGATCAAACCACCTAAAATGGTTCTCTCATATCTTATCCTCAATCAAAGCTACACTAACTTTCCTTCTGGTATCATCGCTCAAAATATGATCTTTCGTATATGACCACACCGTCGTAGAATTTCCATTTCTTCTATTTATACATGTATATGATTTACAAACCAACATTCCGATCCATAGATCATAGCAGGTCTTTTGGCTACATTGTAATACTTTCCTTTGAGATTCAAAGGAATTTTCTTATCACATAGAATAGTGGATGCTCCTTTCCACTTTAGCTTATTTGCATTTATTCTATTATGAGCAACATATTTGACTTCCCCATCATGTTGCAAAATAGATCCCAAGTATCTAAATAATCTTTCTTCTGAATATTATATTCTCCAATCCTTTAGTCTCTGAGGCATATCTACACACCTCAAGCTTTTCATTTACTCCATCTCTAGTCTTATTGATTAACACAATATCATCAACAAACAACATACAACAATATATCCCATCATAAGCATGATAAGTTAATTTATTCATAATCAAAGTAAAAAGGAGAGTACTCAAAGTTGAATCCCGATGCAGACTGATGCTGAAATCAAAATAGTCAATCTTCCCAGACCGGATCTTTACATAAGATTAAATCGCATCATGCATATGTTTTTTAAATAGAAAGTAAGAGTTAAATCTTGAGATGAGATCCATCATAGAGTTGTATTAATTGAAAAAACAAGTAACGTAAAGTTCCAATGGGCCAAAAGAGCCCTGTAGTGATTGAGTACATTATCTACATAAAACACCTGATCGTGAAAATTGAAGTCGTGCACCACAAAGAACCATAGGAGTGCAAAAGCTACAGAGATGTCATCTTAAGAATTACCACCTATGGTTCTCACGGAGCTCTAGTCGACGATGGTATCCATAGTTCGTACCAAAGGGATAGCAACACGCTCCCACGCTGAAGAAGAGAAATTATATGAAAAAGAAGCGTTCCAGGTCCTTTTTCTCAAGTCTGCACATGACATCTCCCGTGCGTAGCATCTTGTCCTGACGAACCTCGGTTAGTAGGCGACCACGTCTCGTCAGCCAGAGAAAGACCCTGATCCACTTCGAAATCTTGCTAGCCCATGCAATCCCTTCTGAAGTCATACTACGTGTCATGTGTTGCTCTTGCAAAGAACAAATATGCTTTCTTCATCATAAACTTGTCGTTCGCCCATGTAAAGTGGTCTCTACTGCCTCTGGGGCCTTCAACCTCCGACACAACTGTAAGCAGAGCTGCGAACTCAGTAAACCTCATATCTGAGGAGGTTGAGGAAAAGGACGAAGACCAAACACCATCCGACCAAACCTGACAGTTATCTCTCCGAAACTGAAAATGGCACCACTTCCCACTATCGGCTAAACACATTCCATCAGATCCAGAAGGGTCTTGGAAATACCCTACTAAAGAGAGGAAGGCATCCTCACGTTAGTCTCCCTTAACGCACCCTGGATATCATAAATGTTCCTCGGAATCTTAAAAACAAGATCCTCTGCATCTCCCCCAGCCTGAGCACCCATTTAGACAAGAGGCCCTTGTTCATACCACCAATCCACCATTCTTCTTCGCATAGATAATTGGGTCTCAATCCACAAGGTGTATACCAATGTTTACCTACCAGCCATCCAACCAGAAAAAGCATCTCATCGTGGCCTCTAATCTCGATTTCTCGTTGATGAATCCATAGTCAACTACTCTAAAATAGGCTTGTTGTAATATGTACAAAAATGGATCTATCTGAGACCGAACGAGAATCTACATGAGGAGTCGCTCGGTTTAATTTTTCCTACATAAGTCTATGGTCGAACACATGGACACTATTGATTAGGGTATATAATTAGGTCGATTAGCTACTCTATGAACCCATCCAAGCAATGCAAATATTCAACAATTATGCAACACAAAATGCATGCACAATTTTTATGGACTTTTTCAACGAGGATTATGTTATACTACAAAATGATCATAACCGCAAACACATCACAAGACATGCATAGATAAAAATCTCATTATTAAGCTCATGATTCAATGAGTGGTTAAATTTAATGATTTTAAACATCCATTCATGCAAGTTGCACCTTATTCACCAAGTTAAGTAATCTAATGTTAAAGCAATGTGTCACTTACTCGGGTCCTTAATCACTTAAATCGTTTATCTCCTTAAAGCCATAAGAATTCAAGAATAAATGATCAATATTAATCATACAAAGTTCCTTATCATGCATTAATTAATGAAGGCAAATTAGGGGCTCAATGACACATTAACCTATTAACATGAGAATCAAGGCTCAATTAATCACAATTTTAGGCAACATTGTTCTCTGAATTTTAATTCATTTTCAACAACACACAATAGAGATACAAGTTTACCAAATCAAAGAGCATAAAAAGATCTTTAAAATGTCACTAATTATATTAAATTTGGATAAAGGATGCAAAAGTTATTAATACAACAAGTCAGAGGCCTAATTGCAATAAAAACTAAACAAAATATCACAAAAAATACAAAAATGGACTAAAATACAATGAATAAAATAGTCTAGGTATATAGTGAAAATAGCTCGTACAGGGGTATGAATGTAATTGCAAAAAGTTGGGGAGACTTATTTGAAATTTTCCTAGGCAGCATGTGCTTCGCACGCTTTGGACCTAATTGCAGTCTAGAAAGTAAGGGCCCATGTGCTGGAATTTATCCCCATCACATGACGTAACTCATGTTGAGGCTAGGCCTAGGAGAAGGCTGAGGTTTGGGATCGTGTGGTGCTAGTTGGAGGCTTATGCCTAGCCTCAAGCACCTGAGGCTCAGGGGGTATAATGATGCTTCGACTCCAGGGCTAGGAGACAATCTGAGCAGTTAGATCAGATCAGGGAGATCTGATCCAACGATACATGTGGCTCTATCCTCCTTCATGTTGATCGTATCTGGTGGCGCTTTGGTAGAGCTCCGACGAGAGAGGTAGGTATCCTCCATGTACCTTTGCTCTGTCTAAAGGTTCATACACCTATGTAAAGGCCTAGAGAGAGTGCGAGAGGACTGGTGAAGCTCTGGATATGCATGGATCAGTCGGTCAATGGAGTATCGTTAGAGGCGGAAGCGAAGAACGTCGATGCTTAGGAATTCTGACCAATCAAGAGGGAGTGAGGTACCTACAAATGTTTTCTCATAGTCGAAGCGATGGGGGTTCGATCTAGATGGGAAATGGAGTGAGATGGTAGCTCTAAAAAGGTGGATAATTGGAACCCTATTGGGTTTACACCTTTATGCAAGAGGTGTGAAAGATCGAGGTGGAGGAAGCTATGAAGAAGCAGGGTAGAGATGTACAGTTGTGTGTGGAGATGGCGAAGTGAAGGTGAAGCTCAGGGCATGATCTGAGTGGAGTAAAGGTGTAAAGACATGCCTCGATAAATGAAAAAAAACTAAAAGGAAACAAAGAAATGGAAATGAATAAATTTACCAGAGGAATAAGATGGAAGATGGAGGAGTACTGGAGAGGTGGGGACATACCACTGAGAGGAGGTGGAAGCTCCTCGATCGTCGCTCTACACGGAGTCTGGCCATGGAGCTCAAGCAGCTCCGATGAAGGATCACAACAAGGCGGTTTCATCTTGGATCGTGCCGACGATAGATGCACGATCTTCGTTAAAAATCTCTAACTCACTCTATCGCAGGAGGTGGAGGTATGATCAGATCTCACGCACGTAAGGGAGGATGGGGGCAAAATTCGTTAGAGAAGGGAGGATGGGGGCAAAATTCGTCAGAGAAGGAATATTTTAAGGGGAAGGGGGTTATCTCTAGGTGGTGGAGGTTGTGCCTTCAATTGTTTGGGGATGAATGTGGGTGAGGTGAGAGAGTGGAACAGGTGGCTCGTATGGGGCTAGGAAGTTAGGTCATCACTGGAGAGCAGTTGATTTAAAGAGGGGTGGACTAGAGTAGTGGGAAAAAAGGGGAAACAGAGGGCACTGGTGAAGTTGGGCGAGCATGTGAATGGTGAACTAGAGGTTGACGACAGGCTCAGCCATCGGATCATGTGATCTAACGGCCGAGAGATGGGTGCAAACAGAAGGTTTAAATCCAATTCATTAGTATGTATCAATGACCAAGGAGTGAAGCGAGTGCCAAGAGGAGAGGTGGTCCATGTGGGTGGCCCTGGGGGTGCCACATGGTCCAATGAAATAAAAGAAAATTGAGGAAGACAAAGAAAATACAAAAGAAATATTTATAGGCTTCAATGTAAAAAAATGTTCAACATAAAAGTTGTATCTTTTTGAATCTACAACTTTAATGTAGAACTCAAAATGAAAATAAACAATATATACAAGACACAATTTTTATAAGTATTTTTAAGAGAATAAAAATACTCTTTTAAATCATTTGTGATTTTTAGCATCTAATTTATAGATAATTTCAAAGAAAATATATACAACATTAAACTAATTTTTAGGGAATTTTTGATATTGAGAAAATTAAAGAAAAAAGAAATATAAATAAGATTGTTTAAGTACACATAATTACGGTTAATTAATTACAAAGAGTTAAATGTTAATATTAGGTAATTAATCAAGTAATTTATTGAATAATCTAAGTAAGAGAAATAATAATCAAATAATATGGTAAATCAAGGATTTACCACATGCCGACGATGACATCCTAGTAGAGAAAATGAAGATGGGGATATCAGACAAGGTGTGCTTGAGTAGAACAAGCTTTCCTCTCTTTGATAACATCCTTGCCTTCAAACCTACCATTTTATCCTCAAGCTTGTCCAACGCAGTCCTCCATTCTAAAGAACTAAGACGCCTCGCCACTAATAGGAGGCCCAAGTAGGTGACCGATAAGGATCCACTCAGGCATCGAAGAGCGCTAGCCAGCTCCTGTGTCTCCTCTTATGAAATTCCAAAAGGAAAAAACACTGGCATTTCCCTGTTGATTAGGAGTTCGTAAATATCTCCAAAAATGTCCATATTGTCGATTGCCCATCGAGCACGAACTGGGTCACCATCTAGGAAGATAACAGTGTCGTCAACATACTATAGTATAGAAATCGTCATGTCCTCTCTCGAGTAGCTAAAAAACCAGAAAAATCCCTTGCTAAGAATGTAAAGTTAATGTCTTATAGACTGGCAATTATATATTGATCAAAAAATTCTTAAATGAATTAATTGCTTAAATGCATAAGCAGTTGTACTTCCTCAGGTTGGATATGTGGAAGACATCGTGAATGGCTGGCGTATGTGGATAAAGGTCTATTTGATAGGCTACCTTACATATACGAGTGCAATGATCTCAAATGGTCCAATATACTGTGGCTTCAACTTGCCAAAAACACCAAACATGTATACTCCATGGGAGATACTCATAGAACACCCAATCTCCCACCTATATTACAAGAATTTCATCATTATGTGAGATTAAGTGGAATATAAACAAAGCATATTTGAAGTGGATCGAGAGAAGATGTTCAAATTACTTGAAACTTTAAGTCTCTTCTCCGACGATCTGCATAGCTCTTCTGGCGGCTACGTGTTGTCAGAAGCTTCGCAAGATCAATAGTCCTTACAGTCTCCTTCAAAAGATCAACGAGTAAAAAGCGTGATCACCAACCTCATGCCAACTAAGAGGCATGAGGCATCTTCACTCGTACATGGTTTCGAATGGTTCCATGCCGATACTGGAATGATGGTTGTTGTATGTGAACTCTGTTAATGACAGGCGGTCCTTCCGATGCTCTTTCCACTCCAAAGTGCATGTGAGTAGCAAATCCTCAAGTGTCTAAATGGTGTGCTCGCTTTGGCCATTGGTATGCGGATGACATGCAAAACTTATCTTCATCTCTATCTATAGTGCTGACATGAATTGGTGCCAGTAGTGCGATGTGAACCTCGAGTCTCTATAAGACACTATCTCACATGGTATACCATGAAGCTTGATAATCTTCTGCACATATAATCTGGCCAATATTGATGGAGTGTAAGTCATATTGATAGGTATGAAATGGGATGATTTGGTAAACCTGTCGACAATGACCCAAATAGAATCATAGCCACCCAGGGTCCTCGATAATCTAGCGAAAAAATCCATAGAAATACTCTCCCGCTTCTACTCGGGAATGGGGAGGGACTGTAATAATCATAGTGGTCTCCTATGCTCAGTTTTGACCATCTTACAGGTCAAACATCTGCTAACATGTTGTACCACATCACGCTTCATTCCGTCCCACTAGAAATGTCGGCGTAGGTCAGGATACATCTTTCTGCTGCTAAGATGTATAGACAATCGTGAATTGTGTGCATCGTCAAGGATGTCTATGTGTAATTGTTCATTGTTGGGTACAATGACTTGATCAACCTTCCATAAAATAGACTCTGTCACCGTAAAATCTTCGAATTCGTCCTTGATGGCATGCATGTATCTGTCTCTGATCTAAGGACTTGATTTCTGGCCTTCTACTATGAAATCCCACAAATTAATGAATCGTAGAGGCACAACAATAGATATGGATGCACTCTTCTAAGGATGTCAATCAATCAAAGATGTGAGCGTATCCCACTGAAGGATATGGAGAAATCCTCAAGCGCATCACGGAAGCGTGATCGTCGTATCGAATACGACGAAGAACGACTAGTCGTACTAGTTGTTCGGTGCAACGGAATTTAAAATTTTTTAAACCGATGAAACCACATGATCCGAGAACCATTCTCAAATCGTTTCATCTATAACCACATCAAGTATAATGAAATACCTCTTGAAGCGTGGTTGATCGAGTCTCTACGAAAAGAGACCTCCTGTCTCAAGTCCGATCGTCGGAGTAACGGCTTGCGAGCGCGGAGATGAGTCGCGGTGTCCTCGCAATCCAAGATGATCCAAGCGCGGTTGCTCCTGATCTCGTCGCACGAGATCAAACGTCTCCTTCGTGAGTGAAGCACTCCAAGAAGACAAAGAACCGCAGAGAGTCGAAGCGGCAGCACGATGGCGCGGGCGACGACGTTTCTCTCCACCAAGGTGGACGGCCACCAAGAAGAGAGGGAGAGAGGGCTGTCGTGTATATGAGAGAGAGAGAGAGAGTTTTGCTACAATAGCATGTGTCAAAAGGAGAGCCAAGAATGCCTCTCTATTTATAGGGTTTTGGGATCCATGGATCTCAATCCATGGGACACATAAAATCAATGGATGAGATTGATTTATGTTCATCCAATGGCTGAGATTGTTGTTGTCAAAAGCAACAAATTTAGGTCAAAATATATTTGATAAAATCAAATATAATTTGCTCCTAAATTAACCCAACAAATAAGGAGAGAAGACACATGGAGATTTCATCTCCATGTGCCTTCCATGTGGGCGCACACCCACTCCAATTAGGAGTGGTGTGCCGTCCACCATGGATTCCATGGAGATTGTAATCTCCATGTAATCCCTCTCTTATTTATTTGCAACAAAATAATTTGGGTTTTATTTCTCAAAAAATAATTCACAATTATCTTTGAGAATATTGCAATCTTGCCATGGAAAAAATTGTGAATCATATTCACAACCCAAAACAACATGTAATTCATATTGTTAATTAATTACACAATGTGTATCCAATACACATCATAATTAATCAACACATATAAATTATAAGTAACTCTCTCTAATACATTATAAATCACATTTATAATATATCATGAATAATTGGATATCTCTATCCACATTATTCTTATCCAAACTAATTAAATCACATTTAATCATATTGGATAATCTCTCATACATCATGATAATTAAAACACTTTTAATTATCAAATTCTCTTTGCTTAGATCTTATGGAATTGTTCTTAAACCATTTAAGAATAATGCAATCTCTCCGCAGATACTTGGAGATAAGGACAGGGCGATTGTATTGTTCCACGTATAGTGACATGGATATTGAGATCATATCTCAAATCCAGATCGCGGGCCTCCCATAGATGCTTGATTAAATCAAGACCATAAATCTAATCTTCTCATTGTATCTGAATCACATTCAGATCAATGTCCAACACTTGGACCAAGATCAGATCACTTCTCTACTGAGAGGAGTCACTAAAATCCATACCCGTTTCATCACTCCCTAGGAATGGAAGCGTCATGGTTATACAATCGTTTATGATCAAATCACCCTCAGGTATTCCCAATACCTGTACATCCTGCATACTGGAAGACTTAGACTAAACCCGAAGTATCGGATCAACTTTATACTGTCTACTTCATGGTTTTATCAGTAAGTTTCTCATTCGATCATTGGGAGTTGGTATCGATCATACACTTTCCAAAAGTGTACATCATACCTAGGTCTTGATCATATACTAAAAGTATATATCAAACCTACAAATTCAGTCAAGCTTCCAAAGCGAGACGACCATGCTCATGGAATTTGATTCTTCCCAATATCTCATGAGTGAGCTCATGTCTTCCGGTTCAGTAACTGAACCTGTATGATCCCTTTGAGAGATCGTATTACTCATATGCCCTTATATGCACACCAGCGCGCCGGTGTATAGACCTTGATTAGGTCATCAACCTATTGGTCTGCCAAATATACATACTTGGACATATAGCAACACATCTGTCTCCGGTCAGAGGATGCGTGCCTATATCATGACAGCATATGATATAGGACTTTGGTTATCTCGATCTCGTTAAGTCAACTCTTTGACCTAACTAATCTGACACCTCCGAATCTCTATTCCTATGCAGAGGACCTGCATCAAGAGGTCGGTCAGATATCAGCCTTCAGAGATAAGGATTGCCATCTCCTACTCAGGCTGGAGATCATCTCTTAACAATCATTTGACGGTGCTTGATGAGTCCTCAATCTAACTCTTTAGATATTCATCCAAGCACCAGCCTCTATGATTCAATAGTTGAATCAACAGCTGTATGATTATTAAGATGGCCATGGTACATAACCCTAATTGTACTAAGGGACCTATTATACAAATTATTCATTCTGCAATAACATTTATTGCATAATGGCTCGCTGTGGGCTCGCATTTCCAACAATCTCCCACTAGCCCAAAGAGCCATTAATGGGCTAATCATTTAAACCCGCACTCATGCGACAATCATAGGCTATTTAGAAAATAGCTAGGTAAGCTGATCAGTCACTCTGTTCCCGCGAGACTACGCCAAGTCCTTTTACGGCACTTGCATATCCCCAGTAACAGTGCTCGCATCCAATGCGAATGTTGCATCTTATGCAACTAATACTCAATCTTGTTGGTTATAGTGTCATTGACACTACAGCTTAACAATTATCATAACCAGTATTTCCATAATCCTTATAAGAATATCCTTATTTCTGGAGATCTCTATCTCCTAAGGTATCTTTAGTTAAGACCTTTTAGATCACTATCTATAAAATCTTAAACTTTTGAAGATAAGACTTTGAGATCACTATCTCAAAAATCTTGTCATCTATGAAGATTTTATTATTACTGCAACCAAGTGTTTTATTTCCATAGTAGGACTAGTAACATTTTACTACTCCCACTGCATAGCAGCCATCTGGCTTTTGTACACATCTAGTATACACCCGGCTTCTCAGAACTGATGCCCAAAGGCAAGTAGTTTTAGCATTCACTTCCTCAACTTTTTGAGGTGCTATCCCTTTAGATAGGTCAGTACCATATCTTAAGGGATGGAAGCCATTACTGGAATTTTCCATAAAATGGAATATGTCCAAGATGTACTATAAATGTCACAGTCCCATTATCCTCTTCTCTTTGCTTCTGAACAACTTCAGAACTAAGATCTGAGAGGCATCTTTGAAATCATATTTCAAGTTATGGAACAACCAGATTTTAAAACACTAATTATTATCCTTATATCATTTTTAAATGATTAGGATATCATCTACATTTAGCACGATGAACACAAAAGCACTCCCACTAAGCTTCATATGGTTCATCAAGATTCTATCTGAAATCATAACATTTATAATTTCATCAAATCTTATGATCCAACTTCAAGAAGCTTAATTGAGTCCATAGATGGATTCCTTAGCTTGCACACCTTGCTTTCCTCAACCATGAAGCCCTGGGGCTACTTCATAGGAATATCCTCAAAGAGGCATTCGTAGAGGAATGCAATATTGACTTACATCTTGAAGATGCAATAGTCAAGTTATGTAGCTAAGGTTAGCAATATTATGATGGTTTTAAGCATGGTCACCGAAGAGCAAGTCTCATTGCAAGCAATGTCTTCTCTTCCAGTGTGTAGCTTATGGCTACGAACCGTGCTTTGAAGATCTCTACCTTCTCATCAGGTTCCCTGTCTCTTGAAGATCCATTTACACCTTTACAGGTCTTACCCATATAGGTGGATCCTCGAGGGTCCATATACAACACTTGTATACGAAGTCTACATTAGACTTTTATTGCTATCCATCTATCCATGCTATGATCTTCAGAAGCTTCATCACATGAAGTTCGATCATTGTCAGATTTCTCTAACACATGGAATCCATCCTCAAACTCATTTGAAGAGGTATTATGTTTCATCTTTAATTGTCCTTTTAGTTTCCAATTTCAGGAGTCTCATTATAAATGAGTTCCCACACTTCATTTTCATCTTGATTCTCAAGAGTCTCAACCTCTAAGAATCACATTCTCGGAGATGAGATATTTTAAGAATCTCAAGGTCATAAAGTAGGTATCCAATACCATCCTTTATTTTCCTAATGAAGCAACACTCTCAAGTGCTAGGTTCCAACATACATGGAACCTTATTAAGGATATACATTGTAGTCTCTACTACACATATATACCTGGAAACTAAGGGATAATTATGTTAAAATTCAACATTGATAAGATCATGTCACACATGATCCAATTGTATCTACCTATAACTCTTTTGAGTTAAGGTGTGTTAGGAGGATTGAGATAGAAATGATATTCATATCTCCATAAGGTATTCTTCGAATTTATCTAGTAGGTACTTGCTACCTAGATTAAATTCATTTTATCTTCCTTCAAACTTTGGTTCTAAACCAAAATTAATGAAATCTTTGAACATTTCAAAGGTTTCTTAGATGAAGAGAAGAAATCTCATATCATACATAATCATCAATAGATATCATATATCCACAATGTTTACTATGATATAGATGATCCGCATACATCAATATGTATGAGATCCTGAATACCTTGGCATCTTACACCATTCCCGAAGAAGGGTGTATTGGACATTTTTACTTTGAATACAATATTCATAAGTATGTAACTTTTGAAATTTTAGACATTCTAAAGTTTCATCTCTTACTAGTCTATTGATCAAATCGATAGACAAATGTCCGAGGCTCGATGCTAGATCATTGTCAAACGATCTTCATCCTCCTATTGATCTTACAGAGGTTTTAATTCAGTATTTAGAAATATTAATGAACCATTCATTAATTTTTCTAATTTAGTGGAGTCCACCAGATTTTAGATCACTATCTGAAATATATCCATCATAACTCTTTATGATAGTTCTATCTCAGAATTCATGTTTATTTCCAACATTTAGAAATAAACAATGAGTGTATTCTAATATCTAGGTCACAGAGACATTCTCTAAGACTAAGGGCTCTCCCACTGAAATTAACAAGTCTATTAATCCAACAGAGATTGTTGCAACAGTTGCATCAATACTCACGTGGATAACTATAAACCTTTAAGATCAAATTTTCCAGTCTTCTAAAACATATGCAACCCATTGCAAATGTCATCAGAAGATTGAGATACAATTATTTGACTTTATCTTATTCAATAAGTAAGTCAATATCAATGATTTATGTAGATTACTCTGATGCTCCATCCGAGTCCTTTTCTAAGGATTCTAAACAGACTTGATAGTCATACTATCAACACATCAACTTATTGCAGTATTGGCATTCATCCAACTCTTTGGATGTCATATGGAAGTCATAGAAGTCCAGTCAACTCTTTGACTTTCCTTCTTTCTTGGGTCCAACCCATGCTTCCACTGCGCTCCCTTTATCTATAAGCAATCATTGCTCAAGACAGAGGATCTCTTATTTTAAATTCAAAAGAATTCAAAGTAAGAGTTGTTCAACATTTATACATGCTTCATTAAATTCATACAATATGAATATTATGAAGCTTCATGGATAACTAGAGTATAAACAGTAGAATGATGACACTCATCATCTACATCCATTTAAACTCTTAAAAACAAAGGTTCATGTAGGTACTCAAACAATTTGAATACATCATCTCTTTACAGAGCCACCATTCTGCATGATGCAGTGAACCATGTCATTCATGATAAATGTCAAGAGCACATATGTATGCCATAATATCTTCTTAGATTTTATAAGGATTATATGACAATTATGATCATCATCAACATGTCACTTCCAAAGTACATTTGATGATACCAAGACTATAGAGACATACAAACCCTAGGGTTGTAGTCCTATCATCTATTTAATTGTCATTCCTCAATATTATGAGGAAACTTGCACATTGCAACCACATACATTATGTGTCCAATTGCAAGTACAATATCTGGATCATGAGTCCAATCCATGATATTTTACTGGTTATTATTGAGTATATCATTGAGTGGGTTTTAATGAAGGATTATCTGAAATAAGAAATTTGCATAAATATATAAATTTATATTTTTACTTTGATTTAGGAATTTTTATATCAAAGTTGTCTTGCCTTGTCAACATTGAAAGTTCATTCCCTTAATCACTTTCAATGTAAGAGATATACTTACCATTATATCTCAAGCAAGATCTGGGATCTCCTTCCTTATCTTTGTTGCATCCCAATAATATGAGAACCTACAGCTCGGATAAAAAGAAGCGGGAACACATTCCGCCTTGCAAGTCCAACTTGCATCTCCCAATTCGGTCTTTAACACCCGGGCCCACCACCCCTAAGGTGATGTTGACCCGTCATTAATTGAACCAACCGTCAACAGGAATACAACTCGCTATGCGCAATCCAATATCGCCCCAATAATATGAGGACCCGATACTGGGGTCACTACGCATACGTCCTTACTCTTTCGAGAAGCGACGAGCCCGATCCAGATGCACTTGCATACAGGAGCTGTCACTTCGGACAGGCGTCTCCCACATGCAATCCCTGGCGACGGAACCCTCCGCCTTGACGGGAGACCATGGATGTCACTTATGTGATCCTCCATATCATATTCAAATTTTCATTAATTATCGTGAATCATATTCACATAATTAATTCTTCCAAGGGAATTATTATCTCTAATCATATTAGAGTATTTCAATTGGACATAATCAATTTAATCATATTAAATTAATTATCAATCCAATTCAATCAATCAAACTTGATTATTTTACTTGAATACATATATGGTAATATCTCAAAATACGTATTAATTCGAATTTTAATAATTAGAAAAAAATACATCTTAATCCCTCGGACATTATCCCGGCCCTACCCGCTGTCATGGCCAGTACCGACGAGAGTGGGACGGACCACATACGTTGCAACCCGCAACCCCAATGCTTTCCGACTAGGCACCATATCCGCCTCGGGAAAGGATAATGCCAAATTGATTAATTTGTACTTGAGATGATCATCGGTTCTTCAACCGAAATTGTACCATATAGTAATAATCAAAACATTTTTGATTATAAGGAAATTTGCTAGACAAATTCCCAAATCCTATTCAAGCATCAAGTTTGAAAGATTGTGGTTTCCAATTATGATTTAGATCACATCTTAATCAATTATTGGTTAAGGCAATGTCATTTAAGGGAATAATTATCATCAAATATTTCACAAATATTTATGCACAATTATTCTAGGAAATTAAACAATTTAATTTCACTAAATGATTAAATGACAATCACCAATCAAACATTAAGTTTGATGAATGTGTTTCCAATTAAGATTTAGATCAAATCTAATCAATTAATTGGATGAGGCCAAGTCAATTATGTAAATAATCATCTTCAAATATTTCACAAATATTTTTCATGATTATTTCACGAAATTAACAATTAATTTCACTAATTGACAATCACTTGGTTCTTGATTAGGACTGTAATTTCAGCAGTGACCCCTTCTTACTAAAATTAGCATATCTCAATCATATTAAATCCAAATTAGACAAAATCAATTTTCATAGATTGCTAATTTGATTTAGGACAGAAACCAAGTGATGTTACACGCATTTCGAGGCAAGTCTAAACAGTAATTAACATTTTAATCACGTTCAGATCTACAGTTCCCGCAACAGTGTATACATGTTCATTAAAACAACCATATCTAGAGCATACGAAATCCGATTTACGTAAACTCAGTTCCTATGGTTTCCTTATTTAATGGGGAACAAAATCCAAGTATTAAATTCGTGTTTAAATAATTTAAACAGTGCCGAATTTATTTACTAAACAGATCTGCGAAATCAAATGCGATAAAAACTTTCGCGACCTTAACGAACCCAAGTCGTCCTCGGTTTTTCGAATCATATTCGAAACCGTCGACCTAAGGCTCTGATACCACTTGAAGGATATGGAATTATCCTCAAGCGCATCACGGAAGCGTGATCGTCGTATCGAATACGACGAAGAACGACTAGTCGTACTAGTTGTTCGGTGCAGCGGAATTTAAAATTTTTTAAACCGATGAAACCACATGATCCGAGAACCATTCTCAAATCGTTTCATCTATAACCACATCAAGTATAATGAAATACCTCTTGAAGCGTGGTTGATCGAGTCTCTACGAAAAGAGACCTCCTGTCTCAAGTCCGATCGTCGGAGTAACGGCTTGCGAGCGCGGAGATGAGTCGCGGTGTCCTCGCAATCCAAGATGATCCAAGCGCGGTTGCTCCTGATCTCGTCGCACGAGATCAAACGTCTCCTTCGTGAGTGAAGCACTCCAAGAAGACAAAGAACCGCAGAGAGTCGAAGCGGCAGCACGATGGCGCGGGCGACGACGTTTCTCTCCACCAAGGTGGACGGCCACCAAGAAGAGAGGGAGAGAGGGCTGTCGTGTATATGAGAGAGAGAGAGAGAGAGTTTTGCTACAATAGCATGTGTCAAAAGGAGAGCCAAGAATGCCTCTCTATTTATAGGGTTTTGGGATCCATGGATCTCAATCCATGGGACACATAAAATCAATGGATGAGATTGATTTATGTTCATCCAATGGCTGAGATTGTTGTTGTCAAAAGCAACAAATTTAGGTCAAAATATATTTGATAAAATCAAATATAATTTGCTCCTAAATTAACCCAACAAATAAGGAGAGAAGACACATGGAGATTTCATCTCCATGTGCCTTCCATGTGGGCGCACACCCACTCCAATTAGGAGTGGTGTGCCGTCCACCATGGATTCCATGGAGATTGTAATCTCCATGTAATCCCTCTCTTATTTATTTGCAACAAAATAATTTGGGTTTTATTTCTCAAAAAATAATTCACAATTATCTTTGAGAATATTGCAATCTTGCCATGGAAAAAATTGTGAATCATATTCACAACCCAAAACAACATGTAATTCATATTGTTAATTAATTACACAATGTGTATCCAATACACATCATAATTAATCAACACATATAAATTATAAGTAACTCTCTCTAATACATTATAAATCACATTTATAATATATCATGAATAATTGGATATCTCTATCCACATTATTCTTATCCAAACTAATTAAATCACATTTAATCATATTGGATAATCTCTCATACATCATGATAATTAAAACACTTTTAATTATCAAATTCTCTTTGCTTAGATCTTATGGAATTGTTCTTAAACCATTTAAGAATAATGCAATCTCTCCGCAGATACTTGGAGATAAGGACAGGGCGATTGTATTGTTCCACGTATAGTGACATGGATATTGAGATCATATCTCAAATCCAGATCGCGGGCCTCCCATAGATGCTTGATTAAATCAAGACCGTAAATCTAATCTTCTCATTGTATCTGAATCACATTCAGATCAATGTCCAACACTTGGACCAAGATCAGATCACTTCTCTACTGAGAGGAGTCACTAAAATCCATACCCGTTTCATCACTCCCTAGGAATGGAAGCGTCATGGTTATACAATCGTTTATGATCAAATCACCCTCAGGTATTCCCAATACCTGTACATCCTGCATACTGGAAGACTTAGACTAAACCCGAAGTATCGGATCAACTTTATACTGTCTACTTCATGGTTTTATCAGTAAGTTTCTCATTCGATCATTGGGAGTTGGTATCGATCATACACTTTCCAAAAGTGTACATCATACCTAGGTCTTGATCATATACTAAAAGTATATATCAAACCTACAAATTCAGTCAAGCTTCCAAAGCGAGACGACCATGCGCATGGAATTTGATTCTTCCCAATATCTCATGAGTGAGCTCATGTCTTCCGGTTCAGTAACTGAACCTGTATGATCCCTTTGAGAGATCGTATTACTCATATGCCCTTATATGCACACCAGCGCGCCGGTGTATAGACCTTGATTAGGTCATCAACCTATTGGTCTGCCAAATGTACATACTTGGACATATAGCAACACATCTGTCTCCGGTCAGAGGATGCGTGCCTATATCATGACAGCATATGATATAGGACTTTGGTTATCTCGATCTCGTTAAGTCAACTCTTTGACCTAACTAATCTGACACCTCCGAATCTCTATTCCTATGCAGAGGACCTGCATCAAGAGGTCGGTCAGATATCAGCCTTCAGAGATAAGGATTGCCATCTCCTACTCAGGCTGGAGATCATCTCTTAACAATCATTTGACGGTGCTTGATGAGTCCTCAATCTAACTCTTTAGATATTCATCCAAGCACCAGCCTCTATGATTCAATAGTTGAATCAACAGCTGTATGATTATTAAGATGGCCATGGTACATAACCCTAATTGTACTAAGGGACCTATTATACAAATTATTCATTCTTCATTTCAGATCAGGGAATGATATGTGCAATAACATTTATTGCATAATGGCTCGCTGTGGGCTCGCATTTCCAACACCCACATGTATAACAGTTTGTCATACCCTCAGCAAGAGCTCTCCTACTAAGCGAATCTACCACCACGTTTCCATTATCATAATGGTAAGAGATCATATAGTCATAGTCCTTCAGTAGCTCAAGCCACCTGCATCGTCTCATGTTCAATTCTTTCTGATAAAAGATGTACTTCAGGCTCTTATGATCCATGAAAAACTCAAAATTCACTCCATAAAGATAGTGGCACCAAATCTACAAGGCGAAGACAATTATCACCAACTCCAAGTCATGGGTGGGGTAATACTGCTCATGCGGTCTCAACTAACGTGATGCATATGCAATCACATGACCATGCTGCATCAAAATCGCTCCTAAACATTCTCTTGAGGCATCTATATAAATTGCATAATCCTGAGTACCTGAAGGAAGTGCAAGAATGAATGTGGTAGTCAATCTTTCCTTCAATGTCCTGAAGGATTGCTCGTGTGAATCATCCCAGTTAAAAGGAACTCCCTTCTATGTCAACCGCATCATAGGAAGAACAACTCGAGAAAATCCATTGATGAAGTGTTTGTAATAGCCCTCTAGTCCAAGGAAGCTCCAAATCTGAGTGACTATCTTGGGCTTCTCCCAAGACATAATTGTTTCAATCTTCAAATGATCAGTTGCGATACCTACTCCAGAAATGACATTCCCAAGAAATGAGATCTGGGATAACTAGAACTCACACTTGCTCAGCTTGGCATACAACTTGTGCTCTCGCAATATGTCCAATACTATCTTCAGATTATTTATGCGATCCCATTCGTTTTGAGAATGTATTAGCACATCATCAATGAAAACTACCAAAAACTTGTTGAAGAATGGATGGAAGATCTTGTTCATCATGTGCATGAATGATGCAGGGGAATTGGTGAGCTTGAATAGAAACATCACAAACTCATAGTTCCCATATCGAGTCCTAAAAGCTATCTTCAGAATATCTGACTCTTGAATCTCAGCTGGTGGTAGCCAGATCGAAGGTCGATATTTGAAAACACTGAAGATCCCTGAAGATGAACAAATAAGTCATCGATGTGTGGCAAAGGATAACTACTCTTCACTTTTTTCATCTCTATGTAATAAATGCACGATCTCATCGATACATCCTTCTTCCTAACAAAAAGAACTAAAGCACACCAAGGTGAAGTGCTCGGCCTCACAAAACCCAAGTCAAGCAACTCATGCAACTACACTTTATCTCTCTCAACTCAGCTGGTGCCATACGATATGGAGCTGTCAAGATCGATTGTGTATCAGGTAATAATGTGATCTTGAACTCAATCTCTCTCTCTCTCTCAGGAGGTAAACCTGGCAACTCATCAGGAAATACATCTAGGGAGTCTAATACTACTCTGATGTCATGTGTCATCGGGTATTGATCGGATGTCTCTCGAACAAATGCTAAATATGAATCACATTCCTGATCAACTAGTCTATGGGCTCTTAACACTGAGATGTACTCCATTTTGGATTCATGTAATGTACCCTCAAAAGTGAACGCAGGCAAGACTGGAATCCTATAGACAATTGACTTCCTAAAGCAATCAATGAGAGCATGATGATCTGATAACCAATCCATGACCAAAATCAAGTCAAACTCATCAAATTGTTGTAATAGATTGCTTGCGATCATCTCGTGACCGCCAATCAGTACCGGTAAGTCTCTGACTATTAATGAAATGACAAACAATTGTCCATCTGGACCATGGATCTGATAAGGAGGATATAGAGCCTCTACAACTCTACCTAATAAAGCTAACTGATGAACTCACAAATCGGATCTTTAATAATGAGAAAATGTGGTATAGGAGACGCTCTTCAATTCAACAAAATCCACACTTTCGAATATGTGGAAGTTCTTTTTACTTGGCAAGTCTACCAAGGTCAAACAAAAGGACACGAGCCTCTTCGTCTATTTATCGAAATTTATCAATTAATTAATGATTGATTATTTCTAGTCTTAGATCTTCACGTAAATGTGATATGCAATGCGAAGAAAGCGATGCAAAGATAAGTGATGTGCATATTTTTATTTGATTTTTAGATGCAAAAATAGGATGTGATGAATACGTTATGCGATGGTATGCAAGTATGTAATAATGCATACTATAATGTGCAAAGGTTCCCAACAAAATATAAAATTAATGAGCACAGATTATGGTTCGAATTAAGAGTCAAATTATGCAACAATGATGAATAATGGTAATTAGCATGAAAAGTAGGAGACACGGGGCACATTAAAATAGAGACTATTTAATACAGTGTCCAATCATGAAATTAATAATGACATTAGATAGAGGGTAAAATTAGCAACAAAATGAAACTAAAATCGTTCAATTTGAACTTAGAATGCTCAAGATGTGTTAAAAATAGTGCAAGGACATAAATGTAATAAAAATGCATGAGAAATAAAAGATAAATATTGCAAATAAGCGGGCCCTTCAGTAAATTTTCCATGAAGCATGGGGGCCTTTTTGTAATTTCGTAAAGTTGTTGGGGCCTCCCTGTAAAATACCCTAGACGTGCCCGTGAGGAACACACTTGGAGGACCTAGATGCAATATTGGAAAACTTCAAGGTCTATTTTGCAAATTACCCAACTTCTCACGTGTGGGGCACGTGAGGGGCTAGGCTGAAAGATACGATGAATCCTCAGGCGCATCACGGAAGCGTGTTGATCGCATCTCATGCGATCGAGGCGACTAGTCGCACTAGACGCGAGATGCAGCGGAAATTAAAAATTTTTAAATCAAGTGACGAAACCACATGATCGCAAGAACATTTCTTGGATCATTTCATCAAACCACAAAGTATTAGAAATACCTCTTGAAGCGTGGTTGCGATCACAAGATCTCTAAAGCAAGAGATCCTCCTGACTCAAGTCCGATCTACGAAGATGGTACTTGCAGGCGCGATGATGAGATGCGTTCCTCCCGCAATCCTCAATGAAGATCCGAGCCTTGACTCTCCTGATTTCATCCAACGAAATCCATCGATGGAGATCCACGAGCAATCGAAGCGACAGCGAACTGGCATGGAGACGATTGCTTCTTCCCAAAAGCACAAGATGGATGGCCACCTCTTGAAGGAGAGAGAGAAGATGAGAATGAGAGAGAGAGTAGGTGTGTACTCTTAATGTTATATATTGTCGCTTGTAGAGGCTAGGGTTGCCCTCTTTATATACTAGTTTGGAAGTCCATGGATCACAATCCATGGCATATACAAAATCAATGGCTAGATTGATATGTATATTAAATCAATGGCAATGATCATTGTTGTTCAAAAAAACAACATATTAATTTATTTTAAATTAAATATATGTTGCATTATCATCAACATAATTTAATTCAATAAATAAATCAATAAACACAAGATAATGAGACATTAATTAAAATAGGATAATAATCCTCCAAGATACATGGGGCGTCACCCATGACCAAGTCATGGGTGACGCCAACTCATGCCCATGGTGGATTATCTTCCCCTTTTTAATTAATATCATTATCTCTTAATTATCTTTGCAACATTATCTACTAAATTAATTAATGTTTATTTATTGCAAAATTATCCACTAAATTAATTCTCAATTAATTAGTGAATATTTCAGTCATGCCATTGAAAAATATGTGAATCATATTCAGAGACAAAACTAAATTGTAAATTACATTTCCAATCAATTGATTAATGTGAATCCAATTCACATTAACAATTAACAAATGCTATTTACAAAGGTGCTCTCTCTCTAATATATTATAAATCACATTTATAATATATATACATAGATATCATGGATAGCACTATCCATAATCTGTAATCCTCGATAATCAAAACCCATTTAATTATATTTGATAATCATTCTCATGATATGAATCCCATTCATATTATTCTTGATAATTAAATCTCATTTACTTATCATCATCTTGTTGCTTGGATACATAATTCATCAAATGTATTATTCTTGAACCCCTTCAAGAACAGTGTGCTTTCTCCGCAGATACTTGGAGATAAAACAGGGCAATTGTATTGTTCCACGTATAGTGACTTGGATATTGATATCTCATCTCAAATACAGATCTTACGTACCTCCCATAGATGCTTGATTAAATCAAGACCGTAAATCTAATCTTCTTATTTCATCTGAATCTCATTCATACCAATGTCCAACACTTGGACCAAGATCAGATTGCTTCTCTACTGAGAGGAGTCACTAAAATCCAGAGCTGTTTCATCACTCCCTCAGAATGGAAGCATCATGGTTATACAATCGTTTATGATCACATCACCCTCAGTTATTCCCAATACATGTACATCCTGTATACTGGAAGACCTATGATCAACCTGAAGATTAAGATCAATTTTACACTGTCTTCTTCAAGATTTGATCACCAAGTTTCTCAATCATGGTCATTGGGAATCGGTATCGATCATATGCTTTCCCAAAGCATATAGCATACCTTCAAATTCTTGTCATTCTTCCAAAGCACGACGACCATGCATGGAATTTGATCGGTCCCAATACCTCATGAGTGAGCTCATGTCTTCTGGTTCATAAGTGAACATGTATGATACCTTTGAGAGATCGTATTACTCATATGCTCTTACATGCACATCGGCATGCCGGTGTATATACCTTGGTTAGGTCATCAACCTATTGGTCTGCCAAATGTACACATTCAGACATGTAGTAACACATCTATCTCTGGTCAGTGGATGTGTGCTATGTTGTGACAGCATTCAACATAGGACTTAGGTTATCTCGATCTCGTTAAGTCAACCCTTTGACCTAACCAATCTGACACCTCTGAATTACTATTCCCATGCAGAGGACATGCATCAAGAGGTCGGTCAGATATCAGCCTATGTGAGAAAGGATTGCCATCTCCTACTCAGGTTGGAGATCATTTCTTAATGATCATTTGACAGTGCTTGATGAGTCCTCTATCTAACTCTTTAGATATTCATCCAAACACCAGCCTCTATGATTCAATTAATGAATCAACAACTATATGATCATCAAGACAGCCATGGTACATAACCCTAATTGTACAGAGGGACCTATTATGCAAATTAATTATTCTTCATTTCAGATCAGGGAATGATATCTGCAATAACATTTATTGCATAATGCCTCGTCGTGGGCTTGCATGTCCAACAATCTCCCACTAACCCAAAGAGCCATTAATGGGCTAATCATTTAAACCCACACTCATGTGACAATCATAGGCTATTTAGAAAATAGGTAGGTAAGCTGATCAGTCATTCTGTTCTTGCGAGACTATGCCAAGTCTTTTTACGGCACTTGCATATCCCCAGTAACAGTGCTCGCATCTAATGCGAATGTTGCATCTAATGCAACCAATACTCAATCTTGTCATTCATAGTGTCCTTGACACTATAGATAAAAAATTATTATTATAACCAGTCTGTAATTTCTATTATCCTTATCAAAATACCTTTATTCCTGAAGATCTCTATCTCCTAAGGTATTCACAGTTAAGACCTTTTAGATCTCCATCTAAAAGTCTTAATTTCTTGAAGATAAGACTTAGAGATCACTATCTCTAAAGCATTATCATCTTTGAAGATATTTGTATTACTGCATTCAAGTGTTCTATCTCCATAGTAGGATTAGTAACAGTTTACTACTCCCAGTGCATGGCAGACATCTGGCTTTTGCGCACATCTAGCATACTTTCAGCTTCTCGTAACTGATACATAAAAGGGCAACCCGTTTAAGCATTCACTTCCTTAACTCTTTGAGGTGTTATCCTTTAGATAGGTCAGTACCCAATCTTAAGGTAAGAAAGCCTTTCTTGGAATTTCCAGAAAATGGAACATGTCCAAGGTATACTACAAATGTGACAGTCCCAATACCCTCTTTTCTTTGCTTCTGAACACCTTCAGAACTAAGATCCAATAGGCATCTTTGAGATCATATCTCAAGTATGGAATAACCAGATCATAAAACACTTATTATCATCCTTATATCATTCCAAATGATTAGGATATTATCTACATCTAGCATGATGAACACAATGGCACTCCCACTAAGCTTCACATGGTACATCAAGATTCTATCTGAAATCATAACTTTTATAATTTCAACAAATCTTATGTTCCAACAAGAAGCTTATTTGAGTCTGTAGATGGATTTCTTTAGCTTTCACAGCTTATTTTCCCCAATCATGAAGCCCTGAGGCTACTCCATGTGAATATCCTCAGAGAGGTATTCTTAGAGGAATGCAATCTTGACTTACATCTTGAATATGTAATAGTCAAGTTGTGTAGCTAAGGTTAGCAGTATTCTGATGGGTTTAAGCATGGTCATTGAAGAGCAAGTCTCATCGCAAGCAATGTCTTCTCTTTCGGTGTGTAGCTAATGGCTACGAACCGTGCTTTGAAGGTCTCCACCTTCTCATCAGGTTCCTTCTTTCTCTTGAAGATCCATTTACACCTTAATGAGTCTTACCCTTATAGGTGGATCCTCGAGGGTACATATACAACATTGTATATGAAGTCTACTTTAGACTTTATTGCTAATATCCATCTTTCCATGTCATGATCCTCAAGAGCTTCATCACATGAAGTCCGATCATTGTCAGACTTAACTGACACATGGAATACATCTTCAAACCCATTTGAAGAAGTATTAGTGTTTCATCTTTAATTGTCCTTTTAGTTCCTGATTTCAGGAGTCTCGTTATCTTCTCAAGATTAAATGAGTTCCTACACTTCATTTTCATCTTGATTCTCAAGAGAGTCATCCTCTAAGAATCACATTCTCAGAGATGAGATCTTTTAAGAATCTCAGGGTTATAAAGTAGGCATCCAATACCATCCTTTATTTTCCTAATGAAGTAGCACTCTCAAGTGCTAGATTCCAGCTTACATGCCTGGAACCCTATTAAGGATATATATTGTAGTCTCTACTACACATACATACCTGGAAACTAAGGGATAATTATGCGAAAACTCATCATTGATCAAATCATGTCACGCATGATCCAATTGTATCTCCCTATAACTCCATTGAGTTTAGGTATGTTAGGAGGATTGAGATAGAAATGATATTCATATCTTCATAAGGTATTATTTGAATTCATCTAACATGTACTTGCTACCTTGGTTAGATCAAATTCATTTAATCTTCCTTCAAAGTTTGGTTCTAAACTAAAATTGTGAAATCTTTGAACATTTCAAAGGTTTCTCAGGTGAAGAGAAGAAATCTCATATCATACATAATCATCAATAAATATCACATATCCATAATGTTCACTATGATATAGATGATCCACATACATCAATATGTATAAGATTTCGAATACCTTGACATCTTATACCTTTCCCAGAGAAGGGTGTATTGGACATTTTACTTTGAATACTATATTCACAAGTATGTAAGATTTGAAATTTTAGACATTCTAAAGTTTCATATCTTACCAGTCTATTGATCTCATCAGCAGACATATGTCCAAAACTTGATGCCAAATCATTGTCAAATGATCTTTATCCTCTTATTGATCTTATAAAGGTTTTAATTTTCAGTATTAGAAATATTAATGAACCATTCATTAATTTTTAAAATTTGTGGAGTCCACTAGATGTTAGATTACTATGTGAAATATATCCATCATAACTCTTTATGATAGTTCTATCTCAGAATTCATGTTTATTTCCAACATTTTAGAAACAAACAATGAGTGTATTCTAATATCTTGGTCATAGAGACATTCTCTAAGACTAAGGGCTCTCCCACTGAGAATATGAAGTCCATCTAAACAATGAGTGTATTCTAATATCTTGGTCACAGAGACATTCTCTAAGACTAAGGGCTCTCCCACTGAAAATATGAAGTCCATCTATCCAACAGAGATTGCTGCAACAATTACATTAATATCCATGTAGATGACTATTAGATCTTAAGATCAAATTTCTAATATTCTAATATATACATGCAACCAATTGCAAGTGTCATTAGAAGATTGGGATACAATTATCAGACTTTATCTTATGAAATAAGTAAGTCAAAGTCAATGATTATATGTAGATTATTCCGATGCTCTATCTGAGTCCTTCATTAAGGATTTAGACATATTTGATAGACATACTATCAACACATCAACTTATTGCAGTATTGGTATTCATACAACTCTTTGGATGTCATATGGAATTTATAGAAGTACAATCAACTCTTTGACTTTCCTTTTCACATGGGTCCGACCCATGCTTCCACTGTGCTCTCTTCATCTATAAACAACCATTGTTCAAGACAAAGAATCTCTTATGTTGAATTCAAAAGATTTCAATACAAGAGCACTTCAACATTTGTACATGCTTCATTAAATTCATATGAAATGATTATTATGAAGCTTCATGAATGACTTGAGTATAGATAGTAGAATGATGGCACTCATCATATCTACATACATCTTAACTCTTAGAGACTTAGGTTCAGGTAGGTATTAAAATATTTTGAATACATCATCTCTTTCTAGCTACCATTCTGCATAATGCAGAGAGCCATGTCATTCAAAATGTTTAAAACACATATGTATGCCATAACATCTTAGATTTTATGAGGATTATTTTGACAATTGCGATCATTATCGACATGTCGCTTCCAAAGTACACTCGATGAAAGATCAAGACTATAGAGACATACAAACCCTAAGGTGATGTCTTATTGTCTTATTTAATTGTCATTCCTCATTATGTTGAGGAAACTTGCACATTGCAACAACATACATTATGTGTCCAATTGCAAGTAAAATATTTGGATCATGAGTCCAATCCATGATATTTTACTAGTTATTATTGAGTATAACATTGAGTGGGTTTAATGAAGGATTATCTGAAATAAGAAATTTGCATAAGGGTATATATACTATATATACATGTTTTACTTTGATTTAGGAATTTTTATGTCAAAGTTTTCTTGCCTTGTCAACAATGAAAGTTCATTCCCTTAATCACTTTCAATGTAAGAGATCTTCTCACCACTATATCTCAATTAAGATCTGGGATCTCCTCTCTATCCTTATCACATCCCAATAATATGAGAACCTGCGACTCGAATAAAGAGAAGCGGGAACACATTCCGCCTTGCAAGTCCAATTGCATTTCCCAATTTGATCTTTAACACCCGGGCCCACCAACCCTAAGATGATCTTGACATGTTGTTAATTGAATCAATCGTAAACATGCTTAATACTCGTTATACGCAATCCAATATCGCCCCAATAATATGAGGACCCAATATTGGGGTCACTACGTATACGGCCTTACTCTTTCGAGAAGCAAAGAACCTGATCCAAATAAATCATATACAGGATCTATCACTTCGGACATACGTCTCCTATATACAACATCTGGCGATAGAATCCTTTGCCTTGACGGGAGATCATGGATGTCACTTATGTGATCCTCCACCTCATATTCAAATTGTAATAATTAATTATTGTGAATCATATTCACATAATTAATTCTTCCAAGGGAAATACACATCTATTCATAATAGAGTTCATTTTAATTGGATATAATTAATTTAATCACATTAAATTAATTATCACTCCAATTATCAATCAACAAACTTGATTATTATTTAAATAATAGGTATAATCTCAAAGTACGTATTATTTGAATTTTAATAATTAGAAAAATTCACTTTGACTTCTCCAGCATTATCGAGTCCCTACCCGCTGTCATGGCCAGTACCGACGGGAGTGGGACGGACCACATCCGGTGCAACCCGCTACCCCAACGCTCCCCGACTAGACACCATATCCACCTCAGGAAAGGATAATGCCAGATAGATCATTATGTACTTTGAGATGCTCATCGGTTTTTCAACCGAAATTATACCATATAATATTCATCAAAACTATTTTGGTGATATTATAAGGAGATTTGCTAAACAAATCCTCAATCCTATTCAAGCAAGAGGGTTTTGCATGTAAAAGTTGTCCTACAGCTATTGTAGGATAAACTAAGGCTTTTCATGAAAACAATGTTTGTTGATGATTTCATATCAACCAATTAATGATCAAGATCAACTATCTTATCATCTTGGCTAGTGAAATGTCATTCAATAAAATAATTATCTATTAAAACATTTCACAAATACTTATCACTAATTATTTCAGAAAATTAACAATTAATTTTCATCAACTTATTTGAATGACTATCACATGGTTCATGATCAAATTCGTCAATTTTCAGCAGTGACCCCTACTCACTAAAATTAACATAGCTTGACCAATTTAAATCTAAATTACGCAAAATCAGTTTCCTAAGATTGCTAGTTTGATTTATGACAGAATCTAATGATATTTCACGCATTTCAAGGTGCATCCAAACAGTAATTAACTCATTAATCATATTTAGATTCGTAGTTCCCGCAACAGTGAATACATGTTTATTCAAAGGGCCATATCTTGAGTAAATGGAATCAAAATTTCATAAACTCAGATCCTATAGTTTTCTTATTTAATGGAGAACAAAATCCAATTGAATATTTCATGTTTAAATAATTTAAACAGTGTCAAAAAATTCAATTAAACATAGGTGCGAAAATTGAAATGCAATAAAATTTTCGCAACTCTTTCGAACCCATGTCGTCCTAGGTTTACGGATCGTATCCAAAACCTTTTCCATCCTGGCTCTGATACCACTTGAAGGATACGATGAATCCTCAAGCGCATCATGGAAGCGTGTTGATCGCACCTCATGCGATTGGAGTGAATAGTCGCACTAGTCGCTAAATGCAGCGGAAATTAAAAATTTTCAAATCAAGTGATGAAACCACATGATCGCAAGAACATTTCTTGGATCGTTTCATCAAACCACAAAGTATTAGAAATATCTCTTGAAGCGTGGTTGCGATCACAAGATCTCTAAAGCAAGAGATCCTCCTGACTCAAGTCCGATCTATAAAGATGGCACTTGCGGGCGCGATGATGAGACGCGTTCCTCCTGCAATCCTCGACGAATATCTAAGCCTTGAATCTCCTGATTTCTTCCAACGAAATTCGTCAATGGAGATCCACAATCAATCGAAGCGACAGCGAACTGGCATGGAGATGATTGCTTCTTCCCTCAAAGCACAAGATGGACGGTCACCTCTTGAAGGAGAGAGAGAGGATGAGAATGAGAGAGAGAGAGTGGGCATGTACTCTTAATGTTATATATTGTTTATTGTAGAGGCTAGGGTTGTCCTCTTTATATACTAGTTTGGAAGTCCATGGAACACAATCCATGGCATATACAAAATCAATGGCTAGATTGATATGTATATTAAATCAACGATCATGATCATTGTTGTTCAAAAACAACAACATATTAATTTATTTTAAATTAAATATATGTTGCATTATCATCAATATAATTTAATTCAATAAATAAATCAATAAACACAAGTCAATAAACACAAGATAATGAGATATTAATTAAAATAGGATAATAATCCTTTAAGATAGATGGGGCGTCACCCATGACCAAGTCATGGGTGACACCACCTCATGTCCATGGTGGATTATCTTCCCCTTTTTAATTAATATCATTATCTCTTAATTATTTTTCCAATATTATCCACTAAATTAATTACTATATATTTATTGCAAAATTATCCACTAAATTAATTCTTAATTAACTAATGTATATTTCAGTCATGCCATTGAAAAATATGTGAATCATATTGACAGCCCAAACTAAATTGTAAATTACATTTCCAATCAATTGATTAATGTGAATCCAATTCACATTAACAATTAACAAATGCTATTTACAAAGGTGCTCTCTCTCTAATATATTATAAATCACATTTATAATATATATACATACAGATATCATGGATAGCACTATCCATAATATGTAATCCTTGATAATCAAATCTCATTTAATTATCTTGGATAATCATTCTCATAATATGAATCCCATTCATATTATTCTTGATAATTAAATCTTATTTAATTATCATCATCTTGTCGCTTGGATACATAATTCATCAAATGAATTATTCTTGATCCCCTTCAAGAATAATGTGCTTTCTCTGCAGATACTTGGAGATAAGGACAGGGTGATTGTATTGTTCCACGAATAGTGACTTGGACATTAAGATCTCATCTCAAATCCAGATCTTACGTACCTCCCACAAATGCTTGATTAAATTAAGACCGCAAATCTAATCCTTTTATTGCATATGAATCTCATTCAGACCAATGTCCAACACTTGGACCAAGATCAGATTGCTTCTCTACTGAGAGGAATCACTAAAATCCAGACATGTTTCATCACTTCCTCGGAATGGAAGCGTCATGGTTATACAATCGTTTATGATCACATTACTCTCAGGTATTCTCAATACTTGTACATCCTGCATACTGGAAGACCTATGATCAACCTGAAGATTAAGATCAATTTTACATTGTCTTCTTCAAGATTTGATCACCAAGTTTCTCAATCTTAGTCATTGGAACTCGGTATCGATCATATGCTTTCCCAAAGCATATATCATACCTTCAAATTCTTGTCATGCTTCCAAAGCACGACGACCATGCATGGAATTTGATCGGTCCCAATACCTCATGAGTGAGATCAGATCTTCCGCTTCATAAGTGCACCTGTATGATCCCTTTGAGAGATTGTATTACTCATATGCCTTTACATGCACACCAGCGCACCGGTGTATAGACCTTGGTTAGGTCATCAACCTATTGGTCTGACAAATGTACACACTCAGACATATAGTAACGCATCTGTCTCTGGTCAGAGGATGTATGCCTATATTGTGACAGCATTCAATATAGGACTTAGGTTATCTCGATCTCGTTAAGTCAACCCTTTGACCTAAGTAATCTGACACCTCCGAAGCACTATTCCCATGAAGAGGACCTGCATCAAGAGGTCGGACAGATATCGGCCTTAATGAGTAAGGATTGCCATCTCCTACTCAGGCTGGAGATCATATCTTATTGATCATTTGACGGTGCTTAATGAGTCCTCTATCTAACTCTTTAGATATTCATCAAAACACCAGCCTTTATGATTTAATTAATGAATCAACAGCTATATGATCATCAAGACGAACATGGTACATACCTCTAATTGTACAGAAGGACTTATTATGCAAATTAATTATTCTTGATTTTAGATCAAAGAATGATATCTGCAATAACATTTATTTCATAATGGCTCATCGTGGGCTCGCATGTCCAAGACAGACTCAGTGGAGATACAGCTTCAAGAAGACGATGTGGCGACTGATGATGCTTCGGGCAGGCGGCTACGATGCTCTGTGCCTAGAGGATAAGAGTATAGGCTCGGACATAATTTCAGCCATCAGATTCAGATGATCCAATGGCTAGGATCTGCATTATGAATGGATGGTTGATGACGTTGCAGATCTGATCCATGGTTGGCATCCCTTTGTAGCACGTACCCTTGGATTACGATTCAAGGGCTACTACTTCTTCCTCCTCCGTGAGTGGCGGCGAGGGGACTTCATTCCGACAAGCCTCAAATCCCTTCGCCTTGCTCCTACAGCTTCTTAGAAGGTCGTAACAGATCATTGGAGGGTTAGCGAAGGAGCTGGAGATAAGGTGGAGCTCCATCATTGTATGGAGACGCGGGGAGGAATGTGGTCGTTAGAGGTGAGCTCAAGATCGGAGGCAGGGAACAAGCTCCGACCATTGATGCGATATAAACCTACAAACATTAGTAACGTAGCTGAAGCGTATTATGGATGATTAAGAAGTGAATGGTAGTCCAACTGAGGTGGAGAGACTGGGGATCGAGGCTTTTTTCTCCGGTGAGCTGGAGAAGAAGGGGAATTGATATGGAGGAGGTTCTGAAGAAGTAAGGAAGGAGAAGCAAAGGTCAGCGAGGATGAATGATGTATGGTAAAACTGGTAGTATGGTCGATGCTCGGTGAATTGAAGTGTGTGTGTGTGTGTGATGGGGTAAATGGGAGAAAATGAAAGAAAAGTGAGGAAGCAGAGTACCTAATCGGAAGGGATAACTGGCAGAGGAGACGGTCTGAGCTGAGATCCATAGCGAATCTCCGGTCGTCACATGACTCGCACGGCCAGGATAGGGAGCTCAACGGGCCAATGGTGCTATGGCATGACCTAGAGTTCATGGGTCATCACCAGAGGTAGACTATTGTCATCGCCTCTATGATCTGCCCCTCCACTGTCACAGGACGGGCAGCGGAAGCAGGGCCAAGCCTGGGAATTGGTGGATGATGGTGATGTTGGCAGAGGAGGTGGATTTATAGGCAGAGGAAGCAGGTTTCGTAGAGGCTGGTGGAGTGATGGAAGAGTGATGGAGGAGGCATTGGGGGTTACGTGAGGATGGTGGAGGTATTGGCTGCATGAGGGTGGCTTTGGATTGATGAGAGGCATCTGAATGGGGGGATAAAAATGGAAGGGGGGAGTGGCAGTGAGGCAAAACGCCTGGGGGCGGAGGCGTTACGAGGTAGAAAATGAGTTGGATCCGTTGGATCTTTCGATCCAACGACCCTGGAGGGGGCACGAGTATGGCGTAGATCAGATCTAGAGATTTGATATGGTGGTGAAGATGCAGGTGGAGATGGAGGGCTAAGATAGAATTGAGGCGGAATCTGATGGTGGGAAGAGAAGAGGTGACGTAGTGAGGAGTCAGTCATTGGATTAGAAGGTATCTAATGGCTAAGATGTAGGCACGAACGAAGGGTGGTGATGAGATCAGGGGCGGTGATCAAGTCCTGAGATCGAGGCATGAGGGAGTGGTTGAGATGGAACCGGAGCTTTCATCCAAAGGCCAGGAGAGGAGGGGTGACATGGAAGAATGATATTCGTCAGATGAAGTTGGATCGTATGGCTGGGAAGAAGGCGGAAGTGGGTGGCTGTGATTGAGTCCAAGCATGAAGATCAATGGTGGAGACATAAGGGGAGATGAAAGTCCAAGATAGAGGCGCCCAGAGGCGGATCCAACAGCCAAGGAAGGTGGTGGGTGGCGCAAGGAAAGGTGGTTATGTGGTAGCTCTAGAGAGTGCCACGTGGTCGCTCCAGAAAAATCAAAAAATAATAAAACAAAGAAAAATCAAAAATAAATAATAAGAGGACAAATCAAGAAAAAGTCAAAACATGAAAGTTGTAGATTTCTATGAGATCTACAAGTTTCATGTTGGACAAAAATCCAAAAGAGGCCATCTGTAAAAGATGAATTTTTGCAACCATTTTTAATGAGTTAAAAACACTGATTTTAGGATTTTGATATTTTTATTTTTAATTCCTTTAAAAATCCAAAATAAATTATAGACAATATTTAATCTAATTTTAAGGGGTCTTTAATAGATCAGAAAATAGAGAAAAAGGTTAGTAATTAAATACGATAAATAGAGTTAGTTTTTAGTGTTATGTATAGAATAATTATATACATAATACATACAATATAATAATAGTTAATAATAATGAATTATTAGTGATTTTTTTTTGAATTGGTTAAGTTTGTGGATTAATAATTGTATTTTAACATGATGAATATGAGATTCATCACTAGTACTCTCGAAGCAATGAAGGAATGTGTCGCTTCAGAATCAAATAAAATGTGGAAAGGTCGGTTTAGGACAGAGACCATACATTTCACCACAGTAGTTATTGATTGCGCATGATCTTCAGTCACAGCATGTAACTGACCCTATATAGCTGGTACTATACTCGAGTCGATCACACTCTGTATGTCTCAGAGGCCTTCTGAAGTTGAAGTTCTTGGCATGGAAACTCCTAGTACGTTGTGCCTGTGGGGTGTGAAGGTTGTGATTGCAGTCAAGGCTCACTAGAAGCATGGGGGCACTGAGACAAATAATGACCCCACTTGTTGCACAAGTAGTATCACACAGAGGGGGTAGGCATGGTAATCGTGTCTATAATCTTTGTCGGTCTTGCTGGGGGTCTCTCTACTCTCTACGATCCAAATGGTCGAGTTGAACTGATACCACGTATGACAAGGGGTCCTCATAAAATAGTCATTGAAGATGAGTGAGCATCACCTGAAAATGTCAAACCTGAAGGACAAAATTGCATGGCTGACCTCTGGAGTTGAAATGGTCGCTGAATCGGTCTGACTGATTGTTGTGGTGTGGGTACCACTCCAGACAAATTCCCAAATCATCTCTCTCCTTTGTCCTTAAACTTCTCTATTGCTTCAGTATCCTTAGAGATATAAGTGATACGTAGTCTCGCTAGCTTCTCATGCACCTCTTCCCTTATACCTATAATGAACTTCTCTAGATTCTTATCTATAAAAGCAACGACCATTGGTGTGTGTCGCGATAGCTCAGTGTAGCAAACAAAGTACTGCCAAGTGGTCATCCGCCCCTGTCTGAACTTTGCAAATAGTCAACACTGGTACTCCTTCTGCTTCCCATAAATGAAGTAGGATGTGAATCTCGACTCAAAATCATCTCATGTGGGCTCACGTCTCAACTCGAAAGTTGTCTCTTCCCACCATCTCTCGACGAATGATGGTAGTGAATACTCCATAAATGATAACTACGAGTCTTGTGGATCACAAATCGTTCGAAGTATCTTCGTCACCCTCTTCAGCCACCGATCGACCGCATCTGATGTCATGGTGCCCTCGAACATGGCCACGTTGGCTCACTCATAGGAAGTGAAAACCGACTTATGCTTATGAATGGCAGAGTGGTCCTGTGAAAACTTGTCAGTAAAAGGTATAGGGTCCTGCTCGTCACGATCTACATCCTCTGCTCCATGTGTTGGTATCTCCTCATGTATATCATTGAAATGAGGATGATGAACCTCTACAGACTGAGGTTGCTTATGTTGCGTTCCATCCTAAGATGAATAATAGGTGAAATTAGATAGCTCCCTGAATAGCCTCTCGATATCAGTTTGTTTGTCGGCAATCTCTATCTGTTAGGCCAATATCTGGTCATGTTGACCTCTCATAGTAGTTTGCTGATGTTGGAGGTCGGTAAGTGCGGTCAAGATGCACTCTAAGTGATCTTCAATTTCCTATCCAGCTCTAAACGACATGATTCGGCATGAGAACCATTATCATCAATCGTAATAGTTGATGTTCGCTGACATTTCTAACTGTGATTTTATCTTCTTGGGATACTGTATGAAAATTATTTGTAATTGATGGCATCCATGGTTATTGTATTTGAATGACAAGTCGGAGGACTGACACTATCTGAGAACTTAATGCGATCAGAATCGTAATATTGTGAATGTGTGTAGCGGGGTACCCCTGCTCTGATATCAAACTATGATGCCTTAAGATTCGGGTTATTCATTTACACAACACTCACAATGTTATGTTTGCTATTGATTGCATTAGGTTACATAAAATGTGGGAATATTTTGGCATTTCGAATGATATTCACAATTCAACAATAACAACCATAAAACTACAATTTGTCATCAAAAGATGTTTCCATTAATTTCCATATAAGATACATGTCTTAAAAGAAAATGGCAGTACGTACACCCAAAATGTAACAAAAGTAACAAAAATAAGCACATAAAAGATTTTACATTATCATCGAGAAAATCTATAATATACCCTCGAATAGTATTGTTGAAACTCGGGTACTGATGTCGAGCTACTGAGATGCATGAGCTTTACCTATCATTTATGTTGGAAGGAAAAGAATGTCAACAAAATTTGAGGACACTTAATTTATCAAAATAACAAGTATTTCAGTGGTTTCAAAAGAAAGCAAGTAGATAGGATTAACGTTTAAAGTTTACATGCCACTTGCACGAAAAGATGGTTTTCAAGTTGTTTTGTATGTAAATCCCATGTTTACTCGTTATCCCTTAACTTCCCATATATAACATTTAAAAATAACATTTTGACTATATGATCCATATTTAGGTTATTACCTTTTTATCACTTATAACTCATGATGATGGATCTTGGGATTGTAGATGATGAGTCTCCTAATTTGATCTTTATCTTTGTCCAATTCTCAATCTTAGTGGATAGTTTGTTGTGTTGTTCTGAGTGTGATCTCACACTATGAATATAAGGAATGAAGAATACCTTAGGGTTTGGGTGCCTCTATAGGCATGCGGTGTAATATAATGCATCCTAGCTAAGTTCCCAACACGTCCACTAGCTTGTCCTAACAGCTAAGAGAAGGGGATTAATATTCTAATGATTGTATTTCAAAACCTTTCTATAAGGTTATGAACTTAGATTACATATTGATCTATTTTTTTATGTCAATTGTATGATAATACCCCAATGCTCTCATTTTTCAAATCATAAGTTTAGAAGATGTTCATTCAATCTCTCCATCCACAAACACCTATCTGGAATCCAATCTCTACATGCAAGATTACATTTTTAAAACTCACGTTACCAATCCAGACATGTTGCCCCAATAACAAAATCACACATAACTTATCAACTAAAACAAAACCAGTGTCCTTTCAGTAGAGTATCAGCAAGAATATATGTGATTAATTATTTTATTCGATCATAATTACAATAATAGTCAATTAAAACCATGATATTGAATTAAGAAACTCACAGCATTAGCAGAGAATTAAATTATTTTATTTGAATATTTTTAAAATAAATTTTAAAGCGGCATCTAACCATAGCTAACAGAATTAAATTTCTCAATTCAATTATTTTTTAAAAACTAAAATTTAAGAAATAATTAACATTAGCAGAGAATTAAATTTCTCAATTTGAATATTTTTTTAAACTAAAATTTTAAAGCAGCAACTAACAATAGATAACAACATTAAATTTCTCAACTCAATTATTTTTAAACTAAAATTTAAGTAATAACTAGCAGAGAATTAAAATTTCTCGATTTAATTTTTTAAATTAAAATTTAAAGCAGCAGCTAACAATAGTTAACAGAATTAAATTTCTCATTTCAATTATTTGTTAAACTAAAATTTAAGCAGTAACTGAAACTAGCAGAGAATTAAAATTTCTCAATTTGGATACTTTTGAAACTAAAATTTTAGCAAACAATAGCTAACAGAATTAAGGAATTAAATTTTTCAAATTTTTAAACTAAAATTTGAACAGTAGATGATATCATAAACAATATCATAAAAGATGTAATATGAAACCCAATTTCTTAGTAAAATTATTACCTAAAACTGTAGCCATGCATGCATATATTCAAGACTCTAAATTTACATCCTTATTAAATTTATATCACGAGCTATTTTTTGGATAGAAAAGATGTGTGCAAAGGCATAAATGACAGCAAAAGATGGTATGAGTGTACCTTTAATCTGCTTATTTGGAGATCAAATTTAGGTTTGTTCTTTGCGTGCAATAAGGCATGCAACATCAGCTTTGAATTGGGAGAGGAGCAATCCTAAGCTATAGAGAATCAACCCAACCCTCCTTAAATTAGTTGGAGAGAGCAGCTCCAGTAGTTGGTAGCCTTTCAATGGCTTGGACAGCAGCTTCCAGGAGAAGAGAGGAAGAAGCAGGGCTCTAGTGAATAGCATCACCTCTGTTGTCTTGAGCAGTGGCTACAAGAGCAGCTTCTTGCAGAAATGGAAAGCTGGAGATCTCTTCTCTCGGTGGAGAATTAGAGGAAATTTGGGGAAGAAATAAAAAAAGAGTAAAGGGAGGAGGAGTGGATATAAATAAGGGAGAAGAGGGCTTTAAAAGTTCTCCAAATGGAGGAGAAAAAAGGGTCACGTGCAGGTTGTAATATGTAAATAATTCTTCTTTCTTGGAGAATACCAAAGTCTTCTGCATTTCTACCTCGAATCTCCGATTCTGATGAACAATATCTTGTTTAGACCGTCTATGATCAAAATGAGTATAATATTTATATACTTCTGACCTAAAAGGAATACATATATTATCGAGATAGGATTTTGGTTTGCAATTAAATTTTTGTGATTTTAAATGGTCAAATGACCTTTCATCAATGAACGATCAATTTTGTTGATTTTGTTTCGTCAAATCATATTTTATGATGGTCTCAATTTTTTCCAATTTTCGATTTTACATCATGACTTTTCCAATGGCATGCATTATGATGCGATCGACTTTTGATCGATTACGTTCAAACAAATTTTGATTTGCGATCTATAGATCGATTTGCATTTATTCAATATTAATTGAATATCAGTTGATCATGCATACCCTTAATCGGTTCGGATTCAGGTCATTTAAATCGGATGTTAAAGAAAAGAACTGGAATGGAGCAGTGTAGTCTTCATATGAAGTACGATCGGTGTAGCCGAGTCTTCACCAAGAAGTAGGCTTTTTCTGAAGCTCATATTTTTGGTGGAATTTTCGGTGTAGGCTTCTTTGGATTCTTTTTCTTTGACTTTGCATTGCCCCGCAGTCTTTTTTGTGCCCTGGTGGATATAACGTCGTTTTGGTCCACCCATTTTTTGGGATCTTGGAATAAAGTTGTGCCTGCAAACCTTTCCTCATCCGAAGTATTATCTCAATCCATCTCTAGTATTTAGATTCTGTGGCTACTAGAAGAAGTGGATTAGAGTACTGATTTCGACAATTCCCAAGAATGGTTCTTGATCCACCCTTGTCTTTAAACAAGGGTAGCAGTCCCGACTTAGATTCCAAGTCTTTCAACAACCCATCTGAGTTAAGCTAAGTGTTAAGTGCAAGGTGTCTATTCAATCCATGGTCTCAAGAGTCTTATGAATGACATGAAGGGTTCTAGTTAGACACAATGAATCGACTTATGAACATAGTCTCATGGAACCTAAAGAACTAAGTCAAGGCGACCTGAAATATCCCAATTTCAGTCCTTAGTGGGTTCCTCTAAAACTAAGTGCATTAAGGTCTTTATCAAGCTCCAATCTTTATACTTTAATTCATACTTGTTCAATTATCTTGATCATTCTAAAAAATGCAAATATTATGTAAAATGCAAGAGAAAATATTTTTGTGATGCAATTTTCTATTTTTAACTTTTTTATGGTTTTTGGAAAAAAATACAAATTTTTATGCAAATTTTTGAAAAGATTTTGCAAATGTTTTCATATTTTTAAATTTTCAAATTTTAGGGATTTTTGGATAAAGTTTAATGGTAGGAATTTGTATAGCTATCTTCACGAGAGTGTTGCTATATTTACACGGATGGTGATGTATTCTACACCAGGAATATACGGGTTGAGAATTAGTTATTATTTACAAAATTTATATATACAAGCTTTATACACTTTTTATAAGGATTTTATTTGAGTTATTATTTACACATGGTTCTCAAAATATTTGAAAAATATTTTTGCAAATATTTTGAATTTTTTTGTAAATAATTGTGACAAACATTTTTAAAAAAAATGTACAAACCGTGAGATTCATTTGCAAATATTTTCCAAATATTATATATAGAAAGATTTTTCAAAGTTTTTCACAATCATTTTTCAAATAATTTGCAAAGAGATTTTCAAAAAAATTACAACCAAAGATTTTTACAAAGATTTGGAAACATTTTATAAAGTTTTTCCAAACAATTTTTAAGAGATTTTTAAAATATTTTCCAAATCCTTTTGAAAAATAATTTTAATTGATTTATTATTGTATTTATAAAGAATTTTGGTATGTTTTATAATTAGTCTTATTATTGAAAATACGAAAGTACGAGTTATGGCTAAAGTATATACAACGTATATACGACCACCCTATATTTTGCTCAAGCTACGTCCTCATAGATCGGAGAAAAAAGGAAGACATAACTCATACTGAGTATAGAACAATCTACACTACAATGATTAAAGAATCAAAGAATGAGAAGTTGACTGCCCCCCCCCCCCACTTAAGATGAAATAATCCTAAGTATAGCAGGATGTATACAAGGTAGGGAGGGTCAAGGGTGAGATTGTACGAACTCATCAACTCGACGTTTCTCCCTTATACTTTGGGTAAAATATCCCTAAGCATAGACAGAATATCAAGAGTTGAGGAGACTGGTGAGGGATCAATTGAAGGAACAAATCAGGGTGCTCAACCCACCTATACTTAGGACAAAGTACGTCCTAAGTATAGCAGTGATGGAAGGGGTGAACAACTTTTCGAAAGAATAAGAAAAATGAAAAGGAAATAAAGAAAATAAGAAAATAAAAATTATTTTTGTGATTTTTTTGCTCATGTATATGATAGACTCTGGGAGCTCATATTGAGATACAACTTCGATTGAATCAACAAGAACATGAATGTGTCATGCTCTAAGTGTGGCTTCAAGAAGTGTTTGTTGACTACAAAGGGGTGTGCGTCATGTGACAATTCAGATATCAGTAAACTCCCAATGTTATGTACAGTTTTACAATGAATGGCCCAATCCATTTGCTTTCCAATTTGCATGAGAAAATCTTCAACTTCGCATCGAATAGCCATACCTTATGTCCAGGTTCGAAAATCTTCCTACAGATATGTTTTTCATGCCATCGCTTGGCTTTCTCTTTGTATATAAGGCTTTTATTATATGTGTGGTCTCTGATTTAAAGCAATTTCTTCATATCATCTTTGCAATTCTTTCATGCTCTCTTGAATCAAGGTTGCACATGTTCAATGACCATAAGGATTTGTGAATTAGTTCCATGGATAGATGGCATGGATTGCCCCAAACTAGGCAGTAGGGAGGCATGCCAAGAGGAGACTTGTACGTTGTTCGATATTCCTAAAGAACTGAGCAAGTAGTTGTGACAAAATCTTTCTTTCTGGTCATACAAGCTTCTGCAATATAGTTTTGATCTCCCTGTTGGAACATTCAGTTAAGCCATTGGATTGTGGGTAGTATGGTGCTGCAATACGATGCTTAATGCAGTATTCTTTGATCAACTTCTTAACCCACTTGTTGATGAAGTGGTTCCCCGTGTCAAAAATGAGAATTTTGGGAATCCTGAATCGTGAAATGATGCTTTCCTTCGAGAAGCGACAGACTGTGCGATTGTCTGTGGTTCAAGTAGGGATTGCCTCCACCCATCTACTAACATAGTCGACTGTAAGTAGGATGTATTCAAATACCTGACTGTTAGGGAATGGGTCCATGAAATCATTGCCCAGGCATCAAAGACATTGGATATTTGAATATACTTCAGAGACATTATATCTCACATACTGATGTTCCTGACCATTTGTTGATCGTCGGTTTGTTTCCTTACATAATCGTAAACATCCTTGAATAATGTTGGCCTCCAAAGACCACATTAAAGTACTTTCACTTCCATTCTCTTTCCAGAATGGTGTCCATCAGCTTCAAGCTTATGATAATGGTCTATGACACCCATTACCTCATCCTGAGGTACACATCTCCTCCAGATGCAATATGCACCCTCTTTGAATTGATGTGGATTCTCCACTGGTAGAAATGAATGTCAGCCAAGAATTCATCAAGTTTAATCTCTGGCTAGTCTGTCGGAGTCTTCTTGGAGACAAGATGGTTCACGATGTCTGCGTACTAGGGGAGAGAAGATATAGACAAGACCACCCCATCTGGAAAGGTCTCTGTGATAGAAATGAAATTCTGCTCAAGAGGCTCTACTTCAACAATTATGGAAAGATGATCCGCCACCACATTCTTGACGCCTAGTTTCTCACAAATTTTCAAGTCAAATCTTAGAGTAGACGAATCCAACGAAATAAACGAGGTTTGGTGTCTTTCTTACTTTATAAATACTTGATGGTAGAGTGGTCAGTGTAAATAATAACCCTTGATCTGAAGAGAAGCGATCAGAACTTCTCCGAAGCAAACACTACATCTAGAAGCTCTTTCTCTATCACTGTATAGTTTTTTCTGAGCTTCGTCAAGTGTTCTGCTAACATAATTAATTGCAAATGGCATCTGTTGAAGTATTTGGTTGTACGCCTGTTGAATTATGGATGGGTAAATGAACCTCTTCAGGATCCATTTACTCCATCTAGAGTTTAGTCCCACATCTACCAGTTTGGAGATGTGGAGACTTTGTGGGTGCTATATATAGAGCCACATACCCCTGTAGTCAAATGAGAAAAGTGCAATGCATAGAACAGCCCTTTGAGGCATCCTCCTATGGTTTCATCCCACTCCTTGGGGAGTAGGGTTCCACGTTAAATCCAGGTGTTAATAATTTTTATTCCTTTTATCTCTAATACGCTTCCGCATTGTCTATTTTCTAACATGGTATGAGAGCTATGTTATTTTCTAATATGGTATCAGAGCGTGATTGATTCTCTGAGATTTTTTCTTGAAAAAATTTATTTGAGATTCAACTTTTATGTAATTTATTTGAGATATGTTCAAGAATTCCAGGATTTTCATGAAAACCTAATCATGTTCTTCTCCAAGTTTTTTTTGTTATGAAATTCATATCTAGTTTAGTGAAAAAAACATGGTTTCTGCAACCCTAGAAAATAGTGATTCAAGACACAATCATCTTTCTCTTGGCGTGTGGTATTTTCTTCAAGACATGGCATCGAGGCCACATTTCCTTCCAGTTACGGCATGATGCCCTTTTCCAAGCACAGGTGGTGCCATTCCATTTCTCAGATGACGGATGTTCCCTTCTCTCGTGAAGATGGCATGCTCGATTAGAAGTCAGACATGCAGCACTCCATTCATCTAGGCAGTAGCACATCGCGCGCACCATGTGTGCGAAGTAATCTCGAGGTGATGGCTTGCACCTCTCACCTCCATCCTCGGTAGAGATCTGGCTCCTCACCAAACATGCAACCCTCTAGGCACCATCCAGTGATATCGTTCATCACCTTCGAGCTCCAGGCGCATGAATCTCGTCATCGATGGCAGCGTAGTTTCAGCCATTGCGGTGAGCAGAGCCTCCAAAGCGTGCAAGACTCACGCAGGCAGCGCGAGCCTTTGATACTCCCAGACAGCGCTGCTAATCAGCCGTTCAAGCAGATTTCACGCTTCCCATCCGACTCCCAGAAGTCTAGCACCACCAGGATGCCTCCCCTTCTCTTTCGCATACAACAGTTCACGTAGGCAATTTCCTTCTTCCCCCTCTAGGCGGCGGCTACAAGATGTCCTCCATTGGCAGTGTAGGGAAAAGAAGGTTCCCATAGGGAGCCTTATTTGTGGTGAAAAGGGGGAGAACCGATACATATTTTAAATAGAGGGTCCCCCATTAAGGGCCCAAATGAAAGCAGGGATGATCTTTTAAAAAAAATAGGAGAACCTTCGTTTCCAGGCCTTATAGGCCATAGAAAAAATTGCAAAAAAATGATGATTGAAAGCCGTAAAAAATTGCTAACGGCTTATTTGAAAAAAAATGATGGCCACTAAAAAATTGGAAATAGATGAGAAAAATATTACAAGAAAAGCTGAAAAAATGATTTATGATTATCGGCATATGTATGCTTTGTTTACCCCCATTTTCTTATCTTGTCCCAACATAGTCGATGACAAATATTCCGACTAGTATGGGAGAAAGGGGGAGTATTGTGTAGAGTCACAGGTCTGTTGTAGATTCAGATGTTAGATCATACTGACCAGATGTTATACCGATGTTCAGATGATCAGACTCGACGGCAGATTGGTTCCGAGTCTGCAGTTCAAGACGCACGAGTATGCGATCTTCAGTTTTGTGTTCTCCATCATTTTTATTGTTTTGGATAGAGTTTTCATGTGAGCCATAGGGACTCCAGAGTAGAGGACCATTCCCTATGCCATGTTTGCAAGGGTTTTCATGTGGTATCATAGGGACTCCAGAGTAAAGTACCATCGTCTGAGCTAGATGGGAGAGACCCTGTTCTCCGATGAGGAGACTTCTCCATGTGCAATTTTCATACTCGATGGTCAGATTCTGAGTCCTCGGTTTTACTCACACCCAAGCCTGTTCGTCCTCCTCACCTGCACGGCATGAGAAGCAACATCCTCGACATCAGCTGATAGTTGTGCGTGTTGAGTTGATATTGTTTGTAGTGTCATGTATAGTAAGTAGATTTTCATTCTGCTTGTCCAAGCTGAGCATTTCATGCTCCAACTTGAGGGGGAGTGTTGGAGTATTTGGTTGTATGCTTGTTGAGTAATAGATGGGTAAATGGATCTCTCCAAGATCCGTTTACCCCATCTAGAGTTTAGTCTCACATCTAGCAGTTTGGAGATGTGGAGACTCAGTAGGTGCTATATATAGAGCTCCACACCCGTGTAGTTAGATGAGAAAAGTGCAATGCATAGATCAACTATTTGAGGCGTTCTCCCGTGGTTTCATCCTGCTCTTAGGGAGTAGGTTTCCACGTAAATCCCAGTGTTTTTTATTCCTTTTATCTATGATATGCTTCCATATTCTCTATTTTATAACAGCATCCCATCTCATCTTTGTCCTAAAACAACACAAATTGCATAGTCTGAAGCGTCAGTCATAATCTCAAAGGGTAGAGTCCAATCAGGTGGTTGCAGGATGTTAGAATATGTTATCAAAACTTTTAATTAGTTTAAGCCTTGGAGAACACGGTCATGCACAACAAAATCTATCTCCTTACCAAGAAATTCTATCAACGATCGAGCAAGCTTGTTTAAGTCTTTTATGAATCTTCAGTAAAAAATCGACATGCCCCAGAAATGATCGGACTTGTTTCAGATTTGTAGGTAGCTCGAGTTTCGAAATCACTTCTACCTTGGCTGGGTCCACTTCCATGATGTTTTGATACCATGTGACCCATCATGATCCCTTCAATCACCATAAAGGGACTCTTCTCCCATGAGTGCACAATCTTGACTTTACAGCACCTCCTTAAAACTCCATATAAATAGTCCATACATTAGTCAAAGCTATCTCCATAGATCGAAAAATTGTCCATGAAAATCTCGGGAAAAATACCCACCATGTCTGCAAATACGATCAGCATACATCTATGAAATATAGAGGGGGTATTACACAACCCGAACAACATCTGCTCGAAGGCGTACGTCCCAAATGGACATATGAATATGGTCTTCACTTGATCCTCAAGAGCAATTGAAACTTGTTATACCCAGAGTAACTGTCTAAAAAGTAGAAATATCCCTTTGAAGCCAGTCTCTTGAGGATTTGGTCGATGAAGGGCTGTGGGAAATGGTTCTTTTTTGTAGCAAGATTAAGGTGTCTATAGTCCATAAAAACATGCTAAGATGTTGATACTCTGGTCAGAATCTCCTCTCCTTTATATTTAGTTACAGTGGGATCTCATATTTCTTCGGCACTATGTGCAGGGGACTCACCCACTTGGAGTCAGAGATGGAATATACTGATCCCACATCAAACCATTTCTGAATTTCCTTCATCATAACCTATAGAACATTCGTGTTCAGTCTGCATTGGAATTTTCGGGAAGGTTTGTTGTCTTTTTCTAGGTAAATGTGATGCGAGCACAATGATCTATTGATCCCATGGAGATCCGATATCTTTTAGCCTATCGCCTTGTTGTTTCATTCAAGAATCTCCATCAGACGAGATTCTTGTCTTTGATCAAATGGGCATTGATGACGACCGGTTGCATATTTGGCTCACCAGCAAGGAAGGCATCCTTCATGTTGGAGGGCAAAGTTTTAAGCTCTGGTGGGGTTGGAGCTAGCTCTGTGGTGACTTCAGCAACAATTTTAGGTATTAGACCCTTCATCTATTGGTTGTCCACCTTTATCAATTCAGCTTCTTTATTTAGCGCATCACAAAAATCGGCAATGAAATCCTCATGCAAACACAAGGGTGATTGTTCAAATCTTTCCAGTTGCACATCAACTAAAATCTCAGCATCGAAGACCTCAGTTAGTTGGACTATGATTTCTCGTACTTCATTCATAGAGAGGAATTCTAGGGTTTCTGTCTTATCCAAAAATATATTTGTATCTTTTATTTCTGCTAAAAAGTCGCAATCCTCATGACATTGAGGTACAAGCACGCTCATCTCAGACACAACTTCTACTGGTTTTAGCTCAGTTAAATCTCAGTATGTATGTTATCCTTGCTGGAGCGGAATGTGATCTCTCAAGTATCGTAGTCAACTATTTCTTCAGATGTTTGAAGGAATGGTCATCCAAGGATAATCAAGATATGGAGTATAGGTGTGGAGGTATCCATGTCCAGGATAATGAAACCAACAGAGAATTGTATTCGTTGAACGGTGATGATCACATCCTCCAACATGCCCCTACACTGCTTAACGGATCGACCCATGAACTACAAAATCATATTGGTTGGTTTGAATAGTCCTAACCTAAATTCTATGAGTAGTGACGATGGCAGAGGTTTGATAGAAGATCCACTATCGAGCAAGGTGTGCTCAAACTCTTGATTGAAAATTTAGCAACCGATAAGTGGTGCTCCCTTGTCTTTCTTCTTGTGCGGGAGATTGTAATGGCGTTCACTGTAGTCATGGTGAGGATACGCTTCTCAGATTTACTGAGTTTGATTTTACGGGGTTGATGTACCATTGTACATGCTTCTTTGAGTCTTTTCTTTACACTGGGCATGTACTCCATGGCTTTCAAAAGAGGCATCTGAAGCATAATATTTTGCAATATTTCGATGATGCTAGGATCAGACAAAGCATTTTTTCAATTTTTATTATTTTTTATTTAATGCAGAAGTAAAAGGAATAAGTACATCATCCAAAATACTTTCATTCACATTCAAAATTTTGTCCATATCATTCTGTATTGGTAGATAGCAAAAAGTATACATTCATGTACATCATGTGGACCAAAAAATGGTGTAGACTCGGCTCCTTCGGTTGGTGTTGGATTGGTTGTTGCTGTTGCGGTTGGCTTCTCCTTCACTTGTACATGTTCATCTTGGTTGTTGTTGCCTTTCTGTATTTTTTTATTTTCTTAATTTTTTTGCGTTTTTGTAGATGATGCTACTCCAAAAATTGGTGTTGATCCTGATGTCAGCATGTGGAAGATATCAAATTTAATGAAAAATATGATGAAGATCATAATCTGGCAAGATGTTACATTCTAGGTTCATTATCCAATGTGATACAAAAGCAACATGTGGAAATGGCCTCTTGCTATGATATTATGACGAATCTGAGGGAAATGTTCGGTGACGTAAACCGCACACAGCGTTATAATGTAATGAGAGATCTTATTCGCTGCAAGATGCAGGAGGGTACCTCTGTTAGAGAGCATGTACTTAAAATGTTTGTGTACCTTTCTGAATTGGAAACCCTAGGAGCTGACATGGATGCAAACATGCAAGCTGACTTCATTCTGTTATCGCTCCCTAAGTCTTTCAACAACTTTGTTGTCACGTTCCACATGAGCAAAGTTGATTTTACTAACGTTGGGTTGTTAGCTGTATTAAAGTCTGTTGAAGATGTAATGAGGAAGGATGGCCCTTCTGCTAGTGCAATGGTTACACAAGTGAAAGGAAAGCGCGGTCGAAAGCATGGTTCTCGGAAGGGCCCCACCCAGAAGAGAAAGAAGAAGAGTCAAGGAGTTGGCTCATCTTCCAATGCATCCACGTTAATGGCATCGAAGAAAATCAATGTTTTCACCACTGCAAGAAGCCGGGGCACTAGAGGCATAATTTCCCGGAATACCTGAAGCTGGTTGACAAAGATAAAGCCCCAGCAGGTATGAAATCTACTTTCATCATTGAAACTAGTTTTCTCGTTGGTGAGAAGGAAGTTGGGTAATAGATTCTGGTGCTTCTGTTCATGTATGCAATTTGTTGCATTTGTTTCAGGAAACTAGGATTCTGGAACCAGGGGAGATAGTCATCCAGATGGGATCTAATGCAAATGTTGCAGCGGTCGCCGTCGGTACCTGCTGACTATCGTTATCTAATGGTTAGTACTTAAAGAATGTCTTTATGTACCTGAAGTCAGAAGGAACTTGATATCTGTCTCTAAACTTGTTAGAAATGGATATTCATTCCTTTTTTGTAATAAGTTAGTCATTAATCAATATGATAAATTTATTGCGAATGGTGTTTTGACTTCTGGTAGACTCTATGAATTGTGCATTAATGAACATGTCATGAATGTCACTACCACCAATAAAAACCCTAAAAGATCTAGAGAGAATGGAAATCATTCGAATATGATTTAGCATCAAAGGCTTGGTCATTTATCTGTTGATAGGATCAATAGATTGATAAAAGATGGACCTTTAATTTTTCTCCAGGTTCAATCTTTGCCTACCTGTGAACATTGTATTCGAGGTAAAATTACTAGGATGCCTTTCCATAACAAGGTTACAAGATGCGAAAGTATTCTTGACCTAGTATATAACGATGTATGTGATCCCTTCAGTAACCGACTCAAAATAGATATCAATATTATTTGACGTTTATTGATGACCATTCGTGATATGGGTTTATCTTCCTATCACGTCATAAATCTGAAACCTTTGAAAAGTTCAAAGGGTCTAAGGCTTTGGTTGAGAACCTGCTGACTATCGTTATCTAAGGGTAGAGTCTTGGTACTTAAAGAATGTCTTTATGTACCTGAAGTCATAAGGAACTTGATATCTGTATCTAAACTTATTAGAAATGGATATTCATTCCTTTTCTGTAATAAGTTAGTCATTAATCAATACGATAAATTTATTGCGAATGGTGTTTTGACCTCTGGTAGAATCTATGGATTGTGCATTGATATTATTTGACGTTTATTGATGATCATTCGTGATATGGGTTTATCTTCCTATTACGTCATAAATCTGAAACCTTTGAAAAGTTCAAAGAGTTTAACGCTTTGGTTGAGAACCTGCTCACTATCGTTATCTAATGGTAGAGGCTTCCTATCGTCATCTAATGGTTCAATTTGATAAGAAGATTAAATGGATTCGATCTGACCGAGGTGACGAATACCTCTCAGATGAATTCAATAAATACCTAAAGGAGAATGGAATTATCTCCAATCTCACTGATGAATCTCGTATTCATCATGCTAAAAGCCACAAATTAAACCCCTGGCTTAACCATTCCAATAAAAATCATTTTTAATTCTTTATTCTTATCTTGTATCATATTGTGTATAATTAACCGTAATTAATTGTCTTTATTTTTCTTGTAATTATTTTATCAACAAAAACCCATAAAAATTAGGTAGGACATTTGTCCATAATTCACTAACCATTAAAAAGACTAAAAAAATACAAAAATATCTTAAAACCAAAAAGCTGGTATTTTATCCCCCTTAAAAATACCCCAAAAATACTTTTTATACAAATGACCTCTTTTGGCTTTTTGTCCGACATGAAAGTTGTGGTTCTCGTCGAGACGAGAAACTTTCATGTTTTGACTTTTTTTCCTAATTTTGCCTCTAACTATTTCTTTCTTATTTTTCTTTGTATTTATTTCTCTGAATTTTCTGATTGGGCCACGTGACGCCCTTTGGGCCGCCCACGTGGCCCGCTTCCCCTTTTGCCACCTGGCGCCCATCTGGGCCGTCGGATCCACTTTGACCCACCTCCATCTCCGGCATCCATCCTTCGCCCATTCTCAGTCGTCAGATCTGATAAGATCTTATCTTAGTCGCCCACCCCGCTCTAACCACAGGCGCCCGATCACAGACCATCCAACGCCTCTCCACGTGCCACGTCGCTTCCCTTTCCCCACTGTTGGATCTCCCCATCCCCGATCTCACCCGCTCCTTTGCGCCTCACCTCCAGCTGTTTGATCATGATCCCTGGATCTGATCACAACCGACCACCCACACTATCATCCTAGTTGTTGGATCATTAGATCCAACGGCTACTGGCCATCGTCCACCTCCAGCCTTGGCATTCGCCGTTGTAACGCCTCCGTCCCCTTTTCATTTTTGCGCCACCATCACTAAACCACTCCGTTCCCTAACGGCCGCCCCGCATAGTCGTTATCTCCACCATCTTTGCGCCTCCATTGATGCACCACCTTCACTATTCCCTCACCATTAAAACGCCGTTAAAACCCACCCTCCATCACGTAACCTCCGAGCTCCGCTACCAATTTAACCACCTCCTCTGCCACCGTCACCCATCATCCACCATCCATGGGGCTCCGCCCTAGCTTCCTCCTCCCTCCGGTGACAGAGAAGGGCGGTCTTGTCAAGGCGAAGATGGACGATCATCCCCCGGTGTGATCCATAGCCATCTGACCATGCTGTGACCGCCCCGTGCATCGCTGAGCACCAAAGTCTAGCTGCCTTCATCGTGCGACGACCGGAGCAACTATTGTTGCTCAGCCCAAGCCGCCTCCTCCATCAGGATTCCCCTCTCCGACGAGGTCTCCTTCACCCTTCTTTTTCTCTGACTTTCTTCGATTTATACCTCCGCTTGTCATCGCCTTCACCTTCACCTAACCCCTCCAGCACTTCCACTGTACACCAGTCATCTTCACCGACCCATCCCCTCTTCTCCAGAACCACCTCCGCTCCGACTCCCCTCTTCCCCTGCTCCGCCGAAGATGAGACCACCGGCCACTGCCTCCCGTCATCTCCACGACCTTCCACTCACCTTACAAGCACTCACACACCCTGTGCTTCAGCTAAGCTAACATCTGCAGGTCTATCTTCTTCGATGGCCGGAGCTTGCACCTCCCTTCCGGTCTTGAGCTCCTCCTCCGACGACCATGCTTCGCCGAGCAGCTTCATACAACAACGGAGCTTCGCCTCCGCTCCAGGACCTTCGCCATGATTCCAGCGATCTCCCTCGACCTTCAGACCACCCTTTGGATCACAGCGGAGCCACGGGCAAGTCGCCGGAGCCCCGCCTTCTCCGGGGACCTGCGGAGGAGAAGAACTTACAGGTGTCGTCCGATCATCTGGATCGGACGGCTGCGATGAAGCCACGTGGTGCCCGAGCCTCCTCTCCAAACCTATAGGGTTGGGTCCCACCGACCCTCAACCCGAGCCATCAGATTGTGCCATGTAGCCCCGAACCAGAGGCACCCACCCGAGCCTAGGCACCTCACATGCGGTGCACGTGAGATCCTGGGAAAATTGCACGAAGGACCCTGGTATTCTTGATATTTACAAATTGGCCCCCAGACACGTGCCTTACGTGCGTGCCTGGGTAAATTACAGGGAAGCCCTCTGAGTTTTCTGAAATTGCAAAAAGGTCCCTCCATGCATGGAAAATTTACACAAGGGCTCAGGTGGTTTTTATTATTTGCATTTAGGTCCCTCCAAGGACCTAAATGTAATATTTATCATTTATTGTTCTTGCATTTTTATTACAATTATGCCCCTACATTGTTTTCTTCATAACTTGAGCATCGTAGGTCCAAACTGCATGATTTTAGTGTCGTTTTGATCCTTGTTTCCTCATCTACATCATGTCATATTTAATTTTCTCATCTGACTTCATATTAAATGAAGTGAATTTTTGTGTTAGATGATGACTCTACTCTACTCATACTTGCTCTGATTAGATGACCGTTTTTAATGTTGGGATTAAAATGACTCTGATTTCATTTTCCATTATGTTGCTCATACTTTTAGGGTATCTTTGTAATCTTTTGTTTAGCATACATGTAACCTTGCATAATTACTCATTCATCACTTTAAACCGTATAAAATCAACTAAAAATCACATGCATCACGTTATTGCATTGTAATAAGTGTATTTCATCATGCAGACCTGAAATTGAGAATATTTCACAATTGTGCTTCATTGATCAAAATTTGATAAATAGATCAAGTAGCTATGTCCTTGTGTTCGACCTTGGTAGACTTGCCAAGTAAAAATATTCCACAACATTCCAAGGATTGTGGTTTTTGCTTAACCGAATTTGCCTCTTATACTACGACAATAATTCATCAATATTAAAGAGGCAAATTTCGTGATCATCACTCACTCCTCCTAGAACCCCCTAACTTAATGGTGTTGCTGAAAGACGCAAGGACCATCATGGATATGGTTCGATCAATGATGAGAAAGGCACATTTACCTCTTAATTTCTGAGGATATACAGTAGAGACTACAATATATATCCTGAATAATATTCCTATGTACCTAAGACTCCTCACGAGCTCTGATATGGAACCAAACCTAGTGTAAAGCACTTGAGGGTTTGGGATTGCTTGGTCCATGCGAATAATGTGGATGCAAGTAAGCTAGAATCTCGCTCTCGTGAGTGTTACTTCATTGGGTATGTTAAAGATGGAATTGGATATCAACTTTATGACCTTGAGACCCTAAAGGTTTTTGTCTCTAGAGATGTGAAATTTCTGGAGGATGACTTCCTTAAAGGTCAAGACAGAAATGAAGTAGAGGAACTCATTGAATCCCCTGAGGATTCTGAGTTTCCTGAACCAGAAACTGAAGAGATAACTAAAGATGAAACACCCATACCTCTTCTAAGGAGTTCAAGGGTGGTTGCACCAGCTGAAAGGTATGGATTCCATGTGTCAGGTGAAATTAACAATGATCCTACTTCATTTGATGAAGCACTCGCGGATCATGACATGGATAGATGGATGATGTCAATGAAGACAGGAATTGAATCCATGCATAAGAATGGTGTATGGACCTTAGAGGATCCACCTAAAGGGGTAAAACCCATTGGGTATAAATGGATCTTCAAGAGAAAAAGGGACCTGATGGGAAAGTAGAGACTTTCAAAGAACGGCTCCTGACCAAGGTCTACACACAGAGAGAAGGCATCGACTACGATGAGACATTATCTCTTGTGTCTATGCTTAAGTTCATCAGGACACTGCTGGGATATAGTTGCATCTCTTGACTACGACATCTGGCAGATGGACATCAAGATGGCTTTCCTCAATGGATACCTCGAGGAGGATATCTATATGGAGCAGCCCTAGGGCTTCATAGTTGAGGATGGAAAAGTATGCAAGCTGAAGAAATCCATCTATGGGCTCAAACAAGCTTCTCATAGTTGGAACATCAGATTTGACGAAACCATAAAGAGTTATGATTTTGTGTAGAATCCTGGTGAACCTTGTATGCACAAGAAGCTTAGTGGGAGAACCATTGTATTCATCGTGCTTTACATAGATGACATCCTTATTATTAAGAATGACACATGGATGATGACTAGTATGAAAATTTGATGGTCCATACCTTTGAGATGAAAGATCTTGGAGAAGCCTCTTACATCTTAGGCCTGAAGTTGTTCAGAAACCGAGAAAAGAGGATATTGGGATTATCACAACATGGGTACATTAAGAAGATTCTCGAACGATTCCGTATGGATAGTTCCAAGAAAGGATTCCTCCCCTTAAGATATGGTATCCATCTGTCTAAAGGGATGGCTCCTCAAAGTGTTGAGGAAAAGAAGGCCATGGCTGGATGTCCTTATGCATCAGCTATAGGAAGCTTAATATATGTCTTGATGTGTACTAGGTCAAACATCTACCATGCAGTGGGAGTGGTAAGTTGTTACCAATCCTGCTATGGAGAGCAACACTGGAATGCAGTAAAGAACATTTTCAAATATCTAATACGGACACAAGATTACATCTTGGTCTATGGAGATGATGATCTCCAAGTCTTGGGATATACATATTCAAACTTCCAGTCGGATATTGATGATCGAAAGTCAACATCAGGGTTTGTATTCCTGTCGAACGGTGGTGTTGTGAGTTGGAGAAGCAAGAAGCAGGACACTACAGCGGATTCAACAATAGAAGTTGAATATATTGCCGCATCAGATGCTGCAAAGGAGGCAGTGTGGTTGCGCAAGTTCATCCTGGAGCTTGACGTAGTTTCCTCGGATACTCCCATCCCGTTACTCTGCGATAACACGGGAGCCATTTCCCAGGCAAAGGAACCCAGATGGCATCAAAAGAGTAAGCATGTGGAAAGGAAATACCACATCATTCGAGAGATTCAAAAGCGTGGTGATATCGTCATCACAAAGGTGGCCTCTGCCGACAACGTTGTTGATCCTTTTACCAAACCTCTGACACGGAAGGTTTTCGACCAACATGTAATGAGTATGGGTTTAAGGATTGTTACTAAATGGTTCTGAGGGCTAGTAGGATATTGTTAGTCATGTGAGCTTGAGGTAAACTATTCATACAATAAATGTTATTGTAATAAATGATTTATCAATAAAAGTTATTGATTGTTTCACTCCCTTTCCGAGGTTAAATGAATGAATGCACTATAAGGTCCCTCTGTACAATTAGGGTTATGTACCAAGGCCGTCTTGATAATTATACAACTTTTGATTCATTAATTGAATCATAGAGACTGGTGTTTAGATGAATATCTAAGGAGTTAGATCGAGGACTCATCACGCACTGTCAAATGATTATTAAGAAATGATCTCCAACTTGAGTAGGAGATGACAATCCTTTCTCATTAAGGCTGATATCTGACCGACCTCTTGATGCAGGTCCTCTGCATGGGAATAATGATTCGGAGGTGTCAGATTACTTAGGTTAAAGGGTTGACTTAACGAGATCGAGATAACCTAAGTCCTATATTGAATGCTGTCACAATATAGGCATACATCCTCTGACCAGAGACAGATGTGTTCCTATATATCTGAGTGTGTACATTTGGCAGACCAATAGGTTGATGACCTAACCAAGGTCTATACACTGACGAGCTGGTGTGCATGTAAGTGCATGAGTAATACGATCTCTCAAAGGGATCATACAGGTTCACTTGTGTACCGGAAGACATGAGCTCACTCATGAGGTATTGGGACCGATCAAATTCCATGCATGGTCGTCGTGCTTTGGAAGCATGACAAGAATTTGAAGGTATGATATATGCTTTGGAAAATCATATGATCGATACCGATTCCCAACGACCAATATTGAGAAACATGATGATAAAAATATAAAGAAGACAATGTAAAATTGATCTATATCTTTGGATTTATTATAGGTCTTCCACTATGGAGGATGTACAAGTGTTAGGAATACTTGAGGGTGATTTGATCATAAACGATTGTATAACAGTGACGCTTCCATTCCGAGAGAGTGATGAAACATGTTTGGATTTTAGTGACTCCTCTCAGTAGAGAAGTAATCTGATATTGGTCCAACTGTTGGACATTAATCTGAATGAGATTCAGATTCAATGAGAAGATTAGATTTGAGGACATGATTTAATAAAGCATCTATGAGAGGTCCGTGAGATCTGAATTTGAGATGTGATCTCAACATCCAAGTCACTATACGTGGAACAATACAATCGCCATGTCCTTATCTCCAAGTATCTGCGGAGAAAGCGCATTATTCTTGAAAGGGTTCAAGAATAATTCCATAGTTAAATTATATCTAAGCATAGAGAAATGGATAATTAAATGTGATTTAATTATCTTGAATAATGTGAATTTGATTTACATTAATGGATGTATGTGAATGATGATCCAATATAATTAAATGTGATTTAATTATTATGGATAGGAATAATGTGGATAGAAATATCCAATTATTCATAATATATTATAAATTATAATGCATTAGAAAGAGCTTATTATGATTTATATTTGTTGTATTAATTATTGTTGTGAATTGGATTCACATGGGATAATCAATTAAAATGTAAATCGCATTTTGTTTTGAGTTGTGAATGTGATTCACAAACTTCCAATGGCAAGGTTGCAATATTCTCAAAATAAGTGTGAATTATTTTTGTAGAATATTTTACAACAATTGTTGTTGTAATTGGAGGTATGTGTAATCATAAAATCTTGGACTTCATTAGAAATTCTCACATTCCAATTAGGAGTGTGTGGACGGCCAGCCATTCCAACATGGAATTGGTGGTCGTCCATGACTTCATATGGAATGTGGAGATTTCCATCTCCATTATCTCCAATTTTTTGTGATTTGATTTATGATTGAATAATATTTGATTTATTAAATATATTTGATCTAAATTAAATTAGTTTTTGTGTTTTTTACCAAAAACAATCTTGACCATTGAAAGAAACACAAATCAATCTCATCCATTGATTTTTGTGTGTCCCATGGATTGTGATCCATGGACTCTCAAACCCTGTATAAAGAGAGGCACCCCATGCTCTCTGGGGTTATACAAATAAGAAACAACAAGCTCTCTTCTCTTTCTCTACTTCACACGTCCTCTCTTCTCCTCCTCCATTGGTGGTCGTTCACCATACCCTAGGGGAGAAAATCTCGTCGTCGACTCACCGTTGTGACACCGCTTCGATGACTCTCGGTTCTCCACCTTCTTTGGTATGCTTTGCTCATGAAGAAGACGTTTGATCTCGTGTGAGGAGATCAGGAGTTCCACGCTTGTATTCAACATCTTGGATTGCGAGGATCACGCAGTTCATCCCCGCGCTCGCAAGCGTCTTCTCCAGAGATTGGACTTGAGACAGGAGGTCTCTTTTCTTAGAGACTCGATCAACCACACTACAAAGAGGTATTCCTATATACTTGATGTGTTTCAGATGAAAAGATCCGAGAATCATTCTTGGATCATGTGGTTTCATCGCATGTTTTTTTAAATTTCGCTGATAGAACAACAAGTACGACTAGCCGTTCTTCATCGTATATGATACGATGCTCACGCTTCCACGATGCTCTTGAGTATTACTCTGTATCCTTCAAATTCAATGGTGACAGATCCTGGATTTTATTGATGAAGGATGGCAGTCTAATGAGGTGGGATGATGTGCTCCGACGAAGGACGGTGGATGGAGCCCGGATCCACTAATATGGAGGACATCAAGGTTGCATGGGTGGTCGGGAAGATGGAGAAACTAAAGGGGAATGAAATGAAGGCAGAGTGGTGATCGAAACAAGGCAAACACATGTGGAGATAGTGGCTAGAGCAGAACTTCGACGAACTATGAAACCAGATATCTATGCTATTGCAGTGATTGAATGATTAAACGAACAACAGAATCCAAATGCTGGAAGGAAATTCTACCTAGAAATGGGAGAAAGGGAGCTCGAACCTGTGGGGGAAAGGAGCTCAGAAACCACATCATGGCGTAGCTCCGGCAATGGTGGATCGACTCTATCCATGCCCGATTTGACTCGATGAACCCTCGGCGAGATGCATGCTGTCACCAGGAACCACAAACACTATTATGGTTAGGGTTTTTATGGGTATAAGATGATCAAATCCAAATGGGTGTGACAGAGGAGGTTTCATACAAGAGGAACTTTGACCATGGATTCAACTCGATACATCGATCCTCATATCGATATATGATGCCAGCTTGAAAGAGCTATAATCAAGGCACAAAATCGAAGAAGGAATCAATCCCATTTGATGCCAGGGTCAACTAGGAAAATCTGAGGAAGATGGGACCGTAACTGGTGACAAACGCATGTCTAAGGAAGTAGAGAGTTGACCGGTGGGTCAACCAATGCTAGTTTCTCATTGGTCCACGTATGCACACTACACGACAAAAAGTAATTAAAATCCCTTATTAATTCGATTAAAAATAGTAAATGATTTTATTAATTTTTAGTAAAAACATAAAAACTATTTATTATTTAATTTGGTATTTTTTTTATTATTCTTATTTATTTTTACAAGTTAATTTATTGTATGTTTATTTTTACAAGTACAAATATAGGTGGTAACCAATGTATAGGGTATTTTATTTATTTATTTTCTATTTTCTATTTTGTTATTTTATCTACGCAAGTTATATATTTATAAATTATTTAGATACATATAAATATATTTTTTAGAATTTTCTGAAGTGTCTGTACACTTAAATAAATATACATATTCTTTATATATGTATGTATATAAATAATTCATATATATATGTATGCTTATTTATTTTATTATATTTTTAATGAATTTGCTTTATTATAATTATATACATATATTATAAGTAATATTTTCAAAATTACAAAATGTAAAAATATAAAATATACAAGAAATAAATAAGTTGATTATTTTATTCAAGTATCATGTACAATGGAGGTACAAAAAACCTAACTTTTACAACTTAACTCAATTTGAACGAAAATACCTTCATTAAAATGCTAATTAAAAGTTGTGTACAATTAAAGTGATTTTGGTGAATTTTGAGTTCATATGGAGAAGATACAATTCTATGAAGTTTGAAACTTGGATTTTTATTATGAGTGTATAAAAGTGCATCGTGCATTATTTTTACATGAAATAAAATTTGCATTTTTCTATGTACTTATAATTTCATGTACAAAATTTATTGATTTGATGTATAAATGATGAAGAATAAAATAGGTTCCAAAATGGACTTATTGGGAAATCAAAAATTAGGGATTAATTGTATTTTTGGCCCTTATCTCCCCCTACTTTTTTCCTTGTCGACCCAGTCATCTTGATGCCTAGGTCTCGAGGTTTAGGGTCATTCAATATCTATAATATTTTCATTTCTTTTTTTCTGTTCTTTATTCTTTTATTTTGGCTTTAAAGGGAGTATTTTATATAATATTTATACTGCAAATAATAGATGTTATTTTATACATGATAATGCGATATACATACATTTAGATATGGTTTAAAGGTCAAAATTAAAGAATACAAGTAATCAAATGGAGATTAATCGCATCCCTGACTACAAGGAAGTTGTCCGAGGAGATGAAGATCGTTCTCACCGACATCGATGCAAGTGTCGCTACCTCATCATAGGGCATCCTCATCTGATGTTGCCTTTGGTTCATGCTTTACAACATCATTTCTAGATGATGTTTGATACCATGTTCAAATTTTTGGACAACCTCTTTGCACGGAGACCAGAATGTTCATCTTCGAGCACATCCACCTCAAGTAGATTTCTGGGCACAACTACGACGGTTTTATTCCCTTCCCACAACCCTTTTTGAGAGGATGCCTTAACAAGTGCAACTTACATGGTTTTTTCTTGTTTTAGCTTCTGGAACTGCAATCCATCAATCAAATGACTCAAATCCCCATCGCCCCACAAAGACCAACATATCATAAGAGTTAGACACGTGATCCCGAGGCAACCCATTTATGCAATAAATGTTATTGTAATGTTTTATATATCAATAAAAGATATTGATTTATTCTACTCCCTATCTAAGATTAGATGAATGAAAACAATATAGGGTCCCTTAATAAAATTAGGGTTATGTACCATGGTCATCTTAATGATCATACATCTGTCAATTCAATTGTTGAATCATAGAGGTTGGTGCTTGGACGAATATCTAAAGAGTTAGATCAAGGACTCATCAAGCATGGCATGATTATTAAGAGATGATCTCCAGTCTGAGAAGGAGATGCCAATCCTTTTCTAAAAGAATGATATATGCCCGACCTCTTGATGCAGGTCCTCTACATTGGAATAGAGATTCGGAGGTGTCATATAAGTTAGGATAAAGAGTTGACTTAGCGAGATCAAGATAACCAACCATTTTATTTTGGGTTGTGAATGTAATTCACAAATTTTCAATGACATGACTGATATTTCAGAAATTAATTTGGAATCATTTTTGTGAAATAATATACAATAAAAGTTATGTATATAATGTATGATTATATAAGATATTGGATCTCATATAAATGGATGAAGAAGTGCACATTCCATTCAAGAAGGGTAGACAACCACCTTGATTTAGGACTAAATGTGGTCGTCCCCTTGATTGGAAGGAACACTGTTTCATTCCTAATACTACATGGTATGTTGATTTGATCGAATTAATTTATATTGATGATTTATATAATATATTGTTAATTTAATTAAATTAGTTTTTGTTGTGTTTTCACAACAAAAGCATAGCCATTGAAAGAAACACAAAACAATCTCCACTAATGGATTTGTATTGTTTATAGATTGAGATCAATGGACTCTCAAAATATTATAAAAGAAGATATAATCCTAGACATTCTTTTACGACACATAATCTACATGCCCTTCTCTTTATCTCTAAGTGTCCGTCCACTTTGTGACCTAAAGAGGATCGTCGTCATCATTATGTTGTTGTGTCGTCGCTTCGACCGCTCGTGGATCATCATCTTCCTTAGTGCTTCTAGTATGTAAAGAAGACCTTGGATTTCGTGTGATGAAATCAGGAGATTCATCGTTTGGACCAACATCTTGGATTACGAGAAGGATGTGTTTGTCAACATGCTCGTAAGCATCTCCTCCGTCGGGTCGGACTTGAGACAGGCGATCTCTTTGTTTAGAGACTACAATCGCAACCACACTTCAAGAGGTATTCCTGTATCCTTTTCTTTGTGATTAAAATGAAACATCATGAGAAGTGTTCTTGGATCATGTGGTTTTATCGTATTAAAATTCCTAAATTATGTTTTCCTAAGCAACTAGCACGACTAGTTGCTCCCGATCGCATATGATATTATCTTCACGCTTCCGTGATGCGCTTAAGGTTATATCCATAACCTTCAAGAAGAACCAAATCAAATATAATCCAAACTAATCTATCACTTGAGGGATCTGAAAGCAGTGATGGTGCTCCACAGATGGCTTGCAGGGTTCTTCCCAGTCCCGAGACAAACTGACACTAAATGTCAACCTCCCTTCCTCTATGAACGACCTCCCCCATTTTGGTGCATCCTTGCTGCAACTACCCTCCTAGGCGATCATCCTCCGTTGGGTATGTCATCGATGCTTATAGCTTTCCTTTCTCATATGCTTCTTCATGAGATTGCACACGTAGACGACATTACTACATGGAGATGCTCCCACCCTTGACACTGCACTCATTATGGGCAACCAATTTATCCTTATAAGTGAGACAAACCTCTCAAAATATAACTCGAGGAGCAAGTTACCGAGTTCAGTATGGCATATGCATAATATGTGTGAAAAATGGGTTCTAGGTGTGATATCTATAACCCTTCTAAAGTTGGATTTTCACCCCAACTTTTTTCCACGTGTCTGCCCTCTCCTTACTCCATGCTTATTTCTATTCCTCTTCTTTTCATCTCTTCCTCCCCCCCTCTCTTTCTAAATAAAGCTGAGTTTCCCCTGGCAGCTATACTTTACGGTTTTACCCCTCCAACAGCTGTTGTTCCACTTTAATCCTCTCCTCCACCTGGTGGCCATTTCCAAGGTCGAGAACGTTATTGTCTCATCCATTGATAATTCCCGAGCATTCCCCTCTAACTCTCTCTATATCAATTCTCTAATGATGTGCTTGCTTCTGTACCACTACCACCACAAATCACATCTTGATCAAAACACCACTCCTCCTGTCTTCTTACTCTTAATGTCATTGTAGTCTTTAGGGTTTCCCTACCATGGATCTGGGGGGTCGTAGAACCAAAGGGGGCCAGTACTACCATTCCATACTCAAGATCGACTGTGACGCTCCTGCCTCTGAGGTTCACTCTCTCTACCAAAACCTCGCAATGGAAAGACATCTCGATATCAGACCTTCGTTTTTGTTCATTCTTCGATTGTAGTGTTTGATTATTTGGGTTGGTTGGTTGATTGGTGATTTGTGTAGATGTGGCACCCGAATAGGTGGACAAGGTATCCCACGGAGGCGACAGACGCTAAGCATTGATATCAAATCCAAGAGGCATATTGTGATATAAGGCACAATATCACCCTAAAAATTTATGTCTCTTGTAAGTAAACAACCACGAGGTCGAAATCGTTAAATCTGACCCGATTATAGCATCAGTGGATGTTCCTCCCCTCCACTGTGCCTCCGTATCTACTCCCCATTGGCGTATGCGAAGAAGAACATGAAGCTTGACCGCAACATCAACAAGCTGTGTTGAGTTTTACGATGTCGAATCCTAGCTCTGCTCAGCTTTACGATATCGTCGATCACTCGAGGCCATGATTCATTGGTGTTTTTGGAGTTCAACAACCCCAAGGTCCACCCTAATTGTTTATCATGTAGGTAACGATGGTTTTAACTTTAATTTTCTTCTTTCTGTTTAGAGTAAAACCCATTAATTTTGTCTCCATTTCTTCCCCATGCGAATCACCGTTTCATCTCCACTCTTCTTCGTCTCACGCAACCACCTGTGCCTGAAAAATAGCAAAGAATGCGTGGTGGGTGGGGTGGGGGGGGGGGACTCTGCCCGCTCAGGAAGGCTTCCCTCAATGCAAGTAGTTAGTAATCCGCATTCAACTGTAGAGTGTTTCAAAAATTTTCATCGTTTGATCATGTTCTCCTCGGAGATCTGGATGCTGAGTTTCTATTCTTATGAGGATTGTCGTAGAAATCTAAATCTAAAGGACTTTTAGGTATGATTATTGTAGTAAATTAGATCTAGATATGTATTGTTCACTAATTCGATTATAACTAATACTTTCCATATTCAATCAATCTCCGATCCTTGCATCCATGAACTGTTGGACTTTAACATCTACTTGGACATAAGGAATGGGGGTGAAGTTTACCTAGAAGATTGTGGTAAATTAAGGTCATGATTTTATTTTGTTCGATCCCATTCATCTCTAATCCTTTTCTTTCGAATTGTAATAATCTTTTTTGCAGAGGGACATGACTAAAAAAGGACACAGTCTTGAGAGCATCACAACGAGCATTGAATGATGAAAATCCGACTTCGATGCGTATAAAGGTAGGTAATGTATACATTCTGAAGACCATGGTCAATTTAACTATACTTGCAACATATATTGTTCTCACACGATTCAATGCTTCGTGTGTAGCCCCACAAAACCAGTGCACCGATGCTATCATTGAAGTGCTACCGACTCAACTGACCCCAAAGATAATGACTGCAAGGTTCCGCGGGTGCAATTTAATAATGAAAGAAGGCACGAAACACTTCAGCCTGATCCACCTCTTCGATGAAGTATCAACGATCTCGTGGGTACTATGCAGAAGGAAACTAACATGCTCATAGCCATGTATCAAGTTTGCTTATGGGGTAAATACTTATTTCTCTGATGAGGTCACTACAACAAGACAAACCTATAGCGATAAAATTTTTATTAAGAGCATGATGAAGCAAATGTTGCTATATCTCGTGACGAATTTGTGATTTATTGTAAGAATCGTTGCTATATAAACAACTGTTAAAATTTCAAAAACAATTAGTAATCGTTGTGAAACTAAAAATAGCAACAAATAAAAATCACCATGAATTTATACTTTACAACGAATAGAAATCGTCTCCATTTGGATATCAGTTTTGACTTCTTTATGCATAGCAACACTTTTTTCATGATATAGAGTTTATTTAGTCACTACACAGTACATGCTCCTACTATCATATTATGCATACTTATCGCCATTGTCATGACTTTATCACATACACGTAATCAAGGAAATGGAAGTTAATTCAAAGAGCACTAAAAAGTAATAAAAATGGGTTATCTTTTTATTGAAATATATTTCAAAACACTCATTTCATTACATTTGAAAAATTTACGGATGTGATCAAAATAATGTGTAAGAATTAATAAAACTTATTGCATAGCTATATATTTTTTAAAAGCATATAAAAACACGAAACCTATGTATGGCTATGTGTATTTTTTAGAATTAGCAAAATCTAGAAGGTTTATAATTACATCAATTTTAGCATTACATCTTGTGCAAATTTTTGATGCAAATACATGGCTAACATTATCGTATAACTTATATTATTTTGGGAAAAAATCCTTCCTAACTCTCTCTTTGTTTATTTTTTCTCACCTAGTAATTATTTTGATGATGGTAAAACTTATATTATTTTGAATATTTTTTTAGATTTAATTGCAATTATTTTAAACTTTTGCTTGAAGCTTCATTTTAGGTAGTCTTTTCTCATAAAAATATATAAATTTTCTAATGTTCCATGAACGACATAATTCCAATTGCTCATATGATATATGATTGTTATCAACTATTAGCATTAACAATTATTTTTGTGAGATGATATTTCTCAATATTATTTTGTTTCAAAAATATTATATTCACTTATTTATTCGGTTAAATAAAATTATACTATGATATCTCCATTTTTTTTAAAATTTTGAAAATATTTCAAAAATTTCCTCGAGTCTTCGTTGCGCGGAGCGTGAGTAAATACACGAGTCAACAAAATAGTGGAGCATAAGTGTAAAAATTCCAAAAAAGAAATGAAAGGAAAAAGAGAGAGTGAGAGTGGGAAATTCCTTCATGAGAGCACAACGCATCTCCAAAGATATGGCATGCCATGTGTGTTCGGAACTTAGGAGCACTATTCTTGCAGTCCACGATGGCATCGTTGCACACCGTAAGCTTCATCCCGAGTCGACCTCCTCCTCCCCATCGCCCCACTTCATCCTTTACCTTCCCCACGGTCGTTCTCCACCACCGGAGGACCACCAGCCATGGCGTCTTCCTTTGCACGACGAGCCCTAGTCCTCACGTTCCTGCTTCCGGCCAATCCCCGGGTCTCTACTCCGCTCAGACGTTTGAATTGACGGCGGAAAACGTTGACTTGGTTCTGGAAGACGTCCGCCCTTACCTCATCGCCGACGGCGGCAACGTCGACGTCGTCCTCGTCCAGGATGGAGTCGTCTCCCTCAAGCTCCAAGGTCTTCCTTTTCCTTCTGCTAATGCTATCTCATACTCGACTAATCTGCCGTTGCTATGATAAGAACATGTCAGTTCCGTACTTTTATTGTTATCGTAGATAGCAGTGGAAACGAGCATAGAGCCCTGTTTTTTTAGTGTGATTCCAGTCCACCAATTCTCGCAAGTGTGTTCTTTATCTTTTGAGGCAAGTAATCGAGAAACACTGGACTTTCTATTAATAGTAGGAACCTTCTTACAAATTCTAATTTTGACCATTTAATGCGTATATACTTTATTAAATAGATTGATTAATTCCTCCTTATTTCGAGGGACCCTTGATATGTAAGAGTTTGGTAAGGTGGGAGGCTTTGATGTTACTAGTTATTTGATTAGAGTTAGAAATCCCATTTTCTCATTGTTCGGTATCAGCACTAATCAGATCATCAAAATTAGCACCAGACATTGGCTTTATTGAAGTGATTCCTAAGGATCCACAGCATCAGATAGTAGAGTCCATATCCTCTGCTGCCTATCACCGTATAGAAAAGCAGATTCCCTATCCTCTGCTGTTTTCTTGGGAAAAACCCCTTTCATGTTGAGCCAAAGTTGTTCAGGTATATCTCTTTTGAACTCTCAATCCATAGGAAGAGTTAAGCTCCCATCTCGAGCTTTAAGTGTGTGTTTGTTGGGTATTCTAGGATCCAAAAGGGGCACATGAGCTATAGTCCCGTTAAGAGAAGCTTTAATATGCATGCATATGTCACCTTCTTTGAGTATGTTCTTTATTCATCACCTCTGCATCAAGTCTGGTTACTCCTGAAACTAATAAGACTAGCTATCTACATATGCCCCTCCTTTTCATAAGGGGTTTGTCCCAGTCAGCCCTTTGGCGATATCCTCACATGTTTCCAAGGTATGGGATGAAACTAATAAGACTGGTGATTTTTTATTGAAAGGAGAAAAACTATCACTGCGAAGATGAGCACCCAAAAACTTCTTTATAAATCTCAAGATTAAACGTACATGGCTACTTAGGGGAGTAGCCAACGTTTTCTACAAGGGACATAAACTAAAAAAATCAAAGCACGCTTTGCAGCATTCACCGCAAAGCAATCTCCTGCTTGAAATCATGCACATCCATGCCAGCCAGAGTAGTCAGCACAACCTGTCTGCACATCTCAAGTTTCATTGTGAAGTTGAGTGGGTCAACCCTGCCACTTGGACTCACATACACAAGGCCATCTGACACCTAAAAGCCAAAGGGTCACTTTGACCTTTTGCTGGCACCTTTGGGATGTCCACCGCCCCCACCTGAACGGTTTCATGGGCAGCTTCAGAGTGCATATTGCCAGGAAGTACATAACCGCCATCCAATTTGGTCAGACATGCCACGCTAGGCTCCTCCCTAGAACGGTGATGATTCTGTTTGTGAGATATATGCATGTGATGATTTACATCAGGTTGAGAATAACTTAGATATCACTATTGCTGTTAAGAAAGGAAAATGGATTTATACTGCCCATCCTATATCTATGTGTCTATGGAAGCTATCTACCTCATACAAGCAGTTTGTGGAAGGGTTACTCGTTAATGTACCGTCCAACCATCAACATGCCAATATGGTTCCTGAGTGGAACATAGCCACAGAGGAAGAAATAGATGCACTATGTCCAGGGCATATGGACTTTGGATGATCCACCAAAAGATGTTGTTACTGTTGGCAATAGATTGGTACTTACAATCAATCATCAGTCAGTTGAAAGATACAAGACCACATTGGTGGCCCAGGCTAAGACAAACATATGGGATAAGACTTCTTTGAGACATTTCATCATGTTGCCTGCCTTCCAATCACACAGATTCTGATTTCAGTTGTGATATAATAGTCGTGACCTCCTCACCAACTTGGTGTAAAGAATGAATTTTTGTATGGTAACCTACAAGAAATGGTGTATATGTATCAACCCTTTGGATTCGAGACCAAGGGTGAGTATCATAAGGTATGCATGTTCATAAAGCCACATATGATCTCAAATATAGTTCAAGGGTATGGTTCTCGAATTTTTGTGATTTGCGTCTAAGATACATTTCAAAACATGACATTAAATAATGTTGATATTCGGAAACTTCAAAACCCTTTTGTATCTTTTTCTCGGATATGGATCCCATATGGATGACATGTCGCCCGATTTCACTTAATATTGTTAAAATGTGAAAGTTCCGTACTAAATTTCCTATATCACCTAATTTCATCAATATTTCTCTTAATTTTATTTCATCGTTGTTGCATTATTTTTAAAAGTGATATTTTTTCCATTTCTTTGATGAGTCCTTTTCCTCTCATAAGAAGTCCTAAATCCATGATTTGTACATAATCCTCTATACATTTCTAATCATAATTTCTCGGAGTGCGTATACTTATCATTGCATCAACATACCTCCTCTGATATACACACACGCAATAGGTCATATATAAATATTTAGAATTGAAGTAATTGAATATACCACCATGTTCCATGTGACATGAATATATGAATTATGAAGTATTTGATAGATTACAAAATCATGTCCTCTTGTATGTTATGGAAGAATTATGTTAAATATAAAGACTCAATCATGAAACTATATGGTTAAGGACATCACACAGGGCATGCGAATCTAACAAGACATTCACAGTTTTTATCCAGCAAACACTACATATCAACTTGTGTAGTAGTAATGATGATAATACTACTACAAAACCTATAATTAGACATCTATTCAATAAACAAGTGTGTAGTTCTATCTTATTCGTTGATTAAAGAAGATTGAAAACCTTACCTTTGAGAAAAAAAATCTTCCGTAGCCATTTCCACACCTTCAGGCAACATCGATGATATGCTGGCGATACCCCCATCATTCCCTTTCATGGCTTGGTGAGCGCCATCGATATCAATAGTTAAGGTCATATTTCAAAAAATCTTTCAATGACCATTTTGTTTTTGTCAATGTGGAAGAGGATGAGAGAACACACAGAATCATCTTATTCAAGAGGTCTAGGGGTCCATATATAGGATGGAGACCTAAAGCATGCTCATAGATGAGAAATTACATAAATACCCTTGAGGGTTTACAACAAAATAAGATAAATATAAAAACATCTTTGTCACTCTCCCCCAAGTTGGAGCACATCTATCAATCATGCCCAACTTGGAAGTTATCCACAAGAGGCACTTCTTTGGTAGGGTCTTCATAAATACATCTGCAAGCTGAAGATCGATCGTGATGTGTGGGGTAGCGATCTTCCTTCCTTGCACGACATCATGAACAAAGTGGGAGTCAATCTCTATGTGCTTGGTTCGCTTATGAAACACGATATTAGTAGCAATGTATGCAGTGGATTTATTGTCACAGTATAGAGGAACATGCCTACTAACAACAATACCAAGTTCTTGTAGAAAGGAGAGTAATCGAGTAATCTCACAAGTAGCCTGAGCCATCTCCCTCTATTATGCCTCTACACTAGATCTGGAAACTATAGTCCGTTTCTTGCCCCTCCAAGTGACAAGAGTTCCTCCAACCATCATAGCATATGCTGCAATAGAGCGACAATCCTCTGGTGAACTCGCATAATCCGCATCAATATATGCAGCTACATTAGTGTGGTCATTTGCCCCATAGAAGAGGCCTCGTCCTGGTGACTCCTTCAAGTAGCGCATAATCTGAAACATCCAGCCAATGATTATAACATGGTTGCTCCATATGTTGGCTGGCTCTTCTCACAACTCAGGATATATCCGGCCTTGTAACAGTAAGGTAAAGAAGTTTGCCCAACATGATTCTATACCGTGTAGTATCTTCAAAGACATGATCGACTAAAGTGGAGTGCTTCCTCGATCTGCAGGAATACCAGAGGGCAGCCTCAGTCGGGATATCTAAGCAATACTTCCTTTGTGAGATATGAAGTTCCTTTGTAGTGTGTATCACTTCTATGCCAAGAACGTAACGAAGTCGACCAAGGGCCTTGGTAACGATTATCTTATGAAGGAAAGCCTTGGTCTCTAGTATGCTTTCATCATCATCACCTGTGACAACCATTTCATCAACATAAGCAATAAGTATGATAGTACCAATGGGCCGTCTTCTGATAAAGACATAATAGTCAGATGTGTTCTTTGGAAGCCAAGAGTGTTTATTTCAGTAGTAAGTCTGTCAAACCATGCCCCTGAGCCCTGCTTTGCCTTGCAAAGTCGACACACACTCTCACTCGACTTCGTAACCAGGAAGCTGCGTCATGTAAACCTCCTCCTCAAGATCGCTATACAAGAAAGCATTCTTCACATTGAGCTGAAAGATATGCCAGCACTTGTTTGCTGCCACTGAAAGAATAGTCCATATAGAGCTCATCTGTACAACTGGAGAGAAGGTCTTGAAGCAATCAACCCCATTTGTTTGTGTAAAACATTTAGCAACAAGACTTACCTCTAGTATGTCAATGGACTCGTCTAGTGATTATTCGGTTGTGAAGACCCATCTGCAAGCCGCAAATCCAATTCTCATGGGACACTGTATGAGATCCCATGTCCCTCTAGATGTGAGAGTATCAATCTCCTTATTAATTGCCTGCCGCCAGCCATAATCCTATAAGATACTATGATGGTCTCTGGGAACAGAAATAATCATGAGAGCATCTGCATATCTCTTGGCAGACATGATAAGCTAGTAGTTGAATTGAAACGAGACATAGGGTGAAAAGTACATTGCATCTTAGTTCTACGAAGAGTGATGGGAAGCTCATGTGGATCATACGAGACCGTAGTGGTGGGAGCACTCGAAGATAGCATGTCATCTTGCAACAAAGGAACATGTAAAGGTACACGAGCGGGTGTAGAAGTTTTCTTGTTCTTATACACAATTGGTGGAGGAAGAAGATCTAAATGTATATCATTGACAGACTGAGTAAAGAAGCTAGTCTGTTCAAAGGTCACATCAACAAAAATATAGTATTGATGCTCGACATGGTCATAACACCTATAACACTTCTGGGTTCGAGAATAATCAAGAAAAACACACTTGATTACACGACGTGGCAGTTTGTCAACAACGTGAAAATTACGGATGAAAGCTATACACTCATAATTTCTCAAGGTTAGTGGAAATGGTGACTCATTGGGATATAGTAGTGCAAAAGGAGTGGACACTTTTAGAGATGTAGATGAGACTCTGTTGATAAGATGGACAATAATAAGAATGATATCTCCCTGATGGATTTTTTGAACCTTTATTCGAGTCAGAATTGACCGAGGAATGCCAAGAAGATGCCGAAGTTTCCGTTCCGCTACCCCATTTTGCTGAGAGGTACATGGACATGATGTTTGATGGATAGTTTCCTGGGAAGTAAAGAAAGTCGTCAAGTGACTCATGCTGAGTAAATTCCAAAGCATCATCAGAACGAAATATTTGAACACAGTGGACAAAATATTTTTGGTATGCTGAAAGAAATTCTTGATGATTTTATTGACCTACGAACATTCTTTTAACAAATAAACCCAAGAGGATCGACTCTAGTCGTCATATTGCAGCAATACCTCTGAGATGTGGAATAGTTTGCTGTCGCGTAGAAATCCAGAACAACCTTTCTTGAATTCTGAACTGATCTCGAAGATCTATGAACATAACTGTAATAAAATAGAACTTCTAGAACGAATCCAAAATCAAAAATAAATCTTCGCAGATAAACCCTAAAATCGACTTGCTCTGATACCATGTTGAAATATATAATGTGGAAGCAAATCGATAAACAGAGCATGGAAATAAAGAAAGAATAAACATTGAACGCATAGATTTTACGTGGAACCCTACTCCCTAAGGAGTGTGATGAAACCGCAGAAGAAGGCCTCAAAGGGTTGTATGTTTCTATTAGAATTTCCGAATAAGTACAGAGGGTGTGAGATCCTTATATAGCCTCACAGATAGACCAAAGTCCCACAGATGGTAGTTGTGTGACTAAACATGAGTGGGTGCTAATTGGATCACGAATAGATCCAGTTACCACTCTTACATTCTCCAACACCTTTCTAATCTCTCAGTAGTCAGCAGTCAACAGCCATCATTGACATCATTGATATGTGTGATATGATGTGTATTGGTATGTTAAACACATCTCATTCTTGCTTAAGTGTATATTTGTATGCAAAGTTGCAGTAAGCGGTAGTCCGTACTCGGTCGGCGGGGTTGCTGACTAAGGATTAATCGACAGTTGGACGACTAATCGGATTTAGTCTGTCATTAGTCAGTTTTGTTTTTTTAATTATTTTAAATATATATAATTTTTATACATAGATTTGCATATTTTCTATACTTTCATATTGAAACAAAAGAAGTAATTGACTTTAAATATAACATTAGTGCATGTTTGAATAAGTTTGCGTATATATCAACATATATTTGTATATTTTCTATACATTCATAATGAAACAAAAGAAATAATTGACTTTAAATATAACATGAAGCATATCAGAATAAGTTTGATTTTAAAAACTGAGTTTCTCCGTCTTCTGGATATACTTGGTCAGGCTGGGAGACCCACTACTGGGGCGGATCATCGGATCTGGAAGAACATGTCGTTCTCGGTTCGGAAGGTTATGGCGTAATTTGTCATCCGCCTCCATCTACGAGCTCATTTGGGCCTTGGGTTTGTTGAAGAGGATTGGCTTCTTCCTATGCCTCTTTAGAAGGAAACGCATTATGACTTGTGATCGTTGTACAAGGCTATTCGAGGTTGTCTCGGATAGATGCTTACTCTGTGGTACTGAAATTGAGACTTTGGAGCACTTGTTTTTCTGCTACCGAATTTCCTCACCTATTTGGGGTGATGTGGGTTTGGACAGGCTTAAGCCCTGGAACTTCGATTCTTTTTGGTCTTCTCTATACGGAGCCCGCAAAAGGCAAAAAAAGAGACATTAACTCCAGTGGTGGTTCTGTGGGCCACCTGGCTTGCCCGCAATGCCTCGCTCTTTTCAGGGATGTGTTTTTATTGTGAGAATGTTTGTTACCATTACAAGCAACTGCTTGATTCTTGGCTTTTGTAACTGACTCTGTTTTCTTTTTAATTATTTAATATAGTGGAACGGGCACCTAAGCGTGATTCCCCCTTTTATTGACTTCAAAAAAAAACAAAAAACTAAAAAATATTAAACCTTGATGTAAAAGTCGGCCGACTAATGGCCGACTAGGCCTAGTCGAGTCTGCCATCCCCCCGACTCGACTAGTCGGCCTTGTCGTCCAACTTTTACAAGCTTGTTTGTATGTTATTTATTGTTTTAAGAACTAGTGCCATCTTATTTTGCAAAAAAAATCACTTTTTTGCGTTATTCCCGAGATTTTAACTGATATCGTCAATATATCTCGATATATCCTTGATATATCCCTTTTCAGGCTGCCGATATGATATCAATATCGATATTTCGAACCTTGTTAGTAAGATATTTAAGTTGGCATTGGGAAATGACTTCTTTTTATATGTTAGAAGTTGTTGGATGTGCTAGTTTACATTGGTGCAGATTATACATGTTGCCATGATAATAGGAAATCCACCATTAGTTTCTATATTATATTGATGGCAACTTGGTGAAATGGAGAGCAAGTTACAAATGATGGCGACCTGATCCAGTGTTGATTCAAAATACAGGGCAATGACTTAAGAGATTGTCGGGGTATTGTTGATTAGGTATGTAGCCCTCATTTTTGGTAGTACCTTTTGTGCATTGGTCTCAGAAGATGTGTGGATCATCTTTTGTTGTCCTTCCGCTTAGGATGTCTAGACACTCATCATGGCTTGATTCGTCATCCTTCCGATGTTTTTTTGGGAAGCTTTAGATTGGAGAATACGTCACCTTCGGATGCTTGTTTACAAAATGATATGTAATAGAAAGAAAGTTCTAGCAATTTTCTCATGTTTATGGGGCAAGAGATACCCTATGGTGTCCAAGGGTGCACAATTTCATGCATGGAACGATATTCCCACCTCTAATGAGCGATGCTTTTTTGGGTTTGTAGAGGCTTAAGTTAGTTATATTTTTTCTCTTTTTAATACATTTCCCAGATAAATATTATCTCAAATATTCATCATTTCATTTCTCAGAGAAAAGTGGTAAAATTAAATATTTACGGATTCAAGTACAACAACAATAACAAAGCCTTTTCCCACAATTAAGTAGGGTTGACTACATGGATTCTTCACCTCCTTTCAGATCTATCTTGGATCAATCTCGGGCTTATATCCACAAAACTAAGATCCCTTCATATAGTCTCTTTCCAACACTTCTTGGGCCGTCCTCGCCCTCCCTTAGCCGGATCAACATCCCAACACTCGCATCTCCTAACTATTGCATCAACTGATCCGTTTTGCAAATGACCAAACCATCTTAAGCAGTTTTCTCACATCTTATCCTCGATCGGAGCTACACCAATTTTCTTTCTGATTGCATCATTTCGAATCCGATCATTACGTGTGTGTCCACACATCTACCTTAGCATTTTCTACTACAACCATTCTCTGCACATGTCTATGGTTCACATGCCAACACAAATCCATAAAGCATATCATGTCTCACAACTGCTTTGTAAAACTTTCCTTTACTTATTAAAGGAATTTTCTTATCGCAGAGAACAACAGAGGCTCCTCTCCTATTTAGACAGCCTGCTTTTAACTATTAGTAACATCTCCATCAATTTCCTTATCAAGTGGATCAACAAGAAATTTTCGGTCAAGAAAGCCTCTAAAGAGTTGAGGGCAAGGAAGAGGAACTAGATAGGGATCAGTGCCAGGACATGACATTTCTTTGGGCGACAAAGATTCCGACTAGAGTTAAAATTTTCCTTTGGTGTTTGAGAAGGAGCTGCCTATGCGATAAAGCTTAGAGGGGGAGATTGTTAAATTTGCCAGACACGTGATGCAACAGATGTGAAGAGGCGGAAAAGGACTCAGACCACTTGTTCTTCATGTGCAGGGGGTCTAAGCAGGTCTGGAGAGCGATGGACCTTTCATGGGCGAGGAGTGGTGGTACTGCAGAGTTCTGGACTTCGATCCGATCTTGTGGTACGAATTCTAACGAAGATTACTCCAAGCCTTTTGCGGCCCTCTGGGCCAAAAACCACAGTATCTATGTTAAGAATATAGTGACCCACTGTAAAGCTCTTTACAACTTATGGATCTCACTGTAATGTATTCTAGACTTCTGATTAATGGAATTTTTTCGGCAGCGACCTCCACGATGGGGAATCACCTGTTTCAGTCTAAAAAAAATCTCCATCAATTTCCTTATCATGTTGCAAAATAAATCCTAGATATCTAAAAGAATCTCTCTTTTGAATGTTATCATCACCAATCTTCACCTCGATTCCTTCACCATTGCTTTCATCAAAGGTGCACTCAATATATTCCATCTTAGCCCTACTTATACGAAATCCTTTGGTCTCTAACTCATGTCTCTAGAACACAAGCTTCTTCATTTACTCCATCTTTAGTCTCGTCAATCAACACAATATCATCAACAAATAACATACACCAAGGTAACTGATCCTAAATATGACTTGTCAATTCGTCTATAATCAAAGTAAAAAGAAATAGACTCAAAGTTGAACCTTGATATAAACCAATGTTGATGTCAAAATAGCCAGTCTTCCCATACACAAGATAAAGCTCTATCATACATGTCCTTTATAAGGTTAATGTATAGGACATGTATTTGTCTCTTCTCCAAAACTCTCTACAATATCTCTCGTAGGATAGAATCATAAGCCTTCTTCAAATCAATAAAGATCATATAAAGGTTCTTCCTTTTAGCTCTATAAATCTTTACTGTTCTCCTCAGCAAATGGATGGCTTCAATAGTTGAGCAACCTAGCATGAATCGGAATTGGTTTTCTTTTACGTTGGAAACTTGCCTCAACCTTCTTTCGATCACACGTTCCCAAATTTTCATAATGTTACTCATCAACTTGATACCTTTGTAATTTGAACACTTTTGAATGTCTCCTTTATTCTTATAAAGAGGCACCACGATACTCCTCCAATCTTAAGGCATTTTCTTACTTCTCCAAATAACATTGAATAGATCCGTAAGCCAAGTCAAACCACATTCACCTAAAACTCTCCATACTTTTATGAGGATGTCATCCGGTCATACACCTTTCCTAGGTATCATAACCTTCAAAGCCTTCTCTACTTCCTTTCTTTGTATCTGTCTATAGCTTGCACGATTCAAGTAACTTTCGCTACTAGCTAGATCAACAAAAGTGATCTCTCTATTTCCTTCCCCAATGAAAAGTTTATGGAAGTACTGCTCACATCTAGTCTCTATATCCTTCTGAGTAACAAGCACGTGACCTTCCTCGTCCTTAATGCATCTCACTTGAGAAAGGTATTTGGTCTTTCTTTCTCTTGTTTTGGCCAACCTAAATATATCCTTCTAGCCCTTCTTAGAGTCGAGATTTTTATACAAAACTTCATAAGCTTTTGACTTAGCTTCGCTTACATCTTTCTTTGCTTCCTTCTTTGCTATTTTGTAGTTTGTGATAGTTTCCTCTATTCTATCCTTAGACATAGCTTTAAAGCACGTTCTTTTAATTTTTAGCTTCTCTTATACCCATTCAGGTTGGCCAAAGGAGGGCCAGAAGGATATATTCAGGTTAGCCAAAGTAATAGAAAGAAAGATCAAAGACCTTTGTCAAGTGAGATGCATTAAGGACGAGGAAGGTCACGTGCTTGTTACTCAGAAGGATATACAGACTATATAAGAGCAATACTTCCATAAACTTTTCATTGGGGAAGGAAATAGAGAGATCACTTTGGGTGATCTAGTAGTAGTGAAAGTTACTTGAATTGTGCAAGCTATAGGAATACAAAGAAAGGAAGTAGAGGAGGCTTTGACCTGGGAAAGGTGTAGGACCGGATGACATCCCTGTAGAAGTATGGAGAGTTTTAGGTGAGCGCTGTTTGCCTTGGCTTACGAATCTATTCAATGTGATTTGGCGAAGCTAAAAAATGACTGAAGATTGGAGGAGTATCGTGGTGCCTCTTTATAAGAATAAAGGAGAGATTCAAAATTGTTCAAATTATGGAGGTATCAAGCTGATGAGTCACACTATGAAAATTTGGGAACGTGTGATCGAAAGAAGGTTGGGGCACGTTTCCTACATGAAAGAAAACCAATTCGGATTCATGCCAGGTCGCTCAACTATTGAAGCCATCCATTTGTTAAGGAGAATAATGGAGATTTATAGAGCTAAAAGGAAGAACCTCCATATGATGTTTATTGATTTGGAGAAAGCTTATGATTCTGTCTCACGAGAGATATTGTGGAGAGTTTTGGAGACGAGACAAGTACATGTCCTATACATTAACCTCATAAAGGACATGTATAATAGGGTTTTATCTTGTGTAAGGACCCCGTCTGAGAAGACTGGCTATTTTGACATCAGCATTGGTTTACATCAAGGTTCTGCTTTGAGTCCATTTCTTTTTACTTTGATTATGGACGAGTTGACAAGTTACATCCAGGATGAGTTACCTCAGTGTATGTTATTTGCTGATGATATTGTGTTAATTGACGAGACTAGAAATGGAGTAAATAAGAAGCTTGAGGTCTGGAGATATGAGTTGGAAACTAAAGGATATCGTATAAGTAGGGCTAAGACGGAATATTTGGAGTGCACATTTGATGGAAGCAATGGTGAAGGAATCAAGGTGAAGATGTGTGACGAAAACATTCAGAAGAGAGGTTCTTTTAGATAACTGGGATCTATTTTGCAACATGATGTGGAAATTGATGGAGATGTTACTAATAGAATAAATGCAGGCTGGTTAAAGTGGAGAGGAGCCTCTGCTGTTCTCGGTGATAAGAAAATTCCTTTAAAAATCAAAGGAAAGTTTTACAAAGCAGCCGTGATACCTGCTATGCTCTATGGATCTGAATGTTGGCCTATGAACCATAGATGCAGAGAGTGGATGTAGCAGAAATGAAAATGCTAAGGTGGATGTCTGGACACACACGTAAAGATTGGATTCGGAATGATGCAATCCGAAAAACGTTGGTGTAGCTCTAATCGAGGATAAGATGCGAGAAAACCACTTAAGATGGTTTGGTCATTTGTAAAGAAGATCAACTGATGCACCAGTTAGGAGATGCGAATGTTGGGATGTTGAGCCGGCTAAGAGAGGGCGAGAATTGCCCAAGAAATGTTGGAATGAGACTATATGAAGGGATCTTAGTTTTGCGGATATAAGTCCGAGATTTATCCAAGATAGATCTGAATGGAGGCGAAGAATCCATGTAGACGACCCTACTTATTTGTGGGAAAAGTCTTTGTTATTATTGTTTCACCCCTTCACTTCAACGCTAAGCCTCCTTTTGACCCGGATCTCCACCCTTTGACTCGCCTAGCATCTCTTTGGCTACCTTTCAGATACAAGATGCTACTGCCTCCACATCTCGTTTGCATATTTGCAACAATCCCAAGATAAGTCTTCTAAAACCTTCTCCCTGAAGCTCGATTGCTTCAGTGGAATATTCCACCATCTAGCTCTAGTGATCTTAGGAACTCTCTTTTTCTTTACCAGCCCTTTTATTTGTACATCCAAGACTAACAAGTGATGTTGGATTGTGAAACTCTCTCCTTGGATCACTTTGCAGTCTCTACAACACAATCGATCTCTTCTCCTCAATGCAAAGTAATCTATCTATGTTGTAGTTGGCCCACTCTTATAAGTAATTAAATGCTCCTCCCTCTTCTTGAACAGAGTGTTTGCTATGAAAAGATCATATACCGTTACGAAATCCAGAATGACTTTTCCCTTTCCATTTATATCCCCAAAACCCTGTCCTCCATGAACACTAGCATACCCTGAAGCATCTTTTCCCACATATCCATTAAGATCTCTACATATACAAATCATTTCTCTTTGTGAGATTTCTTGTAAAATCTTATCCAGATCCTCCCAAAAATCTTGTTTAGTCTCTCAGTATTTACAATTAATTCGTTAAACTCTCTTTGGTCTCTAATGTTGCAGAAAGAATTGAAGAAAGTGTACACTTATGTTTTATTTACATTTCCTTTAATCGTAGTAGAACCATGATTCTCCAAATTTCCTCTAATGAGAAAACCCAAACTTAAGGTACTTGACATTTTTGCAAGGTACTTGACATTTTTGCAAATATTGCAACTTTGTTTCTCCCTTGTTTATATTTCACTTAGTCGGGGTAAATGTCAAATAAAGCATGTCGTTGGTTTTTTAACTTACTATTATCGGTTTCAAGCTCGGGTAAATAAGGAGGATTGCGGTAGCCGACAACCGACATAAACCAGTCGGATCTTTCAACATATATTTAAGCAGCTATTTGGATTTCGTTTAGGAATTCCCATTAGCAACACATTACATCATTTGTTGCACAGATATAGTGTAGAATTTGCAAGGTTTCATGCATGAGAAACTCATGTGAGTAAACAAGCAAGTTCTGCTGCCTTGTCACCCAGATGTAGTCTAAAATCTGCAAGGATTCTCACATGATAAACACATGCGAGTAGAAAAGTTCATCCAAAAGAGGTCGTAAAAGAAGCTATGGATAAGTAGTTGGAATATTGTCACTTTGATTGACAAATCGATGGAGATGATAGATACAATGGAAAGAAGAAAGATTCGCATACTTTGTCTCCAGGATTCAAAATGGATTGAGAGAAAGCAAGGTAGATCAAGATGATGTGCTTTAAATTATGATATTCATGTGAAGAGAAGGGTACAATGGTGTTGAAGAGAATGTTCTGGGTCACTTCAGGGTTCTTATGAATCTCTGGAACAATGTATAATGTTTGGACCAATGTATATCTGCTTTTAAATTAATATAATATAATTCTGTGGTAGGTCCCAGCTTGGGACTATGTCCTCTTTTTTCTAAAAAAAGAGGGTCAGAAGGATATATTCAGATTGACCAAAGCAAGAGAAAGGAATGTGGAAAGTCGTGAAATGAAAAGTTGCATTCATCGTAGCCCTAGAGCTCTCTTGTATAGGAGAAAAGCTCTATGGGAATTACATAAAGCAGACAAGAGATATAGGAATATAAAATAAAGACAAAGTGATATAAGTTTCTCAACACTCCCCTCAAGTTGGAGCATATATATCCGTTGGGATCCATTGGAATAGTAGCAGGTCCACATCTTGGCATGCCTGTCTCAAACAAGAGATCAGTGACATACTTCCTTTTCGTCATTACCATACAATGTTGATTTCTTGCAAACTCTAGGACAAGAAAATAACGTAGCTTGCCAAGATCCTTGGTAAAAAACTGTCGTCCAAGGAAATCCTTAGTTGCCGCATGCACTATATGGGTAGACCCATATAACCCAATCAAATCGTTGAAAACGGTCAGAATGATTTGGGTCATTTGGCTTTTGGGTCAGGTTGGATCCAATCCATATTCCTTCAATGGGTATTGGGTCAGTTGGTAGGTCTAATGTCTTCCACCCAACCCACTCAAATAACCCAAACTATTTCTTTGAATGATAATATGTTTATTCCCACCCTACCCAACCGATATGTACTTAATATATAATATCAACAATTCTAAACTCATATCTATTTCTAATTTACAGCGCTTATTCTCCAATCAACTTGCTAACAACCTTGTCTCACTAAACATCATTATTTTTTTGAATAGGAAAAAGGGAGAGCCCTCCCAAGGCAGGAGTCACCATACCAGAGTATTCATTAATTAATTAATGAGAAGGTACATCAGTTAGATATCTAGAAAGTGTACAAAGCATTACATTGCACAAGTACATTTTCAAAGTAAAACCACTGCCCCTTGAAGGTGGTATCATTCCTGCCTAGCCAAATAGCCCAGAGCGCGGCAAAGGGCTTTGAGACATCACCGGAAGACCCAAGTCCCACCACACGAATAGATCTCCAAAATTGTTCCGCACCGGATGCCTGAATCCACGAAAGACCCAAAGAATCCCACACATTTGCCGAAGACCTGCATCCGAAAAAAATGTGGTCCGCATCCTCCACGTCATCCTCGCACCTGTCACACTTCAAATCCGTCACACCCAGCAGTCTGCCCCTTCTCACTTTGTCACAAAGACGGTCTCTTCTTAGACATCAAAGGAAGACCTTAACCCGAGTAGGAATCTTAGCCGCCCAAATCACCTTCAAGTCAGCACATAGATCTTCGTCGCGCTCCAGCATACCACCACTCAGCTTCCGATATGCAATCTTTACAGAGAACTTACCCTCTGCACACTCAAAATGATTTGGCTCGCCCAACATCTCCCCGACATGGGGAATCTCCAACAACAACTGTAAAAAATCCTCCAGCCTCTGATCCTAGAGAACCGCAAGGAACCTCGGAGCCCATGACCCGGAGTCGGCCACCTCCGCCACCCGCACCCCCCTGTCCACCGCTAACGCCATCAGCGTAGGGAAGCGTAGGCCAGCGCCCCCTCCCCCGTCCAGTCATCCTGCCAAAAACAGAAACGGAGACCATTCCGCAGCCTCGGCCTAAGGAAAGACCTGATGCCCGGAATCACAGCACGGATCCCACTCCACAACGAAGACTCATGCTGCTTCCTTACAGCCACCAACTCCCCCGTGACACCATAAATCTCCCTCAGCAGCCGTAAAACCAGCGAGTCGGATGGACCCCATATGCGCACCACCCATTTGGCTATCAAGGCTTTGTTCATTGATTCCACATCCCTAACACCTAGGCCCCCTTCCGAAACAAGTACAACAAGATCCTTCCAAGCCACCATGTTCAACCCTCTCGTTGTCTGCCGCCCATCTGACCAGAAAAATGATCTCACCAAAGCCTTCACCTTCCTTCTAACACCAACAAGCATTAATCTCGTCGAGAAGAAAAAAATCGGAATGGCTGAAAGAACGCGCTTCAGTAAGGTAAGCTTCCCACCCTTGGACATAGTGGTAGCCTTCCATCCCTCAAACCGCTCCTCTATTCTCCGAAGAACACGGTCCCAATCGGACTTCCTCAACCTGCCGTCAACCAGGGGAAACCCCAGATAGGTTATCGGTAAGCGCCCCAGAGGGCATCCTGTCCACACCGCTAACCTGCTACTCTCCTCGCTATCCAATCCCAGTGGAATCAGGACCGACTTCTGCCTGTTAATCTGCAAACCAGAGAGGCAGCCAAAAATATCCACCAAAATAGCCGCATTGTGGTTCTACTCCTCTGTCCCCCCTAGGAAAATCAGCATGTCGTCCGCATACTGCAACATCGGAACAGAGATGTCCCCCAACCTGAAATCCTCGCACTAACTTTCTTCAACCGTCTGATGAAACAAGACCGCAATGCAATCCACCGCCAACACAAAAAAGCAGGGGGGGGGGGGTAGGGGGCAGCCTTGACGCACCCCCCTTTGCGGTTAGAACCATCCTCCCTCAAGTCTTCTGTTAACCAACACAGAGCAGGAGCTAGTAGTGACACATCTCGTAACCCAAGCAATCCATTCTTCTGGAAATCCCCTTTTCTGCAGCGCTGTCCACAGGAATTTCCAACTGACACAATCGTAGGCCTTGGCGTAGTCAATCTTCCAAACATCACCTTTCTTTGTAGACCTCTTCCACTCATGACAGACTTCCGAAGCAGTCACGATTCCATCCGCCACACAACATCCAGGATTGAACGTAGATTGTGCCGGTAAGACCACGGAGGACAAGACAACTCTAAGTCTGCTCGCCAACACCTTGGCGACAATGAGATAAATGCTATTAGAAATAGAAATAGGCCTGTAATCTCCAACCCCTGCTGGGGTCTCTTTCTTCGGCAACCAAAATATCAAGGCCCTGTTAACTTTCTCAAAACCCCTGTTGCCACCCCTGAATTCATTCAGAACCTTTAAAATGTCGCCCTTCAGTAGGTCCCAGAACTCTTGGTAAAAGGATATAGAGAAGCCATCCGAGCCAGGAGCCCCGTCCACATTCAGACCCCAAACCGCCCTGCACACCTCTTCCTCCGTAAATTCGGCCACTAACGAATCAGCCTGGAGTCCACTCAAAGATCCCGCCCCTCGGCCCGTCTCGCCCCAACCAGTCTCCTCCCTCACTCCCCTCGAAGCCCTGACAAAGTGCTCTCGCAAGGCGACTCCAATGTTCCTCTCGCCGATTCCCTTTGGCCCCCCACCTCCACCTCATGTAAGAAGCTACTTCTCCTCCTTACGGACTCCACGGAGTGGAAAAACCGCGTGTTCGCGTCGCCTTCCCTTAGCAATTGCCTCGATCTCTGTCTCCAATGAACCTCTTCTTTCCTGTCCTCCCGAAACACCACCTCTAACCACACAGCTCTCTCCTGCACTTCCTCCGGAGTCAGCCCCGGTCATCATCAAGCCCATCTAACCTGCTTATCCCAGCCTCTGCCTCGGTCTTGATAGCCCTTCGCCTCCTGGCGACCTCCTTCCCAAACGTCAACAGCATCTGCCTTAGGGAGTCCAATTTGGCCACAAATCGTGACACCGCCGAACCTGTCACCACAAACTTCTGCCAATGATCAATCACCAGGTCCCGGAAGCCCTCCTCCAGTAGCCACTTCTTCTCAAAGCGAAAAGAGAACCGAGCCAAGCGTTCCTTTCCAGAAAACCAAAAAACAGGAGTGTGATCAGAGAGCATCCTCGGGAGAGCCCAAGCCCTCACCAGCGGGAAAGCCTCCCCCGTCTCAATCGACATCAGGATCCTGTCAAGTCTGGACCTCGATCTCTTATTCCTCCAAGTGTACTTGCAACTGGCCGCATCCATAACATACATACCCAGAGAACGAACTGCCTGCCTAATATCGGCATATCCAGGATCAGAACCACCGCCCCCCCGGCATGTCGTCCGAGAACATAGTGATATTCAAGTCACCACCGATGATCCGAATACCATCACTAACCTCAGGCACAACACTCGCCAAGTCCGCAGCTAGGGCTGTCAGGAAAGCTCGAGCTCGATGAGCTCAACTCGAGCTCGGCTCGTTAAGGGTTCACGAGCCGAACTCGAAACCTTAACAAGCTCGAGCTTGAGTTGGATTTTATGGCTTGTTAGCTTATCGAGTCGAGTCTAAGTTGGATGTTGTTCAACTCGATAACTCGTTTCCCATCTTAATAAAAAGTCGAAAACATATATACCGAAACTTCCGCATTGAGTTTGATATAAAATAGAGGTTAACATTTTGCTTGCCCAGAAAACTACAGAAAAGAGTATAAAAAATTAAAGTTACAAATGGCATTTGCACAATTTAATGTATAAAATGGAACAATGACTCGTTATGAGGTTCATGAGGCTGCTCATTTTGAGGTTCGTGAGCCAGCTCAGAAACTCGTGACTCGATAAGAGGCTCGTGAGCTAGCTCATTCTGAGGCTCGTGAGCCAGCTCAGAAACTCGTGGCTCGATAAGATGCTCGTGAGTCAACTCGAACTCGACGAGTTCAAGTTCGAGTTGGTGATCCAGGGCTCGACCCTTATTGAGCCCGAGTTCGAGCCTTAGGTTTCTTATCGAGTTCGAGTCCGAGTTGAGACCAACTCGGCTCGTTGAACTCGATAGACACCCTTATCCGCAGCCAAGCTACTATCTTCACGTCGACACGGGCCATAGACATTAGTGACATACAGACAAATCCCATCCGCTCTCCATAGCAGCCTTACCGACAAGGTGAACAAGGAGACGAAAGTCCCAATCAGATCGAACGAATCAGACCGCCATCCAGAAAGAAGCCCCCCGAAGCACCTGCTGCCACTTTCTCTGCCATCGTGAAAACCTCTCCCCTATTCATCTCCCGCCGCACCTGGTCGTCCAGAGACTGCATCGTTGTCTCTTGAAGTAAGAAGATATCTGCCCCAGCCTCTCTCACCAGATTCTGCACCCCGAGCCTTTTTTCGGGTCGGCCCAGGCTCCTCTCATTCAAAGATAGCAACTTCATATAAGCAACTAAGCGTTATCTTCCTCGGGGGAATAACTCCCAAGCGTCGCGCAATATCCCTGTCGAGAGCAGCAAACTGGTTCCGCACCACCAACGGGCTGGTCGCCCCCGCATTCACTCCCTCTGCCGCAGCCCCCGACACCAAGGAGGCCCTCAACGAAGCCCTCGCCTCCTTCTCAGCCCTTATCCGCCCCCTCCCCCCCTCTCATATACCAACCCGAAACGCTGCAGACGCGACCCCACCCCTTCCAGACTCAGCAGCCCAAAGCCCACCCCCTCATCCAAACCGGTGGCACCCAAGACTGGAGAAGAGGACCCCACCGCCACCCCCACTCCTGCTAAAACGACCCCATCACCATACGAGCCCCTCCCCCACACTTCTGACCCAGGCACACCCGCTTCCCCTCCTAGCAGCTCCACCCCTCCCCCCGATTCAACAAGAAACTCCCCCGCAGATTCCTCCAGTTGCTTTTCGGCCGCAACCCCCCCCCCCCCTCTCACAACTACCGGAGCGGGCAAGGCCCGCCTCACCATGGGACGAACCCCCCACCTACTCCTCCAACATCGGGAGCGCAGTCACCACCCTACTACCAAGCAACGAAGCGACGGAACCGGACCGACCACCTGAGCAGCAACCTACCCCATCGATCTGCGATCGAACAGGATCTGACCCGACATGATGTAACACCTCCCGAGCGCCATATGGCAGGGCCGCACCACCTCCCGAAGCATCTCCTGTGCCACCCACAAGACGCCAAGGCAGAGGAGCCGCCAACAACCTCGGAGGTCCCACCGCAGATATGGCGTCGAACCGAATCGTCACCTTCAGGGAACGAGCCACACTCGGACTCCGCCCCCTCGCACAAGGTAGCTCCAACTCCAGGAACCGAGCCCCCTCCTCCGGAGGCCGCACGACGGGTCGCTACTCCGCCCTTCCACCTCCACCTCCCGATGACGTCTCGGCCAACCGGAGTTCCCTCTTATTGCACCCAGCTGCCTGAACAGCCGCCCAAACATCCGCGACCACCAGCTCAAGTAGTAGGCTCCTACCATCCAGCCGCACCCCCCACCAACCCATCTTCTCGGCACCTACCGGCCTCACCCGGAGCACGACATCCAGTGACTGGCCGGGTTGACAACCCGAACACTCGACGGTGGCGATCACAACAACTCCACGCAGCAACCTTGAAATGCTCTCCTTCGACCTTGCAATCAGCGGAAGTCCCCTGACTACGACTCTCTCCACCCTACCAGGCAGCACAGCGACATCCTCTGCAACGACCCATCCTCCGACCCGCGCAACAAGCTCCGCACCTCAGAGTCACGAAGCCCCCTCTCCAACGCCCTCCACGGTAAAAGCCGAGCCACATCTCCTCTAAAGGAAGCCTTGGACACGAGCCCCACGTCAAAAGTCGCCAAGAAAAGCGCCCCCTCTCCACCATCCTCGCCGACCAACACGTTTGCATGAAGATCAGCCAACGGGCAATGCCTTCGCGAATGGCCATAGCAACATCACGAGAAGCAACGCAAGGGCTCACGATACGCCCTCGCCCAATGGTCCAGACCACTGCATCGGAAGCAACCCCGTCCGAAAGGGGAGAGCAGCGGTGGCCCGCACCCAAGGTTGCAAAAATCGGTAGTCAGTACTCGATCGGTTGTGTCACTAACTAAGGATTAATCGGTAGTCAGACGACTAATCGGATTTAGTCGAACTTTAATCGGTTTTGAATTTTTTTTATTATTTGAAATATATAAATCATTTTTGTATGTATATTCTTATCTATTTACATAGGTTTATATGTTTTTATATTATCATAATGAAAGAAAAGATGAAATTGATTTAAATAAATCATTGAGCATATTCGAATAAGTTTTCTTTAAGAAATAAAAAATATATGGTATCTCCAAGCAAAAATCGATCGACTAGTTGACCTTAATCGTAATTAGTCAGTACTCGATCGGCCACCCCACCGACTAGACTAGTCAGACCTACTAATTGGACCAGTCGGGGGATTTTTACAACAATGCCCGCGCCCACGTCGAGAAGCGGTAGCGAGCTGCCTCCTCCGATGCCCTTCCACCAGACGCCACCCCCCGCTCCCTTGAGGGCCCTTGCTGGCGATCTCGCACGAAGCCAGGCCCGCTCGCCCTTGCTCGCACCGCTCCCACACGCCGCCGTTCGCACGAAGCCACGCCCGCTGGCTACCCCGTACGGAAGGGCATGAAATCGTACCCGCGCTCGGAGTTGCCCCTGCGTTCGGAAAGCCTCCCCTATCGCACCCGCGCTCGGAGACGGCCCCGCGCGCCCAAACCCACATCGCCCTCAGCCTCAGAACATCACAGTTAAAACCTTCCTTCTTGTTCCCGCTCGGAGACGCCCCTGCTCGGAGTCGGAGTCGCCCTCAACCCTCGCGTACATGAATCGAAGTCGGAGCCCTTGCGCTCAGGTCCCTCGCGCTCAGGAGTCGGAGCCCTCGCGCTCAGGAGTCGCCCTCAGCCCTCGCGCTCACGAGTCGTCCTCAGCCCTCGCGCTCGGAGCCCCAACGTTGATTGCCATTCAATTGTCAATTCAAAAACTAAACATTATTTCAGTTGTTATTATGTGTTGTACTCAATATAATTTTTCTCTACGATCCTTAATATTATCATTACATACTATAACAACTGAGAATCTGCCTTATTACCATACAACTACGTTCCAATACCTATCCACTTCAGGTGACAAATTAATTTTGAAAATTCCATAACTTTAATTGAACAACTCCATATCAACTTGAACATATCCCAATATTCTTCATCCATGTTGAACATATTCCTCCAACCTACTTCTTCTCTATTGAGCTTAATGCATGCTTGCTTTGACATCTTTCTCACACATCAATGGCCACATCATTACTTGACCTTCAATTAACAAGATTTTTCATATGGGTAATTTGGTTCTCACCCAACCCAATCGACCTAAACCAGTCATCCAAACATCTCAACCTAATCTAATTTGGTTGGGTGATGGGGGTCATTTTTGCAACCCAAATCGAATTCAACCCTAACTGAATAATACAGACCCACCCAAACCAGTCAAATACCCACCCCTAGCTGTTTGAATGCCCTGTTCATCGCTGCTAGTAACAATAATATCATCAATATAAATCAGAATAACAACGGTACCTCTCTGGATTCTCCTAACAAAAAGAGTGATCTGCTGTAGATCTGACAAACCCCTTCTGTTCAATCAACTCTGAGAGCTTCTGAAACCAAGATCTCAGACTCTGCTTAAGGCCATATATGGCCTTATGAAGTTGGCACACCTTACTAGACTCCCCCTCAGTAGCGAACCCAGGTGGCTGCTGCTTGTAAACTTCCTCTTGCAGGTCTCCATACAAGAATGCATTCTTGACATCTAATTGGAAAAGCGACCAGTCACGTACCACAACATCAATAAGAATCCGCAGCATAGAGTGATGCACAACTGGAGAGAAGGTATCCTGGTAATCAACCCTATAGGTTTGTGTGAACCCACGAGCAACCAATCTAGCTTTATATCTGTCCACAATACCATCCGCTCAGTGTTTCATAGTAAACACTCACCTGCTGCCAACTACAGATGCACTTAGAGGAGCATGTACAACACTCCACATCTGACGAGACTGTAAGGTTGCCATCTCTTCCTCCATCGACAGTCGCCACTGACTATTCTATAATGCCTCCTTATAAGTTATGGTATCTCCACGGCTGATAGTCCCACAACAAATCTTTGAATATCCTCGGAAAGTCATGCCAGGGAAATATGGGAAGGAAGAGGATGCATAGTGCATGCACACCTCTGCTTCCTAAGAGCAATAGGTACATCTAGGTCCTCAGCCTCCTCAGAAGGTGTATCATCCAAGACATCCTGCACCACAGACGGCACGTGCAAATCACCAGTGCCATTAGTAGAACTCAAATGCTCAGATATACCTTGGGCGTATTGGATGATGGAGGAGGCACATGAGCACGAGGTCGGGTTGGTAAACCTGCGGAGAGAAAATGGGCATGGCTGGAGGTGGAGGTGCCGAGGAGGTTGTGGTGGTGACGGTGGAGAAGGTGGTGGTGGTGGTGGAGATGATGGTGGTATAGTGGATTCTTGTGAACCCCTCAGATCCGGGTGCCCATTTACGCCACATTCGCGATATAACATTTACTATTATCACATTAAGTACACGAAGATCATGGAAAGTTTTTCGCGCTGCTATTGCTCTTGCGTATGACATTCACATCTATTCAGCATTATATCAAGCATAAAATAAAACATCAACAAGTACCACCAATATTTCTTTTTCATTAATTCTCATAAGTATACAATATATACATGGAGTCCGACAGTACGTACAGAAATCCCAAAATTTTTAGGCAGAAGAGAAAGAGGTCATAATACATCATAATTTGAACCAAAAACTGAAACAAAAACAACATACCGTCTGGTATATACTCTATCGCATGGAATCATGAATAGCTACTGAGCGGCAGGCCGTTTGCCTGCTAAAACATGTTAGGAAAGAAGAGGCGTCAACGGGCGCTGGTACCTCTCAAAAACTTATAAATATAAACAAGCAATTATTATGTTCAAAAGTAATCAAGTAGAAAGACAGAAACAACTAAACTTACATCTACTTGCGTATGTAAAAAGGTTTTCAAGTTGTTTGTAAGCATCTCTCATGATCACCCATTATCCCAACATTTCCCATATATAAAATATTTATATTGTAGTTGAATATTCATGAATGCATGAGTGTAAGTATATATTATCATTTTGTTCAGAGATCATGTTTGTGAATGTTGATGATGGAAAAGTTTGAGATTGGAAAGGTTTCTTGATTTTATTTATTTTCTTAAGTCTAATGGATAGTCTGTGGTATTGGTTAGTGTGCAACCTCACATAATGACTCTAAGACTTGGGGAATGCCTTAGGGTTGGGGTGTCCCCGTAGACATGCGGTGTTGTATAATGCATCCTAACTAAGTTCCCAACACATCCACTAGTTTATAGGTTCGAATCAGATTATAGTCACTTCCATCTACTCAACTTTAATTGTAATCCCTCCAAACCTCATGGGTAACTGTCTCAGATGTAACTCTAGATGATGTAGATATAGATATGGATGATCTAGATGTAGAATTACCAAGTCTGTTGGCGAAAGTAAAAGCTCAAGCGGTGAAGTAGCCTACAAATGGCTGTTCCGTCTCGCCCTCCGATTGGAAGTGCGATCCAATAGAGGGATAGGTCTACTCCAAAGCTACGCCACTGAGACGGGTGAGAGAGACTCTCCAGAAAAGTCGCTCTAGAAAACGGCCCGACTAGTACGGGCGAACGAGCTCGTACGTAAAACTGAAAACCAAGGATCCCCCGCCTGGGTATCCTAAAACAAAGGGGTCAGCGGAACTGGTCAAAGTCAGGATCCTAACGAGGCGTAAAAACACTGCGAGCTTGCGTAAAAATCGTAAAAGGACTGGGATTCTAGACCCGCGCACTTGGCGGCCGCTGTCTTAACTGGACTTCCTATCTCCCGCCCAGCTGAGGGTCACCGCACCCTCGCACGATCGGGTATAATGATCACCTTGATCGGCTTTAGCATTTATCAGACATCACCAAACCACCATCATCCTTGACTTCCCAACTCGTTCTTAGTTTTTCCGTCGTTGACTGTACAAATCTAGGTCCTTTATTGATAACTTAGGTAATAGTGACTTATACGTAGTGATTCATATTCAAGATTTGATCTTGACAATTCTGGTTATATATATATATATATTAATCGCCCCCCTTTTTATAGAATTAATTAGAAGAAATGTAAATATATCACATCTCTACCCATATTCAAAGTATACCTTATTTATTCTCTGGTTATAAACATTTCAACCATCCATACCATCTTCTCATATTAACAGGAACCAAGCATTATCATACATTCAACACTAATACAATTTACTCTGAATCTTCTCACTTGTTTGCCTCGTTTGCTTCATGTGTATCCTATGCAATGGATCTAATGATACTTAATCTTCTTGAAGGATATGAAAATACCTAGAAAGTTACTCAACCTAAGAATATCAATGATGCAATTTAATCCTGTTTGAAAACAAAATTTCGTCATCCCAAATGCACCTCCTCACTATCAATATATTACATGTATCCTGATCAGATTATCACTAATAACTCGATAAATGTTGTTCCAAAAGTTAGTCTGCAGATTATTAGAAATTATCTATGTTTGAGATTTGTGAAAAACCATCTGTTAAATGTTCTTCCTATTAAATTTCCCATCATATGAAAGTTTTCAAAGAAAAACACCAAGTCAACACCTAATAGCTTGATTTACTTAAATAGAACCTCGAACGAGACTCATACAATATTATATAAAGATGATCCTATTAATTTAATTTACTGAATCAAGGTTGTACCTGATTCAAGGAGATTTTGGTCATGCTTTATGGTAACATTCTTAAAAATACATGCTTTATGATAATATTCAATAATATCTTCCGTGCATGTGTTAAGAATACATATCAGCTTAATGATGTGAGCATAAATTTTGCTTGAAAAATTTTGAAAAGTCATACAGCGATCCTCCTAATGAGCAAACAGCAATTTTATTACAATGCATCAATAAAATACAAGACTTTCTACCAAATTTTTCTTCTCATTAAACAGACCACAATGTAGTAACATTGTAGTTTCTATTCTATTCTACTGTCAAACAGTACAAGAACTTTAAATTTGCACAAGACATTGCATTCCAAAAACTAAACACAACCCTTCCTTCCCTTAAACAACGTCTAACAACCTATGGGGAAAAACTATATGGAATGATGAAAGGCCACTTGAAGTAAAAATATATGGAGGGCAGAATTTGGGGTTTTAACTTATACATGTATGACAACAAAGAGAATTATGTAGGATTGTACCCAATTAGGTTTCCAAATGGAAATCTTTTTGCATGCTACGGCTGATGTTTTGGAGCAGTTCCAAGGTTCCAGGCTCCTCTTCAAATGATGGAACTGAGAGTCCAGCAGGGAGGAAAAAGAAGAGCTCATGAAGAAAATTCTTCAACTGTACCAGAAATTTCAGTAGCAGATTTTTAGCCTATCATGGGGGAAAAGAAGTCTTTGTTGGAATTTCAAAAAAACATTGAGAGAAAGAAAGAAAAGGAGAAAGAGGAGGGTTTCATTGGAAATGGGGAATTGTACCTCTTGGAAGGAAAGAAAACCCCAAATTTTGGAGAAGATGCACATGCAGGAACTTGAAGGTTGCTGGACAACAATGAGTGTGCCTCATGTTGTTTGGAAGAAGAGGCATTACGGTTTGGAGTAGATTCGGCAGAGAATAGAGGAGAATTTGGGGCCCTTCGATGGAGGAATGGGAGAAGTAATCCCGTCGTTGGGATTTTTTCTAGAATGTAGGTCTGCTACAACAGTTACTGTGTGCATGAAAATTTTTAATTAATTTTTTTACTTTATTTATCATACTTAAAGTTGACCGTATTCGCGCCTCAAATGTCGGATTTCAACGCGCAATATCTCGATTTGATCGTCTCTGAACGACGATCAATATGAGTATAATATTGATATACTTTCGATCGTGTTTTGAATCCCTGAAATTTTCGAGATACAGTTTTGGTTTAGGTTTAAATTTTGTGATTTCAAAATATCAAACGACCTCCGATTGACGAACGGTCGATTCCGTTGGTCTCATTTCGTCGAATCGGATCTAATGGCGGTCTCGATTCGTTTGCGGTTTCCGAATTTGCGTCACGGTTTTTCCGCGGCATGCATTACGTTTGATCGTTTTAAGTTGTTTGGCATTGACCAACAACTTTATTGGGTTAATCGGACCCAATTCGGTCGAGTTCGGGTTTGTGTAGATTTCAGATGTTACAATTCTGGAGTAGATGAAATCAGAGGTAGATGCATATAGACCTCCTCCCCATTCTCTGAAGGAATAAGCTTGTCACCTGTTGGCGAGAAATACATAATGGACTCAAGGAAGGTGACATCCACACTAACAGAGTACCTTCGTCGAACATGATTGAAGTAATGATATTCCTTTTGGGTTAGGAGAGAGCTTATCAAGCCCTCGAGACATCTGATGGACAAACACAACCGATCCGAAAACACGAGGTGTAAGTGAGAAAAGATCCGTCTCAGGAAATGCAATCGAAAACATGATCTTCTGGGTAACAAGCAGTTAGAACCACGCCCCCTAGTAAGAATGAGGAGCACAACTTTGAATCAAAAGAGTCCTGGTAACATCCAAAAGATGACGGTTTTTTGTTCAGCCACCCCATTCTATTGAGAAGTATACGTACAAGATGTCTCATGCACGATACCATATGATCTAAGAAATTGGGAAAGTTGGGTATTGCAAAATTCTAACGCATCATCTGAACGTATAAACTTTAAGTTCGCTGAAAAGATATTCCTTATTTTATTAATAAAGGACTAAATAACATGACCACATCAGACTTGTTCTTAAGAAGAATCCCAAGGCAATCTTGAACACTCATCAACTGCAACAAGATAAAACCTATGCCCCTGATGATCTGGGATACGACTAGGATCCTGAATATCAAAATGAATTAACTCAAACAAACTATGACTACCTCGACCCTGACGACTCTAGAATGTGGACCGATGATGCTTCTCTAGCTGGCAAGCCTCGCACTAAAAAGTAGAACGAGGAGAAGTCTGTGGAAGAACATGACAATTTTTGCAAAGGAAGATGACAAAGTCGACGATGCCCCATATAAGGAGAAACATATCCAGTGCGAAGAGAAGAAGCAACAACATAAGGAGATAAAACTAGTCTGTAGAGGCTTCCTTGCTCGCAGCCAGATCCAATCACGTTGCCTGTAAGAATGTCCTGAAACATAAGAGCAGAAAGGTAAAAAATGACACGATAATGTAAATCCTTGGTGATTTGACTAATTAATAGTAAGTTCATAGAAAATTCAGGAGCATAAAGAACATTCTGAAGCTGCATTGCGGGAGTCAATTGCACCTCCCCCTGACTAGTAATGGAAGAGTCTGTCCCATCTACTATCACTACTGAGCGTCTTGACTGAGTTGGACTGCAAGTACTAAATTGTCCTCTGTCACTACAGAAATGATGGGATGCTCCTGTATCCATAATCCATTCTAACAAATCTACTGTAAAACAACTAGTAAAGGCATATGCTATACCTGATGTGGATGCTGACGTTGAGGCAACTACCTCTGAGGAACCTGAAGGAGAGCTGGTTGACCCATGAGAAGGCATAATCTCCCTGAGTCGTGCCACAAGTTCATCAAATCTCTGATCAGAAACATGTGATGGACTCCCAACCTGCTGAGTTTGCTCCACAACTCGAGCTGAAGCAGGAAACCCATGTTTAGAGCAACATGCCTCCTCAGAGTGCCCTGACCTGTGGTAGTAGGTGCACGACTGACGGGATCAACCACCCCCTCATCTGTCACGGTTCGAGCCCCCATACCACGATACGATGTAGAGCTCCCCCTACTACAAGATGCAACCATTGGTGAAGATGTATGAGACTACGAGGTTCCGCCACCAGAGGATATGGAGAGCCTACTCGATCTGCGATATGCCTCCTTAATTAGAGGTATGGCGACATCAATAAGGATTTGGGATCGAGCAGCATCATACTTAGGATCAAGAGCTGCTAGAAAGACCCCAGTCATCATAGAGTCTCTGTATGCCTTGAGCTGCTTTGACGTAACAGTCAAGGGAATGTAACCATGGAGCTTCTCAAACATACTCCTTAAAGAAGTGTAGAGGGTATGGAGGGGGTGACCATTCTACTTCGATGTGAAGATATCATGCTGGAGCTACAGTGCTTCGACACATTCTTCGTCGGAGAATATGTAGTGGTGAGTATGTCCCACATAGCCTTTGCAGTAGGCTGACTCAGTATATCATTAGCTATCTTTGTTGACATAGTCCCAGATAGCCACATACGTGCATATGCATTGTCTGCCTCCTATGAGGTATTTACCCCAGTCTTGTCACTTGGCTCCTCCGTTGTGAGGATGTGCTTCTTGTCATTGCACTGCATTAAACTCATGAACTGCATGGTTCACAGTTCATAGTTTGTTCCACCCATCTTGACGATGGACGCTAGACCTTTGAAGGCACCCATGGATGAAACATCAGCTTTATTATCAGACATGATGGCAACTATCTCCAAGACTGGGACTGCAACAAGTAAGACCAGCGTCTACACTGACATATGAGAAGATGGTTGTGTGTGTAGGCTCATACCACAACCTCTTCCATTCGTTGGTGGCTCCTTTGGGTAACTAGGGTGTTTTAGATGATCACATCACACCCTAAAAGTCTAAACATACCTAACCAGGGACGACATCGCCGCCGACAGGCGGTAACAATGGGAGCGGCCAACGACGATGCGAGTGGCCGACGACGCTGGGAGCATCCTACAACGAGCAAGAACGGGGACGACTAGTACAACCACTACCGATGACCTGCTACTTTGCGGTAGCCCGTAGCCACCCGAGCATTAGGCAGTGACGTCCTGGAGGCGGGTGGCGCGGATGCGCGTTAGGGTTTTGGCAGGGTGGGACTCTAGGGCACATGCTTCGGTCTAGGACCGTCACTCTGATACCATGTGGAAAGTCATGAAATGAAAAGTTACATTCATTGTATCCCTAAAGCCCTCTTATATAGGAGAAAAGCTCTATGAGAAAATTGCATAAAGTAGACATAAGAAATAGAGAAATATAAATTAAAAATAAAGAGATATAAATATCTCAACTCAACAAGGAATACCAAAGATCTTACTCAAGTGAGATGCATTAAGGGTGAGAAAGGACATGCACTTGTTACTCAAAAAGATACATAGACTAGATGAAAGCAATATTTCCATAAGCTTTTTATTGGGCATAAAGAGGTCACTTTAGGAGATCTAACTAATTACATGAATCGTGCAAGCTATCGACGAATACAAATAAAGGAAGTAGAGGAGGCTTTGAATGTTATGAAACCTGGAAAAGGAGGGCTTGTCGACTTTATGATGTTCCTACATTAGTATGTAGAGTTCAAGTGAACGTGACTTGACTTGGCTCATAAATTTATTCAAGGTTATTTGACAAAGTAAGAAAGTAAGAAAGTATATGAAGCAGACAAAAAGCATCGTGGTGCCTCTTTATAAGAATGAATGAGACATATAAAATTGTTTGAATTATAGAGGTGTCACACTGATGACTCATACTATGGAAATTCGGAAACATGTGATCGAAAGAGTACTGTGATCGAAATTTGGAAACATGTCGTGTCTCCCCCGAACCGTTGGATTTCAAAAAAAAAAAGAGTACTGCGACGAATTTCTAGAGTAATAGAAAATCATTTCGGATTCATGATAGGTCGCTCAACTATTGAATCTATCTACATGTCGAGGAGAACTATACAATAAAGATAAAGGGAAAAAACTCAATATGCTATTTATTGATATGGAGAATGCTTATGATTCGGTTTCACGGTAGATCTTGCAGAAAGTTTTGGAGAAGATCCAAGTGCATGTTCTGTACATTAACCCTATAAATAATATGTATGGGCCTCATCTTGCGGAAGGATTCAATCTGGGAAGACCGACTACTTTGACATAAGCACTGATCTTTATCAAAGTTCAATTTTGAATCCTTTTATTTTTACTTTGATTATGTACGGATCAACTAGTCACATTCAAGATGAGATACCTTGGTTTGGTGTGTTGTTTGTCGATGGTATTGTATTAGTTGATGAGACTGAAGACGGGGTAATTAGAAGCTTGAGGTTCGGAGGCATGCTTTAGAAACTAAAGGATTGCGTACAAGCAGGGTTAAGATTGAATATATGGAGTGTACATCTGATGGAAGCAATATGTGAATGAATCGAGGTGAAGATTGGATAAGATAACATTCAAAAGAAAGATTCTTATAGATACTTGAGATTTATTTTGCAACATGATGGAGAAATCAATGGATATATTACTCAATGAACGAATGCAGGTTGGCTAAAGTGAAGAGGAGCTTCTATTGCTTTACGTGATAAGAAAATTCATTTGAAAATCAAATAAAGGTATTACAAAATAGCTGTAAGAGCCGCTATGCTATATGGATTTGAGCATTGGCATGTGGACCATAAACATGTGCAGAATATTATAGTAGTAGAAATGAAAATACTATGGTGGATATGTATTCATACACATAAAAATCTGATTAGGAACCGAGATATGATCATGATGAAAGTTGGCGTTACTCTGATCGATGATAATATGAGAGAACCGCTTCAGGTGGTTTGGTCATTTCTGAACGAGGTCAGCTAACTAAGAGAGGGCGAAGAAGTCTCAAGAGGTGTTAGAAGGGGACTATTGGAAAAGATCTTAATTATTTGGATGTAAGTCCGAGAATGACCCAAATAAATCTGAATGGAGGCAAACAATCCATGTTGCTGACCCTACTTAATGTAGGAGAAAGTGTTATACTTAATGTAGGAGAAAGTGTTGTTATTGTTGCATACCAGAAATAGAGTCATGTTCTTTTCTTTAAACTTTTGGCTTATGGTCACGAGATTTCATACATGTTTGTCCCATGGTGCATACTTGTCAGACTTCTCGAAGAATGAAATATATGAAAAATCACTATGCCGATGATTTATAGATTTGAGGCTGCATATTTTATCTTATGACATGTAATTTTGCCATGGAATTAAACGAACCCTTCGAACTATGGGTCCATCTTAGCCACTTAAACCCAAAAGCTTGGTTCCATACTGACCATTATTGTGATTCCCATCATCGTTCGTACTCCAAGTCTCTGCACCTCCATGCTACTTATGTCATATTCTAGAGCATTGCTATAGTTATTATCATATATGTTCATATTTTCTTGTAAAAGTTATTCACTGAAAACCTTTTCCTTCGTTAAATAGTGTCTGAACGTTTACGTTGTCAACATATTCTATACATGTATCAAATATGGGAAAAAATGGGGCTGCCCCCGTGCCCTTTTTTCACAATTTCTTTTTACAAAATATTACCATGTATATTCATCTATATATTCCTCCAATATGCTATTCGAATTTCGTCAGAATCAGAGACTTTGATGCCCTCCATCTAGAACAAGTGATTTTAATGGTCTAAACATTGTTGTAATCGACCTGTTCTAGATAGATGGCATATGAGTCTTCGTTTCTGATGAAATTCGAATGACATATTGGAGAGATATATCGATTACATAAGTTATGTTTCAGTCCAATAGGTATGGTGCTCCTTGGCCTTCCACCAACCTGAAATCGAAACATAACATTAATTCTAATGAAGTTCCATTCATAAAAACCGGACTCTCTTTATGAAAGTTATTTCAACATATGCATCACACAGAATCCATCTTACCTGAATAAAATATTGATTTGCAATAAGGTGGCTACGCCAGTTTTAGATAGCACATGAGATTTAAAACTTCATTCAGAGTGAATGTAAAGTAGATAGGGAAAGATTTGAGTATATTCAGCAGTTCACATGAAACAATGATCTTGTCATCTGGCATACTATATAATGCTGACGATCAATACTCCATTTCAGGAGCTTGTGGCACATGTCCTAGCTCGACAACGACGATGAAAATGGGAATCGAGCGAGTCTTGAAGGAGAAATTCGGGGATGCCATCAAAGAGATTACACAAGTCTATGATGAAGCTGAAAACAGAACCAGTGTCCAGGTCAGTCTTTACCAGTGAAAATACCCTACAGCACAACTTGACGACCTTGCGAGCTTTTTCGTGCAAGCGATTAATCACTAATGACCGCAGGCAATAAATAGTCACCTGGACATACTCAGGCCGGCTATTACCAATTACGGCGGGAGTGTGGAGGTGCTGTCCCTGGAAGAAGGGGACTGCCATGTCAGGTATGTTGGACCCGAATCAATAGGGAACGGAATCAAGGCGGCCATCAAGGAGAAGTTCCCCGACATTGGGAATGTTGTTTTCACCAGTTAGAGCTATCTCTTCAACAGCCAAAACAGAATTCCCACGATTGGAATTTATGTATTTCTGAGAAAAAAATGGACACCCTTCAACTGCAAATGTGCATATAAGCTGAACTCTATTCTTGGAGATCGCGTTCTTCTGAACGGGTGCCTTGGAGTCGTCGTGGGGTTTTGTTGGAAGGATCGCGCATTGTTTTCTTGTTAGTTGTGGTTGGAGTTTTTGTAACCTTGGACATTATGATAGTCGTAGTTACGATGTATGATATTTTTACATATTGATATGCATAAATTTCTTTTTATTGTCGTAGATGGCTAAATCAGAAAGAGATATAACAGTCATAAGTGGTGGTCGAAGATCTACAAGCATGGGACGGATTAGGTGGAGTGTAGAGATGAGGTCCCACTCCAGTCGTAGCGACTATTCTTACATGCTCTTAGATAGGGTGGAGCATTGGATCGGGCCGGCCCGGACCCGATCCTGACGCGATCCGCAAAAGCTCGAGCCCGATCCGAACCTGATGTATAAATAGGTCGGGCCCGGACTCTCATATATCAAAATATCATGTTAGAACCAAATTAAGAGACATGGATTTATAGTCACAATACATCAAATATTTCCTTCATCCATGAATAATAATATTATATCATAACGATGCATCCAATATTCATGTGTTATGAATGGTTTATATCCATAACAATAAATTGGAATCAAAATGGGTGTGGGCTGAGCCTGACCCGAACTCGATCTTGGTCTAAATTTGAGCTCGATCACGCGGGCCTTGGATCGGGCTCGGGTCCTCAGTTTACTAAAAAAGTGGGCCTTGACTTGGACCAAGGCCCATGGAAAATTGACGGGCTCAAGTCGGGCTTTCTTGAGTTGGGCCGGGTCGAGCTCGATGTTCCACCTTACTCTTAGATTTGTTCTATTTGCACTCAAATTGCACTTGATTTTTTATTCACATCTTTTCGATTTTATAACAATTATTCTAAATTCTTTTATGCCATAATTCGAATAATTATTTCAGGAGAACTATGGGAATCATTTTTGGAAAATATCAAGTCATAAAAATATCAAAGTTCATGTTGGCAAAATCATTATGTTAAGAAATTATGAAAATATTATGCAAGGAAAATTATAAATAAAAAATCAAGTTAAGAAAACATCAAAAATAGTGTTAGGAAAATAAAAAAAACCTTTCAAACATTTTTGTTTCACGTTTTTTTTGTGAATGTTAGGAGAACTTCACAAATCAGGAAAAAATGTCTTAAAAACATTGAATCAAGAGTTTTCATTCTATAAAATCTTGAAAACTGTGTTAGGAAACATCAAAGATCATAAAAACATAAAAAATGAGTCTAGGAAAGTAATCAAAATATATGTTAGAGAATTGGGAAAACATCATGGTTGAAAATCATGAATAATAAATCCTGTAGGAAAACATTATTTTTGAAAATCATGAGTAACAAATCATGTTGGGAAAGCATCAAAAATCATATCAGGTAAACATCAATATAATTATTGAAAAATATTCTTTCATGTTTTTTAAAGTTAGAATAGCTTTGGAAACCATGTATCATGTTAGGAAAATCATAAAAAAATATGCCAGAAAATTAGGAGGATATATTGTTAGGAAAACCATGAACAATAAAAGATAAAAAATGTACTCAACCTTCTCCTACTATAAGTAGGGTCGGCTACATAGATTCTTGCTCAAATTCATATTGAAAGATTCAACTATTTTTCATCAACAACAAAAGATAAATGGAAAAAGTTACGTTAAGACGATCATTATGAAATATTTTAGCAAATTAGGAAAACATTGTGGTATGAAAACCATGTTAGAAAAACATAAAAATCATGTTAAAAACCCATTCAAAATTTCATGTTTCTTTGTGAATCTTAGAAAAACTTCGAAGACCATGTCAAGAAATTAAGAGATCATGAAAAAAATGATAAAAGTTTAGTAGACAAATAACAATACACAAAAGCCCATTACATCGGTTTATTAAGATAGAATGAAAATTATACAAAAATAGCTCAAAACTATTCCCTCAATTTATTAGCTTTGTAAATGACACTCAAAAATCTTTTAAAAACCTACAAAATCAGAATTTTTTTAATTCAACCATAAATTTATGTTTTTATATTGACTTAGCGATGGTAAAAAATGAATTTAGAAAAATGTTGCGGTATGTATACGAACGAGCTCTTCCAATATGTTATCAATATTTTTCAGAAGATGGACAGAGTTGTTGTTTTGATATATTGCATAATGAAGCTCATCTATAAGTAAAAACTAGTGAATACCCCATGCAAAGCACGGGGAGAATTTTTCACCGTTTTACCAATCACATCTAAAATAATCAAATTATTATTTATTGTAAAATCATTTAATAAAACTTTAGATAAATTACTATAATCACATTTCTATTTGTGAGAAAAAAATATACAACCATATCAATAGTCATATCTGCAAAAAAATAAATGCTTGTCATCTTATCCTTATATGTTGACACCAAAATAAACAATTCATCTACATCCATTTTATGCAAATAGGATAGCAGAGGAGTACGAATTATATCTGTATATTATTGACAGAAAAGGGAGGTTTCCATGTAGCAGACACCTGGTTGTTGCAAGTAGCATTCTCCCTCATTTTTTAAAAATTTTTCTGCGAATTTTCACCATGTATATTCATCTATATATCTCCCTTATATGTCATTCGAATTTCGTAAGAGACAGATACTCCTATGCTCTCCATCTAGAACATGTAATTTTAACGGTCTTAAATTTTGTTGTAATAGACATGTTCTGGGTAGAAGACATAGGAGTCTCTGTTTATGATGAAATGTAAATGACATATAAGAGGGATATATAGATGAATATAAATGATGAAATTTCACAAAAAAATATAAAAAAATTGGTGGAGAATGCTACATGCACCAGCCTTCATGTCCTCTATTATTGAACTCTACATATTTGTTAGTTTATATTAAAATCACCTTGGGAAAATAATTAAGTGTCGCATATATATATATATATATATCAAAGTAAAATGATAGATTAACTATCTTCGATTAATTCTGATACTATATTTGAAGAGGAAATTATACTCAACAAAGACAATATAAGAAGTTATTAATAGAAGTCTACGGATGATATAAAGTTTTGTTAGGGTGATTTATATCAATAGTATTCACTGAATAATAGTGTGGATACATTAACTGCATGAGAATGCATAATAAGAGTGAGATATCTATATTATAATACATATAGATATCCGAAAAAACTAAAGACTTGTATCATTATATGTTTTCCACGAAAGTCAAAAATTCATCCATATCCGCTTACAAACAAAAAAATATGGGTATATATTTGTATATGATATTCAAATATTGTGATATAAATTTAAAGCTTGCATATACATTATGAGAGAACGATGAGTAACCTATGTTGGGTCAACCTGGAAATCATATCTAGAAAATAAAATATACTCATATTTGGAAAGCATTTCTAGAAAAGAAAATATACTCAAGAACAACAACATTAAAAATCAGAAAGATAATTACATAGATGATGTAGAATTCTGCAAGGATAATGCATATCAATATCATTCACTGGATAAAGGTGTGGGGAATATAAATGATAATACGAGGGTATGAATTAATAAGTAAGGGCGAATTCGAGGCTCACTGGAGAAAGTTAATGCATGGTCGACATGTTTGTCGTTGGTTAATAGATAGTATATATACATTTGTCCACATATACATATTGTAAAAATGAGATTATAAAAGAAATTATCACCCCTTAGTTATGTGTCACGAATGAATTCTGGAAGTAAGAAAAGGACAACGACAACATGTTCAGATTTGTTGAAGACTTTTGCTACATATGGACATTCGTCACCTATTATACATGGATTCAGGTTTCAAGATAGGCATTTTTTTTCAAAATCGTATATGAGAGAAAAACTGTTCAAAGAGCAAGAAAATCAAAGGGAAATTGGTATGGTGCATTTTTAATTTACCATCTATTTTCTCTGTGATGTTACCATGTAAAGTCAATCGGAAAACAAAAGAAGTATAAAGGAATAAAGAATTTCCATAAAAGCTCTATTGTAATAGAATGTTTCACATATGATTACAAAAATAAACTAAAAAAATTTAAAATAATTAAAATAATCGTAAATAAATTCAAAAAACTTGCCAGAGGAAGATCATTCTATATGCATGCAACTTCTTTTCCTGTAAAAAAGCATGATAACGCCATAGTCAATTTCAATAAACCACAAAACATGCATCATTGAGTTTATATATTTATTTTTTAACACAAATTGGATTAATGTCCCCTATTTTTATATCAAAATTTGAATTCTTATAGAATTGTGTCAGATAAAGAATGATTTATCATGAACATTAATATTACTTTAGATAAAAAAATGGTGAATATGTCAGTCACTAATTGTCCCTCTACATAACAACACCAATTGTATTCTACATAACAAACATAATAGTATTGTCGAATGATAAGAGGTTATTTCCATAAATTAATGCAAAAAGATTGAATGATCTATCAGAAATCAAATAAATTTCCATTATAAGTAAGTTTTATTGAGAGTTTTGTATGTCAGAAGTTTTGTTCAGGTTAGACCTTGGTAACACTTCAAGCTTGATTCCTCCATGATTAACATTAGTGATAAATTTAGTTTAAAATGTTATGGAAACCACAATTTACTTGGAAAATATGTGCGGTGCAAAGTATTTGCATTGTACAGCTCGTTAATTTACATATCGAAATGCATATTCCCACCTTGTGTTCGGTAATTAAAAGGTGTTTTTTAGATAAAAATGGTGAATATACCAGAAGCAGATGTCAGTCACTAATTGTCCCTCTATTGTTCAGTAATTAATATGAGTTTTTTAGATAAAAAATGGTGAATATGCCAGAAACAGATGTCAGACACTAATTGTCCCTCTACATAACATACATAATAGTAAAAAACACGTCAAATTATTTATTTGCATGAGACTCAGGAAATTGGTATCATTCATTTTTAGTTTACCATCTGATAAATAAAGTATATTTTGATGCAACAATAGATAGATATGGTTCCTTCTTCCTGGAAGGTGCCTATTGCGGAAGCACCTCCCCGCTGATCAATGATGTCCTTCGTATAGCCGCTACATTCAGACATTCTGCTTGTGCTGCCTTCCTGCATGGAAATGCTGAGAACAAAAGCCTTGGAGAGAAAGAACGAAGGAGGATGAGAGAGAATCCAACTTTTGTGTAAGGGGAAGTGGCAGATATCGTGCATGGAGAACCAGGAATCGGACATGCATTAAACATCATGGCATGTAACATTGCCAAACATGTATCCTCCTCGAGCACGTGGCAGATGGGAAACAGTTGAATGGTCTCGTCTTTTGGTAAAAAGATACGTTAGATGTGGAAACACCCACAGGATATGGGGGTATTTTGGGGATTTTATTGGAAAAATGACTGGATAAGAATCAAGAAGGGCAATTTGGGAATTTTTTGGTAAAAAATTAATTGCCAAGGGGTCGGAAGCCCCTCCTTAATATATAGTAATGGAAGGGGTCGGATACGAAGGTGGAAGTAGTATATTTAACTGCATTATATGATGCATTATCTTTTAAGAGCTACTTGTAACTAAAGTTTATAGTATCAATCAAAGTTAAACTCTAAGTGTCCTACATATGGTGGAAGGTATAGTAATGCTACATCCATTGAATATGATAATAAGGGCTGGCTATCGAGCCCAACGAGCCGAGCCAGCTGAGCTCGAGCCGAGCCCCTTATTGAGCCCGAGCTCCTTATCGAGCCTGATCTGAGCTCGAGCCCAAGTTGAGCTCATTAAGGGAAATGGGTACTTTTTGATGGAAAAATATTTTGTACGGATTCAAACTCGAGACATGCTCTATCTAAGATTGTGTTCCTTACTAGTAGACCACTGTATAAGTTATGTATAGAATATTAATTATAATATATATTGTAACATTATATTTGCTTATAAAAAAGAAGAAAATACTAATTTTCTAATGCATGGGCGGGGGCAAATGTGTGGACGGGAATGGGATTCGAGAATTGGGTCATGACTCTCGTGGGAGGGTCAAAGATAATGGAGGGAAAATCGCAGAGGGCTACTTTTATTTTGTTTGTATTATATAATATATATATATATATTCCTTATCGAGCCCTTTATTTAGTTATCGAGTAGAGAGGGGCTCGGCTAGTGCTCGGCTCGTTAAGCTATCGATCCTAAAATTTTGGCTCGGACTCGACTCAATAGCCTAATGAGGCGGGCTCACGAGCCCTTATCGACCGAGCCTGAACATGGCTCATCGAGCCATGACTCAAAAGCCAACCCTAAAGAGTATATACCGGTCTTAAATGATGTTGATTTATTATCTTGCTACTTGTGGATTACAATTGTTATGCATCCAATTCCTATCTGACCATGTGCATGTAATCCAAATCTCGCCTCATCATCAAATTTTATTCCAGATGACAACAACAACAAAACCTTTTCCCACGTTAAGTAGGATAGGCTATAATGATTCTTTGCCTCCATTCGGATCTATCTCGAGTCATTCTCAGGCTTAGATCCAAAAAATTAAAATCCCTTCGTATAGTCTCATCCCAACACTTCTTGAGCCTTTGTCGTCTTTTCTTAGCCGGCTCAACATCCCAAAACTTGCATCTCCTAACTAGTGCATAAGCTGACCTCCTTTATAAATGGCCAAACATCTTACGTGGTATTCTCACATCTTATCCTCGATCGGAGCTACATCAACTTTCCTTCTGATGCATCATTCTGAATATGATCTTTATGTGTGTGTCGACACATTCACCTTAGTATTTTCATTCCTGCTATCGCCATTCTCAGTTTATGTCTATGATTCATAGGTCAACATTCAGATCCACCGAGCATGATAGGTCTCACAGGAACTTTGTAAAACTTTCTTTTGATTTTTAAAGGAATTTTCTTATCACAGTAAACATTAGAGGCTACTCTCTACTTTAATCAACTTGTATTTATTCTATTCTAATATCTCCATCAATTTCCCCTTCATGTTGAAAATAGATCCCAAGTATCTAAAAGAATCTCTTTTTTAAATGTTATCATCACCAATCTTCACATTGATTCCTTCACCGGTGCTTCCATCAAAAATGTACTTCATATATTCACTCTTAGCCCTACTTATACAAAATCCTTTAGTCTTCAATGTATGTCTCCAAATATCAAGCTTCTCATTTACTCCATCTCTAGTCTCATCAATCAACATAATATCATCACTGAAATCTATACTCCAAGGTATCTCATCCTTAATGTGACTCGTCAACTCGTCCATAATCAAAGTAAAAAGGAATGGACTCAAAGTTGAACCTTGATGTAGACCAATGCTGTTGTCAAAATAATCAATCTTCCCATACTGGATCCTTACACAAGATGAAACACTGTCATACGTATCCTTTATGAGGCTAATGTATAGCGCACGTACTTGTCTCTTCTTCAAAACTCTCCACAAAATTAGAAATGCCACGAATACAAAATATAATAATTTTGATCATTTTTAGGCTTAATGTTTGCTAACGAGTTCATCTTAGGTAAGATCCATTTTAGTTCATTCCTTCCATTTGCTATGATTTGACTTTTTTTTATATATTCCCATCTCATTTTGTTCTCAAGAAGATGAACAAGGAAATATTAGATATAAATGATGGGATGACTAAATTGTTGACGTTAGAAATATATGTACTGATCATGATGATGATGATATCGGTTATGGGACACCATTATGATTAATGAGGGCGAAGAACGGTAGAGAAGGTTAACATATCATGGGTTATCATTTCTTATGAAAAGATTCAACAATAGATTACTATGGAAATAATGATTATGATGAAGTAATAATAGAAGAACTTGCAAATATTTAGAATAAAGAAGATAGGACTGCAAAACATGAACGCTAGAAGATGGATTGGATGAACTTCCTCATTAGTCAGACAAGAGAAAATTAATAAAGGCTTATTTTTTTTGCTAGGGATGTCATTTAGGTATATATTCATTGGGTATCCGAGACAACCTGTCTATTTAAAGACTCGAAACCCATCTCATTTACTTTTAGACGGATTTGTGTTTTATATTTACCACTCATGCGGGTATGAGTTTGGGGTTTACTTTGTGGGTACATGAACCCGAACCTGCCTCAAACCCGAATAAAAAATATGTGTTGCATTTTAGTCGAACTCATCAAATCCAATTCATATCTTTAATAAGTATTGGTTTACATATATAAAAAATCTAACACAATTTTCTCCTCTCCATACATTTATTCATATTCAACTACCTTTACCTACGATTGTGTGCTAAGCATGGCCAAGCGAGGGCATTCATTATTTTGAAGCTTGGGCAAGCGAGCCCTTATTTGTTGTCAAGTTCCAAGCGCATTTCTGGCTCGACTAAGGAAAGATAGACTCGGCTCCACTAGTAGAAAAAAAGGTGTAAACTTAACCAAAAATAATAAAAATTACCAACCCAAAAGAGTGAAACACCTAATATATATACATATATATAGGTAAAATGAGGCTTTTACACACACACAAACATGCACACGCGATGGCCCTTCCAATGAGGTGCACCTTTCCATACACAAAGGAAAGCCATGCATATGGGCCGATGGAGATCTGATGGCTATGATTAAAACCACCAATAACTCACTAAGGGTGGTATTACTACTAACTATGTTACTAAAAAGAAAGAAAGAAAATGGCATTTGAAATTTAAAATAACATACTTTACAAATATAACTATCATTCCTAAATAGAATTTTCAAAAAAGATAATGTCGCTTTGAACATTAAATAATAGTAACGAGTTTTGGAGACGTGGCTGGAATATACAAAAAAAAGACTATTTACAAAAGACCTTTTTTTGAAGGAAGATAATTTTTCTGTATTGTGAAGATAACATCCCATTTCAATTACAATAAATTGAATTAAATTTGCAAAAAAATGTCTGAATGATACAAATATATGTCAAAGATTTACAAAACTTATGCTTTAACAAGTGCAAAACATGAGAAGAATTTTACAATTTCAAAAGTCAATTACAAAGCAAGTCTATTGATTACTAATTATGGTTCAATTGATACAACCTTAAATGTTATTTTACAGAAAAATTGCTAAAGGGGGATAAGGGAAGTAATTTTTTTGATATGTACATGAAACACGTCTTTAATAAGTGCGCTAAATTTTACATTTAACCCCTAATTATGCAAACATGTTATTAGAAATACATAATTTGATCTTGAAAGTGAAAAAGTATTAAAAAAGAAAGCATAATTTTACAAATATAAGAAAGCTATTTGGATTTAAAGGAGATATTTTACAAATGACAAGCTTATTCCAAACAGATAATGGGCTGGAAAATAAAAGGGAGATGGGCTACATTGTTCTAATGCATGAATTGAAAATATTAGAGAAATGCTATTTTTAGAAGGTTGATGAATAAAATTTTCCTTGTTCGAATTAGGTAAAAAGCCAAGAAACAATATAATCACTCGGTGAGATGGTCACTATAAGTTGAAATATAAATGATAAATTTACAAAAAAGTTGACCATTTTACAAAAGTATATTCTTTAAATACAATATTGATCAGTGGAGTAATTTATTACTTATAAAAGATATTAAAAAGCAAGCACAATTTTACAAATATCAGCAATCTAAATCGATTTAAAGTTTAAAGGAGATATTCTATAAAAAAACTTACTTATTCTGAACAGACGATGGACTGAAAAATAAACGGAGATGAGCTTCTTTTCAAGATTTATTGTTCTTTATAATACTTTTATATTATTCAATGGCAAAAGAATGATATATTGACGAGAAATATACAAAAGTTAGATACCTTTTACAAATACTTGGCTTAGAATTGCATATCTTGACTTTAAAAAGATAAAATTGGTAATTGCTAATCAAAATTTATATGGAGTATTTTACAAACATTACTGTTTAACATGAATTTACTAGGGATGAATTACAAATATTAGATTTATTCTGAATGGAAAATTTTATTGAGATATATATATATATATATATAAACACACGTTGAAATACTTGTTTTAGTACTTGAAAAAATAAGATCATCAATGATAAAAAAACAAGATAAATAATTTGAAATTATGAAAAAAATTATGAGATGCAAACAACATAACATCGATAAAAATATTGAAAATACTAATGCAATGATATTAATGAGAAACCACAATCTAAATTTACATGACTGTTCAAGGCCTATTCAGATTTGTGAACCCTACCATCTCATAAAGATTTATTCAATGCCATTGTCATGCATGAATTCACAGAACAAAACAGGCAAACGATGTAAATATTATTGGAGTGGTTTGCTAAGAAATAATTCAAGATAGCCACATAAATTGCAACATCTAGTGACAAGTTTGGATATCTACATTTAAAATTTTTGATCAAGCACCAAAGAAACAAATTTAAGAAAGAATCTATACCAGAAAAATAAGGAATCATCGCTTCTTAGCAGATAAGTTTTTTGTTCAATTAAAAATGAAGTCATGAATCGTTAATTGCTATTTACAAGATATCAAATAACATAGACATTACCTAAATTAATAACCTAATAGTAAAATCATTGAATTTAATTATAAAAATTCCTAAAGAAACCTCACATAATTATCAAATCCGTAAAACGGGAAAGCGAAAATAGAGGAGAAAAAGAAATAATTATCCTGATCCATGTCCTCGGTGACGGGTTGGGCGATGAAGGTGGTGATCTCGTCCGTGATGGAGTTGGGCTTGCCGAAGTGGAGGATCCGAGTGAAGCCCTCATGTCCGAGCCACCGAGCAGCTCTCAGAGTGTCTTGAACCAATAATACATGATCCGGCACCGCCATACATTGTAATCCATTTAAGAAGCCGTCATCGCCTCCACTGCTGGCATCCCCTCCCTTCCACGTTCCTTGGCATCCGGATGATGGGATCCACAACAAGAACATTCTGCCGGTGATCGCGTGAGGTGGAGAAAGAGTAGTCTGAATGAGGAGCACGATGAAGAGACAAGGATGTTGTACGAGGACGAGAGACTTGGGAGGCGATGATGAGGGTTTCCGGAGAGGACGGATAGGAGAGGTGGCGCGGATCCTCGAGCCTTTCAGGGCCACCTGGGTGAGGTTGTTATGGTAAAAAGGGGTTTTGGGGGCAAGGTGAAAATTACAAAATCAGAAGGTATCGTAAGCAGCATAATTACCGATCCAGTAATATGATTTAAATTGAAACATTCTTAAAATAGAAAACCAGGAGTGGTTTTGAGGGTGGGTATGCTGGTTTAACTACAGCCGTAGATCGTAAATAACGGTGGAGATGGATGGCTTTCTAGACATGCAGGAAAGGTTCATCTCATCTGAAGTTTTCCCGATATATATATATATATATATAGTATGTATATATATATGTACACACACACACACACACACACACACACATATATATATATATATATATATAGAGAGAGAGAGAGAGAGAGAGAGAGGTAAAGGAGGCTGCTCCTTGGGAGTAGCCAACGGGTTGCTCCCACCCCCATTTTCCCCCAAAAATTTTTATTTTTTTGAAAATACAAAATTTGTATATTCATCACTATATCCCTCTAACATTCTATTAAAATTTCGTCAAAAACAGAGACTCCTACAGCCTCCATCCAAACATGGTCGATTTAAAAAATCCTGCAACCGTTAAAAAATGACCTGGATGGAGGGCTTAGGAGTATCTGTTTCTGACGAAATTTTAGTAGATTGTTAGAGGGATATAGTGATGAATATACAAATTTTGTATTTTCAAAAAAAATAAAAAATGAGGGAAAAATATGGGTGGGAGTAGCCCCGTTGGCTACTCCCAGGGAACATACTCCTTTTTCCCATGGGGCTGCCCCCTAAGGGGAGCTAACTTGGCTCCTCCGGCCCATTTTGCCTGTTTTTTTGATTTTTTTTTCTGAAAATTGCTTCCGTGGATTTTCATCAATATACCTCTATATTATGTCATTCAAATTTCGTGTGAAACAGAGATTCCTACCTCCATTCAGACGGGGTTGTTTTTAGCAATTCTGTTACTGTTAAAAAAAGACCAAATGGAGGTCGTAGGAGTCTCTGTTTCGCATGAAATTTGAATGATATAATATAGGGATATAGCGATAAAATTATACGGAAGAAATTTTCAAAAAAAAGGACAAAATTAATGGGGCAGGGGGAGCCAACTTAGCTCCCCTCAGATGACAACCCCATTTAACCACACACACACATAGGAGAAACTTCAAATGAGGTGGGCTCTCACCACTTTTGTGGCCTCCTCCTCATCCGTTTGATTTCAATCTTATGGCTATAATTAAAGGCATATAACTAATTCTAATTTTATTGGCTAAAAACCTATTTTGATCTTTTTTACACTTTCCAATTTTAATGCCCAACGTCCCTATAGTTTAGGAAATCCCATTGCATTCCTCTCTCCCCCAACTCTCTATATATTTGGTGCTAAACCCCTAATCAAGGCCAATCCTGCTCCGCCGCTCTCTCTCCTTCGTCGATTGTTCCCTCGCCTCCAACATCACCTTCTTCTTCCTCCATTATTGTTGCCGTCAACCTCATCGTGGTGTTCTTTGAGGTGGAGCAGACGATGATAAAGCTCTGCTTCCTCGCTCGTTGCCACGCCATCCTCTTCTTCCTCTGTCGTTGTTGTCGGCAGCCCCCTCATGGAGTTCTTTAAGGCGGAGCGGAAGGTCGATGACGAGAATCGGTAGATGCTCCAGTTCTTAAACCTATGCTTCCCCAATCACAAAGGAAGTTCACGAGGCTGTCATGAATTAGTCACCAGAATGGAGTAAGGATTGCGATCGGTTGCGCCAGATCTACCTCGGAAGAATCTCGCAAGACAACTCGATCTCACGGTGCTCCTCCGTGTTTCTCAATTAGAGAGGTGGAGGTTGCAGCAAACCGTCGTATTCACGAGAGTATTTTCCCAGAATGGAGAGAGAAAGCAAATTATCTCCCATTCTGGGTACGGAAGGAAAATTATTCCCGGACTGGGTATATATCGGCAAATGGTTTGCCGCTCGCCCATGTGGCGCGGCAAACCATTTGCCGCGCTTACGTGGAAGGAGCGGCGAACCGTTTGCCGTGCTCAGTGGCACGGTCAGCGAGGCGCGCGGTCTTCGGCGCAGACGGGGCGCAGACGACGGGACCGCGCGCCAGAAGCGGTCGGCGACCCGCCCTGCACGGCAAATGGTTTACCGTGCAGCGGCAAACCATTTGCCGCTGGGCAGCATATAAATACCCCGCCCGAGCCCCCCATTCCCCTCACGCATTCTCTCATTCAATCTCTCATTCCCTCCCCCCATTTGAAGGTCTTCCCACTTCTCCTCCCTTCTAAGGTATGGTTTTTTTTTAATTTTAAGTTCTATAATTCTTAAGTAGAAATTGTAGATGTCTTTTATTTAAGTAGAAAATTATTTAGTTGTCATGAAATTGTTTTATTCCTTAAAATGAAGTTGTAAATTAGTTGTTTAGTTGTTAATAATTGTTGTCCTTAAGTAGTTGTTATTTTTTTCGAAATAAGTATAATTAGGAAGTTATTTAGTTCTTGATAGTTATAGTATTCCATTTAACGCTGAGATTAGGTTAGAAATATATAATCGATGACATACATGCCCACATGCCCACATGATATTATTAGGAAAATCAGAGTCATATTAAAATGGCATACAATCCCCCCATGACACACACTAATATTACTAATTAATCTAGGAATAAATTTAATTACGGTAACGGTTACATTAAATAAGGAATTAATTGAAAACCTCTGCAGAAAAATAGTTCAGTAATCAATAAATATAAAAAATTCTAGAGGTCATTAATTACAGTAAGCCATGGTAATTATAAATATATTGTAGAGGCCATTAATTAAAGAAAATAATTATGTTGAAATTTAACCAATCACTAAATAATTAATAATTAATTATAAATATCATAATTAAGATTAATTTAATAAGAATAATATATTAAATCTTAATAGTACTTATAAACTATCATTAAGTTAATGTTGACCACAATTAAATACGAATTAAGATTATCCTAACATTAATTAATGACTTATAAATTAATAGAAAATTATTTTAATAATCAATAACTACAAATGCATTAGAGAGGTCATTAAGTACAGTAATTACAGTAGTAATTATAAATAAATTAAAGACTAATTAATGTATAATTAATGTATATATCATAACTTAATTACGATTTAAATATCCTAAATTACTTAAGGTCATAAATAATTACTAAATCTTAATATTAGTTCTAAAATGTCATTAAATTAATGTATACCACAATTAATTTCGATTATAAATTATCCAAACATTAATTAGGAATCTTAAATAAATTACTTATGTATAAAATGAAATTTAAAATAATTATTTATTAATTAATTAAAAATACCATAAATTAGTATTTAAATACTAATTATTTAAAAATTAGTTATAAAATAGTAGAGTAATTTAAATGACCTTAACTTTTGGTTGTCTATAGGAAATGGGTGACGTAGCCGCACTTTATGTATTCTGGGGCGGACGAGTTACAAACATAGATTCTGAGATCAGTTATGAAGGAGGTGAGAGTGATATGATGGGAGTGCCTGTATCATGTAGCTATAATGATTTATTAGCTTACATATACAGTCTTACGGGCTATACTCCGGACTTGTTCGAGATTACTGTGACGTGCAAGTGGCCCACAAATGCAAATTCCTTCCGTCCAATCGTAATTGGATCGGATAAAATAATGAAGTTGATGTTGCAAGTGAGTCGACAAATGGGGATGATGGAAATATTCATTGAGGCTGTAGAAATTTCTTCACACCAACGGGACGTGGCATCATCATCTATGCAAGGATTGGACCTTAACATATCTCTTTACGATGGATTCGAGGAAGAGGATGCCGCTCAATACAACGAACAGAATGAAGTTGAGGACGAGGGGGAAGAGGAAGACGACGATGAAGACGATGAGGATGAAGAGCAGTCTAGGACCAGAACTACTCGACGAGAGGGAGTGTTGACCGATCATGGTCAAGAGTCCCTTCTTCATTCGATACATCAGGAACCTATTTTCGATCCACCGGTACACTATGGTATGGATTTAGACACGATGGAGGATCTTCCAGACTTCTTCGGGTTCGATGATTGGATCTTCGGCACATTTGCAGAGGAGATGCCATTTCTAAATGAAGTTGCGGAGCCAACATCCGAGGGCGCATCCGGTAAAGATTATTGGCTGAATCGTGCGTTCGACTCGAAGACTTCCTTAGTGGACGAGTTAAGCACTTGGAGCATGACAAAGCACGTCCAGTTCAAGGTGGACGCCTCGAAGAGCTCCCAGTATACCGCACGTTGCATCTTCAAAGATTGCGGATGGAGGTTGCATGCGTCATACAATAGTCAACGAGACAATTGGGTTGTGCGTAGTTATCGTGCGGAACACACTTGTCGCAATGCAATATTACTCGTTGACAATCGAACATGCACTGCGAAATTTGTTGGAAGATTTATTCTTGCCACTCTACGGTCTAACTTAACACTTACGCCAAGCGTCATCCAGTCACTTGTCCAAGACAGATACAAAGTGCACATATCTTATAAGAAGGCATGGAATGGGAGGCGACGAGCAATGGAGAAGATTTTTGGAGATGCTGTTGGCTCATATGCCGACATCCGACGATTCATGTGGTTGATGAGGCACTGCAATCCTGGTTCCTTTTATGAGTTCGAACATCAGCCGGCTATTGATCTCAAAACTGGGGCTCCTGTAGAAGGCAGAAATGCCTTCTTTCGTTTGTTCTGGGCTTTCGCTCCGTCAATACAAGGTTTCGCACACTGTCGGCCTGTACTGAGTATTGATGCCGCGCATTTATGGGGAAAATATAAAGGACACATCTTAGCAGCTACATCCGTCGATGCAAACAGGCACCTCTTCCCAATTGCAAACGACCAAGAAGACGACGCCTCCGAGGTAGCATGGACGAGATGGGAAAAGTACAAGTAAGGTGCAGTCAATGTAAAGAGCACGGTCACAACAAGACAACGTGTGACCGACGTCACCGTTAGTTTCTATGTAATTTTTTTTGTAAATAATTGTAAACTCTTTCTTAAGTAATGCACCCTTTTTATGTTGTCATAAGCAGTATTTGGAATTTACAAAATAATTTCCTTCGTATCATAAAGTGATATACTTTTCTAGCGTAGCAATGGAGGAATTTGCAGGACCTGCCGATGCTTCTGTACTTACTAGGCAGAGGGAACATCTCTCTGGTCGACTACTCACAGATAGTGATACGGTTAGTATAAATATAAGCATTGCCTTTCAAGTTAGTTCAATATAATCGATGATTTCCTTTACTCAGGCACATCGCTTTGTCGAACATGGTCGGACCCTTAATCGGATACTGGAGGAGCCACGCAGCGATGCCGTAAATCGGCAGCTTCAGATCGCTGGATTCCATTGCATTCGAACCTGAGACGAGCCACCATTGATCAGGCCCTTATGAAGGCACTCGCTGAGAGATGGCGGCCAGAGACTCATACTTTCCACCTTCGACAGGGCGAGGCATCCGTCACCTTGAAGGATGTTTCCATTCTCACAGGTCTGAGAGTGGAATCGTTTCCCATCACCGGTTTGGAAGAACACGCTCAGCTGGATTGGGGTGAATACTGCGCGCAACTATTCGGAACCAATCCTGAGGATAGCGAGGACCAGGAACTAGTGGGGGGGAAGCTTAGGCTAACGTGGATAGCCAAGACTCTTCTAACCTCCACTGCTCTACAGTCGACGGATCCCGTTCGAGCTGTGCAAGTTGCCCGTGCATTGATTCTATTTCAAATTGGCACAAGCTTGTTGCCAGATGCTAGCGCGGACAAGGTGCATCTACGCCACCTTCTACTCTTGGAGGACTGATAGACGCGCCTGACCACTCGGGTATAAGGTACAGAAATAGGGTCATTGCGACCCAAGCGATCAGGCTCAGTCAATCAAGAAAAATGATCGAACCACTAATAGCAATAAAATCAATCGAAGCGAGGAAGTGGTCCTGCTATATGTTTAACCTGGTATAGCACCCAGGGTCGAACTCAAGGAGCACGGATTGGCCGAGAGGCCTACGAAGTAGTCAAAAATGAATAAAATAAAAGACAAAATAATTTTTTAGTGGTTTTTAATTGTTTTTAAATTTTTTTGGATTTTTAATATGTGAAGAAAATAGAAAAGCAAAAGCAAGCACACTTCAACAATTTATTTAATGCATTAAAAAGCAAGCAAAAATTCAGACAAAAATATTTTTGTGTGTTTTATATCTTTTTTATGTTTTTGATGAATTTTTGGGATTTTTCTGATATTTATTTTAATTTCTAAAAATCAAACAGTAAGAAAACCAAGGGGTACTGTCCAGCCAAGCCTAAAGTCCCTAAATAAAATACCTAAGGACCTTAAAAAGACCTGGAGGTAATTTTCCTGTAAAATAGGAAAAACAAGGAAAATTTGAGTACCAAAATTATTGTTTTTGGGTTTTTAAGTTATTTAATAGAATTTTTATGGGTTTTTGAGAGTTTTTAAATTTTTATGGTTTTTAAGCAGTGAAAAATAGCCAAAATTGGCTAGAAAATCAAGGAACACAAAATAAACAGTACCTAATTTTTAGAGAATTTTTAGGGGGGTTTTTATATTTTTTTGTGATTTTTCGAGTTAAACAGTGCCAAAAATAGAGGTTTTTGAATTTTAAAATAGCAAACAAGATCAAAAATATCCTCAAAAATCTACAAAAATCCTACACCATGGCAGGAGCCATGTGTCAAATTTTTGTTGGATTTGGAGGTGATATGATATTTTATTCAAAAATGACAAGAGGGCACTGTGCACAGGGACCAAAGTGCAAATACCCAAAATTCTGGCGGTCCTAGTGCAAAATACCCAGCAAAACACGCGCCACGCGCATGCCTGGGGCACTCAGGGACCCAAATGTGATAAAAATAAGTCCCGAGGACTTATTGGTAACAAGTACCAAAAGTCCAGGGGCTTATCTGCAAAATACCCAAAATATAACGCACATGTAGAAATAAATCACGCACAAGGGTATAAATGCAAATAGAATAAAACCTTCATTCATTCAAGAACAACCAGAACTACAGGGGTCTCTAATGCAAATAACCCAGATAAACACGTGACGAAGCACGTGGCATACAACGCACAGGGGTATAAATGCAAACAAACTAAAGTGCGAGGTCCAATGTGCAAATATCCCAAAAACTAAACAACTGCATTCTATATTTACAGGACTAAATAATAAGAACTAAAAACAGAGGGGCCTAAGGACAATTACCCCTTATTTAAGATCCAAGGGCGGAGCGTGCGCCACGTGTAGATCCGACGGTGGAGAGGCGGAGGCGCCTCACTCCTGTAACCCTTGGCGTGATCGGATGGCTGAGACGAAGACACGTGGAGGATCTGACGGTGACTGCTCAACTGCGCCTCATCTCAAGATCAAATGGTCTGGATCAACTCCTCCTTTGATCGTGCGGTGCCTGACGCTCCTGGAACGGATGGCTCAGATTGAAACTGGAGCTGGAGGGCGATCGAACGGTGCCTGAAGGTCGAGGAAGAACAGGTGGCCGGCGAAGTTCGCCGGCCCAGTACGTGCGCTCCTGACCTCCTCTGCTGCCTCCGGAGATCGGAGAAGGTGCGCGATGAAGCTCCGCAGCTGATGGTGGTCTCCGATGGCCCAGCCGAGCCCTAGAGGTTCCCGGCAAGGACGGCGGAGAAGAGCTCCTGGCCTGGAAGACCCGAGCCTTCAGATGGGCTCGCGTTGACCTGCAAATGGAACCAGGAGATTCGCGGGTCGAGGGCAAAGTGCCTCGACCCGGTTAGGCGTCGTGGAGGTGGTGTGTGCGTCGGTGCGGGCGAACCCCGGCGAAGCGACGACGAGGGGATTCGAATCCCAGCTCCTGTGCGAGCTGGGTTGAATGGAGGGGCGGAGAAGGTGCGCGGAGGGAAGGCGGAGATGGATATGGATTCCGATGATCAAATGGGTACGCGAGGTGGTCGGAATCGGCGAAGAACGGGGACGGAGCGATTTGGGGGAAACGGGAAATTAGACTAAATACGGAAGCTAAGGAATTACCTAGGCAGTCGAGGAGACTATGCTGGAGCTGAGGTAGCTCCTGGTCGTGGCCTCAAGGGTTGTCTCGGCCCGAGGCTCGAGCTCCTGCTCTGGGCGGAGCACGGCGGTGCTGACTCGGCGGATCAGTGGTATCCGGCCCCTCTCCTCGCTGCGACGGCACCTGGAGCGAGCTGTCACTCACGCTCGGGCACTGGAGCTCACTGGGGGTGGAACGGATTAGCCAAAGATGCGATTGAAGGTGGCGGAGCTCGGCTTTATACGTGTGTGCAGACCCGACTAGGGCTGGTCGGGTAGGGTCACGGTGGCGCGCGGACCCCGAGGTCGATGCCCGGCGAGGGTGTCGGATGTGAGAGGTGTCAAACGGAGCCGGGGTTTAGGTGTTAGGCAATCGGGTCGAGCGGGTATAAATCCGAGAATAAAGTCTGGTGCTCGAGTCCGCGAAGAATGGTCCTGGGGGAGGGGGTCAGTTGACCGGGCGGTCAACATCCCCAGGACCCAATGAAATCAGGCCACATGACAGGATCTTAAGGTGACAAATACACCTATCTAGGGGCCGAATCAGCAAAAACCCAAAACATGAAATATTTTTATTTTATTTTTTTTCTATTTTTTGGTGATTTTTAATTAATTTTTGGTGAAACATCCGTAATTTATACGTAGCTATCAGTAACACTTGACGTATTGCAAGTAACTAAATAGACTTGTATCAGTAATTTATATGTAGCTATCAATAACACTTGACATATTGCAAGTAACTAAATAGACTTACATCAGTAATTTATACGTAGCTATCCGTAACACTTGACGTATTGCAAGTAACTAAATAGACTTACATAAGTAATTTATACGTAGCTATCAGTAACACTTGACGTATTGCAAGTAACTAAATAGACTACATCAGTAATTTATACGTAGCTATCAGTAACACTTGACGTATTGCAAGTAACTAAATAGACTTACATCAGTAATTTATACGTAGCTATCAGTAACACTTGAAGTATTGTAATTAACTAAATAGACTACATCAATAATTTATACGTAGCTATCAGTAACACTTGACATATTGCAAGTAACTAAATAGACTTACATCAGTAATTTATACATAGCTATCAGTAACACTTGACGTATTGCAAGTAACTAAATAGACTACATCAGTAAAGAATGCGGGGATGGACATTAGTAACAATCAAAATGAGTACAGTAAAATGGATAATTTTAGTAAGTACTTCTTGTATGGACATTAGTAATTTACATACTTAATTACTGATGTCAGAACAATAATTACTTGAGAACTGAATATGTATTACTTGAGTAACATGAATGAATTACTGATCTCAATACAATGTAATATTACAGATGTAAATTACTGACAACCGTTTCAATATTACTGATCTCGCAACACATAATTACTTACATACAATATATACATTACTGGTCAAATGTACAATGACTATTTATTCGAAACGAAATTAAGGATTTGAATTTATCTTTCCAAAACCGTCTTCCTTTTTTTAAGAACTCGGTATAATTGGAAATAGAAAAGGCTCAAACATATTAATATCCTTCCAAAACCGTGTCCCTCGAAATAGGAAACCATTCAAATGAAAATACACGTGGCGAACCCACGTTTGGTGCTAAAAAAACTCAAATGGGCACAGTGCTCTCTGGATATACCCTCTATAATATATATATATATATATATATATATATATATATATATATATATATAATATAGGATTTTTATCCAGAGAGCACTGTGCCCATTTGGTACGAGATGAGCCTCTAATTCCAGCCGTGAGATTTGTATCTCTCAATCCCTTAAAAATAGGAACCGTAACTAAAATGCAAGGAAAGCTAATTGGGAATATTTAACAATTCTATAATTAGTATACGTTTATGGAAACCTCTCGTTGAGAGATCAACGAGAGGAGATTCATCTGGCATTTTTTGATCTAGCGATTTGCAAAGTGAGTCGATCAATCGTGGAAACAGAGGGAAACGTTTTTATCTATTACAAGGGTATGTATTTCGATTAGATTTTTATTTTTCGTATTTGATTTGAATCTGATAGTATGTAGAAAGAATTGATTTTTTGGTCATTTTGATTTGAATCTGACTAATTATAGACCAGATTTTGATTTTTTTGTTATGTTTCTGGATCATGAGAAAGTGTGATTTGCAAAGATGAATTACGGTGTATGATTTCTCTTTGGATTTCAATTTCAAATGAGATGGATGACTTGCGATTGAGTTTGTATCATGAAATCTCAGAAGGAATGATGATCAATGATTTGTGTTTGTATATTGAGATTTAATCTTAGAACGTTTAAAAAAATTGTAAGGATACTGATATTGTATCAAAAGTTACTAGAGTAATTTACTTATTAGATATTTTATGTTACTAATGCTAACACAATTGTTACTTTTTATATAACAAACGTTACTAACAATTCATTACAAGATACTTGTCATTGAATGATTCTTACTGAAGCAAGTATATTGCTGAGTTGCTAACAAGTCATTACTTGTTACTTGTCATATAACAAATATTACTAACAATTCGTTACAAGTTACTTGTCATTGAATGATTCTTACTGAAGAAAGTATATTGCTGAGTAACTAATAATTCATTACAAGTTACTTGTCATATAACAAATGTTACTAACAATTCATTACAAGTTACTTGTCATTAAATGATTCTTACTGAAGAAAGTATATTGCTGAGTTAATAACAATTCATTACAAGTTACTTGTCCATATAACAAATGTTACTAACAATTCATTACATTTACTTGTCATTGAATGATTCTTACTGAAGAGAGTATATTGCTGAGTTACTTTCTTTATACAATTCTTACTATTCACGGATATAATTTACTTATTGTTTCTTGCAGAACAATGCTACAATTTGGTGTCTTGAAGAAGCTGTTGTTATGTCGAGGAGCGAGAGCAAGACAACATCATCTAAATGAACTAGAAGACAAGTTGGAAATTTGAATGTTCACCATATAACTTTAATTAAGTAATTTATGTGTGACTTTCAGTAATTTTGACGTATTACAAGTAATTAAAGAGGCTACATAAGTAAAGAAGGTGTGATTCGATCAGTATGTCAAAACAAAGAATAAAACAAGTAAGATCTATAGAAGCATCAGTAACTTGTTATAAATTGTAGGTAAAAGAAGGTTATGGAATAAGTAAGTTGGAATAAGTATAAAAAACCACGTAACCAGTAAATTATGTATTGCTATCAGTAACACTCAATACATTATAAGTAATTAAAAATGTTATATAAGTAAATAAGATGTGCTTCAGTAAGACTCAAAGTATTAAATAACTATAACATTAGTAACAATCAAAATGACTTCAGTAAAATGGACATTTGTAATCAGTACTTATTGTATGTACATTAGTAATTCACATACTTAATTACTGATCTCACAACAATAGTTACTTGAGAAATGAATATGTATTAGTTGAGTAACATGGATGAATTACTGATCTCTGTACAATGTAATATTACAAATGTAAAATAACTATAAATTTAGTAACATTCATAATGCGTTCAGTAATATGCATATGTGTAATCGGTAATTATTGTATGGACATTAGTAACTGACGTAATGAATAATTATAATCATATGCCTTTTCTAATCTATACGTGGAATGATCATTCCATAAATAGACTGTATGCCGGTAATAATTAAAATGTGTATTTTTTTATCTTACTAAAACCGACCACCTATTTTTATGGAAATGATTTAACTCGAATTCCTATTATGTTAATAATGCAAAGCACATTGCTATTACCAAAATCGTCCCCTTCCAAATAAAACCAACACATACACGTGGCGAGCCGACATTTGATGCTCAAAAAACCCCAAATGGGCACTGTGCTCTCTGGATAAGCCCTATATATATGTATATATATATGTATATATGTATATGTATATATGTATATGTGTGTGTGTGTGTGTCTATATATATATATATATATATATATATATATATATATATATATATATATATGAGAAAAGGGATCCTACACCCGGGGGTGTAGGTAACTACCTACACCCGGGCCATTTTTTCATGAATTTTTTTGTTTTTTTTTGAAATGAAAACTTGGGGTAATTAGATCACTATATATCACCATGGTGTCATTCCAATTTCAAGTTAATTTAAGACTTCTATCATCTCGATCAAGATCATCAAATTTTAGCGGTCTGGAATTGCTGAAAATGACACATTCTAGATGAACATGTTAGGAATGTTATTTTTGCATGAAAATTGAAACACATATTTCCCTTAATATATTAAGTAAATCCCCCAAAGATTTTTTCGAAAAAATAAAAAATAATGAGAAAAAAGGTCGGGTGCAGGGAGTTACCTACACTCTCAGGTGCATGCTCCCGGCTCCCTATATATAGGGAAAAGGGAAGCTACACCGGGGGGTGCAGCCAACTAGCTACAGCCGGCTATTTTTCTCATTGATTTTTGATTTTTTTGAAAGAAACTTATAGGAGATTTACTTAATTTATTGTGTGGAATATGTGTTTCAAATTTCATGCAAAACAAACACTCCTAACAAGTCCATCTAGATATGGTCAATTTCAATAATTCTGAGACCGTTAAACTGTGATAGCCTTGATGGAGATGATTGAAGTGTCGAATTTAGTTGAAATTGGTATGACATCATGGTGATATATAGTAATTTAAATCCTTATAGGCTTCATTTCAAAAACACAAAAGATCAATAAAAAAAATGCCCTGGTGCAGCTAGTTAGCTACACCCCCAGGTGCAGTTTCCCCAGTCCCTATATATATATATATATATATATATATATATATATATATATATATATATGGGAAAAGGGAAGCTACACCGGGGGGTGCAGCCAACTAGCTTCCCCCGGGTATTTTTCTCATTGATTTTTGATTTTTTTGAAGGAAACTTATGGGGGATTTACTTAGTTTATTGTGTGGATTATGTGTTTCAAATTTCGTGCAAAACAAACACTCCTAGCACCCCCCGCCGCCTGCACGCACCCAACCCCCTTCCCCTCGGCCCCAACCCCCGACCCCTGTCCTGCACCCAACCCCACTCCCCTGACCCCTGTCCCGCACCCCCCACCATGAGCTTCCGTACCCTCCTCCCTCGACCCATGTCCAGCAACCCCCGAACTTCCGCACCCCCAGCTTCCCGCACCCAACCCCTCCCCCGACCCCTGTCTCGCACCCCCCGAGCTTCCCGTACCCACCCCCTCCCCCGGTCCCAGGCCTGCCCCCTCCCCCCAGCTTCTGCACCCCCTCCCCTGGCCCCTGGCCCGCACCCCTGCCGCCTGCACGCCACGCCGCAGCCGCGGACCTCCCCCGACCCCCGCCCCAGCCCACACCTCCTCCCGCAACACCTCCCCCAACCCTATAACTTCCACTTTTTTTCGAATAATACCGCCATGTATATTCATCTATATATCCCTCCTATATGTCATTCCAATTTCGTCAGAAACAGAGACTCCTACGTCTTCCATCTAGAACATGTAATTTTAACGGTCTTAGAATTGCTGCAAACGACTAGTTCTAGATGGAGGGCGTAGGAGTCTCTATTTCTGACGAAATTGAAATGACATATAAGAGGGATATATAGATGAAAATACATGACGGTATTTTTCGAAAAAATAAAAAGTGGAAGTTATAGGCCCGGGTTCATGTAAAATTACTTGCACTCGGGTGCATACTCCCTATCCTCTCTCTCTCTCTCTCTGTCTCTCTCTCTCTCTCTCTATATATATATATATATAGGGTAAAATGGGGCTCCTCCTTGGGAGTTGCCAACTTGGCTACTCCCCACCCCTATTTTTCCCACATTTTTTATTTCTTTGGAAAATAAAAATTTGTATATTCATCACTATATCCCTCTAACATTCTATTAAAATTTCGTCAGAAACATAGACTCCTAGGCCCTCCATCCAGACGTTATTTTTTTAACGGTCGCAGGATTTTTTAAATCGATCCTGTTTGGATGGAGGCCGTACGAGTCTCTGTTTCTGACGAAATTTTAATAGAATGTTAGAAGGATATAATGATGAATTTACAAATTTTTATTTTCTAAAGAAATAAAAAAAATCAGTGAAAAATAGGGGTGGGAGTAGCCAAGTTGGCTACTCCCAGGGGGCAGCCCCATTTAACCCATATATATGGGGTTAATGGGGCTACCCCCTCGGGGTAGCCAACATGGTTGCCCCACTCTATTTTTCGTAATTTTTTTTATTTTTTTGAAAAAATATCACCATGTATATTCATCCCTATGTCCCTTCTATATGTCATTCGAATTTCGTCAGAAATAGAGACTCATACGGCCTCCATCCAGACAGGGTAGATTTAAAAAATCCTGCGACCGTTAAAAAAAGACGTTTAGATGGAGGCCGTAGGAGTCTCTGTTTCTGACGAAATTCGAATGACATATAGGAAAGATATAGGGATGAATATACATGGTGATATTATTTAAAAAATAAAAAAATTTTCGAAAAATGGGGTGGGGGCAGCCATGTTGGCTATCCCTAGGGGCATCCCCATTTTCCCTATATATATATATATGGAAAAGGGAATATGCACCAAGGTGCATGTAATTTTTGCACTGGGGTTTATATCTCCCATTTTTCTTACTTTTTTTGAAAAATATCACAATGTCATCCCTATATCCCTCCTATATGTCATTATATTTTCGTCAAAAACAGAGACTCCTTTGCCTTCCATCTAGAACAGGTAATTTTAACGGTCTTAAAATTGCTGTAATCGACCTATTCTAGATGGAGGGCATATGAGTCTCTATTTTTGATGAAATTCGAGTAGTATAATGGAGGGATATATAGATGAATATACATGGTGATATTTTCCAAAAAGGTAGAAAAACGTGGAAGATGTAGGCTTCGGTGCATGTAAAATTACATGCACCTGGGTGCATGCTCCCCAACCTCATATATATATATATTATATATATATATATATATATATATATATATATATATATGGAGCTGCCCCCATGGGGGAGCTAACTTGGCTCCCCCGCCCCATTTCGCCCTGGTTTTTTTTTTTTTTTGAATTTTCTTCCGTGGATTTTTATCATTATATTCCTATATTATGACATTAAAATTTTGTGCTAACAGAGACTCCTACGGCCTCCATCTAACGAGGTTCGTTTTTAGTAATTCTGTTACCGTTAGAAAATGACTGTCTGGATGGAGGTCCTAGGGGTCTGTTTCGGACGAAATTTTAATGACATAATATAGGGATATAGTGATGAAATTCCACGGAAGAAATTTTCAAAAAAAAAAGAACCGAGTGAAATGGGACGAGGGGAGCCAAGTTAGCTCCTCCTTGGGGGCAGCCCCATTTGACCATATATATATATATATAGGATTTTTATCCGGAGAGCACTGTGCCCATTTGGTACGAGATGAGCCTCTAATTCCAACCGCGAGATTCGTATCTCTCAATCCCTTAAAAATAGGAACCATAACTAAAATGGAAGGAAAGCTAATTGGAAATATTTAACAATTCTATAATTAGTATACGTTTATGGAAACCTCTCGTTGAGAGATCAACGAGAGGAGATTCATCTGGCATTTTTTGATCTAGCGATTTGCAAAGTGAGTCGATCAATCGTGGAAACAGAGGGAAACGTTTTTATCTATTGCAAGGTTATGTATTTCGATTAGATTTTTATTTTTCATATTTTGATTTGAATATGATAGTATGTATAAAGAATTGATTTTTTTGTTCATTTTGATTTGAATCTGGCTGATTATAGATCAGATTTTGATTTTTTTGTTATGTTTCTGGATCATGAGAAAATGTGATTTGCAAAGATGAATTGCGATGTATGATTTCTCTTTGGATTTCAATTTCAAATGAGATGGATGACTTGCGATTGAGTTTGTATCATGAAATCTCAGAAGGAATGATGATCAATGATTTGCGTTTGTATATTGAGATTTAATCTTAGAACGTTTACAAAAAATCGTAAGGATACTGATATTGTATAAAAAGTTACTGGAGTAATTTACTTATTAGATATTTTATGTTACTAATGCTAACACAATTGTTACTTGTTATATAACAAACATTACTAACAATTCATTACAAGTTACTCGTCATTGAATGAACAAGTTACTTGTCATTGAATGATTCTTACTGAAGCAAGTATATTGCTGAGTTACTGATGAGCCGGTGAATTCACGAATGAACTAAGGTGAATAAAATCTAGCGAAGGTCGTTGCGACCTTAGTTACTCGAAACTCAGCTCAATCAAGAAAAATAAGGATCAGACCACCAAAACAGGATAAAAATCAAATAAAGTCAATAGTGGCCCTGGCTATTGGATTAGCCTGATATAGCTATCAGGGTCGGACTCAGGGAGCACGTAATGGCCTTGCTGCCTACGACGTAGTCGAAAGTGAAAATAAACAAGAGAAAATGATTTTCGGTGGGTTTTTAAGATTTTTATATTCTTTTGGATTTTTAATTAATAAAGAAAATAGGGAAAGCAAGGAAACAAGCAACTTCACACAATTATTGAACTACTCAAAGTTCATCCAAAAATTCAAACAAAAATGTTTTTATATTTTTTTATATTTTTTTATGTTTTTAGTTAATTTTTGTGATTTTTCTGATTTTTAGGTAATTTTATAAAAATCAAACAAGACAGAAAATGCAAGACACTGTCCAGTTAGGATTCTACAACCATTTATAAATAATAAATGGTTGTTTCAAGGCTGGAGGTTAATTTTCCTGTAAAGTATGAAATATAAGGAAAAATTGGGCACTGGATTTATTGTTTTTGGATTTTTCTTTTAATTATTAGAATTTTTATGGGTTTTTAAGGGTTTTACAATTTTTATAGTTTTTATAAGTCCAAAAATGACCAAAATTGGTCAGAAAATCAAACACAGCAAGACACACAATAAATAATTTTTTTTGTAATTTTTGAAGGTGTTTTAATATTTTTTGTGATTTTTAAAACTAGACAGTAAGAAAAATGCGTGTTTTTGAATTTTTAAAAATAACAAAAAGAGTCAAAATGTCTCCAAAATTTAGAGAAAATTTTACACCATGGCAGGAGCCATCTATCCAATTTTCATCAAATTTGGAGTAGATTTGCTATTTTATTAAAATCAAATGACAAGGCTAAGTGCACAGGGACCTAAATGCAAGTAAACATGTTTCCAGAGGCTAAAATGTAACAAATACAAGAAGTAGGAGGGTCCTAGTGCAAATTCTCCAAAATCCCACATGCGCTGCACGTGTTCTGGGCACAAAAGGACCAAAATGTAAGAAAACTTACTTTCGGGGACTTAGTAGCAACACGTGCTAAAAGTCGAGGGAAGAAGTCACAAATAGCCCAGAATATTCAACACATGTCAAATAAAACCACGCACAGGGGCATAAGTAATATCAAGAAAGATTTTTCATTCAATAACATATCAGAATTACAACCCAAATAATGAAAATATCCCAGAAAGTCACGTGACGATGACGTGTTCCACGTAGATAGGGGCATAAATGCAAATAAAACAAGCATGAGGTCCTAAGTGCAAAATATCTAGAAAAAAAACAACTAAACTAAATATTTACAGGACTAGAACGTAAATGCAAAAACTAAAGGGGCCTAAGAGCATTTACCCCTATTATTTATCCGAAGGCTGAGATGGCACCACGTGCTGGATCTGACGGTTGTGGATGGTGGCGCCTCTCCAGCTGATGGACGCTCCAGATGAGCTCCGATCACGGATCTGATGGCTGACGAACGCTTGGGGGCTGATGAATACTCATTCATCACTCTTTATTCTTATATTTTAGCTACAAAAACCTTTGCAAATGCATGTAGATATGTGTAAATACAAATAATTACCAAAAGCACGCATTGTGTAAAAACTAATAATTAGCATGTTTTTGTGCAAAAATAAAAGAATAAAGAATAAAAAGAAAAAGAGGAAATATTTAGAATAAATATTGAGCAACCTAATCCCAAGGGAGGGCTCAGCATGGGCCTGACCGCATAAAAGCCAAAGTAGAGAGAGATAGGGAGCTCATGTATGTAAATATACCTGTAAATATAATAAAAATATTTTCCTCTAAAAATATAGAATAAAAGGTACTTATACATATTTGTAAATATTGGTAAATACAAAATCAAAATAAAAATAGAAAAAGTAAACAGAAAATAAAAATATTCACCTTGTACATATTCACCATGTATATAAGAACACTTATATATATATTTATTTCACCCTATAAAAAAATAAATTAATTACCATAAAATTTGTATATATCCTATACTTTATGGTGTGAATAAATAAAATAAAAATCATTAAAACAAAAATAAAATAAAAAGAACAAAAATTTAAAATCAAAAAGATCATTGTATATATACCTTGTATATAGATGTACATATCTATTTATTTAACCGTTGTATATAAATAATAAAAATAAAATAAAAATACCTTTTTATTCCTAATTTTATGCTATAAATAAATAAAATATAAAATAGGAATAGAAATGTATAAAAATAACAAATTAAAAATCAAAAATTTAAAAGCCATATTGTATATATACCTATATATAGCTCCATAGTGTAAATACCTAATTTTTATTTTGAAAAATTAATTAAAAATCACAAAGAAAAAAAATAAAATAGACATTTTTCATGTTTTGAGTTTTTAATAATTCGGCCATTTTCTATTTTATTTTTCATTTCCAAATATTTATTACGTGGCCCCCTCTCATTGGTCCACGGGGGATGTTGACCCCCCGGTCAACTCCCCCCTGTGGACCACTTCCCCCGGGTCCTAGACGCCCGACCCGACTTCGCCGATTTTCTGCGTCCTGACCCGACACTTAAATCCGTAAACCTCGGGTGCTATTTCTTCACCATGCATCCGAGAGGCACGCCCGATCAGCAGCCTAGGGATCCGTGCTTCAAGCTTCACACCCGACTCCACTCTTGCCGGACCCGCGTTCATATAAAGTCTGAGCTCCACCTCCCTGTTCCTCATCTTTGGCTCATCCATTCTCCACCCAGTGACCTCCGTCGTCTTAGCGAGAGTGACAGCTCGTCCCAGGTGGTGTTGCAGCGAGGAGGGAGCAAGGAGACCATCGATCCGGCGAGCTTGCGCCGCCGTGCGCCGCCTGGAGGTGACGCCTGAGCCTCGGACATCGACGGTCCTCGAGGCAAGGACCTGGAGCAAGCCCTGCTCCTCCACAGTCGATTGCGCCCATTAGGTAGACCTCTCTCCTTCCCTAGTTCTTTAATTTTCATTTTCGCCCAATTTCCCCCGTCACCTTCGAGCTTCGATTCCGTCCACCCTAGCCACCTATTCGATCATCAGAGCAGCCCATCACGATCGCCTCTCCTTCGCGCACGTTCTCCACCCACTCGCTCAACCCAGCTCGCCCAGGAGCTGAGATTGGGGCTCCTTCGCCGTCGCATCACCGGAGCCCCTACGCCCCGCCGCACCGATCACCGTCACCCCCGCTTACAGGGTCGAGGCAATTTGCCCTCGACCCGCGAGTGCGTTGGTGTGCTTTTCAGGGACATCCGAGACCATCTGAGGGTCTCGACCGTTTGGAGCAGCCGCTTCTCCTCCGCTGGCGTGGCCTGAGCTCTCCGGAGCTCCGCTGCATCATCGGAGGGTGCCATTAGACACGAAAGGCCCCCACGCATCTTCTCCGATCTTCAGTGGCCTCTGAGGAGGTCTCCAACGCCAGCACGAGCCCGGCGAACCTCGCCGGAGCCCAGTTCTTCGAAGACCTTCCAGAGCCGTCAGATCATCCTCCAGCTCCAGTTTGCATCGCAGCCGTCCATTCCAGGAGCCGCCATCACCGCTCGATCTTTGGAGGAGTAATCATGACCGTCAGATCGTTGAGGGTTAGCCACGTCGTCTCCCAGCTGTCGATCGTCCACGTGGCGAGGACCCAGCCGCTCGATCAGGACCGAGGACCCCCTTGTTGAGGCGTGCCCCTTCCCGACCGTTTGATCTACACGTGGCGCGCATCCGACCCTCGATTTAATAAAGGATAAATTTCCTCTTAGGCCCTTGGTTTCTTAGCTGTTCTCCTATAGTGCTGTAATTGTCTTAGATATTTTATTTATGTTTGGTAAATTACATAGTGGACCCTGTAGTGTTTGGTAATTGCTTTTATACCCCTGCCTGTAGTGGATCACGTGCATCGACACGTGTTTGTTTGGGTTATTTGCATGTATGGACTCATAGTTTCAGGGTGTTCTTGAATGCATTTATACTTTTATTAATTGCATATATGCCCCTGTGAATGGTTTTAATGTGCATGTGCGTTATTTAGTGGGTATTTCACACTGAGGCCCCTGGACTTTTAGTACTTGTTACTAAATAGTCCAGGAACCTTAGTTTCATTGCAAATAGGTCCCTGAGTGCCCAGGTCACGCGCCTCGCGCGTGTTTTCATGGAGAATTTGCACCGGACCCCCTGGAACTTGTATTAATTGCGTACAGGTCCCTATGCACTGTACCTTGGTTTTGATTTTTAATAAAATAGCAAATCAACTCCAAATGTGATGAAAATTGGACACATGGCTCCTGTCATAGTGCAAAATATTCTCCAATTTTTGGAGACATTTTTGATTTCATTTACTATTTTTAAAATTTCAAAAACAAGCATTTCTGTTACTGTCTAACTTTAAAATTTACAAAAAAAATTAAAACTCCTCTAAAAATTACAAAAAAATTAGACAGTAGTTGTTTTACCTTGTTTGATTTTCTGACTACTTTTGGTCATTTTTGGATATATAAAACCCATAAAAATTACAAAACCCCATAAAACCCATAAAAATTCTAATAATTAATTGAAAAATCAAAAAATAATAATTCAGGTCCAAATTTTCCTTGTGTTTTCTACTATACAGGAAAGTTACCTTCAGGTGTTAATAGGGCCATTTTGTATTTTAATTTGGCCCTTGACACCTGACTGGACAGTACCCTTTGTTTTCTGTCTTGTTTGATTTCTATAAAATTCAATAAAAATCAGAAAAATACCAAAAATTAAACGAAACAATAAAAAACGTAAAAAACATAAAAATATTTTTATTTGAATTTTTGAGTGATTTTTGAGTAGGTAAATAATTGGTTGAATTGGCTTGTTTACTCGTTTTCTTTATTTTCCTTATTAACTAAAAATCCGAAAAAAATTTAAAAACATTAAAAATCGACCAAAAAGAATTTTAGTTCATTTTATCTCTTTTTCAGACTACTTCGTAGGTCGCAAGGCCATCACGTGCTCCCTGAGTCCGACCCTGGTCGCTATACTAGGCTAATCCAATAGCTAGGACCGCTATCGTGTTTATTTGATTTTTATCTGATTTTGGTGGTCTGCACTTAATTTTCTTGATTGACCGCTTGATCTCTTGAGCGACTGAGGTCACAACGATCTTTGTTAATTTTTTATCCTTAGTTGCTCGGGTCTTTTTGTGGTCAAATCAGAATGGCGCGATTGCCGGGGAGCACGGCTTAGTAGTCATCTTTTTCCGCGGCTTTCTTTTCACGGCTTTTTGTATATATTCTTGTATATATTTGACCTGTTTATACATTTATCTGGTCTGATCACTTTCTGTTTGTTTTCTTGCGAGGGCCCGAGGACCGAGGCGGCTTTGTTCGGAAGCCGAGCAACCGCAGGAGTCGAAGGCGTCTCTCTTCTCCACAGAGCCGCAGGAGGACGCGAGAAGCTAGCAGGAGTGCGGGAGCCGCGGAATAGCCACGAGATTAGTGTAGCTTAGATTAGATTTACATTCCCGCAATATTTGAACTTTTGTAATAATACAGGGACACTCAGACAGAGACTTAGACTTTCGGGGTCTGTTTCGCCGAGCACCGATGTGCTCGGGGGACCCCTTAGCTAGTTTGGTTTTTACGTGGCTTTTTCACGGTTTTATTTCTTTCCTGCCTTTTTCGGTTTCACGCGGATTTTAGAGCCCCTAGCCGTAGGATTTTCTGCTTGACTGTGCCGTAATATTTAGGATCCAAATACCCTAATATATCTGCATGCACCTATAGATCGGTAATTGGACCTACAATAAAATATTAATAAAAATAGTTGATTCACCACCTTCGAGCCTACGCGCCGCGAGCCTGCCCCGTCAAGCGCTACTCCTGAACTCGACCTGTCGAGAAGAGGAGGGGAGGGTCTAGACCGGACTCTCTGGATTGGAGGCTGGTGATCAGCTAGTGGTTCTTTCGAGTAGCACTGCTGTTTAGGGACTCGGTTTTCCGCCTACATCATTTAGTTAGTTTATTTCCTGTCTTTTAAATTCTGCGCGGATCATATTGCATGTAGAGAGCTGGAGACAGGTACGCATTTCTGACTTTGCATGCATCATTGATTTTATCGCGCATCGGCTTTTTCGTCTTCTCCCCCTGTTTTGGACTTAATAACTAGGAGAACCGAAAAATTCGTTAGGCGTTTATGCTTTTATTGAAAAATACCTAAAAAGAAAAACAATAAAATTTGGGACTACTAAGACTATTGATCCTAAAAGACACCTGACTTAAAAATTTGTCTTGGGGAGAGCAACCCCCTCATTGTCTGATTTGCTTGCGCGAGAGAGTAACCCCGCTCCCTAGGTAGAGCCCCCCTGATATTCTTCTCGACTGATTACCGGCTATTTCTGTACGGGACAGTCGGTTAAGAAAGTATCTGGTATCCCAACAGATCACGTAATTGCTCTGATATCTTGATTGTTCACCAAAATAAAACTGACAAGATAAATTGACCGAGCCTTTACGGTCTTCAGCTCGCGTTGCGTTGGTGAACTTGGGGGTTTGCTTGTGATCATAATTTTTCCAGATCTCATCCGCCTTACTCGCCACATCAAGATGATGGGCAGACGATCTCCTAGGCAGCCTTTGGCTGCACCGCTTTCGGGCACGTCTACCCGCTCATCTAGGTTGGTTCGCCAGAGCCGAGACCTGCTCTCCGAACCCGAGTATGATTCCACCCTCTCCCCCCTCGACCCCCTTTCTTTTGGTTCGGAGAGACCAATGCCAGAGGAGAGACTAGCAGATTTATTGGCACCTGAGTTTGGATCGTTTGATTTTGCAGTGACTATGGCCGACAGTTCTGATGATCGTAGTAGAGGTCCACAACCCGAGCATTTTGTTTTGGACCAGGGTATGATCAACTCCACCCTGATCGCCTCCCTCGAGACAGTGCAACAACAGTTGAGGGATCAGGGAGCTTTTATGATCGAGATGAGGCAAGAGCTTGAGCAGATGAGAGCCGACCGTGAGCAGCGTGGAGGAGGACCCGACGATGCGGCAGCTGTCGCAGCAACCGCAGCCGCGGCAGCAGCCGCAGCACCACCGAGACCAATGCAGGAGAACCACAATCCCGGATCGACTCTGACGCACGGTTGGGTGGTGATACCAGCGATCGTGGGGTACTTCAAGTTCCCCCCGAACACTTTGCAGCTTCTACCCCGATTCCATGGGTTGGCCACTGAGGAGCGTCATCTCCACCTTCAGGAGTTTGATATGATTTGCGGTACTATCCACGATCGTCAGGTGGACCAGGATACCATCAAAATGGTTGCCTTCCCCTTCTCTTTGGCAGACAGAGCAGCCACCTAGCTGAAACATCTGGGGAAGTTCGTCTACACTTGGGAGCAGCTCCGCACCGAGTACTTGCATAAGTACTATCCACTCGGGCGGACCAATGCCGCGAGAGCCCTGATCAGCAACTTCTCCATGCTCCCCAACGAGCAGTTTCATGAGGCATGGGAGAGGTTCAGAGAGCTGACTGATAGATGCCCGCACCACGACATTTCCAAGCCGAACCTCGTGCAGAGCTTTTTCAGCGGGCTGACACCAGAGCTTCAGGGCTTGGTGAACGCTTCTTGTGGCGGGTCTTACTTCGCAAAGGATCACGACCAGGTCTGAGCCATCTACGAGGAGATGACTGAGAACTACATGGTGTTGTCCCAGACCCGGTTATACACTCAGGGCAGACCCCAGCAGCCACAGACCGTGCAGTACCAGAGGATAGCACAGGTCGACGCCGGTCCTTCCAGTTCGTCCGCACTAGCAGCAGCACAGGCCGAGTCATCAGCCGCGGACATGGGGATCATCAGCGAGAAGCTGGACCGGATGGAGTTGATTGAGAAGAAGCAGTGCCAGGGCATCACTCAGATGGAGCAGATGGCACAGATTCTGAGTGACATGAAGACCCAGCTCATGTGTCTCCAGGAGGCACAGACGGCTTCCCATCCCTGTCTTCAGTCGCGAGGTGACTCCGGCAGCAGTAGCAGCTCGTCCCAACGCTCCAGCTCACACCAGCGGCCTAGACAGGTTCACCTTGTACAGCTGCAGCCCACCTACCAGTCACCACCATATCCAGACTTGCAGATGGTGGTATACCAGCCGGATCAGCCTCTAGCAGTGCTCCTGCCACCCCAGTACGATGTAGAGCCGTTGATGGATGTCAACGGGATTTGGTATGACCGCCCTCAGCCCAGTATCCGACGAGACCATCCCGGATTCCGGTGGGGGACCTGAGGTACCCAGCCCCAGCAGTAGCCGTCAGGACAGGGTGGCCAGTACGACCATCAGAGAGAGCACTAGCCACAGCAGCAGCCCCCAGTGTACCCATCACAACAGCAGCAGCAGTCGTCCTATGGTCCTCGTCCCTATCAGTAGGGACAGTCGTGGAGGCGTGAGCAACCTCACCAGCAGCAGCATCACCCATACCCCTCTCACCAGCAGCAGCACCAGTTCCAGCAACCTCATTACCAGAGAGGCTACCCGTCGGGTTCCCATGGACCACCTTACAAGAGCCCCACCTTGGATGACATAGCCCGCCTCCTCACGGATCAGCAGGCTACCTTTCGACGGGAGATGGACGAGTTCCGCCAGGAGATGCGGGACATCGTGAGAGGGAAGGCCGCCATCCCTGCCCAGATTGAGCCGAACCCCAACAATCTGAAGAGGAAATCTTAGCAGGTAGTTTGTACTGAGTATGCCACTCCTAGTGATTCATTTGGTGATATGTCTGCATATCTTTTTGATACTGACTTTGTCACACTTAGGAGCGGTAGGATGCCAGCAGGCGGCGCCTTGTCTGAGCGACACCATGAGGATCCACCCAGAGCGTTAGGCGAGGAGGAGAGCGGTACTGAGGCCGCTAGAGATGATGACGGTGGTACTGATGCCACCATGGATGCTGATCCCACCGGCGGTACTGAGGCCGCCGTTTCACCAGTTGGAGGAGGTGGTACTGAGGCCACCCCTGATGCCGAGCCAGAGCGCGATACTAAGGCCGCAAGTTCTCCAGTTGATCCAGTCGATGGTGGTGCTGAGGCCACCCGTATTCATTTAGAGAGATCTGTTGTTTTTCCTACTTCAGATGTATCTCGGAACTCAGTTGTGAATAAAGGAAAAGGTTTATGTTCTTCTGGTTCCACTGTGATTCTTGATGCATGTGTAGATCCAGCCGTCGAGCCGTCTAGACCTTTTCCTAGTCCTTCATCTGAGAAGGACCCAGTGATCCCCTTCCCTAGAGCCCTTCAGATGGGGAAGGGGAAGAAAAAAGAAAATCCAAAAAAAGAGAGCAGGAGGAGTTCAGCCAGCAGATGATAGATAGATTTCACATACATCTGACTCTTCAGGAGGCTTTGCAACACATCCCCCTTCTTCAGCGTTCACTTAGAGACAGGACCACAGTCAGGAGGAAGAGGAGGAATCACCACTCAGAGATCCATGTGCTGACGAAAGCGACGTGTTTCGCGATCCAGAACCGTCTGTCGGCCAAGACGCCAGATTCAGGGGCTCTGTATGTCAGATGCCATATCAGAGAGTAGAGGTTCGATCGTACTCTACTAGATAGAGGATCATCGATCAACCTACTTCCGGCAGCCCTTCTCGACCGCTTCGAGTTGGGCACTCTTAGACAGAGCAGGACAGTCCTTCAGTTTGCTGATCGATCTGTCAAGAGGCCAAAGGGATTGTTACGAGACGTTGTCGTCACGATTCAGGGCATGCAATTCCCCGTGGACTTCGTAGTGTTGGACATGGAGATCCTTGAGTCCGTGACCGATACCCCCATCATTCTCGGTCGTCCGTTCTTGGCCACAGCCAAGGCGGTGACTGACCATGATAGCGGGAAGGTATACTTTCGCGTCGAGGGAGAAAGTGTACAAATAGAGACGATCGAGGACAGCCGAGCCAGAGACATATCATGCTCAGAGACCACTCAGACACAAAGCAACTGACAGATGCCGGGCTAGACATCCACCAGGACTGTGACTTTGTGATCACAGACGATGATGCAGTTTGGGCAGACCCCGCAGAACAGGCCATCCTCTCATTTTCAGATTCCGCTGATGCAGAGATGACTGCAGAGGAGAGTTTGGAGAGCACATTCCTGGTTCGGGATACCTTAGAGGTAGCAAAGCCTGTTCTCGACCGCGACACTGAGTTTTGTGATGACAGTGGTACTGACGCCACCTTGGATGATGCAGATCCCTCAGAGTCAGAGTCTGATTGGGTAGATTGCGATGATTACATGCCAGAACTGATTCCCACTGAGCCTACAGCTGAGGAGGAGGTAGATGCCGAGCAGAGCAGAGACAGTCCATCAGGGCAGCCTTCTCCAGTTTCTGAGAGTAGCAGAGCGTTTCTGTTCTCCCATGCAGATGTGGCAGCGTTCACGCAGATTCTTCAGAAGCCAGATTTGCCAGCACCAGTTTGTCCGGAGCTGAAGCCGATTCCTTCGTCACTGAAGTAAAAGTTCCTTGCGGGTGAGCATGAGATGTACCCAGTCATTATCTCCGCCGATCTGACAGGAGAGCAAGAATCCCGTTTGATGGGGGTTCTTGAAAAGAACCGCAAGGCAATCGGATGGAGCGTAGCAGATCTCCAGGGGATTAGTCCGGCCCTGTGCTCCCACCATATCTATCTCGAGGATGGGGCCAAGCCGTCGCGTGAGTTCCAGCGGCGACTGAACCCAAATCTGAGAGAGGTTGTCATGAAGGAAATTTCGAAATGGTGGAGCGCCAATTTTATCTATCCCATCTCCGACTCCAAGTGGGTCAGCCCTTTGCATGTGGTGCCCAAGAAGACGGACATCACTACAGTAGTTACGGAGTCCGGAGAGGAGATTGCTACACGAGTACCTACTTCTTGGCGGGTCTACGTTGACTACCGGACACTCAACAAGGCCACCAAGAAGGATCATTTCCCCCTGCCCTTTATTGATCAGATCATTGAGATACTGGCAGGGAAGAGCCATTATTGTTTTCTGGATGGGTACTCGGGCTACAATTAGGTAGCCATCGCTCCTGAGGACCAAGACAAGACTACCTTTACCTGTCCCTTCGGCACATACGCCTTCCGACGCATGCCATTTGGGCTATGCAATGCCCCTGCGACTTTTCAGAGATGCATGTTGTCGATCATTTCGGACATGGTAGGGGAGTGCTTGGAGGTCTTCATGGATGATTTCTCGGTTTACGGCGACGGATTCGACTCCTGTCTTGACTGCCTAGACCGGGTACTTCAGCAATGTATTGAGGTTCGCTTGGTTCTGTCTTGGGAGAAGAGTCACTTCATGGTGACTCAAGGGACAGTGCTTGGCCATATCATCTCCAATAGGGGCATGGAGGTTGATCCGGCCAAGGTAGATGTCGTTAGAAAACTCACACTGCCATCCAATCTGAGGCAGTTACGGTCATTCTTGGGGCACGTCGGTTTCTACCGACGATTCATTCATGATTTCAGCAGGATTTCTCGGCCGTTGACTGACCTACTGACGAAAGACACCGAGTTCCTTGTCAATGACAAGTGTCTTTCGTCCTTTGAGACTCTCAAGAGAAGTGTGATAGAGGCTCCTATTCTCCAGCCACCTGATTGGTCTCTCCCATTCGAGATCATGACGGATGCCTCCGATTTTACCGTGGGGGCCGTGCTGGGACAAAGGAGGGATGGAGTCCCATTTGCCATCCACTTCGCTAGCCGCACATTGGATTCCGCACTGCGGAATTACACAGTCACAGAGAAGGAGATGCTAGCCGTAGTTTTCACCCTAGATAAGTTCAGATCGTACATTATTGGATCTAGAGTGACCTTGTACACAGATCATACCGCCATCAGGTACCTCATGGCAAAGAAGGATGCCAAGGCCAGATTGACTAGATGGATCCTTATACTCCAGGAGTTCGACATTGAGATTAAGGATAGGCCTGGAGTCAAGAATGTGGTGGCAGATCATCTCTCCCGATTAGAGCATCTTGAGGATTCTGACTTGATTGACCCTATTTGTGAGACCTTCCCAGATGAGGCGATCCTTGCTATCGCCTCACTTCCGTGGTATGCCGATATTGTGAACTTTCTCGTTGCTGGGAAATTCCCACAAGATTGGCCCAGGCAGAGGCTTGAGACCTTCCTTGCAAAGGCCAAGTCCTACCACTGGGAGGATCCCATCCTTTACCACAAAGGAGGGGATAGCGTCTAGCGTAGGTGCATTCCTCAGGAGGAGCACCACAGCGTCCTCTCTTACTTCCACAAGCTTGAGGCAGGAGGACATCACTCTGGGAGGAGAACGACACAAAAAGTGCTCCAATCCGGCCTATGGTGGCCTACTCTCTTCAAGGAATCTGATGAGTTCATGAAGAGATGTACTGACTGTCAGAGGATGGGCACTTGTGGACAACGTGATATGATGCCGATGCAGCCCATTCATTTCTGTGAGGTTTTTGACGCATGGGGCATCGATTTCATGGGTCCATTCCCTAAGAGTCAAGGATTTGAGTACATTCTGTTGGCCGTTGACTATGTTAGTCGTTGGGTGAGGCTATCCCCGCCCGAACCGCTGATGCTAGGACAGTTTGCAGATTTTTGAGGAAGCACATCATCACACGGTTCGAGGTACCTCGAGTATTGATTTCAGATGGGGAGTCTCATTTCATCAACGACCAGGTGAAGGCCCTTGCTATCGAGTACGGCATAGACCATCGAGTTGCTACTCCTTACCATCCACAGAAGAATGGTCTAGCCGAGGTGTCGAACAGGGAGATCAAGACTATTTTGCAGAAAGTCGTTCGCCCTGACCGAAAGGATTGGTCACAGCTTTTGGACTCGGTCTTGTGGGCATATAGGACGTCTTTCAAGACATCATTGGGCACATCTCCCTTTCGCCTTGTATATGGCAAGCCGTGCCATTTGCCTGTTGAGCTGAGACACAAGTCACTTTGGGCAGTCACTGAGATACTTGTTGATCCAGATAGTGTAGGAGAACAGAGGAGGGCAGAGCTAGCATCCTTGGAGGAGCTTAGAGACACCGCCTTCTCAAACAGCCTACAATACAAGGAGAGAGTGAAGGAGTGGCATGATTCTCACATCAGCCACAAGCATTTTGAGCATGGACAGAGAGTATGGCTGTTTGATGCGAGGCTTCGTTTATTTCCAGGGAAGCTGCAAAGCAAATGGAAGGGACCCTACTTGGTGAGAAAGGTACATGACAACGGTAACATTGATATATCCGAGTTGTCTTCTGAGAGTACCTTTCGAGTGAACGGCCAGCAGCTCAAGCCATTTCTAGATCATGAGACACGAGTCGTTGATGTTGCCCCGATTCACTTTGCGTGAGATGTGGTCTCTTGACTCACATCTATTGCATCTCACACCTGATTATCACTATTCTTCCGACCTGTATAGATACAGATGTCCATATCATTCCATTCTTTAGTCCCACATCCCGTTTGTCATCTTTGATTATGCTATACTTAGGTGTACTTTACCCTAAGTATAGAGGGGATGTGGGACCTTTGAGTATTCCTTTTGATTCTTTTTACCCATGTTTTGCTGCCTATACTTAGGGATATTTTACCCTAAGTATGGGGGGGGGGTAGACCCTGTACATTCTTCACTCGGTTTTCCCTTCGTGTACAACCTGCTATACTTAGGATTACTTGATCCTAAGTATAGGGGGAAAAGTCGAGACCCTCTTGACTTTCTATTCATTCATTCGTCTTTGTATATAGCCTTCCTTTTCACTTCCCTATACATAACACGAGTTATGGCTCCTTCATCGCTCTTGACTTTGAGGACATCGTTCGAGCTAAGTATAGGGGGGGGTATATATATTTCATATATACTTTAGCCATAACTCGTACTTTGTGTGAGTGTGTTAATAAATAAAATGGATAAAAACCCTAAAAATCACAAAAATTAAAAAATTTTCATGTACAAAATCATTCTTTTATTGCATATACATAGCTATTGTACAAATTATTTTCGTAAAAATGTTTTCAAAAATCTTTTGTGTAAAGTCGTGTAAATATTTTCATATCAAAATTATATATATAGTACAAAATTTTTCCAAAATGTTTTTAAAAACAAAAAGTTTGCAAAAACCTTGTGTAAATGTTTGTAAATAGTTTGCAAAACTTGCATTCATGCATACATCTATGTTTTAAAAACATTTTTCAAAAATTTTTGCACGATTGTAAAAATGTTGTAAATAGCATCTTTGTACATATTTGTATAGTTTTCCTGGATTATAGTTGACATTTAAACTAACCTGGAATCAAATTGAGAAATGGAGCTTGATTAAGATCTTAATCCACCTAATTCTAAGAGGAACCTTATAGGGCTTAGGGTTAAGGCTTTTCAGGTCCATAAAGACTTAATTCTTTGAGTCCACTAGGCTATGATCATATGTCATTTTGATGAGACTAAGTAGAGCACTTAACAACACACGCATGACTCTTAGAGACAATGGCTTGACTTGCACCAACACTTTACACATAGCTCGCCACGGATGAGGTGGTGAGGAGGCAGTTTCCTTTGGCTTGGGGTAGCATATGAGGGTAGTACTTCTAGGCGGAACCTCTCTTCTTCTTCTAGTGAAGGAAGTGCGCCTCAACTTGGTCTAGTGGTTATGAAGTCTAAAGACAGAAGCCGTGGGTTGCAATAAAGCTTCAAAAGAGGGATAGTCTACTGGCTCAAGAGAAAAAACTCCTTGTATATATGCTTCACCATGTAGATATGTTGTACAGTTGCACATGAAAAAAAGTGTGCAAAAATAAAAGAACTCCAAAAAAGTGGTGGGTCGGATTGAAAATTTAATAACCCCACCGGAGAGTATATAGTCAAATAAAGAAAAAGCTTATGGTATCGATGTTACATCTCATGAAGCTTGCAGCGGGAGACTTAGCTACACTGGTTGGGCTCCCAGGGATACGTGGCTACACTGGCCATGGTCCATTCTTCATCTTCTTCCCCCTCTTCTTGAGCTGGTTGCACTTGAACTTAGAAGGGAATACCCCGCTTCTCGAGGAAAGAGTTGCTAGACCGAGGCATTAGAGTTTGTGTATGTAGACTTGTTCTGATCTGGTTTATTGAGGAGTCTTGTTCATAGATTGGAGGAACTTAGAGGCTGTTGAGTTTTAAGCTTAAGTCCAAATAAGGTTCCCACACATTAATAATCCAAAGATTTGATCGAGCTCAATAATTCAATTTAATGAAGGCAAGTTTAATATTCAACCCTGATCCACGTACATTCTCCTCTTTTTCTTTTTCTTTCTCTTTTTCACTTCTTTTTCAAATAAGTGTTTGCTAAGGGACTAGCAAAGTTAAGTATAGGGTGGTGATGAATACTCATTCATCACTCTTTATTCTTATATTTTAGCTACAAAAACCTTTGCAAATGCGTGTAGATATGTGTAAATACAAATAATTACCAAAAGCATGCATTGTGTAAAAACTAATAATTAGCATGTTTTTGTGCAAAAATAAAAGAATAAAGAATAAAAAGAAAAAGAGGAAATATTTAGAATAAATATTAAGCAACCTAATCCCAAGGGAGGGCTCAGCATGGGCCTGACCGCATAAAAGCCAAAGTAGAGAGAGATAGGGAGCTCATGTATGTAAATATACCTGTAAATATAATAAAAATATTTTCCTCTAAAAATATAGAATAAAAGGTACTCGTACATATTTGTAAATATTGGTAAATACAAAATCAAAATAAAAATAGAAAAAGTAAAAAGAAAATAAAAATATTCACCTTGTACATATTCACCATGTATATAAGAACACTTATATATATTTATTTCACCCTATAAATAAATAAATTAATTTCCATAAAATTTGTATATATCCTATACTTTATGGTGTGAATAAATAAAATAAAAATCATTAAAAAAATAAAATAAAAAGAACAAAAATTAATAATCAAAAAGATCATTGTACATATACCTTGTATATAGATGTACATATCTATTTATTTAACCATTGTATATAAATAATAAAAATAAAATAAAAATACTTTTTATACCTAATTTTATGCTATAAATAAATAAAATATAAAATTGGAATAGAAATGTATAAAAATAACAAATTAAAAATCAAAAATTTAAAAGCCATATTGTATATATACCTATATATAGCTCCATAGTATAAATACCTAATTTTTATTTTGAGAAATTAATTAAAAATCACAAAGAAAAAATAAAATAGACATTTTTCATGTTTTGAGTTTTTAATAATTCTACCATTTTCTATTTTATTTTTAATTTCCAAATATTTATTACGTGGCCCCCTCTCATTGGTCCACGGGGGATGTTGACCCCCCGGTCAACTCCCCCCTGTGGACCACTTCCCCCGGGTCCTAGACGCCCGACCCGACTTCACCGATTTTCTGCGTCCTGACCCGACACCTAAATCCGTAAACCCCGGGCGCTATTTCTTCACCATGCATCCGAGAGGCACGCCCGATCAGCAGCCTAGGGATCCGTGCTTCAAGCTTCACACCCGACTCCACTCTTGCCAGACCTGCGTTCATATAAAGTCTGAGCTCCGCCTCCCTGTTCCTCATCTTTGGCTCATCCATTCTCCACCCAGTGACCTCCATCGTCTTAGCGAGAGTGACAGCTCGTCCCAGGTGGTGTTGCAGAGAGGAGGGAGCAAGGAGACCATCGATCCGGCGAGCTTGCGCCACCGTGCGCCGCCTGGAGGTGACGCCTGAGCCTCGGACATCGACGGTCCTCGAGGCAAGGACCTGGAGCAAGCCCTGCTCTTCCACAGTCGATTGCGCCCATTAGGTAGACCTCTCTCCTTCCCTAGTTCTTTAATTTTCATTTTCGCCCAATTTCCCCCGTCACCTTCGAGCTTCGATTCCGTCCACCCTAGCCACCTATTCGATCATCGGAGCAGCCCATCACGATCGCCTCTCCTTCGCGCACGTTCTCCACCCACTCGCTCAACCCAGCTCGCACAGGAGCTGGGATTGGGGCTCCTTCGCACTCGCATCGCCGGAGCCCCTATGCCCCGCCGCACCGATCACCGTCACCCCCGCTTACAGGGTCGAGGCAATTTGCCCTCGACCCGTGGGTGCGTTGCTGTGCTTTTTAGGGACATACGAGCCCATTTGAGGGTCTCGACCGTTTGGAGCAGCCGCTTCTCCTCCGCCGGCATGGCCTGAGCTCTCCGGAGCTCTGCTGCGTCATCAGAGGGTGCCATTAGACGCGGAAGGCCCCCACACATCTTCTCCGATCTTCAGTGGCCTCCAAGGAGGTCTCCAGCGCCAGCACGAGCCCGGCTAACCTCGCTGGAGCCCAGTTCTTCGAAGACCTTCCAAAGCCGTCAAATCATCCTCCAGCTCCAGTTTGCATCGCAGCCGTCCATTCCTGGAGCCGCCATCACCGCTCGATCTTTGGAGGAGAGATCATGACCGTCCGATCGTTGAGGGTTAGCCACGTCGTCTCCCAGCCGTCGATCGTCCACGTGGCGAGGCCCCAGCCGCTCGGTCAGGACCGAGGACCCCCTTGTTGAGGCGCGCCCCTTCCTGACCGTTTGATCTATACGTGGGGCGCATCCGGCCCTCGATTTAATAAAGGGTAAATTTCCTCTTAGGCCCTTGGTGTCTTAGCTGTTCTGCTGTAGTGCTGTAAATGTCTTAGATATTTTATTTGTGTTTGGTAAATTGCATAGTGGACCCTGTAATGTTTGGTAATTGCTTTTATACCCTTGCCTGTAGTGGATCACGTGCATCGACACGTGTTTGTTTGGGTTATTTGCATGTATGGACTCATAGTTTCAGGGTGTTCTTGAATGCATTTATACTTTTATTAATTGCAGATATGCCCCTGTGAATGGTTTTAATGTGCATGTGCGTTATTTAGTGGGTATTTCACACTGAGGCCCCTGGACTTTTAGTACTTGTTACTAAATAGTCCAGGAACCTTAGTTTCATTGCAAATAGGTCCCTGAGTGCCCAGGTCGCACGTGTTTTCTTGGAGAATTTGCACCGGACCCCCTGGAACTTGTATTAATTGCGTACAGGTCCCTGTGCACTGTACCTTGGTTTTGATTTTTAATAAAATAGCAAATCAACTCCAAATGTGATGAAAATAGGACACATGGCTCCTGCCATAGTGTAAACTTTTCTCCAATTTTGGAGACATTTTTGATTTCATTTACTATTTTTAAAAATTCAAAAATAGGCATTTCTATTACTGTCTAACTTTAAAATTCACAAAACAGTATTAAAACTCCTCTAAAAGTTACAAAAAATTTTGATTTTCTGACCATTTTTGGTCATTTTTGGATATATAAAACCCATGAAAATTACAAAACCCCATAAAACCCATAAAAATTCTAATAATTAATTGAAAAATCCAAAAATAATAATTTTGGTGCCCCAATTTTCCTTGTATTTTCTACTATACAGGAAAATTACCTTCAGGTGTTAATAGGGCCATTTTGTATTTTAATTTGGCCCTCAACACCTGACTGGACAGTACCCTTTGTTTTCTGTCTTGTTTGATTTTATAAAATTCAATAAAAATCAAAAAAATACCAAAAATTAACCAAAAACAATAAAAACGTAAAAAACATAAAAATATTTTTATTTGAATTTTTGAGTGATTTTTTAGTAGGTAAATAATTGGTTGAATTGACTTGTTTACTTGTTTTCTTTATTTTCCTTATTAACTAAAAATCCGAAAAAAATTAAAAACATTAAAATCCACCAAAAAGAATTTTAGTTTATTTTATCTCTTTTTCAGACTACTTCGTAGGCCGCAAGGCCATCACGTGCTCCCTGAGTCCGACCCTGGTCGCTATACCAGGCTAATCCAATAGCCAGGACTGCTATCGTATTTATTTGAGTTTTATCTAATTTTAGTGGTCTGCACTTAATTTTCTTGATTGACCGCTTGATCTCTTGAGCGACTGAGGTCGCAACGACCTTTGTTATTTTTTTATCCTTAGTTGCTCGGGTCTTCTTGTGTTCAAATCAGGGGCTCACCACGTGTCACTCAAACGTCAGCTGCTGGAGACGAAACCCTGGGCTCGATCGGACGGCTCCTGTCAGATCTGGAGAGGCTACGGGAGAATAGACGATCGGGGAGGCCTCTAGAAGAACAGATGGCCGGAAAGGTTCGCCGGCCCGATACTCACGCCTGGGGACTCCCTGGAAGCTGCTGAGAAGCGGAGAAGAAGCGCCTCAGTGGTCCGCAGCTTCAGAACTGCTCCGACGAGAATGGGGAGCTCTGGAGAGCTCCGGCGACGGTGAAGACCTGGAGCACCTGTGCTCTGAAGTCCCGACCTCCAGATGAGGTCTATTTGACCTGATTCCTGCACAGGAAGGAAGAGGGGTCGAGGGCAAACTGCCTCGACCTATTAGCGCACGTGAAAGGTGAAAGGTGCGGCGGAATGGAGGTCCTCCGGCGAGCGGCGGAGGAGGAGGACCGAAGTCCCTGCTCCGGGGCGAGTCAGGGGGAATGGGTAGGTGGAGAAGCTGAGGAGGAGGCTCGTGAAGGCGGTGGCGATGTCGGATGGGCAAATGGATGGACGGAGACGACAGGCGGAGGCGGCGGAGCTACGGCTACTGAAATCAAAAAATTGAAACCTACGCTAATCTACGGCCTAAAGAAGTTACCTGGTGGATGCGTTCGACTAGGCTGGAGCTCGGGGAACTCCGGGGTCATTGCCTGTAAGGGATCGTCGGTTTCCCGAGGCTGGGCGTGCTCGCAGCGGCGCACGGCGGCGAAGCCACCGGATCAGAGGCTTCCCGACGCCACGAGCCTCACTTCCACTTCGGAGAGCACCGCTGTCACTTAGAAAAGCCGGAGGAGTTCCTTGGCGTCGAGGGGGAGGTCCAAAGATGATTGAACAGGCTGCCGGAGGCGATGATTTATATTCCTAGGGGTCCGAGAAGACAAGGATCGGGCGCGCAAATCGGAGCTCGGACCCCTCATACCCACCCCGGGCGAAGGTGTCGAATCTGCAAGGAATGAATCGGGCCCGGGGTTTGAGGGTTTGGGAGTCGGATCGAGTGTGGGAAATGTCGAGAAATCGGGTCGGGCGCACTTGATCCGCGGAATGTGGTCCAGGGGGGAAAGTTGATCGGGGGGTCAACATCCCCCGTGGACCAATCAGAAGAGGCCACGTGTAAATGATTTAGAAATTCAAATTAAAATAGAAAATAGCTGAATTATTAAAACCTCAAACATAAAAAATGTTTATTTATTTATAAACTATTTCTTTGTGATTTTTAATTATTTTTTTGAAATAAAAATAAGGTATATACAATATAGTACTATGTATAGGTATATATACAATGTTGAATTTTTAATTTTGATTTTTAATTAACTATTTTTGTGCATTTTTATTCCCATTTTATATTTTATTAATTTATAGAATAAAATTAGGAATAAAAAGGTATTTTTATTTTATTTTTATTATTTATTTACAAGGGTAAAATAAATAGATATATACATCTATATACATGGTATATCTACAATGTTTCTTTTGGTTTTTATTTTTGTTCTTTTTATTTATTTTTTTATGGTTTTTATTTTATTTATTTACACCATGAAATATAGAATATATACAAGTTTTATGGGATTTAATTTATTTATCTACAAGGCTAAATAAATATAGGTGTGGTCTTATGTACATGGTGAATATGTACAAAGGAGGTTATTTTTATTTTCTTTTTAATTTTCTTCAATTTTTATTTTGATTTTGTATTTACAAATATTTACAAATATATACAAACCCATTTTTATTTTATTTTTAGAGGAAAATATTTTTATTATATTTACAGGTATATTTACACATGAGCTCCCTATCTCTCTCTACTTTGGTTTTTATGCGGTCAGGCTCATGCTGAGCCCTCCCTTGGGATTAGGTTGCTCAATATTTATTCTAAATATCTCCCTCTTATTCTTTTGTCTCTTTATTCTTTTATTTATGCACAAAAACATGCTAATTATTCAATTTTATAGAATGCATGCAATTTAGTAGTTATTTGTATTTACAGAGATATACATGTATTTGCAAAGGTTTTTGTTGCTAAAATACAAGAATAAAGAGTGATGAATGGGTATTCATCAACCCCCTATACTTAACTTTGCTAGTCCCTTAGCAAACACTTATTTGAAAAAGAAGTGAAAAAAAAGAGAAAGAAAAAGAAAAAGAGGAGAATATACATGGATTAAGGTTGATTATTAAACTTGCCTTCATTAAATTGAAATATGGAGCTCGATCAGATCTTTGGATTATTAATGTGTCGGAACCTTATTTGGACTTAAGCTTAAAACCTAACAGCCTCTAAGTTCCACCAATCTATGGTCAAGACTCCTTAATAAACCAGATCAGAACAAGTCTACATACACAAACTCTAATGACCATGAATATTTCCATGCAGTGTAAGTGATATGTAGCTCCCCACCTCAGAAGTAACAAAGAAACAACCTCCCCCAACCTGGTAACTCTAATGCCTCGGTCTAGCAACTCTTTCCTCGAGAAGCGGGATATTCCCTTCTAAGTTCAAGTGCAACCGGCTCAAGAAGAGGGGGAAGAAGATGAAGAATGGACCATGGCCAATGTAGCCACGTATCCCTGGGAGCCCAACCAGTGTAGCTAAGTCTCCCGCTACAAGCTTCATGAGATGGAATCCATGAGTCTCAAGCTTTGCTTATTTTGCACTATATACACTGCGGTGGGATTATCATTTTCTATCAGACCCACCACTTTTTTGGAGTTCTTTTTGCATTTTTCTTATTTTTTCTATTTTTTTCAAGTGCATCTGTACAACATATGTACATGGTGCAGCATATATACAAGGAGTTTTTCCTCTTGAGCCAGTAGACTATCCCTCTTTTGAAGCTTTATTGCAACCCACAACTTCTGTCTTTAGACTTCATCACCACCAGAACAAGTTGGGACGCACTTCCTTCATTAGAAGAAGAAGAGAGGTTCCGCCTAGAAGTACTACCCTCATATGCTACCCCAAGCCAAAGGAAACTGCCTCCTCACCACCTCATCCGTGGAGAGCTATGTGTAGAGTGCTGGTGCAAGTCAAGCCATTGTCTCTAAGAGTCATGTGTGTGTTGTTAAGTGCTCTACTTAGGCTCATCAAGATGACATATGCTCATAGCCTAGTAGACTCAAAAAATTAAGTCCCAATGGACCTGAAAAGCCTTAACCCTAAGCCCTATAAGGTTCCTCTTAGAATTAGGTGGATTAAGGTCTTAATCAAGCTCCATTTCCCAATTTAATTCCAGGCTAGTTTAAATGTCAACTATAATCCAGGAAAACTATACAAATATTTACAAAGATGCTATTTACAAAGATTTACAATCGTGCAAAATTTTTTAAAAATGTTTGAAAACATGGATGTATGCATGAATGCGAGTTTTGCAAAATCTTTACAAACATTTACAAGGTTTTTGCAAACTTTTTGTTTTCAAAATATTTTGGAAAAATTTTGTACTATATACATAATTTTGATATGAAAATATTTACAAATCCTTTACACAAATTATTTTACAATCATTTGCACAAAAATAATTTGTATAAATAAATAGGTATGTGCAAAATGAATTTTATATACAAGGGGAAATTTTTAATTTTTAATGGGTTTTTAACCATTTTTATTTATTCACACACTCACTCAAAGTACGAGTTATGGCTAAAGTATATATGAAATATATACACACCTTTAATTTTTTATGGGTTTTTAGCCATTTTTATTTATTCACACACTCACACAAAGTACGAGTTATGGCTAAAGTATATATGAAATATATACACACCCCCCTATACTTAGCTCGAATGATGTCTTCAGAGTGATCAAGAGCGATGAAGAAGACATAACTCGTTCTTAGTATAGGGAAGTGAAAAGGAATGGCTAGAGAGATGAATGAAATAATAGAATGAGGAGAACTCGGTGTTTTCCCCCTATACTTAGGATCAAGTAATCCTAAGTATCGCAAGCTGTTCATGATGGGAAATCCGAGTGAAGGATGTACATGTTCTACCCCCCCTATACTTAGGGTGAAATATCCCTAAGTGTAGGCAGCAAAACAGGGGTAGAAAGGCGCGAAGAAAACAAATATATACAAGAAGGAGGGGCATCACTCCCCCTATACTTAAGGTGAAGAACCTTAAGTATAGGCAACAACAGAAGTGATGAAACAGAATGATCGAGCAACCCGGTGTTTCCACCCCCCTATACTTAGGATGAGGTATATCCTAAGTATAGCAAAGATAATCCTAAGCGAGACCTGGGGTGAAAACAAGAAAGGAAGAAAGAAAGATCGAACTAAGATAAAACACGTATATACAAAAGAGTACAATGTTGAGGTGCCTCTCAACAAGCGCTAGATTTTACGCCCCTAGTTGGGCGCAAAGGCTAGGATAATGCGGTATCCAGGTTCAGGACGGCATCGGTAAGGCAAATACCGTACTGTCATCGCAGTCTCGGTATGGGAACATCGACGAACTCGAAAGTGTAAAGAATGACACCCAGGTATGCAATCAAGCGGGTGTCTGCTACCGGCCAAGGATATGAAAATAAGTGATCGGGATTTGGTAGCACAAAAGAAATCATCAGCCCTGGATCAGACTGGAGTGAAATTGTGGAGCCGAAGAAATCGAACGTGGAGAAGGATGGATCACTAATAGAATCCTCCACGTTAATCAGTGTCTCAAAAAGATATGTGCAGTCAAGATCAGGAGACTCTCTAAGAATACTAATATCCGATGCATGAAATAGAAGCAGATCAGAAAGATCATCGAATATCTCCAGGATGGGCTCATCCTTGCGAGGGTCATCGAGGTGAGAAGACTCGGAATCAGAAGGATCTAAAGACTGGGTTTCGTGCTCCGCCAGATCGGAAACACTCTCAGAAGATGAAACCGAGTACTCATCGAGTGTGGCATTTTCCCGCAGATAACCCTCGGGGAGAAATGCAAGATCAAACGGTGAAAAGTAGAGGATCAAGATCTAGATGGGCATCTGTCCTGCTGTCAAGTATCCACTCAGTGCACCAGGCTGCATCATCATCGGAAGTATGGCTCTCGGCAATCTGGAAGCAGGAGAAGGTACTGGTCAACACCGCGGATGCTGTCAAAGTGTCTGCGGATGATCCTCGCTCTGCGGCTGTGCTGGCTACCAACTGGTCCTCAGCAAGTGTGTCTGTCTCGTCAAAGTGGAGGACAAAAGGCTTGAATACGGGACTCTCTATGTCTGTACTCTCAAAGTGGTGTCCCATATCGAACTGTAGCTGCTGGGCTGAGTCATGAAATCTGTCAAACTCCGAGAAGTATCTCTGCAGAAAGGAAGTTGACTCCTCCGGGACTGGACTTTGAAGTGGCTGAAAGAATGGCTGTAGTAGCGGGGGCTCCTCCTGTTCCTGGAATATCAGAAGATCTGATATCCAAGACTCGTCAATTGGGAACTCTGGGGCTGACTCGAACTCCAGTTGGAACTCCAACGGGAACTCAAGTAGACTCTGGGTCCAAATCTCTGCTATTGCAGTCATCTCCTCTGTCTGTGGTGCTGCATGATCCAAGTCCTCGGCTGGTGTGTAGAAGTTGTCTCATCATGTAATGTGACACACCACACTGGTACTGCATCGTCCGCATGTGTTGTATCGACTAGGGCATCTCGTGAAGAAGATCTCAGTGAAAATAAACTTGAGATGGTGTCCAGTAGGTGAATGTCGGAACTGCGGTGTGAACCGCCACCTGTGGTAATCACCAGTGCTAACTGCTCTGCGGTCATCCCTCACAAGGAGATCTCTATCAAGTATGTCAGTGGAAGTTCGTTGTCTGGAAATCTCCTCAAGAGGTCAAGAAACCTCGGCCATGCCGCATACAGTGGCTCCTGGGGGTCAACTGAAAACTCGGTGATCAAAGACCGCATAAACTCTGCTCTACGTGGGGGGAAGTATTTCTGTAAGAAATCTCGGCGTAGCTCTCCCCACGTATCGAATGTCCTCCCCAATCGTCTGTGCCATCTCATGGCTCTCTCGTGAAGGGTAAATGGGAAGGTCCTCCTCATCAGCTCCTCTGCAGTGATATCTGAATATCTCTGTGCTCGGCAAAACTCCTCGAATGCAGACAGGTGAAGATAAGGTTCCTCGTGCGCCTCTCCTAAAAATGTCGGCAGTCGCTGGATGTAATCCAAATCCAAGATGAATGGATGAAGTGTAGAAGCTGACTGAGCTCCCTGTGCTATCTGCTTTTCTATCAATCTGGAATAGGATCTATCTGTTGCTCTCCACTGCTCTCTCTGATCATGAATGGAGTGCGCTCTTAACTCAGCAACGACATAGTCCGGGTCTCGCATCTGCTCTATCTGGTATCCTCGGACGTCAAGTGCAACATGCCCAGAGTAGTGAGTGGGATGGGAGGAAGGGAGCGGGAGGTTGGTCGGAGATCCGACCTCCCTAGAAGGTGGACTGGACCGATGGTCAGATGGCGAAGAAAAAGCCGCAAGAGTCGTCTCGAAGTGAGGGGGATCCATCATCCAGGGGTGAAGGAGAAGAAGAAGACTGAAGGGAGGGTGGGTGGTAGACAGAAGAAGAGAAGAAGATGGGGGGTGGGAAGAAGGGATCTGGAAATCACACAAGATGAAAAAGCAAACCCCCAATTCACCTACGCACGCGAGCTGAAGACCGAAATTGATCGGTCGATTATCTTGTCGATTTTATTTTAGGTGATCATTCAGTCTTTCAGAGCGATTACGTGAGCTAAATAGGAATCAGATATTTCTCAACCGACTGTCCCGTACAGAAAGCCGGTAATCAGTTGAGAAAAACTGGATATGGCTCTAACCTAAGGTGCGGGTCACTCTCTCGCTCATCCAAACCAAACAAGGAGGGGGTTACTCTCCTCAAGACAGATTTTCAATGAGTTGTCTTTTAGGTCAAGTGTGATTAGCAGTCCCGATTTTATTGTTTTTCTTTTTAGATGTTTTTCAATAAGAAACAAATGCCTAACGAATTTTCGGTTCTCCTGGTTATTAAGACCAAAACAGGGGGAGAAGACAAAAAAGCCGATGCGCGATGAAATCAATGATGCATGCAGAGTAAGAAATGCGTACTTGACTCCAGCAGTCTACATGCAAAATGATCCGCGCAGAATTGAAAGACAGAAATAAAACTAACTAAATGATGCAGGCGGAAAACCGAGTCCCTAAACAACAGTGCTACTCGAAAGAACAACTAGCTGACCACCAGCTTCCAATACAGAGAGTCCGGTCTAGACCCACCCCTCCTCTTTTCGACAAGTCGAGTTCAGGAGTAGCGCTTGACGGGGTGGGCTCGCAGCGCGTAGGCTCGAAGGTAGTGAATCAACTATTTTATTATCTTTTTATTTTTGGTCCAATTACCGATCTATAGGTACAGGCAAATATATTAGGGTATTTGGATCCTAATTATTACGTCACAGTCAAGTATAAAATCCTACAGCTAGGGGCTCGAAAATCCGCGAGAAATCGAAAAAGACAGAAGAGAAAACAAAACCACGAAAAACCGCGTAAAACCGAGGGGTCCCCCGAGCACACCGGTACTTGGCGAAACAGACCCCGAAAGTCTAAAAAGTCAAAGTGTCCTGATGTCCCTGTATTATTACAATAGTTCAAATAAATGCTGAAAAGTAAATCTAATCTAAACTAAACTAATCTCGCAGCTATTCCACGGCTCCTGCACTCCTGCTCGCTTATCGCGTCCTCCTGCAGCTCTGTAGAGAAGAGAGCTGCCTCCGACTCCCGCGGTTGCTTCGGCTTCTGAAGAAAGCCGCCTCGGTCCTCGGGCCCTCGCAAGAAAACAAGCAAAAGTGGTCAGACCAGATTATTATATAAGCAATGTCAGAAAACTATATACAGAAATCTATACAGAAAACCGCGAAAAAGAAAGCCGCGGAAAAAGACGACTACTAAGCCGTGCTCCCCGGCAACGGCACCATTCTGATGAGCCGGTGAATTCACGAATGAACTAAGGGGAATAAAATCTAGCGAAGGTTGTTGCGACCTTAGTCACTCGAAACTCAGCTCAATCAAGAAAAATAAGGATCAGACCACCAAAACAGGATAAAAATCAAATAAAATCAATAGTGGCCCTGGCTATTGGATTAGCCGGGTATAGCGACCAGGGTCGAACTCAGGGAGCACGTAATGGCCTTGCGGCCTACGAAAGTGTCGAAAGTGAAAATAAATAAGAGAAAATGATTTTCGGTGGGTTTTCAAGATTTTTATATTTTTTTGGATTTTTAATTAATAAAGGAAATAGGGAAAGCAAGGAAACAGGCAACTTCACACAATTATTGAACTACTCAAAATTCATCCAAAAATTCAAACAAAAATGTTTTTATGTTTTTTATATTTTTTATGTTTTTGGTTAATTTTTGGGATTTTTCTGATTTTTAGAGAATTTTATAAAAATCAAACAAGATATAAAATGCAAGATACTGTCCAGTCAGGCTTCTACAATCATTTATAAATACTAAATGGTTGTTTCAAGGTCTGGAGGTAATTTTCCTGTAAAGTATGAAATACAAGGAAAAATTGAGCACTGAATTTATTGTTTTTGGATTTTTCTTTTAATTATTAGAATTTTTATGGGTTTTTAAGGGTTTCGCAATTTTTATAGTTTTTAGAAGTCCAACAATGACCAAAATTGGTCACAAAATAAAAAAGAGCAAGACACACAATAACTATTTTTTTGTAATGTTTGAAGGTATTTTAATATTTTTTTATGATTTTTAAAACTGGACAGTAAGAAAAATGCATGTTTTTGATTTTTTAAAAATAATAAAAAGAATAAAAAATGTCTCCAAAATTTAGAGAAAATTTTACACCATGGCAGGAGCCACCAATTTTCATCAAATTTGGAGTAGATTTGCTATTTTATTAAAATCAAATGACAAGGCATAGTGCATAGGGACCTAAATGCAAGAAAACATGTTTCCAGAGGTTGAAATGTAATAAATACAAGAAGTAGGGGGGTTCTCGTGCAAATTGTCCAAAATCCCACGTGCGTTGCACGTGTTCTGGGCACAGAAGGACCAAAATGTAAGAAAACTTACTTCCGGGGACATAGTAGCAACACGTGCTAAAAGTCCAGGGAAGAAGTCGCAAATAACCCAGAATATTCAGCACATGTCAAATAAAACCACGCACAGGGGTATAAGTGCAAATATCAAGAAAGATTTTTCATTCAATAACATATCAGAACTACAGCCCAAATAATGCAAGTATCCCAGAAAGTCACGTGACGATGCATGTGTTCCACATAAACAGGCCCGCCCCCTTCCCCCCAGCTTCTGCACCCCCTCCCCAGGCCCCTGGCCCCCACCCCCGCCGCCTGCATGCCACGCCGCAGCCGCGGACCTCCCCCGACCCCCGCCCCAGCCCACACCTCCTCCCGCAACACCTCCCCCAACCCTATAACTTCCACTTTTTTTTCTAAAAATACCGCCATGTATATTCATCTATATATCCCTCCTATATGTCATTCCAATTTCGTCAGAAACAGAGACTCCTACGTCTTCCATCTAGAACATGTAATTTTAACGGTCTTAGAATTGCTGTAATCGACTAGTTCTGGATGGGGGGCGTAGGAGTCTCTATTTCTAACGAAATTGAAATGACATATAAGACGGATATATAGATGAATATACATGACGGTATTTTTCGAAAAAATAAGAAAGTGGAAGTTATAGGGCCGGGTGCATGTAAAATTACATGCACTCGGGTGCATACTCCCTATCCTCTCTCTCTCTCTCTCTCGCTATATATATATATATATATATATATATATATATATATATATATAGGGTAAAATGGGGCTGCTCCTTGGGAGTTGCCAACTTGGCTACTCCCACCCCTATTTTTCCCACATTTTTTATTTCTTTGGAAAATAAAAATTTGTATATTCATCACTATATCCCTCTAACATTCTATTAAAATTTCGTCAGAAACAGAGACTCCTAGGCCCTCCATCCAGACGTTATTTTTTTAACGGTCGCAGGATTTTTTAAATCGACCCTGTTTTGATGGAGGCCGTACGAGTCTTTGTTTCTGACGAAATTTTAATAGAATGTTAGAGGGATATAATGATGAATTTACAAATTTTTATTTTCCAAAGAAATAAAAAAATGAGTGAAAAATAGGGGTGGGAGTAGCCAAGTTGGCTACTCCCAGGGGGCAGCCCCATTTAACCCATTATATGGGGTTAATGGGGCTGCCCCCTAGGGGTAGCCAACATGGTTGCCCCACTCTATTTTTTCATATTTTTTTTATTTTTTTTGAAAAAATATCACCATGTATATTCATCCCTATGTCCCTTCTATATGTCATTCGAATTTCATCAAAAACAGAGACTCATACGGCCTCCATCCAGACAGGGTCGATTAAAAAAATCCTGCGATCGTTAAAAAAATGACGTTTAGATGGAGGCCGTAGGAGTCTCTGTTTCTGACAAAATTCGAATGACATATAGGTGAGATATAGGGATGAATATACATGGTGATATTATTTAAAAAAATAAAAAAAATTACGAAAAATGGGGTGGGGGCAGCCATGTTGGCTACCACTAGGGGCATCCCCATTTTCCCTATATATATATATACGGAAAAGGGAATATGCACCAAGGTGCATGTAATTTTACACGCACTGGGGTTTATATCTCCCATTTTTCTTACTTTTTTTTGAAAAATATCACAATGTCATCCCTAATATCCCTCCTATATGTCATTCTATTTTCGTCAAAAACAGAGACTCCTATGCCTTCCATCTAGAACAGGTAATTTTAACGGTCTTAAAATTGCTGTAATCGACCTATTTTAAATGGAGGGCGTATGAGTCTCTATTTTTGATGAAATTCGAATAGTATAATGGAGGGATATATAGATGACTATACATGGTGATATTTTCCAAAAAGGTAGAAAAACGTGGAAGATGTAGGCTTCGGTGCATGTAAAATTACATGCACCTGGGTGCATGCTCCCCAACCTCATATATATATATATATATATAGAGAGAGAGAGAGAGAGAGAGAGAGAGAATATTTCAGATGAGGTGCACCTTTCCATGCTATATGGAAAGCCACGAATATTGGCCGTCTGATCTGCATCTACGGCCATCATCTGTCTATAACCCACACGCGAAACCACGCTAATCCATCCCAATATACCACTCCCGGTTTTCTATATTTAGTAAATTAGTGCCTTTATGACTCAATCAATTTTGTTCAATTTGCTCTTTTTTTAATAACAATTCTACTTCCTATATATAGATTCTTCATCCGGCAATTATTTTATTTAATTATCCCTTAAATGACGGTAATTGGTTTTATACTAATTTTAATTCATTTTTCTAACGTTTTTTCTTTTGCATCCACATTCGATCTTCACCATGGACGATTCCTATTCTTCATCAAGCGATGATTCTGCATCGGAGTTTATGTCTAACTTTTATGAAGAAAGATTCCAGGTTAATACATTATATTTCTTTGTTGTTCTTCAAAAAATATTTCGATTTGATGTATATAGTGATTTTTTGTACCAGGAAAATAGCACTGAAGATACAGGTCATGTCAATTCTGATATCGGTTCTCTCTCCACAGGTGTTGTTCTTATTATACAAATTTTTCATTTTAGTAGTATTAATATGATTTTTATGTAATCATTTCATTTGTTCTTCAATTTGTTGCCAAGTTTATGTTAAATTGTACTAGATTTACAGTTATGGTCAATATCCGTGTTTTCATTTAATTTTTTGCATTGCTATATAATTGACATTATATAATAATACATGTCTATATTTTATTATCATTCTACATATTTTACAATATATGCATTCTTTATGATGTATATAATTACACGATTCATTGTACAATATTTGATTGTATTTTACATTATATTACTTTATTTTACTATTTCCTAATATAATTTACACAACATTTCGTTCTTTGTATTTTGCTAGTACCATTGTCGAGTGACATATATTACAAATATATTTCACTAGAATTAATTTCATAATCCATTATACAATATTTATATGTATTTTAAATTTTATTTATTTTGGGTAATATTTCATAGTATATTTTACACAATTTCACGTTTTTTGTCTTTTGGCAAGACCACTTTCTCATGCCATATATACCAAATATAATACATAATAATTAATATCATATTCCATTGTAAAATATTAATCTGAATTGTACATTTTCTTGCTTTATATTAATATTTCTTAGTTTAGTTTACGCAATTTCACTTTCTTTGTATATTACCAGGAACTCTATGGGGTGCCATACGTTCCAGAGATATTGCACAAGAATGTCTTCCAAATATTGAGGTAATGAGATACCACATAATCATTTATTTTTTGTTTTTTTAAGTAAATTTATTATTGTGTTATTTTTATACTAGGATTCTGGAGCAAAAATCACATATACAGAGTGCCTAGAAACTGATGCATCATTTTCAGGTAATATTATTAGTGTGTAAATTTGATAAATATACAAACAATATATCTTCATAGTTCATAAATTTAATATTGATAATATTTTTCAATCTTTTTCGATATATTCGGGAAAAACATCATTAGATTTAACATGTTTTTCAATTATATTTAAAATAATGCAGTTGATCCAAGTTCCCCAATCGCAAACTGTTCTAGTTATCAGCATATACCCACTGTTGGTATGGTTTTTGGTTCCGTTGAACACGCATATAATTTTTATGAAGCTTATGCTACAAAAGAGGGTTTCAATGTACGCAAAAGTAGCACAAGACATAGAGTTGATAGAGTAACTAGAAACAAGATACTGGTGTTTAAGAGTTTTGTATGTTGGAAAGAAGGAAAATCAAGAGCTTCCTCATCAACAGGAGATGGTTTCTTAATTGACAGTGATTGCAGCGATGAAAGTATGTTTGAAAGATCGGAGAGAGCTGTTGGTGTTGTTCGAACTGGTTGTAAGGCCATGATGTCGGTTAAATATAGGTTTGTTGATCATGACTGGATAGTGGTTTGTTTCAATGAAGAGCACAATCATAACCTTGTATCCCCCAGCAAACGGCTATATCTTCGTGCCAATAGAAAGTTCTCTAAAGCTGCTAAAATGCTTATCAAGTCCATGACTGATGTTAATATTCCTGCCTCAAAACAATCGGCATTTTTGGATAATGGTTTCATTACAAACAACAAAGTTGGTGGCATTGTGCGTGATATATACAACCTTAACAGGGATGAGAGAAGACGTCGTGATGGTTTGGATGCAAACTTGTGTTAGATCTCTTTGATAACTGAAAAAAGTTGACGCCTGAATTTTTTTACTCTTATCAAACTGACGAGGACAATAGGCTCACACATTTATTCTGGGCTGACAGTGTATCCATTGAAGATTACAAGGTTTTTGGTGATACAATTTCTTTTGATACGACATATAGAACCAATGAATACAAATTAATATTTGCATCTTTCTGTGGAGTTAACCACCATGGTTGCTCAAATTTTTTTGGTAATGCATTTATCAACAGAGAAACAACAGAAAGTTTTACTTGGTTATTTAATCAATTCCTTGATGCTGTTAGAAAACACCCTATTTCTATAATCACTGATGAAGATCCAGCAATAGGTGCTGCAATCCGTATTTCATTTCCCAACACTGTTCACAATTTTTGTACATGGCATATTATGACAAAGCTGAAACTTAAACTGGGTAGACTGAAGGAAATTGTCAAGGCTCTTAAAACATTTAGCAGGCTTGTTTGGCGGAGTGAGTCTATTGATCAATTTGAAGTTGGTTGGTCAGCAACCATTTCTGAGTTTGGATTGCTTGAGAATAAATGGTTAGCAGAGAAGTATGAAATAAGACAGAAATGGATAGATGTATATACAAATGACACATTCTTTGCTGGGATGCGTAGCACTCAAAGGAGTGAAAGTATGAACTCATTTTTACAAAATTCTATTACTAAACAGAACACTCTTTTAGAGTTTGTTTCCAGATTCCAGACAGCCATCCAGAGGTTAAGAGAACGTGAGAATGATATGGACCATGATTCAAAGACTAGAAGGCCTAAGTTAAGAACCAAATGGACTTTGGAAGAACAAATGGTTGATGTTTATTCGAAAAGGATTTTTTACAAGTTTCAGAAAGAATTGAAGGAGTTAATGATGTTAAACGTTCGTGTTTCTGAAATAAAAGATGGATCGACATGTTACAATGTTTCATCAATCGATAAGTCTGTTAGAGATAGAATAGTTACTGAAATTCATCAGACTGATTATCTATCTTGTGAATGCAAAAAAAATGAAATTTCAAGGAATACCATGCAGGCATTTACTTGCTGTTATCAAGTTCAGAGGAGATTCATTTCTTTCAAGTTCTTTTATTATGCCCAGATGGACCAGGAATATTAAGAGGTCTGGTAATTATCCAATCTACAACCAAAATCCCCAACATGAAAGGTCTGGACAGTTAAATGATATATGTTCTCAGATTGTTGCTGAAAGTAGCGTAGAATATGATGATATTTTCTTTCTCGTAAAAGCAAAGCTTCTGAAATTGCTCGAAGAAGTTCAAAGTTTAAATTCAAAAAAAAGATTATCAAATGTATCACAGGTCAATCTCATTTGGAAAATCATGATAATAATAACCATGTACTTGTCCCGGTTACTGCAAAAACAAAAGGTAGTGGAAGGGGAGGAAGACCAAAAGGTTCAGGCAGTTGCCGAATATCTCAACAAGAATTAAAAAGGAATAGAGGCAGACAATGCAAAGCTTGCATGAAGTATAATGTTGGTCATGATTCTAGGAATTGTCCTTCAAACAAGGTTCAAGCAACTTCAGACTGGTATGCAGTGTTAATCAGTTTATTATTTTTATTTTCATTTATTGTTGATATAACCTAAAATTTTCTCTGCAGCGATGATTCAGGACAGGCAGATTCACAATAAATATATTGCAAATTAATTAAATGCGAGGTGGTATATTTTTTACTGACATTTTGGTTACTTTATAAATTTTTATTCCTCTATTTAGCTTTAATATTTTGTTATTACAGAGTTTAACCAGTACAACATATTCAGATATCACATACATAGTTGTTTTTATACAATATGTTAAATTTACTGATGTATTGTGCTTTTTCTTTGCAGGATCTTATTGATCAAGCTAGAAGAGGTCATAGTTGCAGCCATTTTAAAATATAGACCGATGTTTAAAGTCACTTTCTATTTATATTTTTCCATATAACAGTGTGTTGACTGTTATATATTTATTGTATGATCTGATGTTACTCAAACGATTGGTAGTTATTATTGTTTTCATGTGATGAGTTTTTCTGGAAACATTTGAATGTAATATATATGACTGAATTAGTCAGACATTGTATGTCCCATATTGGGTATTGTTCAGTATTATTATCTGACAAAAAGTTTTGTGGTTGTCAAATGACACAACGTTTGGACTGAAAAAAAGATTAACAAAATATATATAACTCTTCGAAATATTTGTTGGTAATGATTAAGTTACCAAGTTAATGAAAAAAGATTATCTAAGCGACACAACGTTCATAAATTAATGTAAAATAAATTAATTTATTGTATAATACGATACAGTATTGTGCATAGCAAAATATTTATTGTAATATGTAGTTAATTTATATATGAGGTGTGATTTATGTGGAATTATTTTGTTCAGAATTTAACGCTATCTGATTATTTGATGTTATTTTCAAATTTAAAGGAATATATTATTTTCTAAAAGTTCCACATTCTAATTAAGTTAATTCTACATACCAGATCCATATATCCATAAGATTGCAAGTCAAAAGATTATACAGATATCAATATATTTAAGACCACTATAATGCAGTCATTGATCTGTATATTTGATATCCCATTTTGAACAAAATCATTTTTTTACATGTTAACACAAGGTTGTTAAAATGTAAAAACGATTGTCTTCCATGTAAAAATTATTATCTAAGTGAAACAACGTTCCTAATTTAATGTACAATAAATGAACATATTGTATAATAAGATTCATTATTGTACAAAGTAATAAACTTATTGTAATATATAGTTAATATATATGAGGTTATACAGATCCATAATAGTCGAAGTCAGAGGATTATACAGATGTCAATATATTTAAGACCATTATAATGCTTTCATTGATTTGTAGATTTGATATGTATAATGATTTTCATATAATGGATAAATATCAAATATTAATGTTTTACATTGATGTGTTAAACAATCAATATCAGTAGTGAAGTCATGTTTCAGTTATATGCATATTACAATCAGAAGAACATCACACAATACAATTCATGCACAAAATAATTAAAAAAGACGTTACATGGCTGAATTATCTAAGGTAAATAAATTAAACTAAACAACATTGTTCAGCATTCCATGAAATACTTATAAATACAACATTGTTCCAGGAAATAATTCTAAACACAAAATACTAAATATTGTTTCAGGAAAGTAAATTTCAACACTATTAAACATATACGAAATATGTCTTGATGTTGTCATGAAAACAACATTCATCATCATCTCTCAATTAATTTCCAGCTTCATTATCAACGTGTCCTCATGTCAAAAGAGTACATGCTATTTCTGCCCTGAATCTTGGAATGTCCTCAAAGCTGAAGTCCAAGGCCCTTCTGATGAATACCCATTCATCACTCTTTATTCTTATATTTTAGCTACAAAAACCTTTGCAAATACATGTAGATATATGTAAATATCAATAATTACCAAAAGCATGCATTGTGTAAAAACCTATAATTAGCATGTTTTTGTGCAAAAATAAAAGAATAAAGATTAAAAAGAAAAAGAGGGGAATATTTAGAATAAATATTGAGCAACCTAACCCAAGGGAGGGCTCAGCATGGGCCTGACCGCATAAAAGCCACAGTAGAGGGAGATAGGAGCTCATGTGTAAATATTTATGTAAATAAATAAAATTATATTTTCCTCAACCAAAAATATTCTTGTAAATATTTGTACATATTTGGAAAAGATAAAAACAAAATAAAAATTTGAAAATCAAAAAGACCAAAAATATCCTTCCACCATGTATATAGACCATGCTTCTACATGTATTTAACCTTGTAAATAAATTTATTTATTTTCAAAACTTTTTATGTTGTAAATAAAATAAATAAAAAGAAACAAAACAAAACAAAAAAAATCAAATAAAAATATCAAAAGCTAAAATTACAAAAATATATTGTACATATGCCATGTATATAGTTGTACATAACTATTTATTTCACCTATGTATATAAATAATAAAAATAAAATAAAAATATCCTTTTATTTCTCATTTTATTCTATAAATAAATAAAATATAAAAGAGGGATAAAAATGTATAAAAATAACTAATTAAAAATAAAAAATTAAAAAAACCCCACACTGTACAAATACCTATGTATAGCTATACTATGTAAATACCCTATTTTATTTCAAAAAAATTAATTAAAAATCACCAAAAAATAGAAAAAAATAAAAGAAAAATATTTCATGTTGAAAGTTTTTGCTGATTCGGCCCCTAGCTAGGTGTATTTGTCACCTCAAGATCTTGCCACGTGGCCTGATTTCATTGGGCCCTGGGGATGTTGACCGCCCGGTCAACTGACCCCCCCCCCCCAGAACCATTCTTCGCGGATTCGAGCGCTGGACTTTCTTCTCGGATTTATACCCGCTCGACCCGATTGCCTAACACCTAAACCCCGGCTCCGTTTGACACCTCCCACATCCGACATCCTCGCCGGGCATCGACATCGGGATCCGCGCGCCACCGTGACCCTACCCGATCAGCCCTAGTCGGGTCTGCACTCATATATATTCTGAGCTCCACCGCTCGATTCCGCCATCTTTGGCTCTCCACCCTTCATCCCGTGACCTCCACTGCATCCCTTGAGGTGACAGCTCTCGATTGCCCGTGTCGCAGCGAGGAGGGGGTGGCCGGACCACTGATCCGGCGACATTGCGCCGCCGTGCTCCGCCCAGTGCAGGAGCCCGAGCCTCAGGACTTGACGACCTTCGAGGCCACGACCGGGAGCTACCTCAGCTCCAGCCTAGTCTACTTCGCCACCCAGGTAATCACCTAGCTTTCCTATTTAGCCTAATTTCGAGTTTCCCCCAAATCGCTCCGTCCCCGTTCTTCGTCGATTCCGACCACCTCGCGTACCCATTCGATCATCGGAATCCATATCCATCTTCGCCTTCCCTCCGCGCATCTTCTCCGCCCCTCCATTCAACCCAGCTCGCACAGGAGCTGGGATTCGAATCCCCTCGCCGTCGCTTCGCCGGGGTTCGCCCGCACCGACGCACAGACCACCTCCACGACGCCTAACCGGGTCGAGGCACTTTGCCCTCGACCCGCGAAGCTCCTGAGCCTTTTTGCAGGACCAGAGGAGACTATCTGAGGCCTCCCGACATTCAGACAGGAGCTTCTCCTCCGCCGACCTCGCCGGAGCCCTCCAGGGCTCGGCTGGGCCATCGGAGCCCACCATCAGCTGCGGAGCTTCATCGCGCACCTTCTCCGATCTCGGGAGGCAGCAGGGGAGGTCAGGAGCGCACGTACTGGGCCGGCGAACTTCGCCGGCCACCTGTTCTTCCTCAACCTTCAGGCACCGTTCGATCGCCCTCCAGCTCCAGTTTCAATCTGAGCCATCCGTTCCAGGAGCGTCAGGCACCGTTCGATCAAAGGAGGAGTGATCCAGACCATTTGATCTTGAGATGAGGCGCAGTTGAGCAGTCACCGTCAGATCCTCCACGTGTCTTCGTCTCAGCCATCCGATCACGCCAAGGGGTACAGGAGTGAGGCGCCTCCGCCTCTCCACCGTCGGATCTACACGTGGCGCACACTCCGCCCTTGGATCTTAAATAAGGGGTAATTGTCCTTAGGCCCCTCTGTTTTTAGTTTTTATCATTTAGTCCTGTAAATATAGAATGCAGTTGTTTAGTTTTTGGGATATTTGCACATTGGACCTGGTACTCTAGTTTATTTGCATTTATGCCCCTGTGAGTGTCTGTCACGTGCTTCGCCACGTGCTTTGTTTGGTATATTTGCAACATTAGCCCTGTAGTTCTGGTTGTTCATAAATGAATGAAATATTTTCAGTAATTGCATTTATGCCCCTGTGAGTGTTTTATTTGCACATGTGCGTCTTTTAGTGGGATATTTGCATAACAACCCCTGGACTTTTTGGTACGAGTTACCAAAAGGTCCTCGGACTTGTTTTTCTTACATATAGGTCCCTGAGTGCCCCAGGCACGCGCCTCGCGCGTGATTTCTTGGGTATTTTGCACCAGGACCCCCAGAACTTTGGACATTTGCACTTTGGTCCCTGTGCACATTGCCCCCTTGTCATTTTTGAATAAAATATCAAATCACCTCCAAATCCAACAAAAATTTGACACATGGCTCCTGCCATGGTGTAGGATTTTTGTAGATTTTTGAGGACATTTTTGAGTTTATTTGCTATTTTTAAAAATTCAAAAACATCTATTTTTGGCACTGTTCAGTTTTAAAAATCACAAAAAAAATATAAAAACACCCCTAAAAATTCTATAAAAATTAGGTACTGTTTATTTTGTGTCCTTTGATTTTCTAGCCATGTTGGCTATTTTTCATTGCTTAAAAACCCTAAAAATTCAAAAACACCTAAAACCTCATAAAAATCATAATAAATACATTGAAAACCCAAAAACAATAATTTTGGTACTCAAATTTTCCTTGTTTTCTCTATTTAACAGGAAAATTACCTCCAGGCCCTTTTGAGGTCCTTAGATATTTTATCTAGGGACTTTAGGCTTGACTGGACAGTACCCCTTGTTTTTCTTACTGTTTGATTTTTAGAAAATAAAATACACATCAGAAAAATTCCAAAAATTCACCAAAAACATTAAAAAACATAAAAAACATAAAAATATTTTTGTTTGAATTTTTGCTTGAATTTTGATGCATTAAATAAATTGCCAAAGTGTGCTTGCTTTTAGTCTCTCATTTTCTTCACATATTAAAAATCCAAAAAAATTTAAAAACAATTAAAAACCACTAAAAATGTTTTCCCTTTTTCTCTGATTCTTCGACTACTTCGTAGGCTTTTTAGCCAATCCGTGCTCCTTGTGTCGACCCTGGGTGCTATACCAGGTTAAACATTTAGCATGACCGCTATTTGAGTGTTTTGATTGATCTTTGATTTATTTAGTGGTTCATTTTTCTTGATTGACACATTCTGAGTGGCTGAGGTCGCAACGACCTATTTTTCTGTACCTTCTACCTCTGTCGCTCGGGATTTTTCGTGCCATCAGAATGGCGCCGTTGCTGGGGAGCACGGCTTAGTAGTCGTTTTTAGCTTTTTCCGCGGCTTTTGATTTTCGCGGCTTTTTGTATAGATTTGTTGCATATATATCTCTCTCATATTTCTGACAATAATTTCGGACTGACCACTTTTCTCTCTGTTTCTTGCGAGGGCCCGAGGAGCGAGGGCGGCATTCCTAGGAGCGCCGGTGCACCCGAGCGAAGCGGAGGCGGTTCGTTTCTTCATCGAGCAGCAGGAGAGAGCGAGAGAGAGAGAGTTGAGTGGGTGAGGTTAGCTTAGGATATTTGATTATTATTTTTGTAATAATACAGGTACACTCAGAGACTTGAACTGTGGTGAACTTGACTTAGCGGGTCAGTTTCGCCGAGCACCGGTGTGCTCGGGGGACCCTTAGGAGATTTTCGCGGTTTTTGACGCGGCTTTCTTCTACTTTTTTACTGCCTTTCCGGTGTTTACGCGGTTTTTGCTCGAGCCCCTAGACTTAGGAATTTCTGGTGCTTGTGACGTAATTAGTAGGATCCACACACCTAACTGCTTATCTGTTCCCATAGTACGTAATTGGACCTACTAATAATAAATAATAAAAATAACTTAGTCACTTTCCTGAGAGCCTACGCGCCGCGAGCCTGCCCCGTCAAGCGCTACTCCTGAACTCGACCTGTCGAGAAGAGGAGGGGTGGGTCTAGACCGGACTCTTTGGATCGAGGGCGAGTGACTGAGTTAGACGGTTCTGCGCTAGAAATTGCTCATCTAGGACTCGGCTTTTCCGCTTGCATCATTTAGGTAGTTGATTTCCTGTCTTTAAATTCTGCACGGATCACTTGCATGTAGAGTTCTGGAGACAAGGTACGCATTTCTATCTCAGCATGCATCATTGATTTCTCGCGCATCGGCTTTTTCGTCTTCTCCCCCCTGTTTTCGGATTAAATAATCAGGAGAACCGAAAAATTCGTTAGGCCTTTTGTTTGATTTGAAAAAGATTAAAAAGAAAAACAATAAAATTGGGACTGTTAATCATACTTGATCTTAAAAACCGCTCACCCTAAAAACTTTGTCTTGGGGAGAGCAACCCCCTCATTGTATTGTTTGGATGTGCGAGAGAGTGACCCGCACCCTAGGTAGAGCCTCCCGGTGCTAGACCCGACCGATTACCGACTCTTCCGTGCGGGCCAGTCGGTTGGGATAGCATCGGATATCCTAACAGGTCACGTAAGCGCTCTGATATTTTGTGTGTTCACCAAAATAAAATAGACAAGATAATTTGACCGAACTTTCACGGTCTTCAGCTCGCGTTGCGTTGGTGAACCAGGGATTTGTTTTTGATCATAGTTGACTCCAGATCTCATCCACACTACTCGCCAGATCAAGATGATGGGTAGACGGTCTCTTAGGCAGCCTCTGGCTGCACCGCTTTCGGGCACGTCTACCCGATCATCTAGGTTGGCCCGCGAGAGCCAAGACCAGCTCTCCGAGCCCGAGTACGATTCCGCCCTGTTCCCCCTCGACCCCCTTTCTTTCGGTACTGAGAGACATGAGCCCGAGGAGAGATTAGCAGATTTGACAGCACCTGAGTTGGGCTCATTTGATTTTGCAGACGTCGCTATGGCTGCCAGATCAGACGATTACCCCGGAGGTCCACAAGGAGATCAGCATGTTGTATTTGACCAGGGGGCGATCAACTCCACCCTGATCGCATCACTAGAGACAGTTCAGCAGCAGTTACGCGATCAGGGGGCATTCATGATAGAGATGAGGCGAGAGTTGGAGAGGCTCAGAGCAGAGCGAGGTTCAGAGCAGAGCGAGCCTGAGGAGATGCCTGATGCAGAGGCCGCAGCCGCAGCAGCCGCAGCGGCAGCAGCCGCCGCCGCCGCAGCGGCAGCCGCCGCGGCAGGAGACCACCACAGCCGATGCGGGCGTTACACAACCCCGGATCTACTCTGATGCATCACTGGGTGGTAGTGCCAGCGATCGTGGGGGACTTCAAGTTCCTCCCGAACACCTTGCAGTTACTACCCCGTTTCCACGGACTAGCCACTGAGGAGCCCCACCTTCACCTCCAGGAGTTCTTGATGATCTGCAGCACTGTCCACGATCGCCACGTGGACCAAGATACGATCCGGATGATAGCCTTCCCGTTTTCACTGGCAGATAGAGCAGCCACCTGGCTGAAGCATTTAGGGAAGTTTGTCTACACCTGGGAGCAGCTCCGCACCGAGTACTTGAAAAAGTACTATCCACTCGGGCGGACGAATGCAGCGAGGGCCCTGATCAGCAACTTCTCCATGTTCCCCAACGAGCAGTTTCACGAAGCATGGGAGAGGTTCCGAGAGCTCCTAGACAGATGCCCGCACCACGACATCTCCAAGCCGAACTTAGTTCAGAGCTTTTTCAGCGGGTTGACGCCAGAGCTTCAGGGTCTGGTGAACGCTTCTTGCGGCAGGTCCTACTTTGCCAAGGACCACGATCAGGTCTGGGCCATCTACGAGGAGATGTCCGAGAACTACATGGTGATGTCTCAGACCAGATTGTATACTCAGAGACCCCAGCCACAGCAGCCAGGACCCGTGCAGTACCAGCGGATAGCACGGGTAGATGCAGGTCCATCCAGTTCGTCCACAGTCGCAGCAGCACAGGCAGAGTCATCCGCTACGGACATGGGTATCATTAGCGAGAAGTTGGACCGCATGGAGCTGATCGAGAAGAAGCAGTGCCAGAGCATCACTCAGATGGAACAGATGGCACAGGTTCTGAGCGACATGAAGACCCAGCTCATGTGTCTCCAGGAGACACAGACGGCTTCACAGCCCCGTCTTCTGTCGCGAGGCGATACCGGCGGCAGCAGCAGCTCGTCCCAGCGCTCCAGCTCTTCACAACAGCCTAGACAGGTTCACCTTGTACAGGCGGAGCCGTACCAGCAGCCGCAGCCTGCCTACCAGTCCCCACCATCTCCAGACATGCAGATGGTGGTCTACCAGCCGGATCAGCCTCTGGCAGTACTGCCGCCAGACCCCTATGATGCAGAGCCGTTGATGGATGTCAACGGGATTTGGTATGACCGCCCCCAGCCTGGGATCCGACAAGACCATCCCGGATTCAGGTGGGGGAGTGGTGGTGCCCAGCCCCAGCAGCAGCCGTCAGGACAGGGAGGGCAGTACCCCCAGCAGAGAGACCAGCACCAGTCGCAGCCGCAGCACCCAGCACCCCAGCAGCACCAGCCGTCATCCTACGGTCCTCGTCCCTATCAGCAGCAGGGACAGTCGTGGAGGCGTGAGCAGCAGGCTCACCCGATTCAGCAGCAGCACCCGTCCTCATATCCCTCTTACCAGCACCATCAGCAGCCGTACCAGCAGCCTCACCCACAGAGAGGCTACCCGTCGGGCTCCCACGAGAGCCCCGCTTTGGATGACATCGCCCGCCTCCTCACGGGACCAGCAGGCCACATTTAGACGGGAGATGGACGAGTTCCGCCAGGAGATGCGGGACTTGGTGAGAGGGAAGGCCGCCATACCAGCCCAGATCGAGCCGAATCCGAACAATCTCAAGAGGAAATCTGAGCAGGTAGTACATACTGAGTTAGCCACTCCTAATGACTCGTTTGATGATACATCTTCGGATCTATTTGATGCTGATTTTGTCACACTTAGGAGCGGTAGGACACCAGCAGGCGGCGGCGCCTCATCTGAGCTTCGCCACGAGGATACGTCAGAGGCGCCACATGAGGAGGAGGAGAGCGGTAATGAGGCCGCTCCAGATGATGATGGTGGCACTGATGCCACCAAGGATGCTGATTCCACCGGCGGTACTGAGGCCGCCGCTTCACCAGTTCGAGGAGGTGGTACTGACGCCACCAGTAGAGCCGAGCCAGCCCGCGGTACTGATGCCGCGAGACGTCTACTACCAGCACCAGCAGCAGAGCCAGCCCGTGGTGGTACTGAGGCCACCGGTGTTTGTACAGATAGAGATGTTGTCTTTCCTCGCATTCCTGTATCTCAGAACTCTGTTATGAATAAAGGAAAAGGTTTACTTTCTTCTGGTCCCACTGTGGTGCATGATGTATGTGTGGATCCGGTCCTTGAACCGTCTAGACCTTTTCCTAGTCCTTCATCTGAGAAGGACCCTGTGATCCCCTTCCCTAGAGACCTTCAGATGGGGAAGGGGAAGAAAAAAGATGACCCAAAAAAGAGAGAGCTTGAGGAGTTCAGCCAGAGCATGATCGATCGATTCCACATCCAGCTGACCCTCCAGGAGGCTTTGCAGCACATCCCCCTTCTCCAGCGTTCTTTGAGAGATAGGACTACAGTCAGGAGGAGGAGGAGGAACCACACTTCAGAGATCCATGTGCTGACGAAAGCCACGTGTTTTGCGATCCAGAACCGCCTGCCAGCCAAGAGGCCAGATTCAGGGGCCCCATATGTCAGATGCCAGATTAGTGAGCAGAGGTTCGACCGTACTCTATTAGATAGCGGATCGTCGATCAACCTTCTTCCGGCAGCCCTTCTCGACCGCTTCGAGTTGGGCACTCTTCGACAGAGCAGGGCAGTCCTTCAGTTCGCTGATCGATCTGTCAAGAGGCCGAAGGGGTTATTACGAGACGTTATCGTCACGATTCAGGGCCTGAAATTCCCCGTGGACTTCGTAGTGTTGGACATGGAGATCCCTGAGTCAGTGGCCGATACCCCCATCATCCTTGGTCGTCTGTTCTTGGCCACAGCCAAGGCGGTGACTGATCATGATAGCGGGAAGGTGTACTTTCGTGTCGCGGGCGAGAGTATACAAATAGATACGGTCGAGGACTACAGAGCTAGAGAGAGAACCCGCTCAGATGCGAGTACAGATTCAGAGCAGCTGACAGACACAGAGCCAGACATCCACCAGGACTGTGATTTTGTGATCACAGACGATGAGGCAGCTTGGGCAGATCCTGCAGCACAGACCATCCTCTCATATTCAGATACAGCTGATGCCGAGATGATAGCAGAGGAGAGTCTGGAAAGCACAGCCCTGGTTCAGGATACCATAGAGGCAGCAGAGCCGGTCCTTGATCGCGACACGATGTTCAGTGATGGTGGTGCTGAGGCCACCTTGTGTTCTGGTGGTACTGATGCCACCGCGGTTGATACAGATCCCTCGGATTCAGAGTCTGACTGGGCCGATTGCTATGATCAGATGCCAGACCTGAGTTCACCTGAGCCTACAGATGCGGAGGAGGTAGATGCAGAGCCGAGCAGAGACAGTGCAATTGAGCAGCCTTCTCCCGATCCAGTTTGCGAGAGTACGCTTTCACTTTCCCAGGCAGATTTGGCAGACTTAGCAGCTTTCACTCAGTTCCTTCCACAACCAGATTTGCCAGCACCCAGCATTCCAGAACGGAAGCCGCTCCCTACTTCGCTGAAGTATCGATTCCTTGCGGGCAATCCAGAGATGTACCCAGTCATCATTTCCGCTGAGTTGACTGGAGAGCAAGAATCCCGTCTGATGGGGGTTCTTGAAAAGAACCGCAAGGCGATCGGATGGAGCGTAGCGGATCTCCATGGGATTAGTCCAACAGTGTGCTCCCACCATATCTATCTTGAGGAGGGGGCGAAGCCGTCGCGTGAGTTCCAGCGGCGACTGAACCCCAACTTGAGAGAGGTCGTGATGAAGGAAATATCAAAATGGTGGAGTGCAGATTTTATTTATCCCATTTCCGACTCCAAGTGGGTCAGCCCCTTGCATGTGGTGCCCAAGAAGACGGGTATCACGACTGTGATCAGTGAGTCGGGCGAGGAGATCGCTACACGAGTACCCACCTCTTGGAGGGTTTGCGTTGACTACAGGAGACTCAACCAAGCCACCAAGAAGGACCATTTCCCCCTGCCTTTTATTGACCAGATCATTGAGAGACTGGCAGGGAAGAGCCATTATTGCTTCCTGGATGGGTACTCGGGCTACAACCAAGTGGCCATCGCTCCTGAGGATCAGGAGAAGACCACCTTTACCTGTCCCTTCGGCACATATGCTTTTCGACGCATGCCATTTGGGCTATGCAATGCCCCTGCGACTTTTCAGAGGTGCATGCTGTCGATCTTTTCGGACATGGTAGGGGGAGTGTTTGGAGGTCTTCATGGACGATTTCTCGGTCTACGGCGATGGATTCGATTCTTGTCTTGACTGCCTAGACCGGGTACTCCAACGATGTATCGAGTTTCATTTGGTTCTATCATGGGAGAAGAGTCACTTCATGGTGACTCAAGGGACGGTGCTTGGCCACATCATCTCCAACAGGGGCATGGAGGTTGATCCGGCCAAGGTTGATGTCATTAGAAAACTCACTCCGCCGTCCAATTTGAGGCAGCTACGGTCATTCCTGGGGCACGTTGGATTTTATAGGAGATTTATTCAGGATTTCAGCAAGATTGCCCGACCGTTGACTGACCTCTTGACGAAAGACACCGAGTTTCTTGTCGATGACAAGTGTCTCTCGTCCTTTGCGACTCTTCAGCAGCATGTTATTGAGGCTCCTGTTCTCCAGCCGCCTGATTGGTCTCTCCCATTCGAGATCATGACGGATGCCTCCGATTTTGCCGTAGGGGCAGTGCTGGGACAGAGGAGGGATGGAGTTCCGTTTGCCATACACTATGCTAGCCGCACATTGGATTCCGCCCAGCGGAATTATACAGTCACAGAGAAGGAGATGCTAGCCGTAGTGTTTGCCCTAGATAAGTTCAGATCGTATATCATTGGATCTAGAGTGACTTTGTTTACAGATCACACCGCCATCAGGTACCTCATGGCAAAGAAGGATGCCAAGGCCAGACTGACTAGATGGATCCTTCTACTCCAGGAGTTCGACATTGAGATCAAGGATAAGCCTGGAGTCAAGAATGTGGTGGCGGATCATCTTTCCCGATTAGAGCAGCCTGAGGATTCTGAGCAGATTGATCCTATTCGAGATACCTTCCCAGATGAGGCGATTCTTGCTATCGCCTTACTCCCGTGGTATGCCGATATTGTGAACTTTCTCGTTGCAGGGAAAGTCCCACAAGATTGGCCCAGGCAGAGGCTTGAGACCTTCCTTGCGAGGGCCAAGTCCTACCACTGGGAGGATCCCATCCTTTACCACGAAGGAGGGGATAGCGTCTGGCGTCGGTGTATTCCTCAAGAGGAACACCATAGCGTCCTCACTTACTGCCACAAGCTTGAGGCAGGAGGACATCATTCTGGGAGGAGAACGGCACAGAAAGTGCTCCAATCCGGCTTGTGGTGGCCTACCCTCTTCAAGGACTCTGATGAGTTCGTGAAGAGGTGTACTGACTGTCAGAGGATGGGCACTTGTGGACAGCGTGATATGATGCCGATGCAGCCCATTCACTTCTGTGAGGTTTTTGACGCATGGGGCATCGATTTCATGGGTCCATTCCCTAAGAGTCAGGGATTTGAGTACATTCTGTTGGCCGTTGATTATGTTAGTCGTTGGGTTGAGGCTATCCCCGCCCGAGCCGCTGATGCGAGGACAGTTTGTAGATTTTTGAGGAAACATATCATCACGCGGTTCGGGGTTCCACGAGTTCTTATTTCTGATGGGGGGTCTCATTTCATCAACGACCAGGTAAAGGCCCTTGCTAGCGAGTTCAGCATAGATCATCGTGTTGCCACACCTTACCATCCACAGACGAATGGTCTAGCTGAGGTGTCGAATAGGGAGATCAAGACTATTTTGCAGAAAGTCGTCCGCCCGGACCGAAAGGATTGGTCACAGCTTTTGGACTCGGTCTTGTGGGCATATAGGACGTCTTTCAAGACTCCATTGGGCACATCTCCCTTTCGCCTCGTTTATGGCAAGCCGTGCCATTTACCTGTTGAGCTGAGGCACAAGTCACTTTGGGCAGTTACAGATATTCTTATGGATCCAGATGGTATGGGAGACCAGAGGAGGGCAGAGTTAGCTGCCCTGGAGGAGCTTAGAGATGCAGCTTTCTCAAGCAGCCTACATTATAAGGAGAAAGTCAAGGAGTGGCATGATTCTCATATCAGCCACAAGCATTTTGAGATTGGACAGAGAGTATGGTTGTTTGATGCAAGGCTACGATTATTTCCAGGGAAGCTACAGAGCAAATGGAAGGGACCTTTTCTCGTCAGAAAGGTGCACGACAATGGTAGTATTGATATATCCGAGTTGTCTTCTGAGAGTACCTTTCGAGTGAACGGCCAGCGGCTCAAGCCATTTCTAGATCATGAGCCGCGGGACGTTATTGTTGCCCCTATTCATTTTGCGTGAGATGTGGTCTCTTGACTCACATCTTTTGCATCTCACGCCTGATTTTCACTGTTCCTCCGCCTTGTATAGATCCAGTTGTTTATATCATTCTATTCTTTAGTCCCACATCCCTTTTCTCATCTTATGATTATGCTATACTTAGGGTGTACTTTACCCTAAGTATAGGGGGGATGTAGGACCTACGAGTATTCTTTTCATTCGTTCTGCCCCTGTTTTGCTGCCTATACTTAGGGATATTTTACCCTAAGTATAGGGGGGGGCAGATTCTGTATATTCTTCACTCGGATTTCCCTTCATGTACAGCTTGCTATACTTAGGATTAGTTAATCCTAAGTATAGGGGGAAACCACCGAGCTCCTCTCATTCTATTCATTTATTCGTTCCTGTACTTAGCCATTCCTTTTCACTTCCCTTTTACTAAGCACGAGTTATGTCTTCTTCATCGCTCTTGATCACTCTGAGGACATCATTCGAGCTAAGTATAGGGGGGGTGTGTATATATTTCATATATACTTTAGCCATAACTCGTACTTTGTGTGAGTGTGTTAATAAATAAAATGGCTAAAAATCACAAAAATTAAATTTTTTTTATGTACATAAACTTCTTTTATTTGCACATACATAGCTAGTGTACAAAGTATTTTTGTAAAAATGATTTCAAAAATCTTTTGTGTAAAGCTTGTGTGAATATTTTTGTATCAAAATTATGTATATAGTACAAAATTTTTCCAAAATGTTTTGAAAAATCAAAAGTTTGCAAAAATCTTTTGTAAATGCTTGTAAATGTTTGTAAATATCTTTTTGCAAAACTTGCACTTCATGCATCATCATCATCCATGATTTCAAAACATTTTTCAAAAATTTTGCATGATTGTAAAATATTTGTAAATAGCATCTTGTGTACATATATGTATATGGTTTTTCCTGGATAAGAGTTGACATTTAAACTAAGCCTGGAATTAAATTGAGAAATGGAGCTTGAAAAAGATCTTAATCCACTTAACTTTAACAGGAACCTTATAGGACTTAGGGTTAAGGCTTTTCAGGTCCATAAGGACTTAATTCTTTGAGTCCACTAGGCTATGAGCATATGTCATCTTGATGAGCTTAAGTAGAACACTTAACAACACACGCATGACTCTTAGAGACAATGGCTTGACTTGCACCTGCACTTCACACATGGCTCTCCAAGGATGAGGTGGTGAGGAGGCAGTTTCCTTTGGCTTGGGGTAGCATATGAGGGTAGTACTTCTAGGCGGAACCTCTCTTCTTCTTCTAGTGAAGGAAGTGCGTCTCAACTTGGTCTAGTGGTGATGAAGGCTAAAGACAGAAGCCGTGGGTTGCAATAAAGCTTCAAAAGAGGGATAGTCTACTGGCTCAAGAGGAAATTTCTTGTATATATGCTGCACCATGTAGATATGCTGTACAGAAGTCCTTGAAAAAAAAATGCAAAAATGCAAAAAGAACTCCAAAATAGTGGTGGGTCGGATTGAAAATTTAATAACCCCACCGGAGTGTACATAGTCAAATAAAGCAAAGCTTATGGTATCCATGTTACATCTCATGAAGCTTGCAGCGGGAGACTTAGCTACACTGGCTAAGCTTCCAAAACTCTATACTTCTTCCCCCTCTTCTTGAGCCGGTTGCACTTGAACTTAGAAGGGAATACCCCGCTTCTCGAGGAAAGAGTTGCTAGACCGAGGCATTAGAGTTACCAGGTTGAGGGAGGTTGTTTCTTTGTTACTTCTGAGGTGGGGAGCCAGATATCACTTACACTGCATGGAAAGACTCATGGTCATTAGAGTTTGTGTATGTAGACTTGTTCTGATCTGGTTTATTGAGGAGTCTTGTCCATAGATTGGTGGAACTTAGAGGCTGTTGAGTTTTAAGCTTAAGTCCAAATAAGGTTCCGACACATTAATAATCCAAAGATCTGATCAAGCTCCATATCCTAATTTGATGAAGGAAAGTTTAATAATTCAACCTTGATCCATGTACATCCTCTTTTTCTTTTTCTTTTTCTTTCTTTTTCACTTCTTTTTCAAATAAGTGTTTGCTAAGGGACTAGCAAAGTTAATTATAGGGGGGTGATGAATACCCATTCATCACTCTTTATTCTTATATTTTAGCTACAAAAACCTTTGCAAATACATGTAGATATATGTAAATATCAATAATTACCAAAAGCATGCATTGTGTAAAAACCTATAATTAGCATGTTTTTGTGCAAAAATAAAAGAATAAAGATTAAAAAGAAAAAGAGGGGAATATTTAGAATAAATATTGAGCAACCTAACCCAAGGGAGGGCTCAGCATGGGCCTGACCGCATAAAAGCCACAGTAGAGGGAGATAGGAGCTCATGTGTAAATATTTATGTAAATAAATAAAATTATATTTTCCTCAACCAAAAATATTCTTGTAAATATTTGTACATATTTGGAAAAGATAAAAATAAAATAAAAATTTGAAAATCAAAAAGACCAAAAATATCCTTCCACCATGTATATAGACCATGCTTCTACATGTATTTAACCTTGTAAATAAATTTATTTATTTTCAAAACTTTTTATGTTGTAAATAAAATAAATAAAAAGAAACAAAACAAAACAAAAAAATCAAATAAAAATATCAAAAGCTAAAATTACAAAAATATATTGTACATATGCCATGTATATAGTTGTACATAACTATTTATTTCACCTATGTATATAAATAATAAAAATAAAATAAAAATATCCTTTTATTCCTCATTTTATTCTATAAATAAATAAAATATAAAAGAGGGATAAAAATGTATAAAAATAACTAATTAAAAATCAAAAATTAAAAAAACCCCACACAGTACAAATACCTATGTATAGCTATACTATGTAAATACCCTATTTTATTTCAAAAAAATTAATTAAAAATCACCAAAAAATAGAAAAAATAAAAGAAAAATATTTCATGTTGAAAGTTTTTGCTGATTCGACCCCTAGCTAGGTGTATTTGTCACCTCAAGATCTTGCCACGTGGCCTGATTTCATTGGGCCCTGGGGATGTTGACCGCCCGGTCAACTGACCCCCCCAGAACCATTCTTCGCGGATTCGAGCGCCGGACTTTCTTCTCGGATTTATACCCGCTCGACCCGATTGCCTAACACCTAAACCCCGGCTCCGTTTGACACCTCCCACATCCGACATCCTCGCCGGGCATTGACATCGGGATCCGCGCGCCACCGTGACCCTACCCGATCAGCCCTAGTCGGGTCTGCACTCATATATATTCTGAGCTCCGCCGCTCGATTCCGCCATCTTTGGCTCTCCACCCTTCATCCCGTGACCTCCACTGCATCCCTTGAGGTGACAGCTCTCGATTGCCCGTGTCGCAGCGAGGAGGGGGTGGCCGGACCACTGATCCGGCGACATTGCGCCGCCGTGCTCCGCCCAGTGCAGGAGCCCGAGCCTCTGGACTTTACGACCTTCGAGGCCACGACCGGGAGCTACCTCAACTCCAGCCTAGTCTACTTCGCCACCCAGGTAATCACCTAGCTTTCCTATTTAGCCTAATTTCGAGTTTCCCCCAAATCGCTCCGTCCCCGTTCTTCGTCGATTCCGACCACCTCGCGTACCCATTCGATCATCGGAATCCATATCCATCTTCGCCTTCCCTCCGCGCATCTTCTCCGCCCCTCCATTCAACCCAGCTCGTACAGGAGCTGGGATTCGAATCCCCTCGCCGTCGCTTCGCCGGGGTTCGCCCGCACCGACGCACAGACCACCTCCACGACGCCTAACCGGGTCGAGGCACTTTGCCCTCGACCCGCGAAGCTCCTGAGCCTTTTTGCAGGACCAGAGGAGACTATCTGAGGCCTCCCGGCATTCAGACAGGAGCTTCTCCTCCGCCGACCTCGCCGGAGCCCTCCAGGGCTCGGCTGGGCCATCGGAGCCCACCATCAGCTGCGGAGCTTCATCGCGCACCTTCTCCGATCTCGGGAGGCAGCAGGGGAGGTCAGGAGCGCACGTACTGGGCCGGCGAACTTCGCCGGCCACCTGTTCTTCCTCGACCTTCAGGCACCGTTCGATCGCCCTCCAGCTCCAGTTTCAATCTGAGCCATCCGTTCCAGGAGCGTCAGGCACCGTTCGATCAAAGGAGGAGTGATCCAGACCATTTGATCTTGAGATGAGGCGCAGTTGAGCAGTCACCGTCAGATCCTCCACGTGTCTTCGTCTCAGCCATCCGATCACGCCAAGGGGTACAGGAGTGAGGCGCCTCCGCCTCTCCACCGTCGGATCTACACGTGGCGCACACTCCGCCCTTGGATCTTAAATAAGGGGTAATTGTCCTTAGGCCCCTCTGTTTTTAGTTTTTATCATTTAGTCCTGTAAATATAGAATGCAGTTGTTTAGTTTTTGGGATATTTGCACATTGGACCTGGTACTCTAGTTTATTTGCATTTATGCCCCTGTGAGTGTCTGTCACGTGCTTCGCCACGTGCTTTGTTTGGTATATTTGCAACATTAGCCCTGTAGTTCTGGTTGTTCATAAATGAATGAAATATTTTCAGTAATTGCATTTATGCCCCTGTGAGTGTTTTATTTGCACATGTGCGTCTTTTAGTGGGATATTTGCATAACAACCCCTGGACTTTTTGGTACGAGTTACCAAAAGGTCCTCGGACTTGTTTTTCTTACATATAGGTCCCTGAGTGCCCCAGGCACGCGCCTCGCGCGTGATTTCTTGGGTATTTTGCACCAGGACCCCCAGAACTTTGGACATTTGCACTTTGGTCCCTGTGCACAGTGCCCCCTTGTCATTTTTGAATAAAATATCAAATCACCTCCAAATCAACAAAAATTTGACACATGGCTCCTGCCATGGTGTAGGATTTTTGTAGATTTTTGAGGACATTTTTGAGTTTATTTGCTATTTTTAAAAATTCAAAAACATCTATTTTTGGCACTGTTCAGTTTTAAAAATCACAAAAAAATATAAAAACACCCCTAAAAATTCTATAAAAATTAGGTACTGTTTATTTTGTGTCCTTTGATTTTCTAGCCAATTTTGGCTATTTTTCATTGCTTAAAAACCCTAAAAATTCAAAAACACCTAAAAACTCATAAAAATCATAATAAATACATTGAAAACTCAAAAACAATAATTTTGGTACTCAAATTTTCCTTGTTTTCTCTATTTAACAGGAAAATTACCTCCAGGCCCTTTTGAGGTCCTTAGATATTTTATCTAGGGACTTTAGGCTTGGCTGGACAGTAACCCTTGTTTTTCTTACTGTTTGATTTGTAGAAAATAAAATACACATCAGAAAAATTCCAAAAATTCACCAAAAACATTAAAAAACATAAAAAACATAAAAATATTTTTGTTTGAATTTTTGCTTGAATTTTGATGCATTAAATAAATTGCCAAAGTGTGCTTGCTTTTAGTCTTTCTCATTTTCTTCACATATTAAAAATCCAAAAAAATTTAAAAACAATTAAAAACCACTAAAAATGTTTTCCCTTTTTCTCTGATTCTTCGACTACTTCGTAGGCTTTTTAGCCAATCCGTGCTCCTTGTGTTCGACCCTGGGTGCTATACCAGGTTAAACATTTAGCAGGACCGCTATTTGAGTGTTTTGATTGATCTTTGATTTATATAGTGGTTCATTTTTCTTGATTGACACATTCTGAGTGGCTGAGGTCGCAACGACCTATTTTTCTGTACCTTCTACCTCTGTCGCTCGGGATTTTTCGTGCCATCACCTTCCTTCACACAAGTATTCCATTGTCTTCATCACGTAGACACCGCATCCAAGCTGTGAGGAAGTTGTTGCGGGATGTCAATCACATATATTATATCCCAGTCATTCATTGTTTCGTCCACCAAGACCATGCCAAAGCATTCGCACATCCAGCCATGCTAAAAAAGATATTGTTAAATTCCTTTATAACCAAAAGATGTTTTAATGTAAAAATGTTGAAAAGACACATACCCATTTTTGTGCATCCTTTTTGTGAAATTTTGATCCTCTCATTGAGTTATATGCATAGAATTTCCTCGCCGTGAAGTCTGTGATCAAGAGATGCCAGTGATTCTTGGTGTGTATAACTGTGAAAACCTTAGATAATCCAATCAGCCTTTCATCATCCAATTCATGAAGGCCGTCCAGATGGTTCAACTCTTCCTTTGTAGCTCTATTAACCGTATTTACAAAATATTGCTGCATGATGAAGATGTAAGTATTATGATATATTATTAGAATTACATGAGATTGTAGTGACTAACCATCTTGTAAATAGGTGTGAATAGGAATGGCATCGTGTCTCCGGTACAATATCTATGTCGCAGAACATCCATGAACATTTCCAAAATCTGTATTCAAAGTAAATGTATCATCTCAGTATTTTTTTTATTATTTAAAATATGAAATAAAATTATTTGATTACGCTATCTTCAATCATTTTTTCATATAAAAAATGATATATTTCTTTTCCCTTGCAAAAGATTCCAAGAGGTGTGAAGTATGTGGCGTTAAATCTGCAGGTTTCATCAAGAAAAGATTAAACTGTAATTACATATTTATTTAAAACATAAAATTCTATCTTAAATTCTAACTTACTTGTCTGTCGGGTCTCTTAGAAAGTCCTGAATCAATCTCCTTTGATCCTCGCTTATGTTTTCGTATCCGATAAAGTCAGTTGCCGGATCACATAGATACTGTAAATTGTAGTTACACATAAGATTTAAACAAGTATTCATTATATCTGTAATTATGTCATATTTATTCTCAAGAATATCTATAAATCATTGCATGATAAAGAATTAAGTCCCAATACACACCTCGTGGTCTGTTTCACTGGGAATAATTTCTCTTGTATCCCGGGCATCTCTTTTTGCTGCATTCCGCTCTTTAACTCTTTTTGTCAATGAGCTAGGATGCACTTCCGATCTCTCCTTCCTTTTCTTCCTCGGTGCTATCTTATTTTTCTCTGTTACAATGGACTCATGCTCCCCAATACCAAGATCAAAACATGGAATAGACTCTTTCTTTGTTAAATTAATTTCAGCTTCTTGTTCTGCATCCATCTTTTGGTCAATTTCAGATATGTTTTCCACCACAAGTGTATTTTTTTGGGCATCAGCTTCAGTCGCATTCTTCTCTCCTTCCATTGTCATAATCTCATTGATTTCTCTGTCAGTTTCAGCTGGTGTCTCTTTTCCCAGTTTGCCTCTCAGTTCATCATTCTCTTCTTCCAACCTTGTTAATTGAATCTCGTAAGATGCAATTTTTGCATCCTTATCATTGTGCATATCACTCAGTTCTTCGACTAGCTTCTGCAACCTGTCAATTTCTTTTGACAATTCGTCACACATGCATTGTTTCTCAGACCCTTTTCCAGCACGAATGGTAGTCTCTTGATTCAAACTTTTTACAATTTGAAATTCTCCCCTCTTGTATCTCCCTCTCCTTGCAGGTCCATCTTCAGGAACTTTTATTCGGGCGCGGAGGTTTATCTGTGGTCTTCTAACGGAGAACCCGTATTGAATGAACCTTTCGTACGGGAAAACATATTCATCTGATCCTATTTTGAATATCTCATTCTTTTGTGGGTTTAAACCTCCTAAAATCTGATATATTTGAAGTATAATAAGTTAACTATCTATACTTTAAACTTCTAATATTTACAACAATACACAATATATAGTTTTATCTAGTGGCATATAATATTGCATACCTGTTCATTGGTGAGTGAAGCTATCCTTCTCGATAAACCTTTTATTGAGCCTTCCCATTTCCGTATTCTTGGACGTAGATCTCTGTTGACGACAAGGTCCTTGCAATAGTATTCTAACATCCATACCTGGTATAAATTTAAAAAATCTTGATTAGTTTCAAACTATATTAATAATTATACAAAAACATGTCTACTTACGTATAGGCATGCTACACATCCTATGAGATATCCAAGTGTTGTTCTCGACGATCCTTGCCGCCTTTGATTTATTCTATGACGCACATCTTCCATGTTGAACAAAAGCATTTTTGCTACAACATCTGACCAGTTGAGAAACGGGTATCTTCCAAAGATTCTACGTAATGGAGTAAGTCTCGTGGGAAAGAGTACCCACAGTCTGGGAACAAGAACGTCGAAAACATGAACAATATCAAGCAAGTCACGTATAGAGCTACTGAGTCATCATCATCTCTATCGTAGAAATCAATCAAAATATTGACTAATTTCTTTCGATTGAAAATCATCCCAGCATCAAATATCTCTTCTGAGATATAGCTCTTCCACTGTAGGTGTCTGCCATTAACAGTCACTGTAAATCCCGTGCTTGGAATCCCTAATATTGCTCCTATGTCTTCGTCTGTGAAGTTTAGAACCCTGTTCCCCAATTTGAATTGTCGTCCTCCTTGATATTGTTCTACAATCCATTGAAGATTCCTCCTTTGGATATCAACCTTTCCAATGTTTATTAATTTAGAGAATGCTGTCTTATTAAGAAGACTTTGTTGCTTTGTTGTTGGTCTATGTGCATCTATGTATTGAACAAAGTGCTCTATAAAGCATCGGTGCTGGATATATCCCTTACCTTTAAAGAAGTATACATATAATTCTATTAATGTTACATACAACACACAAAACAGATGTAACAACTAGAAAATACAAAAATTTATAAAGGGATATATAATATATATCTTACTGCCATATTTCTCTGTCATGCATTCTTCAATATGCTCATCTTCTTTGTCAGTTGTTTTTCTCATGCCTTTACCCATCACTGTAACTCACAAATAACAAATACATCATATTAATAGAATATGTGTAATGATATTGTTTTAAAATACATTCATGTACCTTTCATCACCAATGAAGTTGTTCGGTTTGTATCAGCTTCTTCATTCACTCTGTCCTCATCGATAGAATTTCCTGTTAAGTCTTCCTTCATATTTCTTGGCCCCCTAATTTCTTCGAAATCTGATTCACTGCTGCTCATCTGTACAATTTTTTCATTAAGATTTCTAACACGTTAACACAACATAACTAACATTTAATGTATGCATGTTTAACTATAAATTTATACATCAGGCAATGATCTTATTGTTAATTTTTTTTCTTTTGCTTTCGACCATCAGTATAGATAGGTTTTATTGTTTACATGATTTTGTTACTGTCCTAGTTTAACAAAGTAAATTGTAAACATCAATTAATAAATCGTTCAATTTAAAAATCCATCATTTGCAAATAAAAGATAAACGAATGTTATAAAATCTACATTGTTCAGGTTCATTTTATACGTAGTCAATTTTTTTGAAACCAAATACTAAGATATCTAATCGATATAGCATGATAGAGGGATATCTGACCTGGATGTCGTCTTCTCAGTATCGTTGTCTTCCTGCCTTTGTCGTCGTCGTTCGAAGACGAGAAACACCCTAGGGTTCTTGAGTCGCTTTGCCTTTCGCGGTGGGAGGGAACTCTATTTCGGTCTCCTTCTAATCGATGGCGGAAATCACGGTGTTAAAGTCCACCTATTTATTACTTAGAGTTATTTAAGTAAATATATTTATGTAGCTGTATAAGCAATAATTAATAATTATTAACATTTGCTAAAAATAGAAACATGTTTTTCCCAAATATTCCTATACTGTCAAATTTCAAATTTTTTTCCGCCATTGTTCATTCGACTGTCAAATTTCAAATTTTTTTCTGCCATTGTTCATTCGACAACGTCTGCATCTTCTTCACGATTCCAGGTTTTATTTCTTTCGTCAATCTTCATCCTTTTCCAATGCTATCTTGTTAAAAATATTAGAAGATCATTCTCATTTACATCGTTGTTAATACATAGTATACAAAGATTTATTAAAAAAAATTTATTTAAATTTCGAAAGAAAAATTTTGTAGTATGTCATGCTAATTGAATCTATTCAAAACGTTCTCCTTTATCAAAATTGAATATGTGGTAAGTGTTTTTTTGTCTAATAGATAATGTAATCTGTATACTAAATAATGAAAATTTATAACAAAAATACTATTCTTTATCAAGTACACGATCTATTATATAGAATTATCATCCTCTAAGTAATTGAAGATCCACATTCTTATCAGTTAATTGGATATATTATTTGTTACGTTATTAAATTTATGTAATTGATTAATATTTTATTTTGTCGGTATGTATTGTAATATACGTGATATAATATACATGTTGGTTGAGCATTAATTAAAATTTTTAAGATATTATTGTCTTTTAATATTTTAAATTGTAAATCTAAGTCAATTATAGTAAACATAACGCACTCATCAGTTGAGTGTTCAATCTTTTTTTCTATTTTTATTTATAGTGTTAAGTATTTTCTTAGAAATATTTCTTTTTGCTACTGGTAGAAAAAGTTTCAGTTTTGGTATGCATATATTGTGTTTTACTTTGACATATTGTAAATGTGAGAGGCATATTACATATAAATGATTATTATTGCATTACTATTTGCAACAATCTCTTAAAAACAATGATTTTTTGTATACCTTTGCATTTTATTGTATTGTATGTTAATCTTTAGTAAATTTTGGCCAATTTAATCTAAACATACCGACAATAACATTTCCCAAAAAGCATGTTATTTTCGAGTTTTTTCTATATTACCAAAATTTAATTCAATAGATATGTTTTCTGTGTATTGTGTTATTCTGTAATGTATAGTAGAATATGATGATATATCTCATTTGTCTGCTAGACAATGTAATTCAATCCACAATTATTGAAAATATGGAAGAGTTAATTTTGTATTCCTTGTTATTGTTTTGTATTGTAGTCATTATTTTTGTAAATATTAGTAATTTAAAGAAACACCTACATCTTAACAATTTACGGGTCGTCCGTTTAAGGTATTTTTGACTTATAGTGTAAAGTTTATGTTAAAGGAATTTTTACCTTTCGATATGGTTGTACAACTTAAAACATTAGATTGAACATATTGTGTTATACTTTCTAATATAGTAATTTAAAGAGTTATATGTCATATAAATTTTAAACATTTCAATAATTATGGTAAGATTTTCAAAATGTCATGGCTTTCTTTTGTATTATTCTGCATTGTATTGTATTGTGTGCTATTAAATTGTAAATCATAGTAATTGTAATATATACATACCGACAATTTCAGTTTCAAATATGTATGCTCTATTCTAGATTGACTCATTGTTCAAACATGTAACATATTTTGGTTTTCCATTATATTGTGTCATACAACAAACATATATATATTCTAAATAGATTTATCATTATAATGATATCAATTGTATTTCAGCAAACAATTTTCAATCTATGTCAGCATTTATTTTGTATTCCTTTGCACTGTATTGTATTGTAGTATTTAATTTTTGTAATTGGCAGTAATTTTATGTAACACAACGACATTGACGGTTTACACGCTGTACGTTATCGAAAAGTTTAAAGTTTATTTTAGGAATGTTTTTAATACTAATTTGAAGTAATCATAGGAATTTTTGAATTTTCGAATCAATTTTAAAATATTTCCTTCTTTTGTTAAGCGCTCAATCTCCTCCTAAAACTTAGCTAATTAGTTATTTCGAATACCACTCCTAGCTTTTCTTTGGTGGTTTTAATCTCATCCATTTGATCTTCATCATACGGTCTTTATGAGTGGCTTTCCTAGCACCCAGGAAAGGTGCATCTCATTTGAAGGGCCCTCTCTCTCTCTCTCTCTCTCTATATATATATATATATATATATATATATATATATGATGGGGCTGCCCCCATGGGGGAGCTAACTTGGCTCCCCACCCCATTTCGCCCGGGTTTTTTTATTTTTTTTGAATTTTCTTTCGTGGATTTTTATCAATATATTCCTATATTATGACATTAAAATTTCGTGCGAAACAGAGACTCCTACGGCCTCCATCTAACGAGATTCGTTTTTAGTAATTCTGTTTACCGTTAAAAAATGACTGTCTGGATGGAGATCCTAGGGGTCTCTATTTCGCACGAAATTTTAATGACATAATATAGTGATGAAATTCCACGGAAGAATTTTTTTTTTAAAAAAGGAACCGAGCGAAATGGGACGGGGGGAGCCAAGTTAGCTCCTCCCTGGGGGCAGCCCCATTTGACCATATATATATATATAGGATTTTATCCGGAGAGCACTGTGCCCATTTGGTACGAGATGAGCCTCTAATTCCATCCATGAGATTTGTATCTCTCAATCCCTTAAAAATAGGAACCGTAATTAAAATGGAAGGAAAGCTAATTGGAAATATTTAACAATTCTATAATAAGTATACGTTTATGGAAACCTCTCGTTGAGAGATCAACGAGAGGAGATTCATCTGGCATTTTTTGATCTAGTGATTTGCAAAGTGAGTCGATCAATCGTGGAAACCGAGGGAAACGTTTTTATCTATTGCAAGGTTATGTATTTCGATTAGATTTTTATTTTTCATATTATGATTTGAATCTGATAGTATGTAGAAAGAATTGATTTTTTTGGTCATTTTGATTTGAATCTGGCTGATTATAGACCAGATTTTGATTTTTGGGATTTTATCACTTGTGCCCCTATGAGATCTCGCAATATCAGTTATGCCCCTATCTTTTTGGTAATATCAGTTGTGCCCCTCACTTCTTGCTCCGTCATCAGTTGTGCCCTTCCGTCAGACTGACCGTCAAAAAATTAAAATAACCATAGTTTACTCAAATCATGGTGTGGTTAAGAGGGGTATTATAGTCAAAATAAAATCAAATGAGGAGGAGGGTTGAGGAGGAGGCTCCTTCCTCTTCTGGTGTTTGGCGTTCTGCTGGAGGAGCCGCAAACCTTGTTGGCGCTAGAGAAGCACGAACCATCCTTCCCACCACCTGCCTCCCGCCACCACCCGCCCCCGCAGCACCCACCGCTGCCGCAACACCATCCTCGCCGTCGCCACCTCCCTCCTCGCCCTCTCCCTCCTCGTCCTCACCCTCGCTCTCACTGCCTTCCGCCCCAAGCAGTCCATCACTACCGTCCAATCCATCAAGCTCGACGGCATCAAGGCCGGCTTCAACCCCTCCGGCCTCGGCCTCGACCTCAACATCACCGTCCTCCTCGATTCTCTTGTTTTGCATCGTAGGTCTCTGCCGTTTTGGTATCTGCCGCAACCTCAACGGGCTAATCAAGTTGGTATCTGCCGTTTTGCAACTTCCATCAGCCGAGATCCCATCTTTCGACGGATCAGACGAACCCTTCTCGTTTCTTTGGGGGATTTGGCCAAAAAGGAGAGACCTTTGAGCATCCCCAGATAAAGCAGAGACGACCCACAAAGAGAGTTGCCTTCTACTCCACGATAAGCGACGGGAACGTCTCAGAAATCACAGAAAGGACCCTCATTTTCCAGCATAATACCTCAAGAACCCATTAAAGAATAAAAAATGAAGGAAGGAACAAAGTTTACTGAATGGGGAGTTGAAGGGTAGAAAAGGCCACACGAGATCGAATGGGGCAGAGGATAGAGGTTTTCGGAGTTTGGTTTTTTGCTCGACCAATCATGAGTCTCTCTCTCTCTCTCAGGCTTTTGGGTGCCTCCACCTGTGATGGGTGTTGCCGTTCTTCTATAGCTATGGCTTTTGGAGGAGAAAGGAGAAGGTGGAAATGGCGGTGGATGTAGTACTAGAGATGGGTTTCTCTTCTTTTGTTCTCCACAGTGGTAATTACTGATTACTGCAGCTGTTGGTGTCGCAGAGAAGAGGGAAGGGTGCGCCATTAATTTGGCCCATATGCTCTCACTGATGAGGGGAGGTTGGAGAAGGAAGAAGAGGATGGAGGAAGAGGAGGAAGAAGAAGATGATGAGGAAGAGGGTAAAATGACCCTATAACCCTTTTTTTAAAATTAATACCGCTTATGTCCTCAAAGTTAACGTCCGTTTGCACTGTTGATGGACGGTCACTAACCCGAGGGGCACAAGTGATAAAAGAGCAAGAAGTGAGGGGCACAACTGATATTACCAAAAAGATAGGGGTATAACTGATATTGCGAGATCTCGGAGGGGCACAAGTGATAAAATCCCTTGATTTTTTTTGTTATGTTTCTGGATCATGAGAAAGTGTGATTTGCAAAGATGAATTGCGGTATATGATTTCTCTTTGGATTTCAATTTCAAATGAGATGGATGACTTGCGATTGAGTTTGTATCATGAAATCTCAGAAGGAATGATGATCAATGATTTGCGTTTGTATATTGAGATTTAATCTTAGAATGTTTAAAAAAATCGTAAGGATACTGATATTGTATCAAAAGTTACTGGAGTAATTTACGTATTAGATATTTTATGTTACTAATGCTAACACATTGTTACTTGTTATATAACAAACGTTACTAACAATTCATTACAAGTTACTTGTCATTGAATGAGCAAGTTACTTGTCATTGAATGATTCTTACTGAAGCAAGTATATTGCTGAGTTACTGATGAGCCGGTGAATTCACGAATGAACTAAGGTGAATAAAATCTAGCGATGGTCGTTGCGACCTTAGTCACTCGAAACTCAGCTCAATCAAGAAAAATAAGGACCAGACCACAAAAATAGGATAAAAATCAAATAAAATCAATAGTGGCCCTGGCTATTGGATTAGCCTGGTATAGCTATCAGGGTCGGACTCAGGGAGCACGTAATGGCCTTGCGGCCTACGAAGTAGTCGAAAGTGAAAATAAACAAGAGAAAGAGATTTTTGTGGGTTTTTAAGATTTTTATATTTTTTTGGATTTTTAATTAATAAAGAAAATAGGGAAAGCAAGGAAACAAGCAACTTCACACAATTATTGAACTACTCAAAGTTCATCCAAAAATTCAAACAAAAATATTTTTATGTTTTTTATGTTTTTTATGTTTTTAGTTAATTTTTGAGATTTTTCTGATTTTTAGGTAATTTTATAAAAATCAAACAAGACAGAAAATGCAAGACACTGTCCAGTCAGGATTCTACATCCATTTATAAATAATAAATAGTTGTTTCAAGGCCTGGAGGTTAATTTTTTTGTAAAGTATGAAATACAAGGAAAAATTGGGCACTGGATTTATTGTTTTTGGATTTTTCTTTTAATTATTAGAAATCTTATGGGTTTTTAAGGGTTTTGCAATTTTTATAGTTTTTATAAGTCCAAAAATGACCAAAATTGGTCAGAAAATCAAACACAGCAAGACAAACAATAACTAATGTTTTTGTAATTTTTGAAGGTGTTTTAATATTTTTTGTGATTTTTAAAACTAGACAGTAAGAAAAATGCGTGTTTTTGAATTTTTAAAAATAATAAAAAGAGTAAAAAATGTCTCCAAAATTTAGAGAAAATTTTACACCATGGCAGGAGCCATGTTCCAATTTTCATCAAATTTGGAGTAGATTTGCTATTTTATTAAAATCAAATGACAAGGCTCAGTGCACAGGGACCTAAATGCAAGTAAACATGTTTTCAGAGGCTAAAATGTAACAAATACAAGAAGTAGGAGGGTCCTCGTGCAAATTCTCCAAAAATCCCATGTGCGCTGCACGTGTTCTAGGCATAGAAGGACCAAAATGTAAGAAAACTTACTTCTGGGGACTTAGTAGCAACACGTGCTAAAAGTCCAGGGAAGAAGTCGCAAATAGCCCAGAATATTCAGCACATGTCAAATAAAACCACGCACAGGGGTATAAGTACAAATATCAAGAAAGATTTTTCATTCAATAACATATCAGAACTACAACCCAAATAATGCAAATATCCCAGAAAGTCACGTGACGATGCACGAGTTCCACGTAGACGGTGGTATAAATGCAAATAAAACAAGCATGAGGTCCTAAGTGCAAAATATCTAGAATAAAAACAACTAAACTAAATATTTACAGGACTAGAACGTAAATACAAAAACTAAAGGGGCCTAAGAGCATTTACCCCTATTATTTATCCGAAGGCTGAGATGGCACCACGTGCTGGATCAGACGGTTGTGGATGGTGGTGTCTCTCCAGCTGATGGACGCTCCAGATGAGCTCTGATCGCGGATCTGATGGCTGATGAACGCTTGGGGGCTGATGAATACTCATTCATCACTCTTTATTCTTATATTTTAGGTACAAAAACCTTTGCAAATGCATGTAGATATGTGTAAATACAAATAATTACCAAAAGCACGCATTGTGTAAAAACTAATAATTAGCATGTTTTTGTGCAAAAATAAAAGAATAAAAAATAAAAAGAAAAAGAGGAAATATTTAGAATAAATATTGAGCAACCTAATCCCAAGGGAGGGCTCAGCATGGGCCTGACCGCATAAAAGCCAAAGTAGAGAGAGATAGGGAGCTCATGTATGTAAATATACCTGTAAATATAATAAAAATATTTTCCACTAAAAATATAGAATAAAAGGTACTTGTACATATTTGTAAATATTGGTAAATACAAAATCAAAATAAAAATAGAAAAAGTAAAAAGAAAATAAAAATATTCACCTTGTACATATTCACCATGTATATAAGAACACTTATATATATTTATTTCACCCTATAAATAAATAAATTAATTTCCATAAAATTTGTATATATCCTATCTTTTATGGTGTGAATAAATAAAATAAAAATCATTAAAACAAAAATAAAATAAAAATAATAAAAATTAAAAATAAAAAAGATCATTGTATATATACCTTGTATATAGATGTACATATCTATCTATTTAACCATTGTATATAAATAATAAAAATAAAATAAAAATACCTTTTTATTCCTAATTTTATGCTATAAATAAATAAAATATAAAATAGGAATAAAAATGTATAAAAATAACAAATTAAAAATAAAAAATTTAAAAGCCATATTGTATATATACCTATATATAGCTCCATAGTGTAAATACCTAATTTTTATTTTGAAAAATTAATTAACAATCACAAAGAAAAAAACAAAATAAACATTTTTCATGTTTTGAGTTTTTAATAATTCGGCCATTTTCTATTTTATTTTTAATTTCCAAATATTTATTACGTGGCCCCCTCTCATTGGTCCACGGGGGATGTTGACCCCCTCGGTCAACTCCCCCCTGTGGACCACTTCCCCCGGGTCCTAGGCGCCCGACCCGACTTCGCCGATTTTCTGCGTCCTGACCCGACACCTAAATCCGTAAACCCCAGGCGCTATTTCTTCACCATGCATCCGAGAGGCACGCCCGATCAGCAACCTAGGGATCTGTGCTTCAAGCTTCACACCCGACTCCACTCTTGCCGGACCCGCGTTCATATAAAGTCTGAGCTCCACCTCCCTGTTCCTCATCTTTGGCTCATCCATTCTCCACCCAGTGACCTCCATCGTCTTAGCGAGAGTGACAGCTCGTCCCAGGTGGTGTTGCAGCGAGGAGGGAGCAAGGAGACCATCGATCCGGTGAGCTTGCGCCGCCGTGCGCCTCCTGGAGGTGACGCCTGAGCCTTGGACATCGACGGTCCTCGAGGCAAGGACCTGGAGCAAGCCCTGCTCCTCCACAGTCGATTGCGCCCATTAGGTAGACCTCTCTCCTTCCCTAGTTCTTTAATTTTCATTTTCGCCCAATTTCCCCCGTCACCTTCGAGCTTCGATTCCGTCCACCCTAGCCACCTATTCGATCATCGGAGCAGCCCACCACGATCGCCTCTCCTTCGCGCACGTTCTCCACCCACTCGCTCAACCCAGCACGCCCAGGAGCTGGTATTGGGGCCCCTTCGCCGTCGCATCACCGGAGCCCCTACGCCCCGCCGCACCGATCACCGTCACCCCCGCTTACAGGGTCGAGGCAATTTGCCCTCAACCCGCGAGTGCGTTGCTGTGCTTTTCAGGGACATCCAAGACCATCTGAGGGTCTCGACCGTTTGGAGCAGCCGCTTCTCCTCCGCCGGCGTGGCTTTAGCTCTCCGGAGCTCCACTGCGTCATCGGAGGGTGCCATTAGACACGGAAGCCCTCCACGCATCTTCTCCGATCTTCAGTGGCCTCCGAGGAGGTATCCAGCGCCAGCACGAGCCCGGCGAACCTCGCCGGAGCCCATTTCTTCGAAGACCTTCCAGAGCCGTCAGATCATCCTCCAGCTCCAGTTTGCATCGCAGCCGTCCATTCCAGGAGCCGCCATCACCACTCGATCTTTCGAGGAATGATCGTGACCGTCCGATCGTTGGAGGTTAGCCACGTCGTCTCCCAGCTGTCGATCGTCTACGTGGCGAGGCCCCAGTCGCTCGATCAGGACCAAGGACCCCCTTGTTGAGGCGCGCCCCTTCCCGACCGTTTGATCTACACGTGGCGCGCATCCGGCCCTCGATTTAATAAAGGGTAAATTTCCTCTTAGGCCCTTGGTTTCTTAGCTGTTCTGCTATAGTGCTGTAAATGTCTTAGATATTTTATTTATGTTTGGTAAATTGCATAGTGGACCCTATAGTGTTTGGTAATTACTTTTATACCCCTGCCTGTAGTGGATCACGTGCATCGACACGTGTTTGTTTGGGTTATTTGCATGTATGGACTCATAGTTTCAGGGTGTTCTTGAATGCATTTATACTTTTATTAATTGCAGATATGCCCCTGTGAATGGTTTTAATCTACGTGTGCGTTATTTAGTGGGTATTTTACACTGAGGCCCCTGGACTTTTAGTACTTGTTACTAAATAGTACAGGAACCTTAGTTTCATTGCAAATAGGTCCCTGAGTGCCCAGGTCACGCGCCTCGTGTGTGTTTTCTTGGAGAATTTGCACCGGACCCCCTAGAACTTGTATTAATTGCGTACAGGTCCCTGTGCATTGTACCTTAGTTTTGATTTTTAATAAAATAGCGAATCAACTCCAAATGTGATGAACATTGGAAACATGGCTCCTGCCATAGTGTAAAATTTTCTCTAATTTTTGGAGACATTTTTTATTTCATTTACTTTTTGAAAAATTCAAAAACAGGCATTTCTGTTACCGTCTAACTTTAAAATTCATAAAAAATATTAAAACTCCTCTAAAAATTACAAAAAATTAGACAGTAGTTGTTTTACCTTGTTTGATTTTCTGACCACTTTTGGTCATTTTTGGTTATATAAAACCCATAAAAATTACAAAACCCCATAAAACCCATAACAATTCTAATAAATAATTGAAAAATCCAAAAATAATAATTCTGGTGCCCAAAATTTCCTTGTATTTTCTACTATACAGGAAAATTACCTTCAGGTGTTAATAGGGCCATTTTGTATTTTAATTTGGCCCTTGACACCTGACTGGACAATACCCTTTATTTTCTGTCTTGTTTGATTTTTATAAAATTCAATAAAAATCAGAAAAATACCAAAAATTAACCAAAAACAATAAAAATGTAAAAAATATAAAATTATTTTTATTTAAATTTTTGAGTGATTTTTGAGTAGGTAAATAATTGGTTGAATTGGCTTGTTTACTCATTTTCTTTATTTTCCTTATTAACTAAAAATCCGAAAAAAATTAAAAACATTAAAAATCCACCAAAAAGAATTTTAGTTTATTTTATCTCTTTTTCAGACTACTTCGTAGGCCGCAAGGCCATCACGTGCTCCCTGAGCCAGGACCGCTATCGTGTTTATTTTATTTTTATCTGATTTTGGTGGTATGCACTTAATTTTCTTGATTGACCTATTGATCTCTTGAGTGACTGAGGTCGCAACTACCTTTGTTATTTCTTTATCCTTAGTTGTCGGGTCTTTTTGTGGTCAAATCAGAATGGCGCCATTGCCGGGGAGCACGGCTTAGTAGTCGTCTTTTTCCGCGGCTTTCTTTTCGCGGCTTTTTGTATATATTCTTGTATATATTTGACCTGTTTATACATTTATCTGGTCTGATCACTTTCTGTTTGTTTTCTTGCGAGGGCCCGAGGACTGAGACGGCTTTATTCGAAAGCCGAGCAACCGCGGGAGTCGGAGGCGGCTCTCTTCTCCACAGAGCCGCAGGAGGACGCGAGAAGCTAGCAGGAGTGCGGGAGCCGCGGAATAGCCCCGAGATTAGTGTAGCTTAGATTAGATTTACATTCCCACAATATTTGAACTTTTGTAATAATACAGGGACACTCAGACAGAGACTTAGACTTTCGGGGTCTGTTTCGCCGAGCACCGGTGTATTCGGGGGACCCCTTAGCTAGTTTGGTTTTTACGCGGCTTTTTCGCGGTTTTATTTCTTTCCTGCCCTTTTCGGTTTCACGTGGATTTTCGAGCCCCTAGCCGTAGGATTTTCTACTTGACTGTGCCGTAATAATTAGTATCCAAATACCCTAATATAGCTGCCTGCACCTATAGATCGGTTATTGGACCTACAATAAAATATTAATAAAAATAGTTGATTCACCACCTTCGAGCCTACGCGCCGTGAGCCTGCCCCGTCAAGCGCTACTCCTGAACTCGACCTGTCGAGAAGAGGAGGGGTGGGTCTAGACCGGACTCTCTGGATTGGAGGCTGGTGATCAGCTAGTGGTTCTTTCGAGTAGCACTGCTGTTAAGGGACTCGGTTTTCCACCTGCACCATTTAGTTAGTTTATTTCCTGTCTTTTAAATTCTGTGCGGATCATATTGCATGTAGAGAGCTAGAGACAGGTACGCATTTCTGACTTTGCATGCATCATTGATTTTATCGCGCATCGGCTTTTTCGTATTCTCCCCCTGTTTTGGACTTAATAACCAGGAGAACCGAAAAATTCGTTAGGCGTTTTTGCTTTTATTGAAAATACCTAAAAAGAAAAACAATAAAATTTGGGACTGCTAAGACTATTGACCCTAAAAGACACCTGACTTAAAAATTTGTCTTGGGGGAGAGCAACCCCCTCATTGTCGGGTTTGCTTGCGCGAGAGAGTGACCCCGCACCATAGGTAGAGCCCCCCTGATATTCTTCTCGACTGATTACCGGCTATTTCTGTACGGGACAGTCGGTTGAGAAAGTATCGGGTATCCCAACAGGTCACGTAATCGCTCTGATTTCTTGATTGTTCACCAAAATAAAACTGACAAGATAAATTGACCGAGCCTTTACGGTCTTCAGCTCGCGTTGCGTTGGTGAACTTGGGGGTTTGCTTGTGATCATAGTTTTTCCAGATCTCATCCGCCTTACTCGCCACATCAAGATGATGGGCAGACGAACTCTTAGGCAGCCTTTGGCTGCACCGCTTTCGGGCACGTCTACCCGCTCATCTAGGTTGGTTCGCCAGAGCCGAGATCTGCTCTCCCAACCTGAGTATGATTCCACCCTGTTCCCCCTCAACCCCCTTTCTTTCGGTTCTGAGAGACCAGTGCCAGAGGAGAGACTAGCAGATTTATCGGCACCTGAGTTTGGATCGTTTGATTTTGCAGAGACTATGGCCGGCAGTTCTGATGATCGCAGTAGAGGTCCACAGCCCGAGCATTTTGTTTTGGACCAGGGTGTGATCAACTCCACCCTGATCGCCTCCCTCGAGACAGTGCAACAGCAGTTGAGGGATCAGGGAGCTTTTATGATCGAGATGAGGCGAGAGCTTGAGCAGATGAGAGCCGACCGTGAGCAACGCGGAGGAGGACCCGACGATGCGGCTGCTACCGCAGCAGCTGCAGCCGCGGCAGCAGCCGCAGCAGCAGGAGCAGGACCACCGAGACCGATGCGGGAGAACCACAATCCCGGATCGACTCTGACGCACCGTTGGGTGGTGATACCAGTGATCGTGGGGGACTTCAAGTTCCCCCCGAACACTTTGCAGCTTCTACCCCGGTTCCATGGGTTGGCCACTAAGGAGCCTCATCTCCACCTTCAGGAGTTTGAGATGATTTGCGGTATTGTCCACAATCGTCAGGTGGACCAGGATACCATCAGGATGATTGCCTTCCCCTTCTCTTTGGCAGACAGAGCAACCACCTAGCTGAAACATCTGGGGAAGTTCGTCTACACTTGGGAGTCGCTCAGCGCCGAGTACTTGCATAAGTACTATCCACTCAGGCGGACCAATGCTGCAAGAGCCCTGATCAGCAACTTCTCCATGCTCCCCAACGAGCAGTTCCATGAGGCATGGGAGAGGTTCAGAGAGCTGACTGATAGATGCCAGCACCACGACATTTCCAAGCCGATCCTCATCCAGAGCTTTTTCAGCGGGTTGACACTAGAGCTTTAGGGCTTGGTGAACGCTTCTTGTGGCGGGTCTTACTTCGCCAAGGATCACGACCAGATCTGGGCCATCTACGAGGAGATGGATGACAACTACATGGTGTTGTCCCAGACCCGATTATACACTCAAGGCAGACCCCAGCAGCCACAGACCGTGCAGTACCAGAGGATAGCACGGGTCGACGCCGGTCCTTCCAGTTCGTCCGCACTAGCAGCAGCACAAGCCGAGTCATCAGCTGCGGACATGGGGATCATCAGCGAGAAACTGGACCGGATGTAGTTGATTGAGAAGAAGCAGTGCCAGGGCATAACTCAGACGGAGCAGATGGCACAAACTCTGAGCGACATGAAGACCCAGCTCATGTGTCTCCAGGAGGCACATACGGCTTCCCAACCCCGTCTTCAGTCGCGAGGCGACTCCGGCAGCAGCAACAGCTCGTCCTAGCGCTCCAGCTCACACCAGCAGCCAAGACAGGTTCACCTTGTATAGGCAGAGCCGTACCAGCAGCCGCAGCCCACCTAACAGTCACCACCATCTCCAGACTTGCAGATGGTGGTATACCAGCCGGATCAACCTCTAGCAGTGCTCCCGCCACCCCAGTATGATGCAGAGCTGTTGATGGATGTCAACGGGATTTTGTATGACCGCCCTCAGCCCGGTATTTGACGAGACCATCCCGGATTCCGGTGGGGGACCGGAGGTACCCAGCCCCAGCAGCAGCCGTCAGGACAGGGTGGCCAGTACGGCCATCAGAGAGAGCACTAGCCGCAGCAACAACCCCCAGTGTACCCATCACAGCAGCAGCAGCAGCAGTCGTCCTATGGTCCTCGTCCCTATCAGCAGGGACAGTCGTGGAGGCGTGAGCAGCCTCACCAGCAGCAGCAGCAGCATCACCCATACCCCTCTCAGTAGCAGCAGCACCAGTTTAGCAGCCACATTACCAGAGAGGCTACCCGTCGGGTTCCCATGGACCACCTTACAAGAGCCCCGCCTTGGATGACATAGCCCGCCTCCTCACGGATCAGCAGGCTACCTTTCGACGGGAGATGGACGAGTTCCGCTAGGAGATGCGGGACATCGTGAGAGGGAAGGCTGCCATCCCTGCCCAGATTGAGCCGAACCCCAACAATCTGAAGAGGAAATCTTAGAAGGTAGTTTGTACTGAGTATGCCACTCCTAGTGATGCATTTGGTGATATGTCTGCATATCTTTTTGATACTGACTTTGTCACACTTAGGAGCGGTAGGATGCCAGCAGGCGTCGCCTCGTCTGAGCGACACCATGAGGATCCACCCAGAGCGTCAAGCGAGGAGGAGAGCGGTACTGAGGCCACTAGAGATGATGACGGTGGTACTGATGCCACCATGGATGCTGATCCCACCGGCGGTACTGAGGCCATCGTTTCACCAGTTGGAGGAGGTGGTACTGAGGCCACCCCTGATGCCGAGCCAGAGCGCGGTACTGAGGCCGCAAGTTCTCCAGTTGATCCAGCCGATGGTGGTGCTGAGGCCACCCGTATTCATTTAGAGAGATCTGTTGTTTTTCCTACTTCTGATGTATCTCGGAACTCTGTTGTGAATAAAGGAAAAGGTTTATGTTCTTCTGGTCCCACTGTGATTCTTGATGCATGTGTGGATCCAGCCGTCGAGCCGTCTAGACCTTTTCCTGGTCCTTCATCTGAGAAGGACCTAGTGATCCCCTTCCCTAGAGCCCTTCAGATGGGGAAGGGGAAGAAAAAAGAAAATCCAAAAAGAAGAGAGCAGGAGGAGTTCAACCAGCAGATGATAGATAGATTTCACATACAGCTGACTCTTCAGGAGGCTTTGCAACACATCCCCCTTCTTCAGCGTTGACTTAGAGACAGGACCACAGTCAGGAGGAAGAGGAGGAACCACCACTCAGAGATCCATGTGCTGACGAAAGCCACGTATTTCGCGATCCAGAACCGTCTGCCGGCCAAGAGGCCAGACTCAGGGGCCCCGTATGTCAGATGCCATATTAGAGAGCAGAGGTTCGACCGTACTCTACTAGATAGCGGATTGTCGATCAACCTACTTCCGGCAGCCCTTCTCGACCACTTCGAGTTGGGCACTCTTAGACAGAGCAGGACATTCCTTCAGTTTGCTGATCGATCTGTCAAGAGGCCGAAGGGGTTGTTACGAGACGTTGTCGTCACGATTCAGGGCCTGCAATTCCTTGTGGACTTCGTAGTGTTGGACATGGAGATCCCTGATTCCGTGACCGATACCCCCATCATTCTCGGTCGTCCGTTCTTGGCCACAGCCAAGGCGGTGACTGACCATGATAGCGGGAAGGTATACTTTCACGTCGAGGGAGAAAGTGTACAAATAGAGACGGTCGAGGACAGCCGAGCCAGAGACAGATCATGCTCAGAGACCACTTAGACACAAAGCAACTGACAAATGCCGGGCTAGACATCCACCAGGACTGTGACTTTGTGATCACAAACGATGAGGCAGTTTTGGCAGACCCCGCAGAACAGGCCCTCCTCTCATTTTCAGATTCCGCTGATGTAGAGATGACTGCAGAGGAGAGCTTGGAGAGCACATTCCTGGTTCGGGATACCTTAGAGGCAGCAGAGCCGGTTCTCGACCGCGACACTGAGTTTTGTAATGACGGTGGTACTGATGCCACCTTGGATGATGCAGATCCCTCATAGTCAGAGTCTGATTGGGCAGATTGTCATGATTACATGCCAGAACTGATTCCCACTGAGCCTACAGCTGAGGAGGAGGTAGATGCCGAGTAGAGCAGAGACAGTCCATCAGGGCAGCCTTCTCCAGTTTCTGAGAGTAGCAGAGAGTTTCAGTTATCCCATGCAGATTTGGCAGCGTTCACGCAGATTCTTCAGAAGCCAGATTTGCCAGCACCAGTTTGTCCAGAGCTGAAGCCGCTTCCTTCGTCACTGAAGTATAAGTTCCTTGCGGGTGAGCATGAGATGTACCCAGTCATTATCTCCGTCGATCTGACAGGAGAGCAAGAATCCCGTTTGATGGGGGTTCTTGAAAAGAACCGCAAGGCAATCGGATGGAGCGTAGCAGATCTCCAGGGGATTAGTCCGGCCCTGTGCTCCCACCATATCTATCTCGAGGATGGGGCGAAGCCGTCGCGTGAGTTCCAGCGGCGTCTGAACCCAAATCTGAGAGAGGTTGTCATGAAGGAAATTTCGAAATGGTGGAGCGCCGATTTTATCTATTGATGAATCTCGTATTCATCACTCTAAATCTCATTCATTAAGCTCAAATCCCTTAAAATCCACATCATTCTTGCATCTATTTTGCATAATTAGCATTCATGCATGTTTCCATAAGAATAGCATTTTAGCACAAAACTCTGCATAAAATAAGAAGCCAAAAAATCCAAGCCAAAATGACCTGTAAATAGCCTAACTTCCCAGATTTTTAACTCATTCATGCTAACTCCGAATGACTCAAAACCACTTCCACTGTGTACATATCACTAACAAGAATAAAGGAAAAATACAAAAAAATAACTAACCCAAACAAGCGGACCAAAAACCCAAACCCTAATTTCAGGATTTTCGGACTAAAAGCCACATATCTCCCCCATCCAGTGTCCGATTTTATCCTACTCACTTTTGAACTAATGTGCATTCAATTACCTTCAAAACAAGACCAAGTTCAAGTGAATCGGAGCTCGTATGTGAAAGTTGGGTTTTGGGCCTCTTTTGTACATTGTATACTTTCACGGTTTTTGACCTTGTATTTTATGTATATATTTTCTTAATCAATAAAAATCCCAAAAAATTATAATTAAGTGTCTTTTATTTATCTTTGATTTTTTCCATATTTTTCCGGATTTTTATCTTGTTTAAAAATAACAAAAAATTATAAAACCCAAAAATCAAGGTATTCTATGTACATAGGATACCCCAAAAATTCACTTTGTGCAAATGATCGATTTTGGTTTTGATGTCCTCATGAAAGTTGTAGATCTCATTGAGATGAGCAACTTTCATGAAGAAACTTTTTCGATCCGAGGTCGTTTACTATTTTTTATCGATTTTATAAATTATTTATCTTTGGAATTTTCTGGTGCTGACACGTGGCAGCACCTGGTACCGCCACGTGTCAGCCATTTTCCGCCTTTTCAATATATCGTTTTTGTTAAAAAAATAATTAAAACAGCTCACGTGCAGCGCCCGTGCGGCATCCGCACGCGCACTGCACGTGCACTCGCCCCGCGCATCCTTCCTTGCACCCCCATTGCCACGTGTTGTAATCGTGGCCGTCCGATCTCGGCCGATCGGACGGCCACTGCTCGTCTTCTACCTCGCGCCCCTTTCCCCAAATCCAGCGCCGCCTCCGTGAATCACGCGCCGCCCGTAGATCCTCCCGATCTCCTCCAGATATCGCCGCCATCCCGCTCCGATTTCTCCGCCCCACATCTCGCCTCCTCGCCGCGAATATCTCCGCCGCCGTTCGAATCCCCAATCACACCCAGCAAATCACGCACCGCCCCATCAGATCCCGTTCCCGATCCACCTTCCGTCTCCGGCAAACACCCCCTTCTCCTATTTAAGAACCTCGCCACCCCTCGTCACAAGCATCCGCCGATCTTCATCGAAGTCCACCGTCTCCGGGCGTGACAACCGCGAGGCCCTCGTCGCCGGCATGATCCGAGGACTTCAACTCCTCATCGCAGCTCCGCCCCGAGCAAGCTGCTCGCTCCGGCCGCCCAACGCCGTCGAGCCCCCCATTCCAGGTTATCTCTCTCTCTACCTCTCTCTATCTCCCTCTCCCTCTCCCTCTCTATTCTTCTTCACCGTCACGCAAACTCCACCGAGCTCCGCACTCCTCCGCCACCGCAACGCCGCCCTCTAGGCCGTGTGTCGGCCAGAGGGAGGCCGACGTCATCGTCACCACCTTCAACCTCCAACTTCCGGTCTTCATCGACATTCACCAGCAGCCATCCCTCCGCCACTACCGCCCCAGACGCCTCACCATCGACTCGCCGGCACTCCGCTTCAGCCAAGCCTTGGCCGGACGCCAGCCATCCCTCCGCCTTCGACTTCATCGCCAGCAGCTGGGACCAGCCCGAGGTCCTCCCACATGCTCTGCACGTGCGGAGGAAACTTCCGCAGCACGCCATCCAGGGGTCACGTGATCTGCACGTGACCCGCTGGGTTATTTACGGAAGACCCCCTAGAGGTTCCAGTATTTGCGCACAAGCCCCGCCATCCAAGGGGCACGTGCGACGCATGTGCTCCCTTGGAAAAATTGCAGAAAAACCCTGGTTTTATTGGTAATTACACAAAAGTCCCCCCTCTGCTTTTATATTTTATTTATCTATTGCATCTGTACCCCAGTGTTCCCATTTTGTTTTGAGCATCTTATCTACATTATTTTCTTAATCCAAAAATTGCATGATGTTTGTTAAGTGATTTTCTACTGTTTGATATCTTGTGTGTATTTTTGTGACGGACGGTTAATGAATAAATAACTGTTTTGTGAAAATTTGCGTATTTTACCCATTTCTTGCTCTGAAATTGATAGTTGATTAACCGTTGCTCTAAAAATTCTCGAACAAAATCACATCTTGTAGAGTTAATTACTCTTAACATTGTGCCCAAAAATATTTGCATTTGCATGCATATTTTGTCCTGTAAAAATCATTTTGCACATTTTAGTATTTAATTTTTAATAGGTATTAAACCCCACATTTTCGAGTTTAGGATTTTTCTGAGATTCGTCACCTAGTGATGGATCTCAAATAGTTTTGATTCTTGAAAATAAGTAGGTTTGATATTTATTAAAATTAAATAATGAAAATCATTTTGTTTGCATTTACAAATTTCTAAAAAATTCATATTGCATCCCAAAATTCCAAAAAAATTACAGTGCACCCAATTCATCATATTTTACATCTCGGCCAAGCTTCGTATTTTTCGGACATCATTTGAACGTAATTCACATTTTAGTCCATAAAGTAGGTCGGATTTGCATATTGCACCCTATATTGCATTGAAAATTCCAAAAAAAAGACCGCCTCGAAAACCGAACACGAACTTTGATAGACTTAATTCTAGGTTGTTCCTTTGCCTCCTTGTGATCGACCTTGGGACTTGCCCAAGTAAAATAAACACAAAGCCACAAGATTAAAAATTGAATAACTTATTTGTGGTATTTTCTTGATCGTTTCCGATTGCCGCCTACAATGCACGACACGTTAAAAACAACTTCTTAAGACCGGCATCTTTGGATTCGTCAGATGGCACCGTTGCCGGGGAGGCAAACGGCTTAGATTTTTGTCTAAAATTTTTTTATTCGGTTTTTCGCATTCGGGTAGTCTGACCCCCGAATTTTTCATTGTAAATTTCATTTTCCTGCAATTTATTTTCAGCCTTTATTTTTCATATATTTTTGAGTCACTCTCTTACATTTTCTCTCTTATTTTTCTTGCGAGGTACCTTGTACGTGGAGCGGTTTTTCAATAACCGACGCAACTTCACCGACTCTTGCAAAAACCACAATTAATTTAAGATCGAGTCAAGTCGTGAGAGAGCGTAGAGTCTAGGTTTTAATTCCTGCAATTTTTGTAATTTTACAGCGGCGTCCGTTTCGACTCTCGCGTGTGTAGAAAGACCTCTGACTCTATTCTGTGGTGTGTCGTGGCCTGTTTCACTCTCCGATGAGGGTGGGGCCCGACATGAGTGGCGATTAGGATAGACCTGCACATACGGCTCTAAGAGCATTTATATTTTTTGTGCTCGTAGGATCTTAAGCCACACTGCACTTTAATTGAGACGCACATAGATCGTTCAACTTAGTCAAATTTAAATCAATTCTTCCCGCTAATAGAACTTTCTGCTTAGGTGCGGTTTTTCCATCGGTTTGCACATCATATAGAATAATTTTTAAATTCTGTCTAGCATCCCACATGGAGATTGCGAGGATTCATTGTAAGTCTTCTAACTGAGCATTCATCATAGTTTTTCGCGTGCATCGGCTTTTCCCGAACTCCTCTCTCTTGTTTTATAACATAACTTTAAAGGAAATTGGGACTGGACGGTAGACGTGTATTTGTGCTCATCTAATTTTTCAGTGATCACCTCATTAAAATTGGGACTGCTAAATATATCTGATCTCAAATAACCCATAAAATCAAGAATTTTTACGGGAGAGTAACCCCGACCTTGGATGTTCTATTTTTCTCAGTGAGCGAGAGACGACACTTAAGGCTAGAGCCCAAATCCGAAATTTCATCTCGCTAACAAGATTGTCTTTTCACCATTTAAAATTGACAAGAAAATTGGTCGAACTCTTACGACCTTCACTGTGTGAGTTGGTGAAAAAGAATTTTGTATTGTGTTTGATTTGATCAACATCCATTCATCTCTTTATAATCTCTTGAAATTCGAGAATGGAAAATTGTGGTAATTTCCGTTCGGACTCAGCGAACCCTTTTCTGACTACCACAAACTTTCCAATCTCAAATCCTCTGAGCCACTCTTACTCAGAACCACCTTGGGTTCAGGGACACTTTCCCCTAGAATCTTCATCTTATAATTCTCTTCAAACTATTGACTCCTATTTTTCACAATCTGAAGGTGAAAAGAAGACTTCACAAAAAATGCCTCCAAAGAAGACCAATCCTGAAGATGACCAAAATGAAGATCCGATGCAAATGATTCTCGCAAGACTGGCTGCATCTGAGCAGCAACAAAATTTGATGAGGGAACAATTGGAAAGAATGAATGCGGAGGAAGAACCACCAATGGAGGCTGCATATAATCCCGGGCAATATAGGGTCATAAATTACTTGCAGCCACCTCAACCTGAGGTTCACCATGAACTGAAGCCTCACTTCATAAATCAATTACCACAATTTCATGGTAATTCGAATGAAGAACCCTATGAATTCCTGCGTGATTTGGAGCTAGTCTGTTCTAATCAGAGGCACCCACAAGTCAGCCAAGACTATATCCGTCTCACTGCATTACCTTTCGCCTTGAAGGGTAAAGCAGATTACTGGGTGAAAAATTTGGGAGTGACGGTGACCACCTATGATAGGTTCAAGAACCTCTTCTTAAAAAAATTCTACTCTTGAGTCGAACCAATCAAATGAGGACTCGCATCACTAGCTTCTCTCAAATGCCAAATGAACCACTTTGTGATGCATGGGATAGATTCAAAGATCTGCTGCAGAAATGTCCCTGCCATGACCTAGATAATAACATCCTGGTCCAATCCCTCTATTCTGGCCTTAACCACGGGACTCAGGGTCTAGTCAGCGCTGCCTGTGGAGGAAACTACACATCCCGAGGAGCTGATACCGTCTGGAAAATACTGGAGCAAATGGCGGAGACTAGCCGTTCACAAATTGCTAGTAGATCTTACACTGATTCACTGAACAACTATCAAGCCAAAGGAGGGAAACAAACGGTCGCAGAAATAGCAGAGGACTTGCTGCCCAACATGAACATCATCACAGACAAATTAACAGTTGTGGATCACATTAATAAAAGGGTGAACGACATCGACAACCGACTCTCTCAATTTCCAAAACAAATGGAGAAACTCACTGAGAAGGTGTCCAAGATCGGGATGCCTACTGCTCCTACGGTCCCAATTTATCATGTGCATCATGTCCAAGAGCAGCTAGGCTCTGGACAACCGTAACCATGGACTCAGGACCAATCCTACGTCCAACCTTCCCAGCAGTCACCTCCTCCAGCTGAGACAGTCATAGAAGCCCCGCCTCTGACTTTCGAGATAAACGGCATCTGGTACACACAGGATAATACCCGACAGGGTAATCTGGGGGACCGTCAGCAATATCAGCATCCACCCAACTCCTACAATGCCGCTCCACAACACAATCAGCCCTCAAGGCAGCAGCAGCCACACGACCGCCAGAACCAACCTCAACAACATCGTCAACAATATCAAGCTCCAAATCAAGCATCTCGATCATCCAAACCTCCAGAAGACCCGATTGATATACAAAGACAAATGCTGGGGGAAATTCGCAGCTTCCGGAATGAACTGTACGACCTACGGGTAGATGTTAATCGTCTATCCCGTTGGAAGGAAGAACAGACAGCCCCGGTCACAGCCATTCCCGCCCAAGTTCAAGCTAACCCCAATAGCTTGAACAAATCTCAATCATCTCAACACAACAATCAGGTATATTACTCAGACTTTTCCACATCTGAACACGAGACCCTTTCGTTTAACAAAATCAATGCCATGTCCCTCAGGAGCGGAAGGACCGTGGTCGTACCTGACCGGGCAAGGGAAGCTGACCATCATGACTCAGAATATCAACCGGAGGATGCTTCTGAGGATGAAGACGAAGGACGCCCGAGGATTTCTGCCCAAAGGAAGGGAAAAGCATCTATGGAGACTACAGAGGACCCTGAACCTCTAGTTGCTGCGAAAATACCTTTGTCACTATTTCAGCAACATGATGATAATCCAGAACATTATGATTGTAACTCCAAATTCAATAAAGATGCTCTTATTTATGATTCTGGATCTCTTTCTCCTGTCTCGAATGCTTCCATTCCTTTTCCCCATGCTCTTAAGAAAGGAAGACAAAAGAAAACTATCCAGAGTGACCCAGTGATGGAAAAATTCTGTCAACAAAACATAACTGTGAAGGTACCCTTTGATCAATATGTGGCCAGTAACCCTGCATTTCAGAAATATTTGAAAATGAAATGTACTCCCACCTGGACCCGCACAAAGAAAACAAACCAATTTGTGGAGACTCATGTTCTGACAGTGGCCACTACCAAATGCGTGAGAAACCAGCATTTACCAAGGAAGAAAAGAGATCTGGGTGCTCATTATGTGGAAAGCCGCATTGGCGGTATCGCATTCGCACGCACACTTCTCGACAATGGTTCTTCCATCAATCTTCTTCCCTTAGCCTTATATTACCGATTGGAGTTAGGGCCTCTTCAGAAATCATTATCTTTACTCCAATTCGCGGAAAAATCCACTAAAAGACCTAAGGGAGAAGTAAAAAATGTTATCATTATGGTTGAGGGTACGGAATACAAAGTGGACTTCACTGTCCTTGACATGGAGACCCCGAACCATTGGAAAGAGTCGCAAATCATTTTGGGAAGACCATTCTTAAGAACCGCCAAGGCTGTATTCGATTACAGCACTGGAATGATGAAATTCCGCTCCCTAGATGGAGAAGTGGATCTGGAAATGAGACAAACAAAATGGCAAAGACCCGATTCTGAATCCACCACTGAGGATGCCGAAACCTCTGAGTGTAATCTAATCAGCACTACCGGACCTTGGGACCAACTGCCAGATCTTCACATGGACACCCTCACATCCGAAGAAGAAACAATGCACCATACAGTGTGTGACCTATTGCTAGACAAATCTGAACACCTGGATACGTACAATCTTGACGACACAAAACTCCTTTCGGATTGGTCCATTCCATCCTCTTCGAAAAAAATCAATGAAAAGTCGGACGCGGCTTTGGCTGAATTACCACACTACTTTTGCGATCCGACTCACTTTCTCTCAAGATCAGTGGCTAGCATATCACAGAATGATCCACCACCAACAATCACTGACCCAGACTTAAAAGATATTCATCCAGATTTGATTGATGATGTAGATCTGCCAGAGCTGAAACCCCTTCCTCCCACCCTAAAGTATGCATTTCTCAATGGACCCAAAGATAAATTTCCTGTGATCATTAGCTCATCATTAACCTTAGACCAAGAATCCAGACTACTAGAAGTCCTTGAGCGAAATCGAAAAGTCATAGGTTGGACTGTGTCGGATCTCGTCAGAATCAATCCTGCTCTCTGCTCGCACCAAATTTATGTTGAGGATAATGCAAGGCCTTCCCGTGAATTTCAGAGAAGATTAAACCCCAATCTTCGGGAAGTGGTTAAGAAAGAGATAGAGAAATGGTGCAAAGCAGGTTTCATATACCTCATTTCTGACTCCAAGTGGGTGGCCCCCCTTCATGTCGTCCCGAAGAAGTCGGGAATCCAGATGGTCACCAACGAGGAGGGGGTTGAGATCGCGACCCGAGTACCACGTCGTGGCGTGTCTGTGTCGATTACAGATGCCTGAATGCTACGACCAAGAAAGATTACTTTCCACTGCCATTTATTGATCAAATCTTGGAGAGGCTTGCAGGGAAAGCATTCTTCTATTTTCTTGATGGGTACTCTGGCTACAATCAGGTAGCTATGCTCCCGAGGATCAAGAAAAAACCACATTTACATGTCCCTTTGGTACCTACGCTTTCAAGCGCATGCCATTTTGGGCTTTGTAATGCCCCAGGCACATTTCAGCGGTGCATGATTGCCGTATTTGCCGAAATGGTGGGTGATTTCCTGGAAGTTTTCATGGATGACTTTTCGGTCCATGGTGATTCATTTGATACATGTTTAGCACACTTGGACCGAGTCCTCAAGAGATGTAGGGAAGTTAATTTGGTACTCTCCTGGGAGAAGAGTCACTTTATGGTGACTGAGAGTATCGTGTTGGGGCATGTCATCTCCAAAAAGGGTATGGAAGTCGACCCTGCCAAGGTGGATGTGATCAAGAAACTTGAGCCACCAACCAACGTCAAGTCAGTGCGGTCTTTTCTAGGGCATGTTGGATTTTATCGAAGGTTTATCCCTGACTTTTCAAAGATCGCCCGCCCACTGACTGAGCTCTTAGGAAAAGACACCGAGTTTATTGTAAATCACAAGTGTCTTGAGGCCTTCGAGCTCCTGAAAAAGAAAATATGTGAATCGCCGATATTACAAGCTCCTGACTGGTCTCTTCCCTTTGAGATCATGACTGATGCATCGGATTTTGCGGTCGGAGCTGTGCTTGGACAAAGACGGGATGGAATCCCTTATGCGATTCACTACGCGAGCAAAGTATTGGATCCTGCACAGAAAAATTATACAGTAACTGAAAAGGAAATGCTCGCGGTTGTTTGGGCCCTTGAAAAATTCAGATCATATATATTGGGCTCCAAGGTGACAATTTTCACGGATCTTACGACAATTAGATACCTCATGGATAAGAAAGATGCTAAGGCACGACTTTTGAGGTGGATCTTGTTAATCCAGGAATTGAATTTGGAGATCAAAGATAAACCTGGAATAAAAAATGTTATTGCTGATCACCTTTCCCGAATTGAGAAAAATGATTATCCTGATACTGGACCTATTAAGGAGACTTTTCCAGACGAATATGTTTGCATTATTGATTCAACCCCATGGTATTCCAACATCGTGAACTATCTTGTCTCCAAGAAGGTTCCCTTTGGTTGGACCAAGAGAATGATTGATAAACTGAAGTCGGATTCTAGAAAATACCATTGGGACGATCCTTTCCTTTTTTATGAAGGAGCGGATTGTGTCTGGAGAAGATGTATTCCTCAGGAAGAATACCAGAGTGTCCTCACACATTGTCACACTCTCGAGGCTGGAGGGCACCATTCAGGAAAGAGAACCACACACAAGGTACTCCAATGTGGATTTTACTGGCAGACCTTATTTCGTGATGCTAATGATTTTGTACGGTCTTGCCCGATTTGTCCAAGGATGGGAGGGACCGTTGGTTATAGAGACGAAATGCCCATGCAACCAATGATTTTCTGTGATGTTTTTGATGCATGGGGGATTGATTTTATGGGTCCCTTTCCCAATAGCAATGGATTTGAGTACATCTTTTTAGCGGTTGATTATTTGTCTAGATGGGTAGAGGCTATTCCAACCCGAACCGCAGACAGCAAAACCGTCTGTAAGTTTATCAAGGATAATATCATTGCAAGGTTCGGGAACCAAAAGTTTTGATTTCTGATGGAGGTAGCCACTTTGTGAACAGGGAAATGAGATCTTTGGCTAAGGAGTACAAATTTGAACATAGAATAGCCAACCCTTATCATCCACAATCTAATGGCATGGCAGAAGTTTTAATAGAGAAGTGAAGAGTATACTTCAAAAGTTGGTTCGTCCAGATAGGAGGGATTGGTCAAAATTGTTGGATCAAGTTCTTTGGGCCTATAGGACAGCTTATAAAAACACCACTCGGCACTTCACCTTTTAGGATGATCTATGGCAAGCCATGCCATCTTCCTGCAGAACTAATTCACAAATCTGAATGGGCAATCAAAAAGTTGAACTGGAGTTGTCACCTTGGGAAATTATGTCGAGACCTAAATCTAAATGAGCTAATTGAAATCTGAAACCGAGCATATGACAACAGTGTGATTTATAAGGACAAGGTCAAGAAATGGCATGATAGACACATTCGAGATAAAACCTTTGTCCCTGGGCAGAAAGTATGGTTGTTTAATGCTCGATTGAAGATTTTTCATGGGAAACTGAAATCGAAATGGACGGGTCCCTATGTTGTCATCGATGTGCATACCAATGGAAGTGTGGACATTGCAGAACTCAGAGATGATGCACAACCTTTCTCAGTGAATGGACAATTACTGAAGTCATATATAGAATCATCCAAAGAACATACAGTACAAGTTGAGGTCATCTATTTCACACAGAGCAAGGACATTGACGATATCAGATCAGACCCAGCCTCCCTCCTGACCACATCGATCCCCTTGTACAACTTCTTCCTCTACTTAGGCCAAGGTCTAAGTATAGGGGGGACCGATGCCATCTGTATATACCATTTCCCTCATCACATTCCGATCTCTCGCTCACTCCATATCCATCCTTCTTCTATACTTAGGCTGACCAAAGCCTAAGTATAGGGGGAACCGCCACCCATCTGTTTATACTCTCCTCATTTACATATCCCGTCCGCCTCTTTTTACGCTCTTCTTCTATACTTAGACTATTCACAGTCTAAGTATAGGGGGGCGAACCATTGAATAATTTTTCTCTCTTACGCTTAGCCCGAGCTATGTCTTCATTACGCTTCTTGTGCTCTGAGGACACAACACTCGCTAGGTATAGGGGGGTCTGTATATATACTATGTATATATTTTTGCCATACCTCGTACTTGCGCATAAGTCTATATGTATTTACGGGATGGGTATTAATTAAAAAAAAGTTTTGCTAGTAACACTGACTTTGCCCAAAATTTTTTTTTAAAAAATGGCTTCTTATTCATTTTTGCATATAAAAAAAATCATCATAAAAAAATGTGTGTTTGCATTCCACACACCTACACTTCATCCAGCATTACATTCATTTGCATATGTGAAAAGTCATTGGGTTCTGAACCAAGTTATGAGCCGAAACCGAGAGTGATCTGGACTTAACCTTAATCAACCTAATTTTCAGAGGAACTTCACCGAGAAATAGGATTTTAGAGTCTTCAGGTCTGTGACTTAAATTCTTTGAAGTTCCACATAACAATGCACAGAGTTTGACTCTTAGTGTCTAACCTGGTCTCTTCATTCTGGGTACAACTCTGGAATAAGGAATTAATTTGTACTCTCGCACTATGCACTTAGCTCAACTCAAACATATGTTGGAAGACTGTGTGAGTTTCTTTTCTGGTAGCGTGGAAATCTAAAGACCGGAGTACGGGTTGAAATAAAGCTTCGGAAAAGGGATGGACGGCTGGGCACAATTTTTTCTAAGACCCCAAAAAATATACGGAAACAAAAGATGCTATATCTGTAGGGGCAAAACAAGATCCAAGCAGAACCACCAAAAATTGCAAATACAAAGAAGCAACTACCAAATAAAATCTGACCAAAAAGGTCCAAGCTTCAAGAAACCTGCAGATCTTGGTGGAGACTCGGCTACACTGGCCAGCTTTCACAAGGAGAGGTGAACTACACTTATCACCCTCCAGTTCTTTTCTCATTCTTCTAACTTCTCCCCTCAATTCGATTGTGAACACAGCGCGACAGACCTTAGAAGGAAATACCTGACTCCCCGAGGACGAGTTATTGGAGAGGAGGTTTGCGCAGTAGTCCGGCATTCTGGGTGGGAAGAGCTAAAAACCTTTCACACACAAGAGTCGGTTATTCAATGTTCATAGGGTATACTTTGGGAAGAGGATTGATCTAAGATGACTTCTGATCCGAAACTGTAAGCAATGATTTGTAGAACTCGAGGACTGTTGATTTTAAAATTCTAAGTCTCACAGAAGTTCCGACACACAAATAATCCAAAGGTTGAGTTTAGATTCATTTTCACCCTCAGCTCATGGTCTTGGTATGGAACCCAATCTCATTTCACTTCATGGCATATCTTTTTAATGCTCAGGGATGAGCATGCTTTAAGTATAGGGGGATGATGAATCTCGTATTCATCACTCTAAATCTCATTTATTAAGCTCAAATCCCTTAAAATCAACATCATTCTTGCATCTATTTTGCATAATTAGCATTCATGCATGTTTCCATAAGAATAGCATTTTAGCACAAAAATCTGCATAAAATAAGAAGCCAAAAAAAATCCAAGCCAAAATTACCTGTAAATAGCCTAACTTCCCAGATTTTTAACTCATTCATGCTAACTCCGAATGACTCAAAACCATTCCACTGTGTACATATCACTAACAAGAATAAAGGAAAAATACAAAAAAATAACTAACCCAAATAAGCGGACCAAAAACCCAAACCCTAATTTCAGGATTTTCGGACTAAAAGCCACATATCTCCCCCATCCAGTGTCCGATTTTATCCTACTCACTTTTGAACTAATGTGCATTCAATTACCTTCAAAACAAGACCAAGTTCAAGTGAATCGGAGCTCGTATGTGAAAGTTGGGTTTTGGGCCTCTTTTGTACATTGTATACTTTCACGGTTTTTGACCTTGTATTTTATGTATATATTTTCTTAATCATTAAAAATCCAAAAAAATTAGAATTAAGTGTCTTTTATTTATCTTTGATTTTTCCATATTTTTCCGGATTTTTATCTTGTTTAAAAATGACAAAAAAAATTATAAAACCCAAAAATCAAGGTATTCTATGTACATAGGATACCCCAAAAATTCACTTTGTGCAAATGATCGATTTTGGTTTTGATATCTTCATGAAAGTTGTAGATCTCATTGAGACGAGCAACTTTTGTTAAGAAACTGTTTCGATCCGAGGTCGTTTACTATTTTTTATCGATTTTATAAAATATTTATCTTTGGAATTTTCTGGTGCTGACACGTGGCAGCACCTGGTGCCGCCACGTGTCAGCCATTTTCCGCCTTTTCAATATAGTGTTTTTGTTAAAAAAAATAATTAAACAGCTCACGTGCAGCGCACGTGCGGCATCCGCACGCGCACTGCACGTGCGCTCGCCCCGCGCATCCTTCCTTGCACCCCCATTGCCACGTGTTGCTATCGTGGTCGTCCGATCTCGGCCGATCGGGCGGCCACTGCTCGTCTTCTACCTCGCGCCCCTTTCCCCAAATCCAGGGCCACCCGCGAATATCTCCGCCGCCTCCGTGAATCACGCGCCGCCCGCAGATCCTCCCGATCTCCTCCAGATCTCGCCGCCATCCCGCTCCGATTTCTCCGCCCCACATCTCGCCTCCTCGCCGCGAATATCTCCGCCACCGTTCGAATCCCCAATCACACCCAGCAAATCGCGCACCGCCCCATCAGATCCCGTTCCTGATCCACCTTCCGTCTCCGGCAAACACCCCCTTCTCCTATTTAAGAACCTCGCCACCCCTCGTCACAAGCATCCGCCGATCTTCATCGAAGTCCACCGTGTCCGGGCGTAACAACCGCGAGGCCCTCGTCGCCGGTGTGATCCGAGGACTCCAACTCCTCGTCGCAGCTCCGCCCCGAGCAAGCTACTCGCTCCGGCCGCCCAACGCCGTCGAGCCCCCCATTCCAGGTTATCTCTCTCTACCTCTCTCTCTCCCTCCCTCTCCCTCTCCCTCTCTATTCTTCTTCACCGTCACGCAAACTCCACCGAGCTCCGCACTCCTCCGCCACCGCAACGCCGCCCTCTAGGCCGTGTGTCGGCCAGAGGGAGGCCGACGTCATCGTCACCACCTTCAACCTCCAACTTCCGGTCTTCATCGACATTCACCAGCAGCCATCCCTCCGTCGCTACCGCCCCAGACGCCTCGCCATCGACTCACCGGCACTCCGCTTCAGCCAAGCCTTGGCCGGACGCCAGCCATCCCTCCGCCTTCGACTTCATCGCCAGCAGCCGGGACCAGCCCGAGGTCCTCCCACGTGCTCTGCACGTGCGGAGGAAACTTCCGCAGCACGCCATCCAGGGGTCACGTGATCTGCACGTGACCCGCTGGGTTATTTACGGAAGACCCCCTAGAGGTTCCAGTATTTGCGCACAAGCCCCGCCATCCAAGGGGCACGTGCGACGCACGTGCTCCCTTGGAAAAATTGTAGAAAAACCCTGGTTTTATTGGTAATTACACAAAAACCCCCCCTCTGCTTTTATATTTTATTTATCTATTGCATCTGTACCCTAGTGTTCCCATTTTGTTTTGATCATCTTATCTACATTATTTTCTTAATCCAAAAATTGCATGATGTTTGTTAAGTGATTTTCTACTGTTTGATATCTTGTGTGTATTTTTGTGACGGACGGTTAATGAATAAATAATTGTTTTGTGAAAATTTGCGTATTTTACCCATTTCTTGCTCTGAAATTGATAGTTGATTAACCGTTGCTCTAAAAATTCTCGAAAAAATCACATCTTGTAGAGTTAATTACTCTTAACATTGTGCCCAAAAAGATTTGCATTTGCATGCATATTTTGTCCTGTAAAAATCATTTTGCACATTTTAGTATTTAATTTTTAATAGGTATTAAACCCCACATTTTCGAGGTTTAGGATTTTTCTGAGATGCATCACCTAGTGATGGATCTCAGATAATTTTGATTCTTGAAAATAAGTAGGTTTGATATTTATTAAAATTAAATAATGAAAATCATTTTGTTTGCATTTAAAATTTCTAAAAAATTCATATTGCATCCAAAAATTCCAAAAAAATTACAGTGCACCCATTTCATCATATTTTACATCTCGGCCAAGTTTCGTATTTTTCGGACATCATTTGAACGTAATTCACATTTTAGTCCATAAAGTAGGCCGGATTTGCATATTGCATTGAAAATTCCAAAAAAAAGACCGCCTCGAAAACCGAACACGAACTTTGATAGACTTAATTCTAGGTTGTTCCTTTGCCTCCTTGTGATCGACCTTGGGACTTGCCCAAGTAAAATAAACATAAAGCCACGAGATTAAAAATTGAATAAATTATTGTGGTATTTTCTTGATCGTTTCTGATTGCCGCCTACAACGCACGACACGTTAAAAACAACTTCTTAAGACCGGCATCTTCGGATTCGTCATCTATCCCATCTCCGACTCCAAGTGGGTCAGCCCTTTGCATGTGGTGCCCAAGAAGACGGGCATCACTACAGTGGTTACGGAGTCCGGAGAGGAGATTGCTACACGAGTACCTACTTCTTGGCGGGTCTACGTTGACTACCGGAGACTCAACCAGGCCACCAAGAAGGATCATTTCCCCCTGCCCTTTATTGATCAAATCATTGAGATACTGGCAGGGAAGAGCCATTATTGTTTTCTGGATGGGTACTCGGGCTACAATCAGGTAGCCATCGCTCCCGAGGACCAGGACAAGACTACCTTTACCTGTCCCTTCGGCACATACGCCTTCCCACGCATGCCATTTGGGCAATGCAATGCCCCTGTGACTTTTCAGAGATGCATGCTGTCGATCTTTTCGGACATGGTAGGGGAGTGCTTGGAGGTCTTCATGGATGATTTCTCGGTTTACGGAGACAGATTCGACTCCTGTCTTGACTGCCTAGACCGGGTACTTCAGCGATGTATTGAGGTTCGCTTGGTTCTATCTTGGGAGAAGAGTCACTTCATGGTGACTCAAGGTATGGTGCTTGGCCATATCATCTCCAACAGGGGCACGGAGGTTGATCCGGCCAAGGTAGATGTCGTTAGAAAACTCGCACCGCCATCCAATCTGAGGCAGTTACAGTCATTCTTGGGGCACGTCGGTTTCTACCAACGATTCATTCATGATTTCAGCAGGATTGCCTGGCGTTGAGTGACCTACTGACGAAAGACACCGAGTTCCTTGTCGATGACAAGTGTCTTTCGTCCTTTGAGACTCTCAAGAGAAGTGTGATAGAGGCTCCTGTTCTCCAGCCACCCGATTGGTCTCTCCCATTCGAGATCATGACGGATGCCTCCGATTTTGCCGTGGGGGCCGTGTTGGGACAAAGGAAGGATGGAGTCCCATTATCCATCCACTACGCTAGCCACACATTGGATTCCGCACAGCGGAATTACACAGTCACAAAGAAGGAGATGCTAGCCACAGTTTTCGCCCTAGATAAGTTCAGATCGTACATTATTGGATCTAGAGTGACCTTGTACACAGATCATACCGCCATCAGGTACCTCATGGCAAAGAAGGATGCCAAGGCCAGATTGACTAGATGGATCCTTCTACTCCAGGAGTTCGACATTGGGATTAAAGATAGGCCTGGAGTCAAGAATGTGGTGGCAGATCATCTCTCCCGATTAGAGCATCTTGAGGATTCTGACTTGATTGACCCTATTTGTGAGACCTTCCCAGATGAGGCGATCCTTGCTATCGCCTCACTCCCGTGGTATGCCGATATTGTGAACTTTCTCGTTGCTGGGAAATTCCCACAAGATTGGCCCAGGCAGAGGCTTGAGACCTTCCTTGCGAAGGCCAAGTCCTACCATTGGGAGGATCCCATCCTTTACCACGAAGGAGGGGATAACGTCTGGCGTAGGTGCATTCCTCTGGTGGAGCACCACAGCGTCCTCTCTTACTGCCACAAGCTTGAGGCAGGAGGACATCACTCTGGGAGGAGAACGGCACAAAAAGTGCTCCAATACGGCCTATGGTGGCCTACTCTCTTCAAGGACTTTGATGAGTTCGTGAAGAGATGTACTGACTGTCAGAGGTTGGGCACTTGTGGACAGCGTGATATGATGCCGATGCAGCCCATTCATTTCTGTGAGGTTTTTGATGCATGGGGCATCGATTTCTTGGGTCCATTCCCTAAGAGTCAGGGATTTGAGTACATTCTGTTGGCCGTTGACTATGTTAGTCGTTGGGTTGAGGCTATCCCTGCCCGAACCGCTGATGCCAGGACAGTTTGCAGATTTTTGAGGAAGCACATCATCACGCGGTTCGGGGTACCTCGAGTATTGATTTCAGATGGGGGGTCTCATTTCATCAACGACCAGGTGAAGGCCCTTGCTATCGAGTTCGGCATAGACCATCGAGTTGCTACTCCTTACCATCCACAGATGAATGGTCTAGCCGAGGTGTCGAACAGGGAGATCAAGACTATTTTGCAGAAAGTCGTTCACCCTGACCGAAAGGATTGGTCACAGCTTTTGGACTCGGTCTTGTGGGCATATAGGACGTCTTTCAAGACACCATTGGGCACATCTCCCTTTCACCTCGTATATGGCAAGCCGTGCCATTTGCCTGTTGAGCTGAGACACAGGTCACTTTGGGCAGTTACTGAGATACTTGTTGATCCAGATAGTGTAGGAGAACAGAGGAGGGCAGAGCTAGCAGCCTTGGAGGAGCTTAGAGATACCGCCTTCTCAAACAGCCTACAATACAAGGAGAGAGTGAAGGAGTGGCATGATTCTCACATCAGCCACAAGCATTTTGAGCCTGGACAGAGAGTATGGCTATTTGATGCGAGGCTTCATTTATTTCCAGGGAAGCTGCAGAGCAAATGGAAGGGACCCTACTTGGTGAGAAAGGTACACGACAACGGTAGCATTGATATATCCGAGTTGTCTTCTGAGAGTACCTTTCGAGTGAACGGCCAGCGGTTTCTAGATCATGAGCCGCGGGTCGTTGATGTTGCCCCGATTCACTTTGCGTAAGATGTGGTCTCTTGACTCACATCTATTGCATCTCATGCCTGATTATCACTATTCTTCCGACCTGTATAGATCCAGATGTCCATATCATTCCATTCTTTAGTCCCACATCCCGTTTGTCATCTTTGATTATGCTATACTTAGGTTGTACTTTACCCTAAGTATAGGAGGGATGTGGGGTCTTTGAGTATTCCTTTTGATTCTTTTTACCCCTATTTTGCTGCCTATACTTAGGGATATTTTACCCTAAGTATAGGGGGGTAGACCCTGTACATTCTTCACTCGGTTTTCCCTTCGTGTACAGCCTACTATACTTAGGATTACTTGATCCTAAGTATAGGGGGAAAAGCCGAGACCCTCTTGACTTTCTATTCATTCATTCGTCTTTGTATATAGCCTTCCTTTTCACTTCCCTATACATAGCACGAGTTATGGCTTCTTCATCGCTCTTGACTCTGAGGACATCGTTCGAGCTAAGTATAGGGGGGTGTGTATATATTTCATATATTCTTTAGCCATAACTCGTACTTTGTGTGAGTGTGTTAATAAATAAAATGGCTAAAAACCCTAAAAATCACAAAAATTAAAAAAATTTCATGTACAAAATCATTCTTTTATTGCACATACATAGCTATTGTACAAATTATTTTCGTAACAATGTTTTCAAAAATCTTTTGTGTAAAGTCGTGTAAATATTTTCATATCAAGATTATGTATATAGTACAAAATTTTTCCAAAATGTTTTAAAAAACAAAAAGTTTGCAAAAACCTTGTGTAAATGTTTGTAAATAGTTTGCAAAACTTGCATTCATGCATACATCCATGTTTTAAAAACATTTTTCAAAAATTTTTGCACGATTTTAAAAATGTTGTAAATAGCATCTTTGTACATATTTGTATAGTTTTCCTGGATTATAGTTGACATTTAAACTAACCTGGAATCAAATTGAGAAATGGAGCTTGATTAAGATCTTAATCCACCTAATTCTAAGAGGAACCTTATAGGGCTTAGGGTTAAGGCTTCTCAGGTCCATAAAGACTTAGTTCTTTGAGTCCACTAGGCTATGCGCATATGTCATCTTGATGAGCCTAAGTAGAGCACTTAACAACACACGCATGACTCTTAGAGACAATGGCTTGACTTGCACCAGCACTTTACACATAGTTCTCCACGAATGAGGTGGTGAGGAGGCAGTTTCCTTTGGCTTGGGGTAGCATATGAGGGTAGTACTTCTAGGCGGAACCTCTCTTCTTCTTCTAGTGAAGGAAGTGCGCCTCAACTTGGTCTAGTGGTTATGAAGTCTAAAGACAGAAGCCGTGGGTTGCAATAAAGCTTCAAAAGAGGGATAGTCTACTGGCTCAAGAGAAAAAACTCCTTGTATATATGCTGCACCATGTAGATATGTTGTACAGTTGCACATGAAAAAAATGTGTGCAAAAAGAAAAGAACTCCAAAAAAGTGGTGGGTCGGATTGAAAATTTAATAACCCCACCGGAGAGTATAAAGTCAAATAAAGAAAAAGCTTATGGTATCCACGTTACATCTCATGAAGCTTGCAGCGGGAGACTTAGCTACACTGGTTGGGCTCCCAGGGATACGTGGCTACACTGGCCATGGACCATTCTTCATCTTCTTCCCCCTCTTCTTGAGCCGGTTGCACTTGAACTTAGAAGGGAATACCCCGCTTCTCGAGGAAAGAGTTGCTAGACTGAGGCATTAGAGTTACCAGGTTGGGGGAGGTTGTTTCTTTGTTACTTCTGAGGTGGGGAGCTATATATCACTTACACTGCATGGAAAGATTCATGGTCATTAGAGTTTGTGTATGTAGACTTGTTCTAATCTGGTTTATTGAGGAGTCTTGTTCATAGATTGGTGGAACTTAGAGGCTGTTGAGTTTTAAGCTTAAGTCCAAATAAGGTTCCCACACATTAATAATCCAAAGATTTGATCGAGCTCCATAATTCAATTTAATGAAGGCAAGTTTAATATTCAACCCTGATCCATGTACATTCTCCTCTTTTTCTTTTTCTTTCTCTTTTTCACTTCTTTTTCAAATAAGTTTTTGATAAGGGACTAGCAAAGTTAAGTATAGGGAGGTGATGAATACTCATTCATCACTCTTTATTCTTATATTTTATCTACAAAAACCTTTGCAAATGCATGTAGATATGTGTAAATACAAATAATTACCAAAAGCATGCATTGTGTAAAAACTAATAATTAGCATGTTTTTGTGCAAAAATAAAAGAATAAAGAATAAAAAGAAAAAGAGGAAATATTTAGAATAAATATTGAGCAACCTAATCCCAAGGGAGGGCTCAGCATGGGCCTGACCGCATAAAAGCCAAAGTAGAGAGAGATAGGGAGCTCATGTATGTAAATATACCTATAAATATAATAAAAATATTTTCCTCTAAAAATATAGAATAAAAGGTACTTGTACATATTTGTAAATATTGGTAAATACAAAATCAAAATAAAAATAGAAAAAGTAAAAAGAAATAAAAATATTCACCTTGTACATATTCACCATGTATATAAGAACACTTATATATATTTATTTCACCCTATAAATAAATAAATTAATTTCCATAAAATTTGTATATATCCCATATTTTATGGTGTGAATAAATAAAATAAAAATTTTTAAAACAAAAATAAAATAAAAAGAACAAAAATTAAAAATCAAAAAGATCATTACACATATACCTTGTATATAGATGTACATATCTATTTATTTAACCATTGTATATAAATAATAAAAATAAAATAAAAATACCTTTTTATTCCTAATTTTATGCTATAAATAAATAAAATATAAAATGGGAATAGAAATGTATAAAAATAACAAATTAAAAATCAAAAATTAAAAAGCCATATTGTATATATACCTACATATAGATCCATAGTGTAAATACCTAATTTTTATTTTGAAAAATTAATTAAAAATCATAAAAAAATAAAAAAAATAAATAAACATTTTTCATGTTTTGAGTTTTTAATAATTCGGCCATTTTCTATTTTTATTTTTAATTTCCAAATATTTATTACGTGGCCCCCTCTCATTGGTCCACGAGGGATGTTGACCCCCCGGTCAACTCCCCCCTGTGGACCACTTCCCCCGGGTCCTAGACGCCCGACCCGACTTCGCCGATTTTCTGCGTCCTGACCCGACACCTAAATCCGTAAACCCCGGGCGCTATTTCTTCACCATGCATCCGAGAGGCACGCCCGATCAGCAACCTAGGGATCCGTGCTTCAAGTTTCACACCCGACTCCACTCTTGCCGGACCCGCGTTTATATAAAGTCTGAGCTCCGCCTCCCTGTTCCTCATCTTTGGCTCATCCATTCTCCACCCAGTGACCTCCATCGTCTTAGCGAGAGTGACAGCTCGTCCCAGGTGGTGTTGCAGCGAGGAGGGAGCAAGGAGACCATCGATCCGGCGAGCTTGCGCTGCCATGCGCCGCCTGGAGGTGACGCCTGAGCCTCGGACATCGACAGTCCTCGAGGCAAGGACCTGGAGCAAGCCCTGCTCTTCCACAGTCGATTGCGCCTATTAGGTAGACCTCTCTCCTTCCCTAGCTCTTTAATTTTCATTTTTGCCCAATTTCCCCCGTCACCTTCGAGCTTCGATTCCGTCCACCCTAGCCACCTATTCGATCATCGGAGCAGCCCATCACGATCGCCTCTCCTTCATGCACGTTCTCCACCAACTCGCTCAACCCAGCTCGCACAAGAGCTGGGATTGGGGCTCCTTCGCCGTCGCATCGTCGGAGCCCCTACGCCCCACCGCACCGATCACCGTCACCCCCGCTTACAGGGTCGAGGCAATTTGCCCTCGACCCGCGAGTGCGTTCTTGTGCTTTTCAGGGACATCCGAGCCCATCTAAGGGTCTCGACCGTTTGGAGCAGCCGCTTCTCCTCCGCCGGCGTGGCCTGAGCTCTCCGGAGCTCCGCTGCATCATCGGAGGGTGCCATTAGAAGCGGAAGGCCCCCACGCATCTTCTCCGATCTTCAGTGGCCTCCGAGGAGGTCTCCAGCGCCAGCACGAGCCCGGCTAACCTCGCTGGAGCCCAGTTCTTCGAAGACCTTCCAGAGCCGTCAGATCATCCTCCAGCTCCATTTTGCATCGCAGCCGTCCATTCCAGGAGCCGCCATCACTGCTCGATCTTTGGAGGAGAGATCGTGACCGTCCGATCGTTGAGGGTTAGCCACATCGTCTCCCAGCCGGCAATCGTCCACGTGGCGAGGCCCCAACCGCTCGATCAGGACCGAGGACCCCCTTGTTGAGGCGCGCCCCTTCCCGACCGTTTGATCTACACGTGGCGCGCATCCGGCCCTCGATTTAATAAAAGGGTAAATTTCCTCTTAGGCCCTTGGTTTCTTAGCTGTTCTGTTGTAGTGCTGCAAATGTCTTAGATATTTTATTTGTGTTTGGTAAATTGCATAGTGGACCCTGTAGTGTTTGGTAATTGCTTTTATACCCCTGCCTGTAGTGAATCACGTGCATCGATACGTGTTTGTTTGGGTTATTTGCATGTATGGACTCATAGTTGCAGGGTGTTCTTGAATGCATTTATACTTTTATTGATTGTAGATATGCCCATGTGAATGGTTTTAATGTGCATGTGCGTTATTTAGTGGGTATTTTACACTGAGGCCCCTGGACTTTTAGTACTTGTTACTAAATAGTCCAGGAACCTTAGTTTCATTGCAAATAGGTCCATGAGTGCCCAGGTCACGTGCCTCGCACGTGTTTTCTTGGAGAATTTGCACCGGACCCCCTGGAACTTGTATTAATTGCGTACAGGTCCCTGTGCACTGTACCTTGGTTTTGATTTTTAATAAAATAGCAAATCAACTCCAAATGTGATGAAAATTGGAAACATGGCTCCTGCCATAGTGTAAACTTTTCTCCAATTTTTGGAGACATTTTTTATTTCATTTACTATTTTTAAAAATTCAAAAACTAGCATTTATGTTACTGTCTAACTTTAAAATTCACAAAAAATATTAAAACTCCTTTAAAAATTACAAAACATTTTGATTTTCTGATCACATTTGGTCATTTTTGGATATATAAAACCCATAAAAATTACAAAACCCCATAAAACCCATAAAAATTCTAATAATTAATTGAAAAACCAAAAATAATAATTCTGGTGCCCCAATTTTCCTTGTGTTTTCTACTATATAGGAAAATTACCTTCAGGTGTTAATAGGGCCATTTTGTATTTTAATTTGGCCTTGACACCTGACTGGACAGTACCCTTTGTTTTCTGTCTTGTTTGATTTTTATAAAATTCAATAAAAATCAGAAAAATACCAAAAATTAACCAAAAACAATAAAAAACATAAAAGACATAAAAATATTTTTATTTGAATTTTTGAGTGATTTTTTAGTAGGTAAATAATTGGTTGAATTGACTTGTTTACTTGTTTTATTTATTTTCCTTATTAACTAAAAATCCGAAAAAATTTAAAAACATTAAAAATCCACCAAAAAGAATTTTAGTTTATTTTATCTCTTTTTCAGACTACTTCGTAGGCCGCAAGGCCATCACGTGCTCCCTGAGTCCGACCCTGGTCGCTATACCAGGCTAATCCAATTGCCAGGACTGCTATCGTGTTTATTTGATTTTTATCTGATTTTGGTGGTCTGCACTTAATTTTCTTGATTGACCGCTTGATCTCTTGAGCGACTGAGGTCGCAACGACCTTTGTTATTTCTTTATCCTTAGTTGCTCGGGTCTTTTTGTGGTCAAATCAGGGGCTCACCACGTGTCACTCAAACGTCAGCTGTTGGAGACGAAACCCTGGGCTCGATCGGTCGGCTCCGGTCAGATCTGGAGCGGCTACAGGAGAATGGATGATCGGGGAGGCCTCTGGAAGAACAGATGGCCAGTGAGGTTCGTCGGCCCGATACTCGCTCCCGGGGACTCCCCGGAAGCTGCTGAGATGCGGAGAAGAAGCGCCTCGGCGGTCCGCAGCTTCAGAACTGCTCCGACGAGAATGGGGAGCTCTGGAGAGCTCCGGCGACGATGAAGATCTGGAGCACCAGTGCTCTGAAGTCCCGACCTCCAGATGAGGTCGATTTGACCTGATACCTGCACAGGAAGAAAGAGGGGTCGAGGGCAAACTGCCTCGACCTGTTAGCGCACGTGAAAGGTGAAAGGTGCGGCGGAATGGAGGTCCTCCGGCGAGCGGCGGAGGAGGAGGACCGAAGTCCCTGCTCCGGGGCGAGTCAGGGGGAATGGGTAGGTGGAGAAGCTGAGGAGGAGGCTCGTGAAGGCGGTGGCGATGTCAGATGGGCAAATAGATGGACGGAGATGACAGGCGGAGGCGGCGGAGCTACGGCTACTGAAATCAAAAATTGAAACCTACGCTAATCTACGGCCTAAAGAAGTTACCTGGTGGATGTGTTCGACTAGGCTGGAGCTCGGGGAACTCCGGGGTCATTGCCTGCAAGGGATCGTCGGGTTTCCGAGGTTGGGCGCGCTCACAGCGGTGCACGGCGGCAAAGCCACCGGATCAGAGGATTCCCGACGCCTCGAGCCTCACTTCCACTCCGGAGAGCACCGCTGTCACTTAGGCAAGCCGGAGTAGTTCCTTGGCGTCGAGGGGGAGGTCCAAAGATGATTGAACAGGCTACCGGAGATTTTGATTTATATTCCTAGGGGTCCAAGAAGACAAGGATCAGGCGCGCAAATCAGAGCTCGGACCCCTCATACCCACCCCGGGTGAAGGTGTCGAATCTGCAAGGAATGAATAGGGCCCGGGGTTTGAGGGTTTGGGAGTCAGATCGAGTGTGGGAAATGTCGAGAAATCGGGTCGGGCGCACTTGATCCGCGGAATGTGGTCCAGGGGGGAAAGTTGACCGGGGGGTCAACATCCCCCGTGGACCAATCAGGAGAGGCCACGTGTAAATGATTTAGAAATTCAAATTAAAATAGAAAATGGTCGAATTATTAAAAACTCAAACATAAAAAATGTTTATTTATTTATAAACTATTTATTTGTGATTTTTAGTTATTTTTTGAAATAAAAATAAGGTATATACAATATAGTACTATGTATAGGTATATATACAATGTTGAATTTTTAATTTTGATTTTTAATTAATTATTTTTGTGCATTTTTATTCCCATTTTATATTTTATATATTTATAGAATAAAATTAGGAATAAAAAGGTATTTTTATTTTATTTTAGTATTTATTTACAAGGGTAAAATAAATAGATATATACATCTATATACATGGTATATCTACAATGTTTCTTTTGGTTTTTATTTTTGTTCTTTTTATTTAATTTTTGTTTTTATGATTTTTATTTTATCTATTTACACCATGAAATAGAGAATATATAAAAGTTTTATGGGATTTAATTTATTTATCTACAAGGCTAAATAAATATAGGTGTGGTCTTATGTACATGGTGAATATGTACAAAGGAGGTTATTTTCATTTTCTTTTTTATTTTCTTCTATTTTTATTTTGATTTTGTTTTTACAAATATTTACAAATATATACAAACCCATTTTTATTTTATTTTTAGAGTAAAATATTTTTATTATATTTACAGGTATATTTACACATGAGCTCCCTATCTCTCTCTACTTTGGCTTTTATGCGGTTAGGCTCATGCTGAGCCCTCCCTTGGGATTAGGTTGCTTAATATTTATTCTAAATATCTCCCTCTTTTTCTTTTGTCTCTTTATTCTTTTATTTATGCACAAAAACATGCTAATTATTCAATTTTATACAATGCATGCAAATTAGTAATTATTTGTATCTACAGAGATATACATGTATTTGCAAAGGTTTTTGTAGCTAAAATACAAGAATAAAGAGTGATGAATGGGTATTCATCACCCCCCTATACTTAACTTTGCTAGTCCCTTAGCAAACACTTATTTGAAAAAGAAGTGAAAAAAAAGAGAAAGAAAAAGAAAAAGAGGAGAATATACATGGATTAAGGTTGATTATTAAACTTGCCTTCATTAAATTGAAATATGGAGCTCGATCAGATCTTTGGATTATTAATGTGTCGGAACCTTATTTGGACTGAAGCTTAAAACCTAACAGCCTCTAAGTTCCACCAATCTATGGACAAGACTCCTTAATAAACCAGATCAGAACAAGTCTACATACACAAACTCTAATGACCATGAATCTTTCCCTGCAGTGTAAGTGATATGTAGCTCCCCAACTCAGAAGTAACAAAGAAACAACCTCCCCCAACCTGGTAACTCTAATGCCTCGGTCTAGCAACTCTTTCCTCGAGAAGTGGGATATTCCCTTTTAAGTTCAAGTGCAACCGGCTCAAGAAGAGCGGGAAGAAGATGAAGAATGGACCATGGCCAATGTAGCCACGTATCCCTGGGAGGCCAACCAGTGTAGCTAAGTCTCCCGCTGCAAGCTTCATGAGATGGAATCCATGAGTCTCAAGCTTTGCTTATTTTGCACTATATACACTCCGGTGGGATTATCATTTTCTATCAGACCCACCACTTTTTTGGAGTTCTTTTTGCATTTTTCTTATTTTTTTTCTATTTTTTTCAAGTGCATATGTACAACATATCTACATGGTGCAGCATATATACAAGGAGTTTTTCCTCTTGATCCAGTTGACTATCCCTCTTTTGAAGCTTTATTGCAACCCATAACTTCTGTCTTTAGACTTCATCACCACCAGACCAAGTTGGGACGCACTTCCTTCACTAGAAGAAGAAGAGAGGTTCCGCCTAGAAGTACTACCCTCATATGCTACCCCAAGCCAAAGGAAACTGCCTCCTCACCACCTCATCCGTGGAGATCTATGTGTAGAGTGCTGGTGCAAGTCAAGCCATTGTCTCTAAGAGTCATGTGTGTGTTGTTAAGTGCTCTACTTAGGCTCATCAAGATGACATATGCTCATAGCCTTGTAGACTCAAAAAATTAAGTCCCAATGGACCTGAAAAGCCTTAACCCTAAGCCCTATAAGGTTCCTCTTAGAATTAGGTGGATTAAGGTCTTAATCAAGCTCCATTTCCCAATTTAATTCCAGGCTAGTTTAAATGTCAACTATAATCCAGGAAAACTATACAAATATTTACAAAGATGCTATTTACAAAGATTTACAATCGTGCAAAATTTTTAAAAAATGTTTGAAAACATGGATGTATGCATGAATGCGAGTTTTGCAAAATATTTACAAACATTTACAAGGTTTTTGCAAACATTTTGTTTTCAAAACATTTTGGAAAAATTTTGTACTATATACAAAATTTTGATATGAAAATATTTACAAATCCTTTACACAAATTATTTTACAATCATTTGTACAAAAATAATTTGTATAAATAAATAGGCATGTGCAAAATGAATTTTATATACAAGGGGAAATTTTTAATTTTTTATGGGTTTTTAGCCATTTTTATTTATTCACACACTCACACAAAGTACGAGTTATGGATAAAGTATATATGAAATATATACACACTTTATTTTTTTATGGGTTTTTAGCCATTTTTATTTATTCACACACTCACACAAAGTACGAGTTATGGCTAAAGTATATATGAAATATATACACACACCCCTATACTTAGCTCGAACCATGTCTTCAGAGTGATCAAGAGCGATGAAGAAGACATAACTCGTGCTTAGTATAGGGAAGTGAAAAGGAATGGCTAGAGAGATGAATGAAACAATAAAATGAGGAGAACTCGGTGTTTTCCCCCTATACTTAGGATCAAGTAATCCTAAGTATAGCAAGTTGTTCATGAAGGGAAATCCGAGTGAAGGATGTACATGTTCTACCCCCCCCCCCCCCCCCCGATACTTAGGGTGAAATATCCCTAAGTATAGGCAGCAAAACAGGGGTAGAAAGATGCGAAGAAAACAAATATATACAAGAAGGAGGGGCATCACTCCCCCTATACTTAAGGTGAAGAACGTTAAGTATAGGCAACAACAGAAGTGATGAAATAGAATGATCGAGCAACCCGGTGTTTCCACCCCCCCCCCTATACTTAGGATGAGATATATCCTAAGTATAGCAAAGATAATCCGAAGTGAGACCTGGGGTGAAAACAAGAAACGAAGAAAGAAAGATCGAACTAAGATAAAACACGTATATACAAAAGAGTACAATGTTGAGGTGCCTCTCAACAAGCGCTAGATTTTACGCCCCTAGCTGGGCGCAAAGGCTAGGATAATGCGGTATCCAGGTTCAGGACGACATCGGTAAGGCAAATACCGTACTGTCGTCGCAGTCTCGGTATGGGAACAGCGACGAGCTCGAAAGTGTAAAGAATGACACTCAGGTATGCAATCAAGCGGGTGTCTGCTACCGGCCAAGGATATGAAAATAAATGATCGGGATCCGGTAGCACAAAAGAAATCATCGGCTATGGATCAGACTGGAGTGAAATTGTGAGCCGAAGAAATCGAACGTGGAGAAGGACGGATCACTAATAGAATCATCCACGTTAATCAGTGTATCAAAAAGATATGTGCAGTCAAGATCATGAGACTCTCTAAGAAGACTGATATCCGATGCATGAAATAGAAGCAGATCAGAAAGATCATCGAATATCTCCAGGATGGGCTCATCCTTGCGAGGGTCATCGAGGTGAGAAGACTCGGAATCAGAAGGATCTAAAGACTCGGTTTCGTGCTCCGCCAGATCGGAAACACTCTCAGAAGATGAAACCGAGTACTCATCGAGTTTGGCATTTTCCCGCATATAACCCTCGGGGAGAAATGCAAGATCAGCGGTGAAAAGTAGAGGATCAGGATCTAGATGGGCATCTGTCCTGCTGTCAAGTATCCACTCGGTGCACCAGGCTGCATCATCATCGGAAGTATGGCTCTCGGCAATCTAGAAGCAAGAGAAGGTACTTGTCAACACCGCGGATGCTGGCAAAGTGTCTGCGGATGATCCTTGCTCTGCGGCTATGATGGCTACCAACTGGTCCTCAGCAAGTGTGTCTGTCTCGTCAAAGTGGAGGACAAAAGGCTCGAATACAGGACTCTCTATGTCTGTACTCTCAAAGTGGTGTCCCATATCAAACTGTAGCTGCTGGGATGAGTCATGAAATCTATCAAACTCCGAGAAGTATCTCTGCAGAAAGGAAGCTGACTCCTCTGGGACTGGACACTGAAGTGGCTGAAAGAATGGCTGTAGTAGCGGGGGCTCCTCCTGTTCCTGGAATATCATAAGATCTGATATCCAAGACTCGTTAACTGGGAACTCTGGGGCTGACTCGAACTCCAGTTGGAACTCCAACGGGAACTCAAGTAGACTCTGGGTCCGAACCTCTGCTATCGCAGTCATCTCCTCTATCTGTGGTGCTGCATGATCCAAGTCCTCGGGCTGGTGTGTAGAAGCTGTCTCATCATGTAATGTGACATAACACACTGGCACTGCATCGTCTGCATGTGTTGTCTCGACTAAAGCATCTCGTGAAGAAGATCTCAGTGAAAATAAACTTGAGATGGTGTCCAGTAGGTGAATGTCGGAACTGCGGTGTGAACCTCCACCTGTGGTAATCACCAGTGCTAACTGCTCTGCGGTCATCCCCCGCAAGGAGATCTCTATCAAGTCTGTCAGTGGAAGTTCGTGGTCTGGAAATCTCCTCAAGAGGTCAAGAAACCTCGGCCATGCCGCATACAGTGGCTCCTGGGGGTCAACTGAAAACTCGGTGATCAAAGACCGCATAAACTCTGCTCTGCGTGGGGGGAAGTATTTCTGTAAGAACTCTCGGCGTAGCTCTCCCCACGTATCGAATGTCCTCCCCAATCGTCTGTGCCATCTCATGGCTCTCTCGTGAAGGGTAAATGGGAATGTCCTACTCATCAACTCCTCTGCAGTGATATCTGAATATCTCTGTGCTCGGCAAAACTCCTCGAATGCGGATAGGTGAAGATAAGGTTCCTCGTGTGCCTCTCCTAAAAATGTCGGCAGTCTCTGGATGTAATCCAAATCCAAGATGAATGGACGTAATGTAGAAGCTGACTGAGCTCCCTGTTCTATCTTCTCTTCTATCAATCTGGAATAGGATCTATCTGTTGCTCTCCACTGCTCTCTCTGATCACGAATGGAGTGCGCTCTTAACTCAGCAACGACATAGTCCGGGTCTCGCATTTGCTCTATCTGGTATCCTCGGACGTCAAGCGCAGCATGCCCAGAGTAGTGAATGGGATGGGAGGGAGGGAGCGGGAGGTTGGTCGGAGATCCGACCTCCCTAGAAGGTGGACTGGACCAATGGTCAGATGGCGAAGAAAAAGCCGCAAGAGTCCGCTCGAAGTGAGGGGGATCCATCATCCAGGGGTGAAGGAGAAGAAGAAGACTGAAGGGAGGGTGGGTGGTAGACAGAAGAAGAGAAGAAGATGGGGGGGAAGAAGGGATCTGGAAATCACACAAGATGAAAAAGCAAACCCCCAATTCACCTACGCATGCGAGCTGAAGACCGAAAGGGATCGGTCGATTATCTTGTCGATTTTATTTTAGGTGATCATTTAGTCTTTCACAGCGATTACGTGAGCTAAATAGGAATCCAGATATTTCTCAACCGAATGTCCCGTACAGAAAGTTGGTAATCAATCGAGAAAAACTGGATATGGCTCTAACCTAAGGTGCGGGTCACTCTCTCGCTCATCCAAACCAAACAAGGAGGGGGTTACTCTCCCCAAGACATATTTTCAATGAGATGTCTTTTAGGTCAAGTGTGATTAGCAATCCCGATTTTATTGTTTTTCTTTTTAGATGTTTTTCAATAAGAAACAAATGCCTAACGAATTTTTCAGTTCTCCTGGTTATTAAGTCCAAAAAGGGGGAGAAGACGAAAAAGCCGATGCGCGATGAAATCAATGATGCATGCAGAGTAAGAAATGTGTACCTGACTCCAGCAGTCTACATGCAAAATGATCCGCGCAGAATTGAAAGACAGAAATAAAACTAACTAAATGGTGCAGGCGGAAAACCGAGTCCCTAAACAGCAGTGCTACTCGAAAGAACAACTAGCTGACCACCAGCTTCCAATACAGAGAGTCTGGTCTAGACCCACCCCTCCTCTTCTCGACAAGTGGAGTTCAGGAGTAGCGCTTGACGGGGTGGGCTCGCGGCGTGTAGGCTCGAAGGTAGTGAATCAACTATTTTATTATCTTTTTATTTTTGGTCCAATTACCGATCTATAGGTACAGGTAGATATATTAGGGTATTTGGATCCTAATTATTACGTCACAGTCAAGCAGAAAATCCTACAGCTAGGGGCTCGAAAATCCAGAAGAAACCGAAAAAGACAGAAGAGAAAACAAAACCGCGAAAAACCGCGTAAAACCGAGGGGTCCCCCGAGCACACCGGTGCTCGGCGAAACAGACCCCGAGAGTTTAAAAAGTCCAAGTGTCCTGATGTCCCTGTATTATTACAATAGTTCAAATAAATGCTGAAAAGTAAATCTAATCTAAACTAAACTAATCTCGCGGCTATTCCGCAGCTCCCGCACTCCTGCTCGCTTCTCGCGTCCTCCTGCGGCTCAGTAGAGAAGAGAGCTGCCTCCGACTCCCGCGGTTGCTTCGGCTTCCGAAGAAAGCCACCTCGGTCCTCGGACCCTCGCAAGAAAACAAGCAAAAGTGGTCAGACCAGATTATTATATAAGCAATGTCAGAAAACTACAGAAATCTATACAGAAAACCGCGAAAAAGAAAGCCGTGGAAAAAGACGACTACTAAGCCGTGCTCCCCGGCAACAGCACCATTCTGATGAGCCGGTGAATTCACGAATGAACTAAGGGGAATAAAATCTAGCGAAGGTCGTTGCGACCTTAGTCACTCGAAACTCAGCTCAATCAAGAAAAATAAGGATCAAACCACCAAAACAGGATAAAAATCAAATAAAATCAATAGTGGCCCTGGCTATTGGATTAGCCGGGTATAGCGACCAGGGTCGGACTCAGGGAGCATGTAATGGCCTTACGGCCTATGAAGTAGTCGAAAGTGAAAATAATTAAGAGAAAATGATTTTCTGTAGGTTTTCAAGATTTTTATATTTTTTTGGATTTTTAATTAATAAAGGAAATAGGGAAAACAAGGAAACAGGCAACTTCACACAATTATTGAACTACTAAAATTTCATCAAAAATTCAAACAAAAATGTTTTTATGTTTTTATATTTTTTTATGTTTTTGGTTAATTTTTGGGATTTTTCTGATTTTTAGAGAATTTTATAAAAATCAATCAATATAGAAAATGCAAGATACTGTCCAGTCAGGCTTCTACAACCATTTATAAATACTAAATGGTTGTTTTAAGGCTTGGAGGCAATTTTCCTGTAAAGTATGAAATACAAGGAAAAATTGAGCACTGGATTTATTGTTTTTGGATTTTTCTTTTAATTATTAGAATTTTTATGGGTTTTTAAAAGTTTTGCAATTTTTATAGTTTTTATAAGTCCAACAATGACCAAAATTGGTCAGAAAATAAAACACAGCAAGACACACAATAATTAATTTTTTGTAATTTTTGAAGGTGTTTTAATATTTTTTATGATTTTTAAAACTGGACAGTAAGAAAAATGCATGTTTTTGAATTTTTAAAAATAATAAAAAGAGTAAAAAAATGTATCCAAAATTTAGAGAAAATTTTACACCATGGCAGGAGCCATGTATCCAATTTTCATCAAATTTGGAGTAGATTTGCTATTTTATTAAAATCAAATGACAAGGCACAGTGCACAGGGACCTAAATACAAGAAAACATGTTTCCAGAGGTTGAAATGTAAGAAATACAGGAAGTAGGGGGTTCTCGTGCAAATTCTCTAAAATCCCACGTGCGTTGCACGTGTTCTAGGCACAGAAGGACCAAAATGTAAGAAAACTTACTTCCGGGGACTTAGTAGCAACACGTGCTAAAAGTCCAGGGAAGAAGTCGCAAATAGCCCATAATATTCAGCACGTGTCAAATAAAACCACGCACAGGGGTATAAGTGAAAATATCAAGAAAGATTTTTCATTCAATAACATATCAGAACTACAGCCCAAATAATGCAAATATCCCAGAAAGTCACGTGACGATGCATGTGTTCCACATAAACAAGGGCATAAATGCAAATAAAACAAGCATGAGGTCCTAAGTGCAAAATATCCAGAATAAAAACTGCTAAACTAAATATTTACAGGACTAGAATGTAAATGCAAAAAATAAAGGGTCCTAAGAGCATTTACCCCTATTATTTATCCGAAGGCTGAGATGGCACCACGTGCTGGATCAGACGGTTGTGGATGGTGGCGCCTCTCCAGCTGATGGACGCTCCAGATGAGCTCCGATCGCGGATCTGATGGCTGATGAACGCTTGGGGGCTCGCCACGTGTCACTCAAACATCAGCTGCTGGAGACGAAACCCTCGGCTCGATCGAACGACTCCGGTCAGATCTGGAGCGGCTACGGGAGAATGGACGATCGGGGAGGCCTCTGGAAGAACAGATGGCCGACGAACTAATTCTGCGGAAAGAAGAAGCGTAGGATTTTTTATGTCCCTCGCTTACCCCCCAGCAATTGCGGGCATTTCGAAATGCAATAAAAGACTGAAAGTGGTCCTTCGATCTTTCTCTTAATCAGACTGCGTTCCTTGTGGCTCAGTAAAGTCAAGCTTGGACTGAGAAGAGAAGTGCAGGACGGGCATCTAGGTCCTTTCTTTGACTGGGTCTATTAATATAGATGGACGAGGAGAAATTCTTTATAAGACTATCTAAACTGACTATACCCGCAGGTAATAGAGCCAGAAAGGGGGCCCTAGCTCTACCCCGATACTCGCGCCTGGGGACTCCCCGGAAGCTGCTGAGATGCGGAGAAGAAGTGCCTCGGTGGTCCGCAGCTTCAGAACTGCTCCGATGAGAATGGGGAGCTCTGGAGTGCTCCGGCGACGGTGAAGACTTGGAGCACCAGTGCTCTGAAGTCCCGACCTCCAGATGATGTTGATTTGACCTGATACCTGCACAGGAAGAAAGAGGGGTCGAGGGCAAACTGCCTCGACCCGTTAGCGCACGTGAAAGGTGAAAGGTGCGGCGGAATGGAGGTCCTCCGGCGAGCGGCGGAGGAGGAGGACCGAAGTCCCTGCTCTGGGGCGAGTCAGGGGGAATGGGTAGATGGAGAAGCTGAGGAGGAGGCTCGTGAAGGCGGTGGCGATGTTGGATGGGCAAATGGATGGACGGAGACGACATGCGGAGACGGCGGAGCTACGGCTACTGAAATCGAAAAATTGAAGCCTACGCTAATCTACAGCCTAAAGAAGTTACCTGGTGGATGCGTTCGACTAGGCTGGAACTCGGGGAACTCTGGGGTCATTGCCTGCAAGGGATCGTCGGGTTCCCGAGGCTGGGCGCGCTCGCGACGGCGCACGGCTGCGAAGCCACCGGATCAGAGGCTTCCCGACGCCTTGAGCCTCACTTCCACTCCGGAGAGCACCGCTGTCACTCAGGCAAGCCGAAGGAGTTCCTTGGCGTCGAGGGGGAGGTCCAAAGATGATTGAACAGGCTGTCGGAGGCGATGAATATATTCCTAGGGGTCCGAGAAGACAAGGATCGGGCGCGCAAATCGGAGCTCGGACCCCTCATACCCACCCCGGGCGAAGGTGTCGGATCTGCAAGGAATGAATAGGGCCTGGGGTTTGAGGGTTTGGGAGTCGGATCGAGTGTGGGAAATGTCGAGAAATCGGGTCGGGAGCACTTGATCCGCGGAATGTGGTCCAGGGGGGAAAGTTGACCGGGGGGTCAACATCCCCCGTGGACCAATCAGAAGAGGCCACGTGTAAATGATTTAGAAATTCAAATTAAAATAGAAAATGGCCGAATTATTAAAAACTCAAACATAAAAATTGTTTATTTATTTATAAACTATTTTTTTTTGTGATTTTTAATTATTTTTTTGAAATAAAAATAAGGTATATACAATATAGTACTATGTATAAGTATATATACAATGTTGAATTTTTAATTTTGATTTTTAATTAATTATTTTTGTGCATTTTTATTCCCATTTTATATTTTATTTATTTATAGAATAAAATTAGGAATAAAAAGGTATTTTTATTTTTATTTTTATTATTTATTTACAAGGGTAAAATAAATAGATATATACATCTATATACATGGTATATCTACAATGTTTCTTTTGGTTTTTATTTTTGTTATTTTTAGTTAATTTTTGTTTTTAAGGTTTTTTATTTTATTTATTTACACCATGAAATACTGAATATATACAAGTTTTATGGGATTTAATTTATTTATCTACAAGGCAAAATAAATATAGGTGTGGTCTTATGTACATGCTGAATATGTACGAAGGAGGTTATTTTTATTTTCTTTATAATTTTCTTCTATTTTTATTTTGATTTTGTATTTACAAATATTTACAAATATATACAAACCCATTTTTATTTTATTTTTAGAGGAAAATATTTTTATTATATTTACATGTATATTTACACATGAGCTCCCTATCTCTCTCTACTTTGGCTTTTATGCGGTCAGGCCCATGCTGAGCCCTCCCTTGGGATTAGGTTGCTCAATGTTTATTCTAAATATCTCCTTCTTTTTCTTTTGTCTCTTTATTCTTTTATTTATGCAAAAAAATATGCTAATTATTCAATTTTATACAATGCATGCAATTTAGTAATTATTTGTATTTACAGAGATATACACGTATTTGCAAAGGTTTTTGTAGCTGAAATACAAGAATAAAGAGTGATGAATGGGTATTCATCAGTTACTAACAAGTCATTACTTGTTACTTGTCATATAACAAATATTACTAACAATTCATTACTAGTTACTTGTCATTGAGTGATTCTTACTGAAGAAAGTATATTGCTGAGTAACTAACAATTCATTACAAGTTACTTGTCATATAACAAATGTTACTAACAATTCATTACAATTTACTTGTCATTGAATGATTCTTACTGAAGAAAGTATATTGCTGAGTTAATAACAATTCATTACAAGTTACTTGTCATATAACAAATGTTACTAACAATTCATTACAATTTACTTGTCATTGAATGATTCTTACTGAAGAGAGTATATTGCTGAGTTACTTTCTTTATAAAATTCTTACTATTCACGGATATAAATTTACTTATTGTTTCTTGCAGAACAATGCAACAATTTGGTGTCTTGAAGAAGTTGTTGTTATGCCGAAGAGCGAGAGCAAGACAACATCATCTAAATGAACTAGAAGACAAGTTGAAATTTGAATGTTCACCATATAACTTTAATTAAGTAATTTATGTGTGACTTTAGTAACACTTGACGTATTAGAAGGAATTAAAGAGGCTACATAAGTAAAGAAGGTGTGATTCGATCAGTATGTCAAAACAAAGAATAAAACAAGTAAGATATATAGAAACATTAGTAACTTGTTATAAATTGTAGGTAAAAGAAGGTAATGGAATAAGTAAGTTGGAATAAGTATAAAAATCCATGTAACTAGTAAATTATGTATTGCTATCAGTAACACTCAATACATTTTAAGTAATTAAAAATGTTATATAAGTAAATAAGATGTGCTTCAGTAAGACTCAAAATATTAAGTAACTATAACGTTAGTAACAATCAAAATGACTTCAGTAAAATAGACTTTTGTAATCAGTACTTATTGTATGTACATTAGTAATTCACGTACTTAATTACTTATCTCACAACAATAGTTACTTGAGAAATGAATATGTATTACTTGAGTAACATGGATGAATTACTGATCTCTGTACAATGAAATATTACAAATGTAAAATAACTATAAATTTAGTAACATTCATAATGCGTTCAGTAATATGCATATGTGTAATCGGTAATTATTGTATGGACATTAGTAACTGACGTAATGAATAATTATAATCATATGCCCTTTTCTAATCTATACGTGGAATGAACATTCCATAAATAGACTGTATGTCGGCAATAATTAAAATGTGTATTTTTTTATCTTACTAAAACCGACCACCTATTTTTATAGAAATGATTTAACTCAAATTCCTATTATGTTAATAATGCAAAGCACATTGCTATTACCAAAACCGTCCCCTTCCAAATAGAACCAACACATACACGTGGCGAGCCGACATTTGGTGCTCAAAAAATCCCAAATGGGCATTGTGCTCTCTGGATAAGCCATATATATATATATATATATATATATATATATATATATATATAAGAAAAGAGATCCTACACCCGGGGGTGTAGATAACTACCTACACTCGGGCTATCTTTTCATGATCTTTTTTGTTTTTTTTTGAAATGAAAATTTGGGGTAATTAGATCACTATATATCACCATGGTGTCATTCCAATTTCAAGTTAATTTAAGACTTCTATCATCTCGATCAAGATCATCAAATTTTAGCGGTCTGGAATTGCTGATTCGCAATTTTTTTTATTTTTTGAAAAAATACCACCATTTATATTCATTCATATATCGCTCATATATGTCATTCGAATTTCGTCAGAAACATAGACTCCTACGGCTTATATCTAGACATCATTTTTTAACGATCGCATGATTTTTTTAATCGATCCTGTCTGGATGGAGGCCGTAGGAGTCTCAGTTTCTGACGAAATTCGAATGACATATAAGAGGGATATAGGGATGGATATACATGGTGATAATTTTTAAAAAAAATAAAAAAATTACAAAAAATGGGGTGGGGGCAGCCATGTTGGCTACCCCTAAGGGGCTGCCCCATCAACCCCTATATGGGAAAAATGTGGCTGCCCCCTAGGGGTAGCCAACATGGCTGCCCCCACCACATTTTTCGCAATTTTTTTATTTTTTTGAAAAAATACCACTATGTATATTCATCCATATATCCCTCATATATGTCATTCGAATTTCGTCAGGAACATACACTCCTACAGCCTTTATCTAGACGTTATTTTTTTAATGGTCGCAGGATTTTTTTAATCGACCCTGTCTGGATGGAGGCCGTAAGAGTCTCTGTTCTGACGAAATTGGAATTACATATAGAAGGGATATAGGGATGAATATACATGGTGATATTTTTTCAAAAAAATAAAAAAAATTACGAAAAATGAGGTGGGGGCAGCCATGTTGGCTACCCCTAGGGGGCAGCCCCATCAACCTCTATTTGGGAAAAATGGGGCTACCCCCAAGGGGTAGCCAACATGGCTGCCCCCACCCCATTTTTCGCAATTTTTTTATTTTTTTGAAAAAATACCACCATGTATATTCATCCATATATCCCTCATATATGTCATTCGAATTTCGTCAGAAATATAAACTCCTACGGCCTCTATCTAGACATCATTTTTTTAACAGTCGCAGGTTTTTTTAATCGACCCTGTCTGGATGGAGGTCGTAGGAGTCTCTGTTTCTGACGAAATTCGAATGACATATAGAAGGGATATAGGGATGAATATACATGGTGATATTTTTTCAAAAAAATAAAAAAAATTGCGAAAAATGGGGTGGGGGCAGCCATGTTGGCTACCCCTAGGGGGTAGCCCCATCAACCCCTATATGGGAAAAATGGGGCTGCCCCCTAGGGGTAGCCAACATGGCTGCCCCCACCCTATTTTTCGCAATTTTTTTTTGAAAAAATATCACATTGTATATTCATCCATATATCCCTCATATATGTCATTCGAATTTCGTCAGAAACATAGACTCCTACGACCTCTATCTAGACGTCATTTTTTTAATGATCGTAGGATTTTTTTAATCGATCCTGTCTGGATGAAGGCCGTAGGAGTCTCTGTTTCTGACGAAATTCGAATGACATATAAAAGGGATACAGGGATGAATATAAATAGTGATATTTTTTCAAAAAAAATAAAAAAAATTGCGAAAAATGGGATGGGGGCAGCCCCATCAACCCCTATATATATATAGGAGTTGGAGAAGCTGCACTCGGGGTTGTAGCTAACTAGAAGCACTCGATACATTTTTTTCATTTATTTTTTGTATTTTTGAAATGAAACCTAGGGGGATTTAAATCATTATATATCACCATGATATCATACTAATTTCAACTAAATTCGACATTTCTATCATCTCCATCAAGACTACGACATTTTAACGGTTTCGGAATTATTGAAATTGACCATATCTAGATGGGCATGCTAGGAGTGTTTGTTTTGAACGAAATTTGAAACACATAATCCACATAATAAATTAAGTAAATCCCCCATAAGTTACCTTCAAAAAAATCAAAAATCAATGAGAAAAATACCCGGGGTAGCTAGTTGGCCGCACCCCCCGGTGGAGCTTCCCTTTTCCCATATATATATATATATATATATATATATATATATATATATATATATATATATATATATGGAAAAATGGGGCTGCCCCCTAAGGGTAGCCAACATGGCTGCCCCTACCCAATTTTTCACAAAATTTTTTTATTTTTTTGGAAAAATATCACCATGTAATTCATCCCTATATCCCTTCTATATGTCATTCGAATTTCCTAAGAAACAGAGACTCCTACAGCCTCCATCAGACGTCATTTTTTTTAGCAGTCGTAGGATTTTTTAAATCGACTCTGTCTGGATGGAGGCCGTAGGAGTCTCTGTTTCTGACGAAATTCGAATGGCATATAGGAGGGAGATAGGGATGAATATACATGACGATATTCTTCAAAAAAAATAAAAAAATTTGCCCCCAAATAGGGCGGGGCAGCCATGTTGGCTACCCCAAGGGGGCAGCCCCATCAACCCCTATATATATATATATATGTATATATATATATATATGTATATATATGTATATATATATATATGTATATATATATATATATATATGGGTAAAATGTGTATGCCCCCCAAGGGGAGCTAACTTAGCTCCCCCGCCCCTTTTTCCCAAAAATTTTTTATTTTTTTTGAAATCTAAAACCGTGTAAATTCATTATTAAATCTCTATATTATGTTATTCAAATTTCATACGAAAGAGAGACTCCTACGACCTCCATCCAAACAGGGTCGATTTAAAAAATCCTGTTACCGTTAAAAAAATGATTGTCTGGATGGAGGCCGTAGGAGTCTCTGTTTCACAAGAAATTTTTATGACATAATAAAGGGATATAGTGATGAATATTCACGGAAAAAATTTCAAAAAAAATTAAAAAAATGAAGAAAATGGGGCGTGGGAGCTAAGTTAGCTCCCCCTAGGGGGCAGCCCCATTTTCCTCTCTCTCTCTCTCTCTCTATATATATATATATATATAGGGGTTGATGGGGCTGCCCCCCAGGAGTAGCCAACATGGCTTCCCCCACCCCATTTTTCACAATTTTTTTTTATTTTTTTTGAAAAAATATCACCATTTATTCATCTCTATATTCCTTCTATATGTCATTCGAATTTCGTTAGAAACAGATACTCCTACGGCCTCCATCCAGACAGGGTTGATTAAAAAAATCCTGCGACCGTTAAAAAATGACGTTTAGATAGAGGCCATAGGAGTCTATATTTGTGACGAAATTCAATTGACATATATTAAGAATATATGGTTGAATATACATGGTGGTATTTTTTCAAAAAAATAAAAAAAATTGCGAAAAATGGGTTGGGGGCAGCCATGTTGGCTACCCCTAGGGGGCAGCCTCATTTTTCCCATATAGGGGTTGATGGGGCTGACCCCTAGGCGTAGCCAACATGGCTTCCCCCACCCCATTTTTCGCAATTTTTTTTATTTTTTGAAAAAATATCACCATGTATATTCATCCCTATATCCCTTCTATATTATTCGAATTTCGTTAGAAACAAAGACTCCTACGGCCTCCATCCAGACAGGGTCGATTAAAAAAATCTTGTGACCGTTAAAAAAATATGTCTAGATAGAGGCCGTAGGAGTATATGTTTCTGATGAAATTCGAATGACGTATATGAGGAATATATGGATGAATATACATGGTGGTATTTTTTCAAAAAAATAAAAAAATTACGAAAAATGGGATGGGGGCAGCCATGTTGGCTTCCCCTAGGAGGTAGCCCCATTTTTCCCATATAGGGGTTGATGGGGCTGCCCCCTAAGGGTAGCCAACATGGCTGCCCCCACCTCATTTTTCGTAATTTTTTTTATTTTTTTGAAAAAATATCACCATGTATATTAATCCCTATATCCCTTCTATATGTCATTCGAATTTCGTCAGAAACAGAGACTCCTACGTCTCCATCCAGACAGGGTCGATTAAAAAAATCCTACGATTGTTAAAAAAATGACGTCTAGATAGAGGCCCTAGGAGTCTATGTTTCTGACGAAATTCGAATGACATATATGAGGGATATATGGATGAATATACATGGTGGTATTTTTTCAAAAAAATAAAAAAAGCTGCGAAAAATGGGGTGGGGGCAACCATGTTGGCTACCCCTAGGGGGCAGCCCCATTTTCCCCTATATATATATATATATATATATGAGGTAAATGGGGCTGCCCCCAGGGAGTAGCCAACTTGGCTACTCCCACCCCTATTTTTCCCTCATTTTTTATTCTTTTGGAAAATAAAAATTTGTATATTCATCATTATATCCCTCTCACATTTTATTAAAATTTTGTCAAAATAGAGACTACTATGGCCTCCATCCAAACATGGTCGATTTAAAAAATCCTGCGACCGTTAAAAAAATGACATCTGGATGGAGGGCTTAGGAGTCTCTGTTTCTGACGAAATTTTAATAGAATGTGGGAGGAATATAATGATGAATATACAAATTTTTATTTTCCAAAAATATAAAAAATGAGGGAAAAATAGGGGTGGGAGTAGCCAAGTTGGCTACTCCCTGGGGGCAACCCCATTTACCTCTCTCTCTCTCTCTATATATATATATATATAATAGAGAGAGAGAGAGAATAATAGGGCTGCCCCCACGCCGTTTCGGCGCATTTTTTATTTTATTTTTTTCGAAAAATCTCGCCGTGTAAATTCATCCCTATATACCTCCTATATGCCATTCGAATTTTGTCAGAAACAGAAACTCCTACGGCCTCCATCGAGATGGTGTCGATTTAAAAAATCTTGTTACCGTTAAAAAATGACTGTCTCGATGGAGGCCGTAGGAGCCTCTGTTTCTGACGAAATTCGAATGACAAATAAGAGGGATATAGGGATGAATATACATGGCGATATTTTTCAAAAAAAAATAAAAAATGCGCCGAAATGGCGCGGGGGCAGCCCCATTAATCACACACACACACGCACATAATATATATATAGGGTCATATGTGGCTGCCCCCGCCTTATTTGGGCAAATTTTTTTTATTTTTTTTGGAAAATAACACCATGTACATTCATCCCTATATCCCTCCTATAAACCATTCGAATTTCGTCAGAAACAGAGACTCCTACGGCCTCCATCCGGACAGTAATTTTTTAACGGTAACAGGATTTTTTTAAATCGATACCATCGAGATGGAGGTCGTAGGAGTCTCTGTTTCTGACGAAATTCGAATGACATATAGGAGGGATATATGGATGAATATACATGGTTTTATTTTTCAAAAAAAATAAAAAAAACGCCGAAAAATGGGGTGGGGGCAGCCCCATTTTTTCCATATATATATATATATATATATATATATATATGGGGTGGGGGCATGCGCCCAGGTGCATGTAATTTACATGCACCGAGGCCTATATCTTACACATTTTTTACTTTTTTTGAAAAATATCACCATGTATATTCATCTATATATCCCTCTATTATGGCATTCGATTTTTGTTAGAAAAAAATTCTATACCCTCCATCTAGAACAAGTTGATTACAACAATTCTAAGACCGTGAAAACTACGTGTTCTAGATGGAAGGTATAGGAGTATTTATTTTTGACGAAATTCGAATGGCATATAAGAGGGATTTACGGATGAATATACATGGTGACATTTTCCAAAAAAGTAAAAAAAATATGAAAGATATAGATCCTGGTGCTTAAAATTACATGCATCAGGGTACATACTCCCTTTTCCGTATATATATATATATATATATATATATATATATAAACTTTTAACATTCCTACTCAGTACACATCTTTGCCTACCAATATATTACATGATCTATCTCTATCTGATTTGTGTATGAAAAATCTTATTACATTTATGAATATCTTAACATTTTACTATGTGTGGAGTATATGAGTACCCGTTAGAAATTAGTCGTTTAGTAAATGGATAGGTATAGATAGTGATTTTATAAATATGTATGTGTTTGTGAATATCGATACCCGCCCCAAAATCTGATCTACTGACATCCATATTTTTTGCATTAGAAGAAGATTTAAAATCTCGTAAATAATTTTTCCAAATTATTATTCGCCGAGTAATACTTCCACCATCTTGAGCAAATCTCGTAATGACCCCCGCCCGCATTGTGAGAATTATGTAATTAGGTTGATGCAGAACTTTTGTTTTTTGGGATTTTTACCCGGCATACCCTATAATCTTTTGCAATTACCGCTACGACCTTCGAAACATCGTAATTCCTCCCCCAACCTCGTAATCTTGCTAACTTTTGGGGTGGTACTACCAGCGATCGTGGGAGACTTTAAGTTCCCCCCGAACACCTTGCAGCTTCTTCCCCGGTTTCATGGGCTGGCTACTGAGGAGCCCCATCTCCACCTTCAGGAGTTAGAGATGATATGCAGCACTGTCCATGATCGTCATGTGGACCAGGATACCATACGGATGATTGCCTTCCCCTTCTCCTTAGCAAACAGAGCAGCCACCTGGCTGAAGCACTTGGGGAAGTTCGTCTACACCTAGGAGCAGCTCCGCGCCGAGTACTTGCACAAGTACTACCCACTCGGGCGGACGAACGCCGCTAGAGCCCTGATCAGCAACTTCTCCATGCTCCCCAACGAGCAGTTCCACGAGGCATGGGAGAGGTTTCGAGAGCTGACCGACAGATGCCCGCACCATGACATTTCTAAGCCAAACCTTGTTCAGAGCTTTTTCAGCGGGCTGACACCAGAGCTTCAGGGCTTGGTGAACGCTTCTTGTGGCGGGTCTTACTTCGCCAAGGATCACGATCAGGTCTGGGCCATCTACGAGGAGATGACCGAGAACTATATGGTGATGTCCCAGACCCGATTGTACACTCAGGGGAGACCCCAGCAGCCACAGACCGTGCAGTACCAGAGGATAGCACGGGTCGACGCCGGTCCATCCAGTTCGTCAGCGGTAGCAACAGCACTGGCCGAGTCCACAGCGCCGACATGGAGATCATCAACGAGAAGCTGGACCGGATGGAGATTATTGAGAAGAAGCAGTGCCAGGGCATCACGCAGATGGAGCAGATGGCACAGACTCTGAGTGACCTGAAGACACAGCTCATGTGTCTCCAGGAGACACAAACGGCTTCACAGCCACGTCTTCAGGCACGAGGCGATCCGAGTAGCAACAGCAGCTCGTCCCAGCGCTCCAGCTCCCACCAGCAGCCTAGACAGGTCCATCTTGTACAGGCAGAGCCGTACCAGCAGCCGCAGCTCACCTACCAAGCACCACCATCCACAGACACTCAGATGGTGGTATACCAGCCGGATCAGCCTCTGGCAGTACTCCCGCCAGCCTCGTACGATTCAGAGCCGTTGACGGATGTCAACGGGATTTGGTACGACCGCCCCAGCCAGGTATCCGACGATACCATCCCAAATTCCGTTGGGCGACCGGAGGTGCCCAGCCCCAGCAGCAGCCGTCAGGACAGGGTGGCCAGTACAGCCATCAGAGAGATCACCAGCAACAGCACCCCAGTATACCCACAGCAGCAGCCACAGCAATCATCGTAGTATGGTCCTCGTCCCCATCAGCAGGGACAGTCTTGGAGGCGTGATCAGCCTCAGCCGTAGTATCATCCCCAGCATTACCCTTCTCACCCACAACAGCACCAGCAGCAGCAACCTCATCACCGGAGAGGCTACCCGTCAGGTTCTCATGGGCCATCCTATGAGAACCCCGCCTTGGATGACAAGCCCGCATCCTCACAGATCAGCAGCCTACCTTTCGACAGGAGATGGATGAGTTCCGCCAGGAGATGCGAGACATCGTGAGAGGGAAGACCGCCATCCCTGCCCAGATAGAACCCAATCCAAACAATCTCAAGAGGAAGTATGAGCAGGTAGTTTGTACTGAGTATGCCACTCCGAGTGATGTTCTTGGTGATATATCTGCATATCTTTTTTATACTGACTTTGTCACACTTATGAGCGGTAGGATGCCAGCAGGCGGCGCCTCGTCTGAGTTATACCACGAGGACACTTCCAGAGCGCCAGACGAGGAGGAGAGCGGTGCTGATGCCGCTAGAGATGAGGACGGTGGTACTGATGCCACCATGGATGCTGATTCCACCGGTAGTACTGAGGCCGCCATTTCACCAGTTCGAGGAGGTGGTACTGAGGCCACCCATGTTGCCGAGCCAGAGCGCGGTACTGAGGCCGCCCGTCTACTAGCCGATGGTGGTGTTGATGCCACCAATTCTTCTGAGATTCCTATTGTTTTTCCTGTTACTGATGTATCTCGGAACACTTCTGTGAATAAACGAAAGGGTTTTCGTTCTTCTGGTCCCACTGTGGTGCTTGATGTATGTGTGGATCCGGCCGTCGAGCCGTCTAGACCCTCTCCTAGTCCTTCATCTGAGAAGGACCCTGTGATCCCCTTCCCTAGAGCCCTTCAGATGGGGAAGGGGAAGAAAAATGAAAATCCAAAAAAGAGGCAGTAGGAAGAGTTCAGCCAGCAGATGATAGACCATTTTTACATACAGCTGACTCTTCAGGAAGCTTTGCAGCACATCCCTCTTCTTCAGCGTTCACTTAGAGACAGGACCACAGTCAGGAGGAAGAGGAGGAACCACCATTCAGAGATTCATGTGCTGACTAAAGCCACTTGTTTCGCGATCCAGAACCGTCTGCCGGCCAAGAGGCCAGATTCAGGAGCCCCTTATGTCAGATGCCATATCAGTGAGCAGAGGTTCGATCGTACTCTATTAGACAGCGGATCGTCGATCAACCTACTTCCGGCAGCCCTTCTCGACCACTTCGATTTGGGCACTCTACGACAGAGCAGGACGATCCTTCAGTTTGCTGATAGATATGTCAAGAGGCTGAAGGGGTTGCTTAGAGATGTTGTCGTCACTATTCAGGGCCTGCAATTCCCCGTGGACTTCGTAATGTTGGACATGGAGATCCCTGAGTCGGTGACCGATACCCCCATCATTCTAGATCGCTCGTTCTTGTCCATAGCCAAGGCAGTGACCGACCATGATAGCGGGAAGGTATACTTTCACGTCGAGGGCGAGAGTGTACAAATAGAGACGGTCGAGGATATCAGAGTCAGAGATTCAGCATGCTCAGAGACTACTTCCGATACAGAGCAGATGACAGATGTCGGGCTAGACATCCACCAGGACTGCGACTTTGTGATTACAAATGATGAGGCAGTATGGGCAGATCCAGATGCACAGGCCATCCTCTCACCTTCAGAGTCCACTGATGCAGAGATGACAACAGAGGAGAGCTTGGAGAGCACATTCCTGGTCCAGGATACTTTTGAGGCAGTAGAGCAGGTACTCGACCGTGAGACTGATTTTTGTGATGATGGTGGTACTGAGGCCACCTTGGATGATACAGATCCCTCAAAGTCAGATTTTGATTGGGTAGATTTTGACGATTACATACCAGATCTGACTTCCACTGAGCCTGCAGCTAGGGAGGAGGTAGATGCCGAGAAGAGCAGAGACAGTCCATTAGGGCAGCCTTCTCCAGATTCAGACAGTGACAGAGAGTTTCAGTTCTCCCATGCGGATTTGGTAGCCTTTACGCAGAGTTTTCAGAAGCCAGATCCACCAGCACCTGTTTGTCCAGATCTGAAGCCGCTTCCTGCGTCGCTGAAGTATAGGTTCCTTGCGGGTGAGCATGAGATGTACCCAGTCATTATCTCCGCCGATTTGACTGGAGAGCAGGAATCCCATCTGATGGGGGTTCTTGAAAAGAACCGCAAGGCGATAGGATGGAGCGTAGCAGATCTCCAGGGGATCAGTCCAGCTTTGTGCTCTCAGCACATCTATCTCGAGGATGACGCAAAGCCGTCCCGTGAGTTCCAGCGGCGGCTGAACCCGAATCTGAGGGAGGTTGTCATGAAGGAAATTTCGATGTGGTGGAGCGCTGATTTTATCTACCCCATCTCCGACTCCAAGTGGGTCAGCCCTTTGCATGTGGTGCCCAAGAAGACAGGCATCACTACAATGGTCAGCAAGTCTGGAGAGGAGATTGCTACACGGGTACCCACTTCTTGGAGGGTTTGCATTGACTACAGGAGACTCAACCAAGCCACCAAGAAGGATCATTTCCCCCTGCCCTTTATAGATCAGATCATTGAGAGACTGGCAGGGAAGAGTCACTATTGTTTTCTGGATGGGTACTCGGGCTACAACCAGGTGGCCATCGCTCCCGAGGACCAGGAGAAGAGTACCTTTACCTGTCCCTTCGGCACATACGTCTTCTGACGCATGCCATTTGGGCTATGCAATGCCCCTGCAACTATTCAGAGATGCATGTTGTCGATCTTTTCAGACATGGTAGGGGAGTGCTTGGAGGTCTTCATGGATGATTTCTCGGTTTACGGCGATGGATTCGACTCCTGTCTTGACTTCCTAGACCGAGTACTTCAGCGATGTATAGAGGTTCGCTTGGTTCTATCTTGGGAGAAGAGTCACTTCATGGTGACTCAAGGGACGGTGCTTGGCCACATCATCTCCAACAGGGGCATGGAGGTGGATCCGGCCAAGGTAGATGTCATTAGAAAACTCGCACCGCCGTCCAATTTGCGGCAGTTACGGTCATTCCTAAGGCACGTCGGTTTCTACCGACGATTCATTCATGACTTTAGCAGGATTTCCCGGCCGTTGACTGACCTGCTGACGAAAGACACCGAGTTCCTTGTCGATGACAAGTGTCTTTCGTCGTTCGAGACTCTCAAGAGATGTGTTGTTGAGGCTCCTGTTCTTCAGCCACCTGATTGGTCTCTCCCATTCGAGATCATGACGGATGCCTCCGATTTTGCCGTGGGGGCCGTGCTGGGATAGAGGAGGGATGGAGTCCCGTTTGCTATTTACTATGCTAGCCGCACATTGGATTCCGCGCAGTGGAACTACACAGTCACAGAGAAGGAGATGCTAGCTGTGGTCTTCTCCCTAGATAATTTCAGATCGTACATTATTGGATCTAGAGTGACCCTGTACACAGATCATACCGCCATCAGGTACCTCATGGCAAAGAAGGATGCCAAGGCCAGACTTACTAGATGGATCCTTCTACTCCAGGAGTTTGACATAGAGATTAAGGATAAGCCTGGAGTCAAGAATGTAGTGGCGGATCATCTCTCCCGATTAGAGCATCTTGAGGATTCTGACTTGATTGACCCGATTTGTTAGACCTTCCCAGATGAGGCGATCCTTGCTATCACCTCTCTCCCATGGTATGTCGATATTGTGAACTTTCTTGTTGCTAAGAAAGTCCCACAAGATTGGCCCAGGCAGAGGCTTGAGACCTTCCTCGCGAAGGCCAAGTCCTACCATTGGGAGGATCCCATCCTTTACCACGAAGGAGGGGATAGCGTCTGGCGCAGGTGCATTCCTTAGGAGGAGCACCATAGCGTCCTCACTTACTGCCACAAGCTTGAGGCAGGAGGACATCACTCTGGGAGGAGAACGACACAGAAAGTGCTCCAATCCGGCCTATGGTGGCCTACTCTCTTCAAGGATTCTGATGAGTTCGTGAAGAGATGTACTGACTGTCAGAGGATGGGCACTTGTGGACAACGTGAGATGATGCCGATGCAGCCTATTCACTTCTGTGAGGTTTTTGACGCATGGGGCATCGATTTCATGGGTCCATTCCCTAAGAGTCAGGGATTTGAGTACATTCTGTTGGCCATGGATTATGTGAGTCGTTGGGTTGAGGCCATCCCCGCCTGAACCGCTGATGCCAGGACAGTTTGTAGATTTTTGAGGAAGCACATCATTACACGGTTCGGGGTACCTCGAGTATTGATTTCAGATGAGGGGTCTCATTTCATCAACGACCAGGTGAAGGCCCTTGCTAGCGAGTTTGGTATAGACCATCGAGTTGCCACTCCATACCATCCACAGACAAATGGTCTAGCCGAGGTGTCGAACAGGGAGATCAAGACTATTTTGCAGAAAGTCGTCCGCCCTGACCGAAAGGATTGGTCATAGCTTTTGGACTCGATCTTGTGGGCATATCGGACATCTTTCAAGACTCCTTTGGGTACATCTCCCTTTTTCCTCATTTATAGCAAGCCGTGCCATTTACCTGTTGAGCTTAGACATAGGTCGCTTTGGGCAGTTATAGATATTCTTTTGGATCCAGATAGTATAGGAGACCAGAGGAGGGCAGAGCTAGCAGCCCTGGAGGAGCTTTGTAATACCGCCTTCTCAAACAGCCTAAAGTACAAGGAGAGAGTGAAAGAGTGGCATGATTCTCACATCAGCCACAAGCATTTTGAGCCAGGACAGAGAGTATGGTTGTTTGATGCTAGGCTTCGTCTATTTCCAGGGAAGCTACAGAGCAAATGGAAGGGACCTTATCTTGTGAGAAAGGTACACGACAACGGGAGCATTGATATATCTGAGTTGTCTTCTGAGAGTACCTTTCGAGTGAATGGCCAGCGGCTCAAGCCATTTCTAGATCATGAGTCGCGGGTCGTTGATGTTGCCCCTATTCATTTTTGCGTGAGATGTGGTCTCTTGACTCACATCTATTGCATCTCACGCCTGATTATCATTGTTCTTCCGACATGTATAGATCCAGTTGTCCATATCACTCTATTCTTTAGTCCCACATCCCTTTCTCATCTTATAATTATGCTATACTTAGGATGTACTTTACCCCAAGTATAGGGGGGATGTAGGACCTTCGGGTATTCTTTTGATTCTTTCTACCCATGTTTTGCTGCCTATACTTAGGGATATTTTACCCTAAGTATAAGGGGGGGGGTAGACTCTGTACATCCTTCACTCAGATTTCCCTTCATGTACAGCTTGCTATACTTAGGATTACTTAGTCCTAAGTATAGGGGGAAAACACCGAGTTCTCCTCATTCTATTATTTCATTCATCTCTCTAGCTATTCCTTTTCACTTCCCTATACTAAGCACGAGTTAAGTCTTCTTCATCGCTCTTGATTACTCTGAGGACATCGTTCGAGATAAGTATAGGGGGGTGTGTATATATTTCATATATACTTTAGCCATAACTCGTACTTTGTGTGAGTGTGTGAATAAATAAAAATGGCTAATAACTCATAAAAATTAAAAAAAATTCCCTTGTATATAAAATTCATCTTGCACATACCTATTTATTTATAGAAACTATTTTTGTACAAATGATTGTAAAATGATTTGTGTAAAGGATTTGTAAATATTTTCATACCAAAATTTATGTATACAGTACAAAATTTTTCCAAAATGTTTTGAAAACAAAAGTTTGCAAAAACCTTGTGTAAATGATTGTAAATATTTTGCAAAACTTCGCATTCATGCATACATCCATGTTTTCAAACATTTTTCAAAAATTTTGCACAATTGTAAATATTTGTAAATAGCATCTTTGGATATACTTGTATATAGTTTTTCCTGTATTATAGTTGACATTTAAACTAGCCTGGAATTAAATAGAGAAATGGAGCTTGATTAAGATCTTAATCCACCTAATTCTTAGAGGAACCTTATAGGGCTTAGGGTTAAGGTTTTTCAGGTCTATTGGGACTTAATTCTTTGAGTCCACTAGGCTATGAGCATATGTCATCTTGATGAGCATAAGTAGAGCACTTAGCAACACACGCATGACTCTTAGAGACAATGGCTTGACTTGCACCAGCACCTTACACATAGCTCTCCACGGATGAGGTGGTGAGGAGGCAGTTTCCTTTGGCTTGGGGTAGCATATGAGGGTAGTACTTCTAGGCGGAACCTCTCTTCTTCTTCTAGTGAAGGAAGTGCGTCTCAACTTGGTCTGGTGGTGATAAAGTCTAAAGACATAAGTTGTGTGTTGCAATAAATCTTCAAAAGAGGTATAGTCTACTGGCTCAAGAGGAAAAACTCCTTGTATATATGATGCACCATGTAGATATGCTGTACAGTTGCACATGAAAAAAATGTGTGCAAAAAGAAAAGAACTCCAAAAAAGTGGTGGGTCGGATTGAAAATTTAATAACCCCACCGGAGTGTATATAGTCAAATAAAGCAAAAGCTTATGGTATACATGTTACATCTCATGAAGCTTGCAGCGGGAGACTCAGCTACACTGGTTGAGCTCCCAAGGATACATGGCTACACTGGCCATGGTCCATTCTTCATCTTCTTCCCCCTCTTCTTGAGCCGGTTGCACTTGAACTTAGAAGGGAATACCCCGCTTCTCGAGGAAAGAGTTGCTAGACCGAGGCATTAGAGTTACCAGGTTGGGGGAGGTTGTTTCTTTGTTACTTCTGAGGTGGGGAGCTACATATCACTTACACTGCATGGAAAGATTCATGGTCATTAGAGTTTGTGTATGTAGAGTTTAACTGATCTGGTTTATTGAGGAGTCTTGTCCATAGATTGGTGGAACTTAGATGCTGTTAGGTTTTAAGCTAAAGTCCAAATAAGGTTCCGACACATTAATAATCCAAAGATCTGATCGAGCTCCATATTTCAATTTAATGAAAGCAAGTTTAATCATCAACCTTAATCCATGTATATTCTCCTCTTTTTCTTTGTCTTTCTCTTTTTCACTTCTTTTTCAAATAAGTGTTTGCTAAGGGACTAGCAAAGTTAAGTATAGGGGGTGATGAATACCCATTCATCACTCTTTATTCTTATATTTTAGCTACAAAAACCTTTGCAAATGCATGTAGATACCTGTAAATACAAATAATTATTAAATTGCATGCATTGTATAAAATTGAATAATTAGCATGTTTTTGTGCATAAATAAAAGAATAAAGAAACACATGAAAAAGAGGGAGAAATTTATTATAAATATTGAGCAACCTAATCCCAAGGGAGGGCTCAGCATGGGCCTGACCGCATAAAAGCCCAAGTAGAGAGAGATGAGGAAGCTCATATGTGTAAATATACCTGTAAATACAATAAAAATATTTTCTTCTAAAAATAAAATAAAAATAGGCTTGTATATATCTGTATATATTTGAAAATACAAAACCAAAATAAAAAGATTAAAAATAAAAATAAAATAAAAACATCCTCCCTTGTGTATATTCACCATGCGCATAAGATCATGTATCTATTTATTTATCTTTATAAATAAATCAATTAAAATACCATAAAAATTGTATATATTTTATACTTCAGAATGTAAACAAATAAAATAAAAACAATAAAAACAAAAAAGAATAAAAATAATAAAAATAAAAATCAAAATAAAACATTGTGTATATACCATGTACGTACTTGTATATATCTATTTATTTACCCTTGTAAATAAATAATAAAAATAAAATAAAAATACTAAAACATTCCAAATTTTTTCCTATAAATAAATAAAATATAAAATTGGAATAAAAATGTACATAAATAAATAAATAAAAATCAAAAATAAAAAAATCAAATATTGTATATACACATATATATAATACTATATAGTAAATACCTAATTTGTATTTCAAAAAAATAAATAAAATTCACCAAAAATTAATTTAAAATAAAAGAAACATTTTTTATGTTTTGAGTTTTTTGAAATTCGACCTATTTCTATTTATTATTGAATTTACAAATTTTTAATAAATGGATGCACCTGATTGGTCCACGGGGGATTGTTGACCCCGGTCAACTTCCCCCTTGGACCACCAGCCCGCGGATCTCGCGCCCGACCCTCTTTTCTCCGATTTTTCCTCGCATGATCCGAGACCCATTCGACTAAACCATGGGTCCCATTCTTTCCTCTTGCATCCGAGACCCTCGCCGACACATCCGCATGGGGATCCGCGCTTCACGGAACCCTGCCCGATCTCTTTTTCTCAGACCTGAGCTACTATATAGTCCGAGCTCCGCCGCACTTTTCACTTGTCTTTGGATCGTTCACTCCACCCTAGGACCTCCATAGCCCCCGCGAGAGTGGCAGCTTGCGTTTGGTTGTGTCGCAGCAAGGAGGGAGCGACCGGACCACTGATCCGGCGACTTTGCGTCGCCGTACGCCGCCCAAACGTGGTGCTTGAACCTCGAGCATCGACGGCCCTTGAGGCTAGGACCTGGAGCTTCCCCAGCTCTTCCCCAGTCGATCTCATCCAGTAGGTAGCCTTCTTTCCTTTTTTATTTCTCTGATTTAGCTTTTCGCCCAAATCTCCCCGTCACCGACGAGACCCGATTCTGACCACCCTAGCCCACCTTTCGATCATCGGAGTCGACCCACACCTTCGCATTTCCCCCACGCACCTTCTCCACCCCTTCGTTCAACCCAGTTCGCCCCAGAACTGGGATTGGGGCTCCACCGCTGTCGCTTCGCCGGAGCCCCTTCATCTCGACGCATCAACCACCTACACCACCGCTAATCGGGTCGAGGCACTTTGCCCTCGACCCAAGATCTTGTTGCCGTACTTTGTAGGTCAAAGCGAGTCCATCTGAGGGCTCGACATTCTGGAGCAGCAGCTCAGCCTCCGTCGGTGTCGCATGAGCTCTCCGGAGCTCCGTTGCGTCATCGGAGGAGCCCATTAGACGCGGGAGGCCCATGCGCATCGTCTCCGATCTTCAGCAGCCTCCGAGGAGCTCTCCTGTACGCGCACGAGCCCGGCGAAACTCGTCGGCGTCGAGTTCATCGAGCATCCTCCTCGACCGTCCGATCGCCCTACAGCTCCAGATCATGTGCGGACCGTCCGATCAGGGCTAAGAGGAGGCCCAGCAGCCACCGTCGGATCTACATGTGGCCTCATCTCAGCCCTCCATCCAGCGAATGGAACCCAGCACCTCTCGACCATTGATCAGACACCTGGCGCGTCCCCAACCGTTGGATTAGCGCCGAGGAGTCCTTTGCTTAGCCACCTCTTCTCCACCGTCAGATCTCCACGTGGCATGCATCCGACCATCGACATTAAATAAAGGGTAATTTACCCTTAGGCCCTCATCTTTTTAGTGTTAATATCTAGTCCTGTAAATATCAAGTTTAGTTGTTTTTATTTTGGACATATTGTATCGAGGACCCTGTTGTTTTTGTTATTTGCTTGTATACCCTTGTTTATAGTGGCCACGTGCTTCGCCACGTATTTTAGTGGGATATTTGCATAACTTGCCTGTGCTTTTCGTGTGTTATTGTTTATATTTTTATTAATTGGAATGACAAAAAGGTCCCTCCAGGCCTGAGTCACACGTATCGTGCGTGGCCTCGGGGACTTTTTACACTTTGGCCCCTCAGTTTTCCAGCCCTGTTTTCCAAGGGGCCCAGAACTTTAGTTTATTTGCAGTTAGGTCCCTGTGCACTGTGTCTTGGTTTTTAATTTTAATAAAATAGCAAACCTACTCCGAATTTGATGAAAATTGGACACATGGCTCCTGCCATGGTATAAAATTTTCTCTAATTTTGGAGACATTTCTGAGTATTTTTATTATTTTTAAAAATTCAAAAACACGCATTTTTCTTACTATCCAGTTCTAAAAATCACAAAAAATATTAAAACAAGTCTAAAAATTACAAAAAAAATTAGTAATTGATTGTTATGCTGTGCTTGATTTTCTGACCAATATTGGTCATTTTGGACTTTTAAAAGCTATAAAAATTACAAAACCCTTAAAAACCCTTAAAAGTTCTAATAAATAAATTAAAAAAATCCAAAAATAATAAAACCAGTGCCTAAATTTTCCTTGCATTTCACACTTAAAAGGAAAATTACCTTCAGAACTTGATAGGGCCATTATCCATTTTATTTTAGCCCTCCAAGTCTGAGTGGACAGCAACACTCTTTCCTTCTCTTGTTTCATTTTTATAAAATTCCTTAAAAATCAGAAAAACCCCAAAAATTAACCAGAAACAGAGAAAAATATAAAAAACATAAAAATGTTTTTCTTTGATTTTTTTGAGCTTATTGGAGTAGTTAAATAATTGTGTGAAAGTGCTTGTTTCCTTGTTTTCCCCATTTTCCTTGTTGTTTAAAATTCAAAAAAATTGAAAAATATTAAAAACCCACCAAAAATAATTTTCTCTCATTTTTGACTACTTCGTAGGCCGCAAGGCCATCATGTGCTCCCTGAGTCCGACCCTGGTCGCTATACCATGCTAATCTAATAGCCAGAGCCACTATTGAGTTTCTTTGATATTTATATTGTTTTGATGGTCTGAAACCACATTTTTCTTGCTGAGCTGAGATCTCTATCGATCCGGGTCGCAACGACCCGAGAGTGATATTTTTACCTGATCCGGATTGATTGATTTTTCGGCCCATAAGAGATCTGGAAACAACTATGATCACAAGCAAACCCCCGATTCACCAACGCATCACGAGCCGAAGACCGTAAAGGCTCGGTCAATTATCTTGTCAATTTTATTTTTGGTGATCAGTCAGGATAGCAGAGCGATTACGTGACCTGTTGGATTACCCAATATTCTCTCAACCGACTGTCCCATATAGAAAGAGCCGGTAATCAGTCGAGAAGAATATCGGGGGGGGGGGGGGTTCTACCTAGTGTGCGGGGTCACTCTCTCGCGCAAGCAAACCAGACAATGAGGGGGTTGCTCTCCCCAAGACAAATTTTTAAGTGAGGTATGGGTCGATAGTGTTAGCAGTCCCAAATTTTATTGTTTTTCTTTTTTAGATAATTTTCAATAATCAAACAAATCGCCTAATGAATTTTTCAGTTCTCCTGCTATTTTAATCCAAAACAGGGGGAGAAGTCGAAAAAGCCGATGCACGAAAAATCAATGATGCATGCAGAGTAAGAAATGCGTACCTGACTCCAGCAGTCTACATGCAAAATCATCCGCGCAGAATTGAAAGACAGGAAATAAACTACCTAAATGGTGCAGGCGGAAAACCGAGTCCCTAAACAGCAGTGCTACTCGAAAGAACCACTAGCTGACCACCAGCCTCCAATCCAGAGAGTCCGGTATAGACCCACCCCTCCTCTTCTCGACAGGTCGAGTTCAGGAGTAGCGCTTGACGGGGTGGGCTCGCGGCACGTAGGCTCGAAGGTGGTGAATCAACTATTTTATTATTTTTTATTTTTGGTCCAATTACCGATCTATAGGTACAGGCAGATATATTAGGGTATTTGGATCCTAATTATTACGTCGCAGTCAAGTAGAAAATCCTATGGCTAGGGGCTCGAAAATCCGTGAGAAATCGGAAAAGGCATAAGACAAAACAAAACCGCAAAAAACCACGTAAAAAACGAGGGGTCCCCTGAGCACACCGGTGCTCGGCGAAACAGACCCCGAGAGTCTAAAAAGTCTAAGTGTCTTGTCCCCGTATTATTACAATAGTTCAAATAAATGCTGAAAAGTAAATCTAATCTAAACTAAACTAATCTCGCGGCTATTCCGCGGCTCCCGCACTCCTGCTCGCTCCTCATGTCCTCCTGTGGCTCTGCAGAGAAGAGAGCTGCCTCCGACTCCCGCGGTTGCTTCGGCGTCCGAAGAAAGCCGCCTCGGTCCTCGGGCCCTCGCAAGAAAACAAGAAGAGTGTATCACACAAGTTTATTTGAACAATTACGGAAATAAATGATATATATACAAAAATATGCACAAAGCCATGGAAAAGAAAACCGCGGGAAAAATCAAAAAGCGACTACTAAGTCGTGCTCCTCGGTAACGGTGCCATTTTGATGAGCCGAAAAATCTACGAATGAACTAAGGTGAATAAAATCTAGCGAAGGTCGTTGCGACCTTAGTCCCTCGAAGCTCAGCTCAATCAAGAAAAATGTGGGTTCATACCACCAAAACAATATAAATATCAAAGAAACTCAATAGTGGCCCTGGCTATTAGATTAGCCTGGTATAGCGACTAGGGTCGGACTCAGGGAGCACATGATGGCCTTGCGACCTACGAAGTAGTCATAAATAATAAAATATAAACAAGCGAATTTTTGGTGGATTTTTAATATTTTTCAATTTTTTTTGAATTTTAAACAATAAGGAAAATGGAAAAAACAAGGAAACAAGCAACTTCACACAATTATTTAACTACTCAAATAAGCTCAAAAAAATCAAACAAAAATGTTTTTATATTTTTTATATTTTTCTCTGTTTTTGGTTAATTTTTGGGATTTTTCTGATTTTTATGGAATTTTATAAAAATGAAACAAGAGAAGGAAAGAGTGCTACTGTCCAGTCAGACTTGGAGGGCCAAAATAAAATGGATAATATCCCCTGTCATGGTATGAAGGTAATTTTACTGTGAAGTGTGAAATGCAAGGAAACTTTAGGCACTGGTTTTATTATTTTTGAATTTTTCAATTATTAATTAAAATTTTTAAGGGTTTTTAATGGTTTTGTAATTTTTGTAGTTTTTATAAGTCCAAAAATGACCAAAATTGGTTAGAAAATCAAGCACAGCAAGACAAACAATATCTAATTTTTTTTTAATTTTTAGACTAGTTTTAATATTTTTTGTGATTTTTAGAACTCGACAGTAAAAAAATGCGTGTTTTTGAATTTTTAAAAATAATAAAAATACTCAGAAATGTCTCCAAAAATTAGAGAAAATTTTACACCATGGCCGGAGCCATGTGTCCAATTTTCATCAAATTCGGAGTAGGTTAGCTATTTTATTAAAATTAAAAACCAAGACATAGTGCATAGGGACCTAACTGCAAATAAACTAAAGTTCTGGGCCCCTTGGATAACAAGGCTCGAAAACTGAGGGGCCAAAGTGTAAAAAGTCCCCGAGACCACGCACGATACGCGTGACTCAGGCCTGGAGGGACCTTTTTGTCATTCCAATTAATAACAATATAAACAATAACACACGAAAAGCACAGGGCAAGTTATGCAAATATCCCACTAAAACACGTGGCGAAGCACGTGGCCACTATAAACAAGGGTATACAAGCAAATAACAGAAACAGTAGGGCCCTCGATGCAATATAAAAACAACTAAACTTGATATTTACAGGACTAGATATTAACACTAAAAAGATGAGGGCCTAAGGGTAAATTATCCTTTATTTAATGTCGATGGTCGGATGCATGCCACGTGGAGATCTGACGGTGGAGAAGAGGTGGCTAAGCAAAGGACTCCTCGGCGCTAATCCAACGGTTGGGGACGCGCCAGGTGACTGATCAACGGTCGAGAGGTGCTGGGTTCCCTTCGCTGGATGTAAGGCTGAGAGGAGGCCACATGTAGATCTGACGGTGGCTGCTGGGCCTCCTCTTAGCCCTGATCGGACGGTCCGCACATGATCTGGAGCTGAAGGGAGATCGGACGGTCGGGGAGGATGCTCGATGAACTCGACGCCGACGAGTTTCGCCGGGCTCGTGCGCGTACAGGAGAGCTCCTCAGAGGCTGCTGAAGATCGGAGACGATGCACCTGGGCCTCCAGCGTCTAATGGGCTCCTACGATGACGCAACGGAGCTCCGGAGAGCTCAGGCGACACGGGCGGAGTCTGAGCTGCTACTCTAGAATGTCGAGCCCTCAGATGGACTCGCTTTGACCTGCAAAGCATGGCAACAAGCTCCTGGGTCGAGGGTAAAGTGCCTCGACCTGGTTAGCGGTGGTGGAGGTGAACGGTGCGGCAGGGCGAACGAGCTCCGGCGGAGCGACGGTGATGAAGCTCGATACCCAGTTCATGTGTGAACTGGGGTGAATGGATGGGAGAAGAAGGTGCGCGGGAGGAGTGCGAAGGTGTGGGTCGACTCCGATGATCGAAAGGTGGGCTAGGGTGGTCGGAATCGGGTCTCGTCGGCGACGGGGTGATTTGGACGAAAAGCTAAATTAGAGAAATAGGAAAGGAAAGAAGGCTACCTACTGGATGAGATCGACTGGGGAAGAAATGAGGAAGCTCCAGGTATTAGCCTCAAGGGCCGTCGATGCCCGAGGCTCGAGCACCACGTCTGGGCGGCGCACAGCGGTGCAAAGTCGTCGGATCTGTGGTCTGGTCGCTCCCTCCTCGCTGCGACACAGCCGAACGCAAGCTGTCACTCTCGCGGGGGCTATGGAGGTCCTTGGGTGGAGTGAAACGATCCAAAGATGCGTGAAAATGGGGGCGTAGCTCAGACTATATACGAGTAAGGGTCCAGCAAGAGTAGGTCGGGCAGGGCACAGCGAGGCTCGGATCCCTATGTGGATGATCGGGCGTAGGTTAGTGATGAATTAGTGATAATCGGGGCCCGAGGTTTCGATTAATGGAAGTCGGATCATGCTGGGAAAAATCAGTGAAATCAGGTCAGGAGCAAGGATCCACAGGTCTGTGGTCCAAGGGAGGGAGTTGACCGGGGGGTCAACGTCCCCCGTGGACCAATCAGAAAAGGCCATGTCAGAATTATTTGGAAATTGAAAATAAAATAATAAATGACTGAATTATTAAAAACTCAAAACATGAACAGTGTTTCTTTTATTTTAAACTATTTTGTGATTTTTAATTATTTTTTTGAAATAAAAATAAGGTATTTACAATATAGTGCTATATATAGGTATATATACAATATTGGATTTTTTTATTTTTGATTTTTATTTATTTATTTCTGTACATTTTTATTCCAAATTTATATTTTATTTATTTATAGGATAAAATTTGGAATATTTTAGTATTTTTATTTTATTTTTATTATTTATTTACAAGGGTAAATAAATAGATATATACAAGTATGTATATGGTATATACACAATGTTTTATTTTGATTTTTATTTTTATTCTTTTAATTTTATTTTTTTTATGGTTTTTTTTATTTATGTACATTCTGAAGTATAGAATATATACAATTTTTATGGGATTTTGATTGATTTATTTATAGAGATAGATAAACAGATACATGATCTTATGTGCATGGTGAATATACACAAGGGAGGATGTTTTTATTTTATTTCTATTTTTAATCTTTTTATTTTGGTTTTGTATTTTCAAATATATACAGATATATGCAAGCCTATTTTTATTTTATTTTTAGAGGAAAATATTTTTATTGTATTTACAGGTATATTTACACATATGAGCTTCCTTATCTCTCTCTACTTGGGCTTTTATGTGGTGAGGCCCATGCTGAGCCCTCCCTTGGGATTAGGTTGCTCAATATTTATTCTAAATATCTCCCTCTTTTTCTTTTGTCTCTTTATTCTTTTATTTATGCACAAAAACATGCCAATTATTCAATTTTAAACAATGCATGCAATTTAATAATTATTTGTATTTACAAATATCTACATGTATTTGCAAAGTTTTTGTAGCTAAAATATAAGAATAAAGAGTGATGAATGGGTATTCATCACCCCCGCGCACCGATGGAACTGCTCCCAGGTCGAGAACCTCCTCCCATGTTAAAGTGCCCTCGACGTTATGTGTTTTAAGGTTCTGTCTCAGTGGTGGATTGGGGAAGGGAAGGGAAGATGAAGAAGAGGATAGAAGAAGGAACAGGGATGAGAGAAAAAATCCAACCGTTAGATTTTATATGGTTTGATTAACTCAGTTTTAACCTACCCGAGTTAACTCAAGATGTGTCAATTTAACGGCTGGGTTCGTGGGGTAAGACGGAGCAAGTTTACGGGGTCTAGGGAGGAATTACGATGTTTCGAAGGTCGTAGCGGTAATTGCAAAAGATTATAAGGTCTGCCGGGTAAAAATCCCTTGTTTTTTTATGAATACACAACAATACCTACTTGTAAATAAAAAAAAATATTATTCAAAATTAAGCAAAGGCTGCCATTTAATGTTCGTCAATTTGGAAAGTTAGAGCTTCGGCCAAAGGACCCCCACTCAGGGTTTAAAAAATCGAAACTGTCCGGCTGGTCGGAACGGTTGGACCGGAAACCGGCCCGACCTGGTCAATTCGGTCGGTTTTAGGTAATTTTTAAAAAAAAGAAAAATAAAAAAATCGGGTCAGACCGGTGGTCCGACCGGATTGACCCGGGCGGTTGGACCGGGTTGACCTGGATTGACACGGATTTGACGGTTTAGTATATTTTTAAAAAATAAACGTTTAAATAATGAGATAATAGGGTTTTTATCACTTACACCGTTCTTAAATTCTACAATGTCAGTTACATCCCTCTCTTTTTTGGAATATAACTTCTGCCACTACTTTCTAGGGGTAATTTTCTAAAAGCAACTATAAATAAATTATTACAATATTATATTCATATATAATGCTAGAAAATGTGATTACCTTTTGTAGAGTTTTATTCGAAATAGACAATCATGTTTTTATGTTGAAAGATTTGACATTTTAAATGATTATTTCATTGATATATAAATACATATTTATATATATCTATCCGGTTTTCTCAGTTCAAAAAACCGGTTCGACTAGTCAGACCAGTAAATTACGCCCGATTCGATTTTTTCCGAGTCGATATGAATGATGATGTCATGCTGACATCATCACCAGTCCGATCGGTTTGGATCGACGATCCGACCTAGTTGGACCAAACCGAAGCCTAACAGGTTCAATATCCAGTCCGGTTTTTATTGATTTTATTCATTCGCTCTTAATTAAGAGTGTAGAAACATGTTTTTCTCACAAAAGTAATCCAAGATCCACTTGATTTTTCACATGGAGATTATTTTCCTAATCATTCAGAGGGGAAACATCTCTCGTTTCGTTTTAATTATCATGTAGTGACAACTCGCCTCCATATTCTCTGCTTAGAAAAATTGGTTTTCATTTTATAAAACAGGAAAGTTGCTCCATGGAACATTCAATCTTGCTACTTCAAGCTCATTTTTCAACATTTTTGTATTTTTTGAAAAATATCACCATATATTTTTATCACTATATCCTTCTAAAATGCTATATTTCATCAAAAACATATACTCATATACCCTCCACCCAGAACATGCAATTTTAACAGTCTTAGAATTGATGTAATCAATATGTTTTGGATGGAGGGCATATGAATCTGTGTTTCTGACAAATTGAACTGACATATTTTAGGAATATAGTGATGAGAATTCATGATGTATTTTCAAAAAAATAAAAAAAAAGATGAAAAATGGGCATGGAGTAGTTAAGGTTGGCTCCTTCATGAAGCAGCTTCCCTATCCTCATTACAAAAAATGATTACGCCAAAGTTATGAAGTGGTAGTTATCATTTACATGGGGAAGTGTTTTTGTTATATGAGGAAATGTTCTTCACATATTATATGTTGTCCTGGGCAAAAGTAAAACGCAAATCAAACACGCAGATAAATCAACATGAATTAACTACAACACAAGATGTGCGTGATTCGCCTGTATTCGAGCTAGGTTCTCGATAATGCTGGTAGATCTCTCTCTACATGGTGGGTATTAGAGAGGATGAGTAATAAGCCTTACCGTAATAAGCTTTATGTAATATTCCTCTAAAGTTGGATTCCCCAACACGAACAAGTCTTTGAATCCCTAAACAAATATGACTTGAAGCAAGCATAATTGAAAACAAACATAACCTCTAAACCTCAAGATCCTTGTTTAGACGACGAACTTCATCTGCAAATGTTGGGACACTCACGAACAAGCTCTGCAATGTACCTACTTAGCAAAGCAGTTAAAGTTCAAAGAATCTAAGAATTCTTCACCTTGAACTTCCTCTAATAGTAGAACAATGTTTACTAGGCTCGATTACCGCTTCCCCTCCATGTTGCTACTTTCAAAACAATGGACACAGGGTTAGTCAAAGCAATGTTGAACTCGTTCACATGAATTACCTTGATGAACATATCAACATGATTATATGTTGTGCCAACCATCGTCATGTTAGTCCTCTTCTAAAAATAGATGAAGTGAACTACAACATAAATATGGTTGGTCATCTCATGAAGTATCGAATCCTTAATGAGGCATATTATGCTAAGACTGTCATAATATACAATACCCTAATCATGTTGTAGATCAAAATCCACAACCAAACCTTTTAACTAGACATCAAGCTTTACATCTTCTGTAAAAGCCATATACCATGCCTCTATAGTAGAGACAATAACTGAATGTTGTAAAGTAACGTTCCAACCGATGACATAAATCCTCAAATACATAGTTTATCATTGATCTCTTCCAATCAACATATGAAAGATAGTCTGAATCTAAATATTTAGCAACCAAACAATCTGAAAATCATGTGTAGCTTCTTCTTCTTGGAGACAAAAGAAAATGATAAAAAGGGAAAAAAAGGTGAAGATTGGAGGGATGATATTGTTCTCAGCTTCTGGCGATGGAAGATGATGTTGCCAGCCTTGATGATGATCATGTCATTCGTTAGATAGTAGCGCAGAACTTGCAAGAGCTTGATGGAGCGACGATGGTAAAGAGGAAGGGTTCTTGTGGTTGGAGGTATGGCTCAAGCTTTAAGAGCTTGAGCTCATGGATTTTGAGGATTTAGGTCGAGCTTGAAGAGCTCATGCGCATTGAATTTAGGAGTGAGATCTCGTGGGTTGGGGGAAGAGAGATGTAGAGGAGGCAGAATTGACAGTGAGAATGAGTAACGACGATGAAAGTATTGGTGAGAAGTTATAAGCTGACAAAGGACATGTTACTGTATTAAGATCAAAGAAAATACTTCTTACAGTCTAAATCAAATCTAATGGCCAAATAAATAGATCAAGGTTTACCCACATGAGGAGTTGTATTAGAGTTGGCAAGATTGCATAAGTTGCAAATTCAAACATTATAAGGATTGTGATTTGGAAAAGGTTTTTGAGTTGTGGTTTACATATCCTTTTGTATGAATTTGTCCTCCACAAAGTACTACTTGAAAACTATTTTTTTAGACTTTAGAAATGATTGCATCTATTTTTCATAGAGAGACGTACGTACTTATACGAAAAAACTAGTGATGGAAATAGTTCGATCATGGTGAATTTCTTCTGATATCTCAGAGACTTCCCTATAGATCCCTTCTTAGAGAATAGAGATTTGGGTTATCGATAATATAAGAGTCAAAGTTTAGCACAATGCTGACTTCATGGATCGATAGCGTTACAATCCGATTTCATTCAAATTCGAGCAAACCATAAGAAGGTGTAATCACATGAAATTCTCTCTATTGAGAAGTTGATACCCTGATAGGCTTCTACACATCGTACTGTCCAGATCAACTATCAAGTAGAGGCCTTTCTGCTTTGGATCTACCAATGATATTCATCATTTATACCGGGTTAATGCAGTGATAACTAACTAATCCAAGTAAAAGGAATTTTTTTGAAATCCGTACACATAATATCCATTTTAAACATTTGCAATCAGCTTGTATGAGATAGGAAACTCTCAAGTATGGTTCTAAAGAAAGGAATTTTCTTACACTTTCCTATCCCCTATCTAGATTTTTTTATTCATTAGCGCAATATCAGTTTAGAGTCGATTCCAGGCAAGTGTTGAGGTATATTATGATGTCATAGTGATTAGATGCCCAACAAAACTCATTTTAATCTTTCAGACCCTTTCATGGCGTGACGAGAAAATGCTTTTATGACACAATTTAGTATATTCACAAATTAAAAACTAATTCTATGAATTCATCGCTTCCATGCAATTTAATAGCTACAATAATTGCAAACCCTCCTGATATCATTTGAGGTAAAAAGATGATTAATGTATCCAATGAATCGATTTAAATTAAAAGTATTAAATGAATTATTCAAATAATTCAATTGACACATTGAAATAATTAAACGGTTCACAAGTACTAAACTGAATTTATTATCATAACATGAAATTTTCGCGGATTCATAAAAAAAGAATTTAATTAAACCATGTACACGGGAAAATACATAGATATATTCTTGAAGTAAAGATAGATGTAGGAAGTATTATTTAAATATGCAATAACTGGAATAGAGGAAGGAGATACATAATAAAGTACGACAAAAAACAAGAAGGAACTATTTTTTTTCTAAATGTATGTTTAATTCTTCCATTTTCAATCATACCTACTTGAGCAAGAGCCAGAAGTTTTGCTTGAGCTATCAAATGATACATAGTGCGATATGGTCAGAACAAAGTACATACAAGAGGTTATGGACATAGTATTCTACCCCTCCATGCATAGGTCAGGTCCTCTGGGATTGTGATTTCCCCTAGAGCATATAATAGCCACTCGATGCCTCATCTTCGATGGCAACAACAACTGCCCCCTTGCCATCTCCACCCTCACCACCTTCAATTAAAATGGTGTCGAGCCTTGTTTCATGTAGACCACCCGCACCAGGAATGTCGAGCATGAGCCAATGGAGGTGCACATGTCAACTTTTTGAGATATTGTTGCAGTAGAACAAAAGATGGAGATGTAACAGTGTTGGAGAGGGCGGTACATATGTCGTACTATTGAGGATCTATGATAGAGTGAGAGTAGATCCTCTGCAGTACTGACGGCCCGCCCCGTACCCTATGTTAATTCAGTCAAATTAATGTCCAAATTAAGTTTAAGTGTTCGTTGCAGTCGGATACGGGAGGCTAGTCAAAAATCACTTTAATTAGTTTCGAGTTAATTACAAGCGGCAAAATTTTTTTTACTTGGTGAAGTCCAAGGTCGAACTCAGGGAAGCAGCTGTCTCCTTAGGTTAAATTTTAAGCAAGTATCCAAGTATGTGATTTTCGGAGAATTATTTTTTTTTCTTTTTTTCAATTTCTATGCAGACTTATACAGGTCAAATGATCAATTAATTCAAGTAAGATATCAAATGAAGTCCAAAAATTCTAAAAATTGGCCAGATGATTAATTATAATGAAAATGAGGTACCCTAATTTTTTTGGATTTTTCAGACACTAAATGGATTTACTGGGAATTAAATATGCAGACAGGGTGATTTTCAATACTTAATTTTTAATAAATACCAAACCACAATTTTTTCAAGAATTAAAATTATCCTAGATAGCACAAATGATAAGGGATCCAGGAAAATTGAAAGATCTGAATTTCAATATGAAATGAATTAATTAAAATTTAAATACGAAAATCACTCAACAATTTATTTAGGCCTCGATATGTGTGCAAATGACATGAAATTTTTATGTTATGTTAAGAATACTGTTCGTAAGCTACTGTGAATTTTTGATGATTTTTGGAAGCACAGAGAATTAACTACAAATCAAAAGGTGTCACTGGGTAAAATATGTCAAAAATGCACCAATTAATTCATTAATAATTCCACTGAGATTACAAAAATGTGACACGTGTACCAATAGACAGAGGACAAGTTTCTCAACAAAATGCCATTTTTAGATTCGCAAAATGATGTAAAATGCAACCTAGGGATGTGTGCAAACACAAGGGTATAAATGCAATACAGGAAAATAAAAATACAAAAAGCAAATATGCTGATAGGGACTCAAATGCAATTACCTATAATGCTGGGGACTCAAGTGCAATTTCTCCAACAAGCACGTGCTCCTCACGTGGGCTCAGCTTCACAGGGACCTTTTTGCAAATATGGAAAGTCTAGGGGGCCTCTGTGTAAATTACCCAAGCTGCACGTGCTCCTCACGTGGGCGACCTAGGCTCGGATGGCTGCGGAGGCTCGGGCTAGGCTCGGGCGACTCTGGAGGTCTGGAGTAAGGCTCGGACGACCCGAACCTAAGCTCGGAGAGGAGGCTCGGGCCGAGGCTACGTGGCAGGCTGAGGGCCCTTGGATCAAGATTGATCGAAGGGGTGTCGGTGCTGACGCGTGGCTTGATCAAAGATCATCAGATCTAGATTGATCTGACGGCTCCTGGCTGCTCCAGATGTCGATGACGTGGAGGGCTAAGCGCCGTTAGATCCGGAAGGATCCAACGGTACTGGTGAAGCGCGGCTGAGGGGCGACGTGGCACGAAGTCTACCGTTCGATCCAGGTGATCGAACGGCAGCTGGAGCTTCTCCTTCAACGGGCCTCCACCGCCTGCGGAGGAGATGGCTGGGCTCCGACGAGGTGGCGTGAGCTCCGCCCGTTCCTCCAGATGCCGATGAAGCTCTCCGAGGTGTCGGAGATATCCCAGTAGGAGCGTGGCAATGCGGAGAAGGCTCTGATGGTCTCAGGAGCGGGAGAGGGCCGTCGGAGGTTGCTGGCGACGAAGCTCAAAGACGACTCCGGCGAGCTTCCGTTCAATGCGAAGCGGGGCACCTGCAAGTGTTAAAGATAGAGCCGGAGCTCGTGCGTGCGTTTGTGGAGAAGTGGAGGTAGTCGGCGAGGCCTAAAGCGTGATGGAGATGGGTAGGCGATGGTGCTCCGGCCAAGTGGCGGAGCTGGAGCTGATGGAGGTTGAAGTGCGTCGTCGGCGGCCGTAAAGGTGAACGCGAAGATGAGAGCTTCGACGCGAAGCTCGGCGAGAGGGAATGGAAGCGAGAGGATGACCGGTGGCGGCGAATAAAAATCAAGAAAAACGAAGAAGAAAAGAATCGAAGATCGGAGATGGATGGAGGGATTCACTTGGGGATTAGAGCTCGGTCTCGAGTTCCAGGGTCGTCGCTCTAGGGATCGGTAGGGTCCCGAGCTCGTGCAGCTACTCGGAGGAGCGGCTGCGACACGACGGAGGTACCGTGGATCTCGCCGAAGAAGAAGCCCTTCTTCGCTCAACGAATCGTCAAATTGTTGTCACCAATAGGAGGCTCGGAGCTCAGGGAAGCTCTCTGGAGTGGCGGATGGCTGTGAAATCGGCCGGAGGGCGAGTATTTATAGGTTGAAGTAGCCAGCCGGGCTGGTGATGAAGTGGGGTTCATAGAGTTCATGGAGCGTCGCTGGCGGTCGACGTGGGTAGCGAGGTGGCTGGCGGGGATAAGTAATGAGTGGGGAAGGACGTGGAGGTGATGGTGGTCGTCGACGGTGGAGGGAGCGCTGCTGAAAATAGAAAGGGGCAACCCCTCCCGCAAGGCGGAGATCGTGGGAGAGAGGGCTGCCAGAGGTAGGAGACGAGGTCGTGGCCATTGGATCTTGTGATCCAACGGCCCAGATCTAATCACTAAGGAGCGGGCGAGATCGGATCAAGGCGAGGCGATCCGAGGGTCGTGGAGCGACCACGTGGCGCGATGTGAGCGAAGCGTGCGCGAGCGGTGTGGATTGCATCTGGGGTGGCTTGATCACAAGGTCGTGATGTTGCCACATGGCGCGATGGGGTGAAGCACACGCGGGCGGCTGTGATGAGATTAGGGCTTAGATCGGAGGGTTGGAATGCAAGGCGGGATGAGAGGTTGCGATGGAGAGCGGCGTGCATCATCCAAAGGCGTAGCGTGCGACGCGTGGCGCACTGTGGGCGAGGCGCTAATGAGCGGGTCAGATGAAGTCCTGGGGATGATCAGACGGCGGACATTTGAGGCGTACGTGGAGGTGGCTCCACCATTGGATCTGGATGAAGATCAACGGCTGAGAGCGCAGGCGGATGAGTGACGGGGAGCGGGCCGCGTGGCGCAACCAGAGGGCGCCACGTGGCCTGCTGTGAATGGCTGGACGAAAATGAATGCGTAGAGAGAAGAGGGGCCCGAATTTGGAAAAACTCAAAACATGAAAGTTGTAGATCTCGATGAGATCTACAAGTTTCATGTTGACCAAAGACAGAGATGAGGTCAAATATGATACATAAATACAAAGATACAAATATACATATATGTAGTATACAAGGTGGCCCCAAAACCCAACTTTCTCATACGAGCTCCAAATTGGATGAAATTAGTCTCATTTAAAAGGTCTTTTATTGTGTAGTATTCTAAGAGTAAGTAGACCTAGTTCGGAGTTTGTATGAGGGATTTATGTGCATTTTAGTGTACAGGGGTTCTAGGGCTTTATTGACTAATTTACAAGGGGGATATTTGGCATTCTTTCCTATATTATCAACTAGGAGTACATATTATAAGGGAGAGGTTATTTTAGTGAGTGGATATTTTACAAGGGATTTTGGCTTCTTATTTGAATGCAAATGGACTGCTAAAATGAATGTATTATGTATGTATGAATGAATGCCATTTATGCATTATAAAGGGAAATATGCCTCTATTTACTCGGGAACAAGGCTCTATTTTTGACTTTTGAAGTGATGAATCACAGATTCATCAACCCCCTATACTTAAACCTTGCTCGTCCCCGAGCAACTAAATGAAATGCAGAAGTGAAATGATTTTGGGTTCCATACCAAGGTCATGAACAAAAGTTAAAAATAGAGCTTGACTCGACCTTTGGATTAATTATGTGTCGGAACCTTATTGGGATCTGAGTTTAAGACTTAACAGACTTCAAGTTTCACAAGTCTTCTATTCAAGACTCCTCAACACACCTGATCAGAACAAGTCTACATACACAAACTCTAATGACCATGAATCTTTTCATGCAGTGTAAGTGGTATATGACTCCCCACCTAAGAAGTAACAAAGAAACAACCTCCCCCAACCTGGTAACTCTAATGCCTCGGTCTAGCAACTCTTTCCTCGAGAAGCGGGGTATTCCCTTCTTAGTTCAAGTGCAACCGGCTCAAGAAGAGGGGGAAGAAGTATAGACTTTTGGGAGCTCAGCCAGTGTAGCTAAGTCTCCCGCTGCAAGCTTCATGAGATGTAACATGGGGACCATAAGCTTTTTCTTTTCTTGACTACATATACTCCGGTGGGGTTATTAAATTTTCAATCCGACCCACCACTTTTTTGGAGTTCTTTTTGGCATTTTTTTTTCAATTGCCTCTGTACAACATATCTACAAGGTGCAGCATATATACAAGAAATTTCTTGAGCCAGTAGACTATCCCTCTTTTGAAGCTTTATTGCAACCAACGGCTTCTGTCTTTAGCCTTCATCACCACTAGGCCAAGTTGAGACGTACTTCCTTTACTAGAAGAAGAAGAGAGGTTCCGCCTAGAAGTACTACCCTCATATGCTACCCCAAGCCAAAGGAAACTGCCTCCTCATCACCTCATCCGTAGAGAGCCATGTGTAAAGTGCTGGTGCATGTCAAGCCATTGTCTCTAAGAGTCATGTGTGTGTTGTTAAGTGCTCTACTCAGGCTCATCAAGATGACATATGAACATAGACTTGCAGACTTAAAGAATTAAGTCACCTGACCTGAAAAATCTTAACTCCAGTTCCTATAAGGTTCCTCTGAAATTAGGTGGATTATGGTCAAATCAATTCCATCCTCAATATCTGCTCATAACTTAGTTCAGAACCCACTAGCTTTTCACTTTGCCTATGCAAAGTATGCCGATGAGATGTCATGCTATGAAAATGCAAGACTCTTTTTGTATGCAGAGATGGTATGCAAGTTTAAACAAGAAGCCGTTATTTTCAACTTTTTCACTTTACTTTGTAATAATATACATAGTATCATATTTTACAGGAGTATTATTTTTGTTTTATACAAGTAAAATATATATTTATATATATATATATATATACTTATTTTTTTTTTAATTTTTACCCACCGTACTTATTGCATAATATATACAAAAATACGCGAAAGTACGAGCTATGGGTAAAGTATATATGTAATATATACACGCCCCCCTATACTTAGCGTGTGCTATGTCCTCAGAGCACGAAAAGCGACTAAAAAGACATAGCTCGGGCTAAGCGTAGGAGAGCTAAAATTACAAGAGTATAGAAGTCGTCCTGCCCCCCTATACTTAGGCTCTGGCAGCCTAAGTGTAGAAGAAGATCAGAAATGGGGCGGGCGAGGGAGAGGAGTGGATGAGTATCAATGTGGGCATCGGTCCCCCCTATACTTAGGCTTAGGTCAGCCTAAGTATAGGTAAGAAATGAATATGAGGACCAATGTGATCTAAAGGATGTACAGTGAACTGACTTAGATGACCCCTCCCCCCTATACTTAGGATCTGGTTATCCTAAGTATAGTCCAGGATAGTGATCTAATGAGGCCGGGATGGGTCACTAAAGTCGTGTAAGAGAGAGGATAAGATGTACAAGAAGAATGATATATACAGATGAGTAGGTCTGAATCTTTCGAGATGCTGCGGATGGCTGGAGTTCACTGCTGCAAGGTCTCATACGCGGCTTGAGGTGTATCTGTTGTATCTGTCTCGCGCATGAATACAATCTCCTCAACATGGACTAACTGCTCATTGGATTCGACGAAGTGCTTCAACAACTGTCCATTCACTAGGAATGTCGGTGCGTCATCTGCAAGATCTGAGATCTCGACACATCCACTATCATGCACCGTACGGACGACAAATGGGCCTGTCCACTTAGACTTTAACTTGCCTTGGAAAATCTTCAGCCTAGCATTGAACAACCATACCTTCTGTCCAAGAACAAAGGTCTTTCGTCTGATATATCTATCATGCCAACGCTTCACCTTGTCCTTGTACACCAAACTGTTGTCATATGCACGGTTTCTGACTTCCACAAGCTCATTCAGATCCATGTCTCTCTGCTTCTGACCCAGGTGTGTGTTCCAATTGACATTCTTGATTGCCCATTCTGATTTGTGCACTAACTCTGCGGGCAAGTGGTACGGCTTTCCGAATACCATTCGGAATGGGGAGGTGCCTAATGGTGTCTTGTAAGCTGTCCTATACGCCCAGAGGACTTGATCCCAGATCTGAGACCAGTCCTTCCTGTCCGGGCAGACAAGCTTCTGCAATATGGTTTTCACCTCCCTATTTGACACCTCAGCCATACCATTGGTTTGTGGGTGGTAAGGACTCACGACACGGTGTTCAATGCCGTAGTCCTTCAGGAGTTTCTTCACCTCCCGATTCACAAAGTGGCTACCCCCGTCTAATATCATCATTTTGGGGATCCCGAACCTAGAGATTATGTGCTCTCTGATGAATTTGCAGACCGTCCTGCTGTCTGCGGCTCGGGTCGGGATAGCCTCCACCCATCTGGACAGATAGTCTACCGCAAGAAGGATATATTTGAACCCGTGGCTGACAGGGAATGGGCCCATGAAATCGATGCCCCAGGCATCAAAGACATCACAAATGATGACCGGCTGCATTGGCATCTCATCCTTGAGACCAACGGTTCCTCCCATTCTCTGGAAAACTGGGCACGACTTCGCGAAGGCGGTGGGATCGCGAAACAGAGTCGGCCAGTAGAAGCCACATTGAAGTACCTTCCATGCGGTCCTCTTCCCGGAGTGGTATCCTCCTGCCTCCAAACTGTGGCATAAAGAAAGGACACTCTGGTATTCCTCCTGAGGAATACACCATCTCCAGACACAATCCGGTCCTTCGAAGAAAAGGATCGGATCCTCCCAATGGTAGTGTCTAGCATCCGACTTCAGTCGGTCGATTTGGCTCTTGGGCCAATCTTCGAGAACTTTCTTGGAGACAAGATAGTTCACGATATTGGCATACCATGGGAGTGAGTCGATAACAAAAATCGACTCGTCAGGGAAGGAGTCTCGAATTGGTGAATCCTCGGAAGTATTAAGATCTTCGAGACGAGAGAGATGATCGGCCACTACATTCTTCTTTCCAGGTTTATCACGGATGTCCAAATCAAACTCCTGGATAAGTAAAATCCAACGAAGAAGACGCGCCTTCGCGTCCTTCTTCTCCATCAAATACCGTAGTGCCATGTGGTCAGTGAACACAGTTACTTGGATCCAATTAGGTGAGATCTGAATTTGTCCAAGGCAAACACTACTGCAAGCATTTCCTTTTCCGTAACTGTATAGTTACGCTGAGCAGAATCAAGCACTTTGCTTGCGTAGTGAATTGCAAAAGGGATGCCATCTCTTCTTTATCCCAACACAGCCCCAACAGCATAATCAGAGGCATCCGTCATGATCTCAAATGATAGAGACCAATCTGGGGCTTGTAGGATGGGTGCGTCCATAATCATTCCTTGTAAAAGCTTAAAGGCCTCAAGGCATTTGTCAATAATAAACTCCATGTCTTTGCCTAAAAGCTCAGTTAGCGGTCGGGCAATCTTAGAAAAATCCTTAATGAAATCTCCGATAAAATCCAACATGCCCGAGGAACGACCGCAACTGCTTTACGTTGGTGGGTGGCTGGAGTCGTCTGATCACATCCACCTTGGCAGGGTCAACCTCCATTCCTCTCTTGGAGATGACATGCCCCAACACTATGCCCTCCGTCACCATGAAGTGAATTTTCTCCCAGGAGAGCACCAGATTAACCTCACAACATCTTTTGAGGACTCGGTCCAGATTCCTAAGACAGGAATCGAAAGAATCGCCATGGACTGAGAAGTCATCCATGAAGACTTCCAGGAATTCACCGACCATTTCGGCGAATACAACAGTCATGCACCTTTGAAAAGTACCTGGAGCATTGCATAGCCCAAAAGGCATGCGCCTGAAAGCATAGGTACCAAAGGGGCATGTGAACGTGGTTTTTTCCTGATCCTCTGGAGCTATGGCTACTTGATTGTAGCCCGAGAACCCATCTAAGAAGCAGAAGAACTCTTTTCCCGCCATTCTCTCTAAGATCTGATCAATGAATGGTAGGGGAAATGATCCTTCTTCGTCGCGGCATTCAGGCGTCTGTAATCCACACAGACATGCCACGACGTGGGTACTCTCGTCGCGATCTCCTCTCCATCCTCGTTGGTGGTCGTCTGAATTCCCGACTTCTTCGGGACAACGTGGATTGGGGCCACCCACTTAGAGTTGGAGATTGGATAAATGAAACCCGCGTTGCACCATTTTTCTATCTCTTTCTTCACGACCTCTCGTAATTTTGGATTCAACCGACGTTGGAATTCACGAGAGGGGTTTGGCTTCGTTCTCCAAGTAAATATGGTGCGAACAGAGAGCGGGATTTATCCCGTGGAGATCGGAAATGCTCCAGCCTATCGCCTTGAGGTTTTTCTCTAGGATCTCTAGCAAGCGAGATTCCTGCTCCTCGGTCAATTGCGAACTGATGATGACCGGAAATTTCTTGTCTTTGCCCGCAAGGGAAGGCATACTTTAGGTTGTGGGTAAGGGTTTGAGCTCAGGAATGGTGTGATCGTCTAAGAAATCTGGCTCAATCTGACCTGGGTCAGTGTTGGAAGCGGCTGGATCGTTCTCTGTGATTGCTGCCACCAAGTTCGGCTCTGGAGTCGGATCGTCAAAGGTCTCCATACAATCGGCAAACGCCTCGTCCGACTCGTCATCCTCATCTTCCGATTGTCCTAGAGATGTAAGGACTGACAGGCCCAACTGGGCCTCTACGTCATCGAAGATGTAGGGAGATGCAGGCTCAGAGCTGTACTCGTTTCTGAGGATCTCGCAGACTGACTCGTGCACTGGATCATCTTCGGAGGAGATGGACACATCGGTGCTGGCTGGGTTCTGTCTCCATGGCCCAACTAAGTCTACATGCTCGCAGTCTGTTCCGGTAGAAGAGTACTCGATGCTGGATTCTGAATCCGGTCTCTGCCATCTTGTCTGCTTCATTTCAAGTTCCTCATCTCCGTCTGGAGTTTGGAACTGAATCTTCCCGATCTTATAATCAAATAAGGCCCCTGCTGTTCTGAGGAAGGGCCTACCTAAAATGATCTGGGAGTCTCTCCAATTACGAGGGGTTTCCATATCCAGGACAGTGAAGTCCACCATGTATTCTTGTCCCTCGACTTTGATCACAATGTTCCTCAATTCTCCTTGGGACCTCTTGGTTGATTTATTAGCAAACTGTAAGAGGGCTCTAGATTTCCTAAGAGGTCCGAGATTAAGCCGCTCATAGAGGCTGTAGGCATCAGATTGATCGAGGAACCATTGTCCAGGAGAGTGCGTGCAAACGCGATGTCATCAACATGACTCACTACATAATGCGCACCCATATCTCTTCGTTTCCTTGGAAACGAGTTCTTTATTGCACAAGTCGTGGCTACTGATAAAACGTGTTTCTCAACACGGCTTTTGGTCTTCCTGCTAACCCTAGTAGGTGTGCATCTCACCTTAAGGTATTTTGGAATGCAGGGGTCATCTCCACGTACTTGTCAAGGGGGATTGTGAACTTGATATATTTGTTGCAGAATTCAGCCATCTCAGGGTCATCTTTTTGGATTTTTTTGGTTTTCTTCTTTCCACCCGTAAGAGCTCAGGGGAATGGGATTATTGACTCTAACTCAGGTTCGGAAACTGAAATTTTCTCATTGACTTCGGGAACTGAGTTCTTAACAGGACTCTGACTCTGATACAAACTAGGACTCTGACTCTGACTGAAAAGAAAATGCTGAGGCGAAACCGGTGACGCTTCTTCCGCGACTGCTGGACGAATCCTCCTCAGATGGAGGTGCGGGCTCTTCATCGGTTTCTTCTGACTCTATGCAAATGCGAGAATGCGGCTTCGAGGACTCAGATATCCTCTTCTTCTGCCGGCGATGATGGTGGTGATGCTCCTCCTCTTCTTCCTCCGAGTTCTCCTCAGGTAGAGTGTCGGAGGCTCCTTCCTTCTGCTCCCGTGCCCGATCAGGTATGGTCACGGTCCTTCCGCTCCTGAGGGACATGTGATTTACATTATCGTACGAAAGGATCTCATGTTCAGATAAATAATTATCTGAATAGTATACCTGATCTTGAGGTCGGTTCTGGCCTTGGTGTAAGCTGTTTGGGTTGGCCTGAACCTGTGCGGGAATTGGGGTCTTTGGCGCCATCTGTTGGTCCTGGGTACGAGAGACCCGATTGATGTCGGTTCTCATGTCCAGGTAATCATTCTGCATCTGTTGGACCCTATCAGACAGGGTCTGGATCGCCAAGGTGAGAGACTCCAATTCGGTGGGCTGGGCTGACTGCTGTGCGGATGTGGTTCGGTAGTGGCCCTGCTGGCCATGCCGATACTTCTGCTGCGGGTGTGACGGTGCTGGGCCCTGCTGATATGTGCGCTGCTGCTGCTGGTACTGCTGAGGCTGGTACCCTTGTTCTGGCCTGGACTGAAAGTGCGGTGTGGGAACGGGCCTGGTCTCTTGGTAAGCTGGGGATGAACGGTGAGGTTGATCCTTCCCCATTCGGCCTGCCTGACAATCGGGTCACGGCTATACCAAAGCTCGTTAATCTCGTACACTTGCGGAGGCTCCTCGTATCCCGTCTCTACTTGTGGGGGTGCATGTTGGTCCTATTGGGTGTAAGTCTGATCCCAGCTACCCTGAGACCCCGGTGCCTGTTCCTGTACAAGATGGACTCGATGTACAGGTACAGGTGGTGCAGAAGGGGCAAGTAGCTTGATCTTAGCTACCTTCTCAGAAAGTTCCTCCACTTGTTTCGGTAGACACGAAAGAGACTCAAGTTCCGCGACTCTCTTGTGGATCTGCTCGACCATGGTAAGCTTGTCGGCAATCATCCCCATGCTGGGGATGAGGTCCTCAGTCAGATCCTCTATAGTCCCTTCGGGTTGTCTCATTGGATAGGATTGAGGGAGACAACTGATAGGCCCTGGTGGCCTGCGACCTGCCGGTTCCCGCCATCTGCTCCAGGATCTTCCATACGGCGTGCTCGTTTTTGTTCAGATAGCTTCCTCCACAGGCGGCACTGACTAACCCCTGCATCTCTGGGTTGGACCACATATCAGGTCTGGACTAAGATCGCCTTTGAAATGCCGTGGCAGGGGCATTTCTGTACTAAATCATTGAACCTATCCCAAGCGTCATGGAAAGGTTCACTAGGTCCTTGGGCGAAGCTGGCGATCTTCGTTCTCATCTGGTTTGTCCTACTGAGAGGGTAGAACTTTTTCAAGAATAGGTCCTTGAACTGCATCCAGGTATTGCATACCACCCCTAAGTTTTTCAACCAATGAGCAGCCTTATCACCTAAGGCAAAGGGGTGGCCTTCAGCCGAATATAATCTTGACCAACATTGGGATGGCTAAGATTGTTGCACACCAACTCGAAGTCACGGAGGAAAGTGTATGGTTCTTCATTTAGGTTTCCGTTGAACTTCGGAAGCAGACTAAGGAAGTGGGGCTTCAGCTCAAATGCCTAGGCGGGAACTGCAGGTGCCAACCAGTTCTGAATCTCGTTCTCCGCCGGGTTATAGGTATCGACCATTGGTCGGTCGATTCCTTCTGCTACTATAATCTGTCCCATCCGCGCCGTGAGATCTGCATTCTTCTGTTCGGCTTCAGCGAGACGAGCAAGAATCTGTTTTATTTGTTCCTCATCCGGTGGTACTTTTGGCGGCATCTCGTCCTCTAGTTCTGGGGGGAAAGTAAGGTCGATGTCAGAGAATAAATCAAGGAAAGGATTACCGAGGCGATGATCTTCCTCGATAATCTCGGAGGAGATGAAAGGGTTGGTTTGAGAGTTACCACCCTGAGTATGAGGGAACCAAGACTCAAGAGGGTCATGAGTCCTGGGTGGTCCAAGGTGCGCTTGGGCCGATGAAGACGAGTCGCTTGGGGGACTCATAGAGAGATTGGTGAATAACACGTCAAGATCTCCCCAATTACTCATCTTGATGTGGCGAGAAGAAGATAGGATTTTACTCCTACCTGAAGCAAGCAAAATCAATCCAAAACCCTGGGTTCAAACTCAACACAATGAAGGACTCGAAATCGAGTCCGATTAATCTTGTAATTTTTAAGTGTGATTTTCAAAGAAGATAGCAAGGATTACGCCGGCCTATAGGGAAGTCGGCTTAGAGCCGGATGCGTCTTCCCTGTTTATCCTGTCGCCTAAGAAACCGCCGATCCTCCCTTTCTGCGCTCCTATCCGGAGTTGGGGACTCAATGACGTGCCCATATCTACCTGCAAGCAGGCGGAGGCTGACAAAGCTAGGCCTTGTCGCAGAGTACCGCTGGTTCGCCCCTATCTACCCGCGAAGGCGGAGGCTACTTGGTACTTGTCAATGAGCTTAAAAGTATCCCACTCGTGATATTTGCTAAGATCAGTTGGCTCGTGATATGGAAGGCGGGGATTTGGGCTCTGCCTTAAGGTGTTCACACACACTCAAGTACACTCACTCAGCCCTGAAAACAGGGTCGGGGATTAATCTCCCGCAAACAATTTTCAATTTTTATTCTCTTTTTTTGGTCAATACTGTTTAGCAGTCCCGATTTTAAGTTAAGTTATCACTGATTAAGTCCACCACACAGCACGCCTATCGGACAGTCCCAATTTCCGTTAATTAAATGTGAAAATTAGAGGGAGAAATCGAGAAAAAGCCGATGCAAGATAAAACATGATGTTATGCTGAGTTAAGGAGACTTACAGTGATCCCTTCGCTTTTTTTGTGCAGGATGCAGAACAGAATTGAAATTTAATCTAAATGCAAATGCAGGCGATGAAAGCCTCTCCTAGACAGGCAGTTCTATTAGCGTGAAGAACAGTTTAATTTGGCTAAGTACTGCGGTCTAAGTGCGTCTTTTAAGTGATTTGTGTGGTCCTAATGATTACGAGCACAAGCAATTCCTAGATTAGCTCGGGGAGCCGCTAGTGCAAGCTAAGTTACAATTCAACCACACAGCACACAGGGACATGATTCCACTATTTTTACACACGCGAGAACCCGAACGGGAACCGCTGGAAAAGATGCGAAAAATGTGGAAATAACTGAATTACAGGTTCTCTCAAATCACTCAAACTAATTCGAATGCGTGTTCCTCGAAGCGTATTCGACTCCGGTGTCCCTCGCACAAAAACAAGTTGAGGTCAGATAAAGAACGACACAAAAATGCAAAAATTTAAAGGACAGAGAAATATTCACAAGAAAAACCGGGGGTCAGACTACCCGGGGAAAGAAAATCAAGCACTCAGAATTTCACCAAAAATTAACCTAAGCCGTGCCTCCCCGACAACGGCGCCATTTTGACGGCCCGCCCCGCACCCTATGTTAATTCAGTCAAATTAATGTCCAAATTAATTTTTAAGTGTTCGTTGCAGTCGGATACGGGAGGCTAGTCAAAAACCACTTTAATTAGTTTCGAGTTAATTACAAGCGGCAAAATTTTTTTTACTTGGTGAAGTCCAAGGTCGAACTCAGGGAGGCAGCTGTCTCCTTAGGTTAAATTTTAAGCAAGTATCCAAGTATGTGATTTTCGGAGAATTATTTATTTTTTCTTTTTTTCAATTTCTATGCAGACTTATGCAAAAATGCAGGCCAAATGATCAATTAATTCAAGTAAGATATCAAATGAAGTCCAAAAATTCTAAAAATTGGCCAGATGATTAATTATGATGAAAATGAGCTACCCTAATTTTTTTTGGATTTTTCAGACACTAAATGGATTTACTGGGAATTAAATATGCAGACAAGGTGATTTTCAATATTTAATTTTTAATAAATACCAAACCACAATTTTTTCAAGAACTAAAATTATCCTAGATAGCACAAATGATAAGGGATCCAGGAAAATTGAAAGATCTGAATTTCAATGTGAAATGAATTAATTAAAATTTAAATACGAAAATCACTCAACAATTTATTTAGGCCTCGATATGTGTGCAAATGACATGAAATTTTTATGTTAAGAATATTGTTCGTAAGCTACTGTGAATTTTTGATGATTTTTGGAAGCACAGAGAATTAACTACAAATCAAAAGGTGTCACTGGGCAAAATTTGTCAAAAATGCACCAATTAATTCATTAATAATTCCACTGAGATTACAAAAATGTGACACGTGTACCAATAGACAGAGGACAAGTTTCTCAACAAAATGCCATTTTTAGATTCGCAAAATGATGTAAAATGCAACCTATGGATGCGTGCAAACACAAGGGTATAAATGCAATACAGGAAAATAAAAATACAAAAAGCAAATATGCTGACAGGGACTCAAATGCAATTACCTATAATGCTGGGACTCAAGTGCAATTTCTCCAACAAGCACGTGCTCCTCACGTGGGCTCAGCTTCACAGGGACCTTTTTGCAAATATGGAAAGTCCAGGGGGCCTCTGTGTAAATTACCCAGGCCGCACGTGCTCCTCACGTGGGCGACCTAGGCTCGGATGGATGCGGAGGCTCGGGCTAGGCTCGGGCGACTCTGGAGGTCTGAAGTGAGGCTCGGACGACCCAAACCTAGGCTCGGAGAGGAGGCTCGGGCCGAGGCTACGTGGCAGGCTGAGGGCCCTTGGATCAAGATTGATCCAAGGGTGTCGGTGCTGACGCGTGGCTTGATCAAAGATCGTCAGATCTAGATTGATCTGACGGCTCCTGGCTGCTCCAGATGTCGATGACGTGGAGGGCTAAGCGCCGTTAGATCCGGAAGGATCCAACGGTACTGGTGAAGCGCGGCTGAGGGGCGACGTGGCACGAAGTCTACCGTTCGATCCAGGTGATCGAACGGCAGCTGGAGCTTCTCCTTCAACGGGCCTCCGCCGCCTGCGGAGGAGATGGCTGGGCTCCGACGAGGTGGCGTGAGCTCCGCCCGTTCCTCCAGTTGCCGATGAAGCTCTCCGAGGTGTCGGAGATATCCCAGTAGGAGCGTGGCGATGCGGCGAAGGCGCTGATGGTCTCAGGAGTGGGAGAGGGCCGTCGGAGGTTGCTGGCGATGAAGCTCAAAGACGACTCCGGCGAGCTTCCGTTCAATGCGAAGCGGGGCACCTGCAAGTGTTAAAGATAGAGCCGGAGCTCGTGCGTGCGTTTGTGGAGAAGTGGAGGTAGTCGGCGAGGTCTAAAGCGTGATGGAGATGGGTAGGTGATGGTGCTCCGGCCAAGTGGCGGAGCTAGAGCTGATGGAGGTTGAAGTGCTTCGTCGGCGGCCGTAAAGGTGAATGCGAAGATGAGAGCTTCGACGCGAAGCTCGGCGAGAGGGAATGGAAGCGAGAGGATAACCGGTGGCGGCAAATAAAAATCGAGAAAAACGAAGAAGAAAAGAATCGAAGATCGGAGATGGATGGAGGGATTCACCTGGGGATTGGAGCTCGGTCTCGAGTTCCAAGGTCGTCGCTTTAGGGATCGGTAGGGTCCCGAGCTCGTGCAGCTACTCGGAGGAGCGGCTGCGACACGGCGGAGGTGCCGTGGATCTCGCCGGAGAAGAAGCCCTTCTTCGCTCAACGAATCGTCAAATTGTTGTCACGAATAGGAGGCTCGGAGCTCAGGGAAGCTCTCTGGAGTGGTGGATGGCTGTGAAATCGGCCGGAGGGCGAGTATTTATAGGTTGAAGTAGCCAGCCGGGCTGGTGATGAAGTGGGGTTCATGGAGTTCATGGAGCGTCGCTGGCGGTCGACGTGGGTAGCGAGGTGGCTGGCGGGGATAAGTAATGAGTGGGGAAGGACGTGGAGGTGATGGTGGTCGTCGACGGTGGAGGGAGCGCTGCTGAAAATAGAAAGGGGCAACCCCTCCCGCAAGGCGGAGATCGTCGGAGAGAGGGCTGCCAGAGGTAGGAGACGAGGTCGTGGCCATTGGATCTTGTGATCCAATGGCCCAGATCTAATCACTAAGGAGCGGGCGAGATCGGATCGAGGCGAGGCGATCTGAGGGTCGTGGAGCGACCACGTGGCGCGATGTGAGCGAAGCGTGCGCGAGCGGTGTGGATTGCATCTGGGGTGGCTTGATCACAAGGTCGTGATGTTGCCACATGGCGCGATGGGGTGAAGTGCACGCGGGCGGCTGTGATGAGATTAGGGCTTAGATCGGAGGGTTGGAATGCAAGGCGGGATGAGAGGTTGCGATGGAGAGCGGCGTGCATCATCCAAAGGCGTAGCGTGCGACACGTGGCGCACTGTGGGCGAGGCGCTAATGAGCGGGTCAGATGGAGTCCTGGGGATGATCAGACGGTGGACATTTGAGGCGTACGTGGAGGCGGCTTTACCATTGGATCTGGATGAAGATCAACGGCTGAGAGCGCAGGCGGATGAGTGACGGGGAGCGGGCCGCGTGGCGCAACCAGAGGGCGCCACGTGGCCTGCTGTGAATGGCTGGACGAAAATGAATGTGTAGAGAGAAGAGAGGGCCGAATTTGGAAAAACTCAAAACATGAAAGTTGTAGATCTCGATGAGATCTACAAGTTTCATGTTGACCAAAGACAGAGATGAGGTCAAATATGATACATAAATACAAAGATACAAATATACATATATGTAGTATACAAGGTGGCCCAAAAACCCAACTTTCTCATACGAGCTCCAAATTGGATGAAATTAGTCTCATTTAAAAGGTCTTTTATTGTGTAGTATTCTAAGAGTAAGTAGACCTAGTTCGGAGTTTGTATGAGGGATTTATGTGCATTTTAGTGTACAGGGGTTCTAGGGCTTTATTGACTAATTTACAAGGGGGATATTTGGCATTCTTCCCTATATTATCAACTAAGGAGTACATATTATAAGGAAGAGGTTATTTTAGTGAGTGGATATTTTACAAGGGATTTTGGCTTCTTATTTGAATGCAAATGGACTGCTAAAATGAATGTATTATGTATGTATGAATGAATGCCATTTATGCATTATAAAGGGAAATATGCCTCTATTTACTCGGGAACAAGGCTCTATTTTTGACTTTTGAAGTGATGAATCACAGATTCATCAAGTACTAGAGATGACTATTGTAAAACCATGGGCCAACCGAGCCGCTCGATCTTTTAGTCAATAAGAGATGGGGTTCAAGCCTTTTTTCTAGTATAGCCCGGATCATAATGTCAATGAGGCATGAATATCATACAAGGATAGTGATGAGCGAAGAATCGAGATCGACTAAGGGATGAAAATCTATGAGGTGTCGTTGTCCTGAATCAATCCGATCACTTAAAAGAAAATAAAACCACTCAAGGAAAAATCAAGAAAACAAGAATGTAAGCAGTTTGCTATTTTATTACTTGATATAGCCACCAAGGTCGAATACAAGGAGCACGAGAAAAATACTAAGTAGTCAAATTTCCCAAAACAAGACAATTTATAGTGGTTTTTGATTTTTAGATTTTTAATTTTTGAATAAAGCACACAATCACAAAAATCAAAGAAAGATAACATAACAATCTTTTTAGATTTTTCCATATAACCAAAAATAGTCAGAAAATTAAAGTAAAAATATTTTTGGATTTGTATGTTTTATTATTTTTGGTAATTTTTATAGTTTTTTTCAGATGTTTTTATGATTTTATAAAAATCAAATAAGGCCCAAAATTCAAAACAGTGCATAGTCAGGACTAAATTGTAGATTAAAAACATAAAAATGTCCTAACATTCTGATTATCAATTTTATGCTAAAATAGAGATAAAAAGCTACATACATGAAACGAAAATGGATATTTTAGAGTTTTCTATGATTTTATATGATTTTTTTAATTTTTTGATGTCTTGTATTTTTTAGGGTTTTTGTATTGAATTTTCAAACACATTTAAATAGAAATTAAAACATAATAAAAGCACACACAATAATTTTTATGGAATTCTCAAGGCATTTTTCGAATTTTTATAGTTTTTATAAGGCAAATATTGACATTTTAGGGATTTTTGAATTTTAAAAATAGAAAATGCAAATAAATCAACCCAACAAAATTACAACAGGAGCCAATAGTAATTTTTATGAAATTTTTTGAATTAATACAATATTTATTAAGTCCAGTACAAGGCATGAAATTAAACACAGTTCATAGGGACCTATTCACAAAAATATTAAGTTTCTGGACCAAAGAATAACACAATATAGAAGTTCACGGGCCCATTAAGCAATTTATCCAATCAAAACACGCGCAGCATGCAATCCAGGCTCACAGGGGCATCGATGCAATTTTTCAAAACATTACATTCATATTACAACAATATAAATGTCTAGGATATGGATTGCAAATGACCCAACAAACGCGTGGGGATGCATGTGATTTCAATATAAAGGGACTAAAATGCAAATACGATAAAGTACGAAGTCTAGTCTGTAATTGTCTTTAAGTACAAATTTTATTCACGGGACTAAAGCCAAATACTGAAACATGCACGGAGAATAGTGAAATATACCCAGTGGGCATGTGCGCAGCACGTGGGAGCTCTGGCGATTCTGATCATTCCCTGGAAAGCATTTAACCGCTCAAACTTGGTCGGGGACATGCGTGTTAGAAGCAGTCTGCAAAGCTGATCTAACGGTCCAGTGGGGCTGCATGTCGGGCGGCTAAGATGAGGCCAGATTTTGACCAGACAATTGGAAGATGAGCATGAACGAACGGATACAATCAGAACTGGGGGTGAAAGTGCATCGAACGACTCCATAAGGTGCTGGGGGAACTCTGCCAGGCGAACTTCAACTGAGCATCAGAGGGGCTCTGACGCTCCGATGACGGATCAACGAAGTCCAGATGTACAGTAGGTGTGCTCCGTGTCTCGTGGAGGTCTCCGGAGGAGGAGTTAATGGTCGGATGGTCGAAGAGGTTCAACTCCTCCTCAAACTGCTCCACCTAAGCCGTTGAGGGTACAAAAGGTGCTCCTTGCATGCGTGGACACCTGCAAATTGTACGACACTCGAAGATGAAGCTCCGACAATGGTTTATTGCATAAGGAAATAAGAGAAGCGGCAAGGATGTGAGGTATGACATCTGTTGTAAATGGAGGTAGGACATCCGGACTCAATCATGCTCCGGAGAGCAAGAATCGAGGGGTCATGTTGCGCTTGGAGATGGAGGGCGAGGTGTAGCATCAATCTGAGCGGATAGGTGGTCGAGATGGAGCTTCGACTAGTTGATCGGAGCAAAGAAGATGGTGGCAGAGCGAAAAGGAAAGGATGGATAGAACCTGGAAATACGGAGGATAAAATGGATACCTGAAAGTTTAGATGTGTTCCTACACTTCAGGAGAAGGTGGGCGTCGAGATTTTGGCCTCAACCGAGCTACGATTGGCTGGGAGGCTTTCTACGACAGAGCTCCGGTCGTGTTGCGAGCTTCAAGCCTTCGGGCGTCTCCGAAGGATCCTAAGCTGATCCTCGAGTGGATGTCGCTCCACTAAAGGTGTCTAGGGAAGAATGGGGGCGCGAGGGATGAGCTGGAGAGCATGGAGGCGGAAGGGAAGAATTTATATAAGAGCCATGTGTCTAGAAGAATCGGGAAAAGGAGTGCAACCCTAAGGCGATCTGATCCTCCCTAGGGATCTACAAGAATCACGGATCCTAGGAGAAGAATTGGGTGGTGGAATCGAGGAGAAAGGGGGGCCAAACCGATCAGGAAAAATAGAAGAAGAAGCTCTAGCAGGAAGGGAATCGGGTCGGGTCAGCTGGGAGGAGACGTTAATCTAAGTCAACGGTCTGACGTGGCCCAATGAGAATTCATAATTTACAAAAATACAAGAAAATTTAATAAAAAATAGTAAATGATTTTAAATTAAAAAATGTATAAAATAAAATTTGTTTATTATTTTATAAACTATTTTCTATGATTTTTAATTATTTTTATTGAAAAACAAAATAAGGTATACATAATATATAGTATTATATATAGGCATATTATACCTATGTATTATGTACATGTATTTTTATTTTATTATTTTTTCATAAATACTTTTATTTTATATTTTATTTATTTACAGCATTATTTTAGGAGTATGGAATGATTTTTATTTTATTTTTACAAATTATTTAAGGGTATATAATAAATAGAGGATGTAGAATATACATGTGTATTTTGTCTAAGTAATTACGGATTTTTTTATTTTTATTTCATATTTATGATTTTTATTTAATTTATAATATTATTAAAACTACTTATAAGGGTGTAAAATAATTTGTTTTTATCAAAAATAAATAGATGTATAAGTATAGGTGATATGTACAATACATAGTAGACCCTATCTCTCTACTAATTTTAATTTTGCGATCAGGTCAAGACTTGACCCTCTCTTGGGGTTGGGTCACTATGTATTTATTCTAAATACATCATTCTTTTTCTTTTTCTTTTATTCTTTTATTTTTGCAAAATACATGCTAATGCAATATTAACAAGGGCATGCAAAATGACATGTTATTGAATTTTAGGTATTTACAAGAGGTTTGAGCTAAAATAAAAGAATAAAGAGTGAGAATCATGGATTCATCACCCCCCCCCAATACGTTATCTTTGCTAGTCCCTTAGCAAACACTTATTTGAAAAAGAAGTAAAAACAAAAAGAAAAAGAAAAGCTCGAAAATCAAGGTTGATTATTAAACTTATCTTTATTAAATAAGAATATGGAGCTCAGTTAGACCTGTGGATTATTAGATTGTCAGAACCTTATTGGGAAATAGGTTTAAGACTCAACAGCCTTCAAGTTCCACAATTTTATGGTCAAGACTTTTTAATAAACCAGGTTAGAACTAGTCTACATACGCAAACTCTAATGACTATGCATCTTTCCTTGTACTGTGTAAGTGATATGTAGCTCCCCACCTCAGAAATGACAAAGAAACAACCTCTCTCAATAAGGTAACTCTAAGTCCCCAGTCTAGCAGCTCTTTCCTCTAGGAGCGGGGTATTCCCTTCTAAATTCAAGTTCAACCAGCTCAAGAAGAGGAGAAAGTAGAGAATGGACCGTGACCAGTGTAGCCACGTAACCTTGAAAGCTTAACCAATGTAGCTGAGTCTCCCGTTGCAAGCTTCATGAGATGAGAAGGTGTAATACATAGCTTTGTTTTATTGACTATATACACTCTGGCATGCATTTTATTTTCAATCAGGCCTGCCCACTTTTTTGGAGTTTTCTTTCTTTTTGCACATTTTTTTGTGTGCATATGTACAACATATCTATATGGTGCAACATATATATAAGGAGTTTTTCTTCTTGAGCCAGTAGACTATCCCTCTTTTGAAACATTATTGCAACCCACAACTCATGTCTTTAGACCTCAACATCGTAGACCATGTTGAGACGCATATCCTTCCCTAGAGGAAGACAAGAGGTTTTGCCTAGAAGTACTACCCTCGTATGCTACCCCAAGCCAAAGAATTCTGCCTCTTCATCACCTCATCCGTGTTAAGTTATGTGTATACATGTCCAAGTTAAGCCATTGTCTCTGAGAGCCATGCATGCATTATTAAGTGTTCTACTTAGGCTCATCAAGATGACATGTGAACATAGCCCAGTAGACTCAAAGAATTAAGTCATTAATGGACCTGAAAAGTCTTACCCCCAAATCCTATAAGGTTCCTCTGAAGTTAGGTGGATTAAGGTCTTAACCAATTTCCATTTTTCAATTTAGTTCCAGACTAGTTTAGATGTCAACTATGATTCAAAAGAAAATATGAAAGCAAAAATGTACGAAAATTCTTTTTGTGAAATTTTTCAAAATATGCAAATTTCTATGGGAAATTTTTTAATGCAAGGAAGAAGGAAAAGTTTTGCAAACTATTTACAAACATTTACAAACAATTTTTTACAAACCTTTATTTTTTAAATATTTTTTTAAAAATTGTACTATATACATAATTTTGATACAAAAATATTTACAAAACTTTACAATCAAAATATTTTTACAAACAATTGTACAAAAATAGTTGTTCAAAAGGTTTTTACAAACATTTATGTACATGAAAATTTTTTGTTATTTTAGTTTTTATGATTTTTGGCCATAGTATTTTATTAACACACTCACACAAAGTACGAGTTATGGCTGAAGTATATGTACAATATATACGACACCCCTATACTTAGCTCGAATGATGTCCTCAGAGTGATCAAAGAGAGATAAAAGGAAGACATAACTCATGCTGAGTATTGGGAAGTGAAATGAATTCTATACTATAACGACGAATAGAAGAATGTACTTAGTAGAGGTCGGTGATCCTCCTATACTTAGGGTGACCCTAAGTATAGAAGACTGTACACAAGGGAAAAATCGAAGGTTAGGATGTACATGGTTTACCTCCTCTATATTTAAGGTAAAATATCCCTAAATATAGACATCAAAATAGAGGTAAAAAGAATCAAATGAATAATCAAACGTCTGATACCCCCCATACCTATGGTAAAGTGCACCCTAAGTATAGCACAATCATAATATGAAAACAAGGTATTAGATAAAAAGAATGGATGAGATGGGCAAATGGATCTATACAATGTGAAAGAGAAGTGAAAATCAGGCATGAGATGCAACTGATGTAAGTCAAAGACTACATCTCATGCAAAATGAATAGGGGCAACGTCAACGATCAACTGATCATGATCAGGATATGTCTTCAGGTGTTGACTGTTAAACTTGAAAGGTGGAATCAAGAAACAACTCAAATATGTCAATGCTTCTGTTGTCATGCACCTTTCTGTCCAAGTATGGTCCCTTCCATTTACTTTGTAACTTACCTGAAAATAATCTCAATCTAGCATCTAGTAGATATACTCTCTGGATCGGCTCAAACTGTTTATAGCTGATATGAGAATCATGTCATATCTTCACTCTCTTTTTATATTGTAGGCTACTCAAAAAGGCTGATCTCTCAACTCTTCCAGGTCTGCCAACTCTGCTTTCCTTTGATCTCCTTTACTATTGGGATCCAATAATAACTCAGTGATAGCCCAAAGTGACTTATGATTGATCTCCACAGGCAAGTGGCATGGCTTGCCATAAATGAGATGAAAGGGAGATTTCCCCAACAGTGTCTTGAAGGAGGTCTGATAGGCCCACAAGACCGAGTTCAAAAGCTGTGACCATTCCTTTCGGTCTAGGCAGACAACCTTCTGCAATATAGTCTTGATCTCCCTATTCGATACTCCAACAAGATCATTGGTCTGAGGGTGATATGAAGTGGCAACTTGGTAGTCAATGTTGAACTCGTTAGCAAGGGCCCTTACCATGTCGTTGATAAAGTGAGTCCTCCCATCTGATATCAAAACTCTGGGAACCTTGAACCGTGAAATGATATTTTTCCTCATGAATCTGCATACAATTTTAGCATCTACGGTTCAGGCAAGGATGGCCTCAATCCAGCGACTCACATAATCTACAACAAGCAGAATGTACTCGAATCCCCGACTCTTAGGGAATGTACCCATGAAATCGATGCCCCATGCATCAAAAACCTCACAGAAGTGAATGGGCTACATCAGCATCATATCATGCTGTCCACAAGTGTGCATCCTCTAACAGTTAGTACACTGCTTCACAAATTCATCACAATCCCTGAAGAAGGTAGGCCACCATAGGCTGGATTGGAGCACTTTCTGTGTTGTCCTCCTTTTAGAATGATATCCACCTGCCTCAAGCTTGTGGAAGTATGTGAGGATTCCGTGGTGCTCCTCCTGAGGAATACACTGATGCCATACACTATCCCCCCTTCATGATAAAGGGTGGGATCCTCCTAATGGTACGATTCGGACTTCACAAGGAAGGTCTCAAGTCGCGGTCGAGGCCAACCTGGTGGAACTTTCTTGGCGACAAGATAGTTCACAATGTCGGCGTACTATGGAAGCGAGGTGATAGCAAGGATCACCTCGTCTGGGAAAGTCTCTGTGATAGGTGCAATCTAATCTGAATCTCGAGGTTCTATAATTGGTAGAGGTGATCTGCCGCCACATTCTTGACTCCAGGCTTATCCTTAATCTCAATATCAAACTCTTGGAGTAGAAGGATCCATCTGGTCAATCTGGCTTTGGCATCCTTCTTAGCCGTAAGGTATCGAATGGCGATGTGGTTTGTAAATATAGTCACTTGGAATCCAAAAATATAAGATATGAACTTATCCAAAGCAAAGACTATGGCTAGCGTCTTTTTCTCAATCATAGTGTAATTCTGCTAAGTGACATCCAAAGTCCGGCTAGTATAGTGAATGGCATACAAAAACCTATCCCTCCTCTGTCCTAGCACAACCCCTACGGTAAAATTAGAAGCATCCATCATGATCTCAAATGGGAGAGACCAATCAGGTGGCTGAAGGACAGGAGTCTCGATAACAAGTCCCTTGAGAGTCTCAAATGATGCTAGACACTTATCATCTACATTGAACTCAGTGTGCTTGGTCAGCAAATCAGTAAGCGACTGGGAATACGACTAAAATCCTGAATGAATCGTCGGTGGAAACCAACATGCCCCAGAAAAGACTGCAACTAACGCAAATTGGACAGTGGATTGAGTTTCCTGATGATATCCACCTTGACCGGATCGACCTCCATGCTCCTGTTGGAGATGATATGGCCAAGCACCATCCCATGAGTCACAATGAAGTGACCCTTCTCCCAAGTAACACAAGATGGACCTCCACGCAATGTTGACGTACGTGGTCTAGGCAGTCAAGACAAGCATCGAACCCGTCGTCATAGATTGAAAAGTCATCCATGAAGACCTCTAAGAAATGGCCCACCATGTCCAAAAAAATGGAAATCATGCACCTTTGGAATGTAATCGAGCATTACATAAACCAAATGGCATCTGTCTAAAAGCATACGTCCCAAACGGATGTGAATGCCATTTTCTTCTGATCTTTGGGTGCTATGGTCACCTGATTGTATCCGGAATACACAGCAAGGAAACAATAGTGACTCTTCCTAGCTAGCCTCTTGATGATTTGATCGATAAATGACAGTGGGAAATGATCCTTCATGGTGGTCTGATTCAATCGTCTGTAGTCCACACAAACCCTCCAAGAAGTGGATACCCAGGTAGTTATTTCCTCTCCAGACTCTCTCATAACTGTGTTGATACACGTCTTCTTGGGTACCACATGTAGTGGACTAACCTACTTGGAGTGGAAAGATGGGGTAGATAAAAATAGTGCTCCATCACTTTGATATTTCCTTCATGATCACATCTCGAAGATTCGAGTTCAGCCATCGCTAGAACTCACATGATGGCTTGGCATCCTCTTCGAGATAGATGTGGCAAGAGCATAGGGCCAGAATTATCCCCTAGATATCAGCTACGTTCCATCCAATTGTCTTGCAGTTTCTTTCAAGAACCTCAATCAAACAAGATTCTTGATCTCCAGTCAAATCCGATGAGATAATGACGGGGAACATCTCTGGCTCACCTGCAACGAATCTGTACTTCATTGACTACGGCAAGGTCTTCAGTTCTGGACACGTGTAAGCTGGTAAATCTGACTTATAAAATGTCTGAGTGAAGGCTACCTGATTTGCATGGGAGAACTCTCGCTGCATCTGTGAATCTGCGAAGACGACCCTACAGGTGTATCTATCGTCTACACTGACTCGCTCTCTGTCCTAACTATCGGTTCTGAAAGAATCAGACATGGCAAGTAATCATCAAAGTCATCCCAATCAATGCTTGAATATGAGGGATCTGAATCATAAGAACATGAAATATACTCTACTTCGTTGTCCTGACCACGATCATCTCAAATGTATCCTGTGTCAAGAGTGTACTCTTCGAACTCTCATCTGCAAAATATGTAAATCTGCAATATCGGAAGGTGTGACAAGGGCTTCTGCTGCTAGGTTTGACCATACTGCTTCATCATCTGTGATCACAAATCCAAACTCTTGGTGGACGTCTTGCTCTGCGTCTCTCATCTTCTCAGAATCACTCAATTGCTCTTAGCAGGTTGAATCTCTTGCTCTGGTCTCCTCGATCGTCTCTATTTGTACACTTTCTCCCTCAACACAAAAGTATACCTTCCTGCTATCATGATTGGATGCCACCTTGGTGGTGGTCAAGAATGGACGTACTAGTATGATGCGGGTATTGATGAATACCCATTCATCACTCTTTATTCTTATATTTTAGCTACAAAAACCTTTGCAAATACATGTAGATATGTGTAAATACAAATAATTACTAAAAGCATGCATTGTGTAAAAACCTGTAATTAGCATGTTTTTGTGCAAAAATAAAAGAATAAAGAGTAAAAAGAAAAAGAGGGAAATATTTAGAATAAATATTGAGCAACTTGACCCAAGGGAGGGCTCAGCATGGGCCTGACCGCATAAAAGACAAAGTAGAGGGAGATAGGAGCTCATGTGTATATACTTCTGTAAATAAATAAAATTATATTTTCCTCACCCAAAAATATGCTTGTACATATTTTGTGTATATTTAGAAACCATTAAAAACAAAATAAAAATTTAAAAATCAAAAATTCAAAAATGCCCTTTCACCATGTGTATAGACCATCATCCTTTATTTATTTAATCCTATAAATAAATGAATTTATTTTCAAAACTTTTTGTGAATACTCTAAGGTATATTTTGTAAATAAATCAAATAAAAAGAAACACAACAAAAATCAAATAAAAACAACAAAAATTAAAAATACAAAAATACAGTGTATATACCATGTATATAAATGTATATAACTATTTATTTAAACTATGAATATAAATAATTAAAATAAAATAAAAATACCATTTTGTTCTTTATTTTATGATGTAAATAAATAAAATATAAAATGGGCATAAAAAATACATAAAAATAACAAATAAAAAATCAAAAATTAAATCTATATAGTGTACATATCCCTATATATATAGCTACCCTATTTTTATTTCCAAAAATTAATTAAAAATCACCAAAAAATAGAAAAAAATAAAAGAAAAATATTTCATGTTTTGAGTTTTTCTTAATTCGGCCATTTTCTACCTTAAAATAAATAAACAAAAATTTCAATAATTGGCAGCTCCTGATTGGTCCACGGGGGATTGTTGACCCCGGTCAACTCCCCCGCGGACTCCTTCCTTTTCTGGAAGATGCGCGCCGCCCCGCCTTCGCCGATTTTTCCACGCGTCTCCAGGCTGTCACCCACGCAAACCCCGTGCCCGGATTCTTCGCCGATCATCCATCTCCCTCGCCGGATCTTTCGCCATGAAATCCACGCCTTCCTTAGCCGTCGTCGCCTAACCCTAATCGGGCCTGCACTTATATATAGAATTCCCTCCGCCGCCTCCGCGCCTTATCTTTGGCTCGCCATTCTCATTCCCGTGACCTCCAGGGTGATCACCGAGGTGACAGCTCGCGTTGGCCCCTGTTGCAGTGAGGAGAGGGTGTCCCGACCATTGATCCGGCGTGTTTCGCCGCCGTTGCTCCGCCACCTGCGTGAGCATCGAGCCTCAGGCCTTGACGCCCTTCGAGGCTACGACCGGGAGTTAGCCACACTCCAGCATAGTCTTCCGCTCCACCCAGGTAGTCGATTAGCTTGTCCATTTCGTTTAATTTCTGATTTCGCCCAAATCGTATCTCCGACGTATTCCCCTGATTCCGACCATCTCGCGTAATATCTCGACCATCCGACCCGACCATCACCTTCGCCAGACCTCTCCGCATCTTCTTCACCCCTTCATCCAACCCAGATCGCACCGGATCTGGGAATCGAGCTCCTCCGCCGACCACCTTCGCCGGAGCTCTCCATTTCGACGCACCACGCACCTTCACGCCGCCTAACCGGGTCAAGGCAATTTGCCCTCGACCCGTGAGTCTTCTGGTTTGCTTTTCAGGTCAAGACAAGGGTCATCTGAGACCCTTCGCCATCCAGCCAGGAGACCCGGCTCCGCCGCCTTCGACCGAGCTCCTCAGAGTTCGGTGTGCTCGTCGGAGACCACCAGCAGACGCGGGAGCCTTCCGCGATTCTTCTCCGACCTCCAGAAGGCTCTCCACAGGATCCTAGCGCACGCACGAGCCCGGCGAAAGTCGCCGGCGACTTGTTCTTCCAGGATCTTCAGCCACCGTCCGATGAGGCCTCCGCTCCAGTCTTGATCTCAGCCGTCCATCTTTCGAGGAGCCGCGACCGTTGATCATCCAGAGGATCTCATCTGGACCGTTGGTAGCAGAGGAGAGAGACACCTGAGCCCTAGCCGTCAGATCACCCACGTGGCCTCGCCTCAGCCGTCGATCGAGCCCAAGAGACACCGAAGAAGAGCGCCCGCCGTCCCGAGCCGTTGGATCTTCCACGTGGCGCCTATCGAGCCGTCGATGATAATAAAAGGGGTAAATTCATCTTAGGCCCCTCTGTTTGTTTTATTTCAATTTAGTCCTGTAATTTTTAAATTACGTTGTTTATTTTCTGGGATACTTGCAATAAGGACCTCGTACTTATTTTATTTGCACTTATACCCCTGTCTACGTGGACCACGTGCTTCGTCACGTGAACTTTACTGGGTTAATTGCAATATCAGCCCTGTAGTTCTGGATGTTACGGATTGAATAAAATCTTTTACTTATTTGCATTTATGCCCCTGTGCGTGATTTAATTTCCACATGTGCGATATATTTTTGGGGTTTTTGAATCTAAACAGTAGCTAAAATATGGGTTTATGAATTTTTAAAAATAGCAAATGAAATCAAAAATGTCCTCAAAAATTCACAAAAATTCTACACCATGGCAGGAGCCATGTGTCAAATTCTCATCGAATTTGGAGGTGATTTGATATTTTATTCAAAATCCACAAGGGGGCACTGTGCACAGGGACCAAAGTCCAAATACCCAAAGTTCTGGGGGTCCTGGTGCAAAATACCCAGCAAAACACGCGCGAGGCACGTGCCTGGGGCACTCAGGGACCTAAATGTAATAAAAATAAGTTCCGAGGACTTATTGATAACAAGTACCAAAAGTCCAGGGGCTTATCTGCAAATAACCCAAAAAATATCGCACATGTGGAAATTAAATCACGCACAGGGGCATAAATGCAAATAAGTAAAAGATTTTATTCAATCCGTAACATCCAGAACTACAGGGCTGATATTGCAATTAACCCAGTAAAGTTCACGTGACGAAGCACGTGGTCCACGTAGACAGGGGTATAAGTGCAAATAAAATAAGTACGAGGTCCTTATTGCAAGTATCCCAGAAAATAAACAACGTAATTTAAAAATTACAGGACTAAATTGAAATAAAACAAACAGAGGGGCCTAAGATGAATTTACCCCTTTTATTATCATCGACGGCTCGATAGGCGCCACGTGGAAGATCCAACGGCTCGGGACGGCGGGCGCTCTTCTTCGGTGTCTCTTGGGCTCGATCGACGGCTGAGGCGAGGCCACGTGGGTGATCTGACGGCTAGGGCTCAGGTGTCTCTCTCCTCTGCTACCAACGGTCCAGATGAGATCCTCTGGATGATCAACGGTCGCGGCTCCTCGAAAGATGGACGGCTGAGATCAAGACTGGAGCGGAGGCCTCATCGGACGGCGGCTGAAGATCCTGGAAGAACAAGTCGCCGGCGTCTTTCGCCGGGCTCGTGCGTGCGCTAGGATCCTGTGGAGAGCCTTCTGGTGGTCGGAGAAGAATCGCGGAAGGCTCCCGCGTCTGCTGGTGGTCTCCGACGAGCACACCGAACTCCGAGGAGCTCGGTCGAAGGCGGCGGAGCCGGGTCTCCTGGCTGGATGGCGAAGGGTCTCAGATGACCCTTGTCTTGACCTGAAAAGCAAACCAGAAGACTCACGGGTCGAGGGCAAATTGCCTTGACCCGATTAGGCGGCGTGAAGGTGCGTGGTGCGTCGAAATGGAGAGCTCCGGCGAAGGTGGTCGGCGGAGGAGCTCGATTCCCAGATCCGGTGCGATCTGGGTTGGATGAAGGGGTGAAGAAGATGCGGAGAGGTCTGGCGAAGGTGATGGTCGGGTCGGATGGTCGAGATATTACGCGAGATGGTCGGAATCAGGGGAATACGTCGGAGATACGATTTGGGCGAAATCAGAAATTAAACGAAATGGACAAGCTAATCGACTACCTGGGTGGAGCGGAAGACTATGCTGGAGTGTGGCTAACTCCCGGTCGTAGCCTCGAAGGGCGTCAAGGCCTGAGGCTCGATGCTCACGCAGGTGGCGGAGCAACGGCGGCGAAACACGCCGGATCAATGGTCGGGACACCCTCTCCTCACTGCAACAGGGGCCAACGCGAGCTGTCACCTCGGTGATCACCCTGGAGGTCACGGGAATGAGAATGGCGAGCCAAAGATAAGGCGCGGAGGCGGCGGAGGGAATTCTATATATAAGTGCAGGCCCGATTAGGGTTAGGCGACGACGGCTAAGGAAGGCGTGGATTTCATGGCGAAAGATCCGGCTAGGGAGATGGATGATCGGCGAAGAATCCGGGCACGGGGTTTGCGTGGGTGACAGCCTGGAGACGCGTGGAAAAATCGGCGAAGGCGGGGCGGCGCGCATCTTCCAGAAAAGGAAGGAGTCCGCGGGGGAGTTGACCGGGGTCAACAATCCCCCGTGGACCAATCAGGAGCTGCCAATTATTGAAATTTTTGTTTATTTATTTTAAGGTAGAAAATGGCCGAATTAAGAAAAACTCAAAACATGAAATATTTTTCTTTTATTTTTTTCTATTTTTTGGTGATTTTTAATTAATTTTTGGAAATAAAAATAGGGTAGCTATATATATAGGGATATGTACACTATATAGATTTAATTTTTGATTTTTTATTTGTTATTTTTATGTATTTTTTATGCCCATTTTATATTTTATTTATTTACATCATAAAATAAAGAACAAAATGGTATTTTTATTTTATTTTAATTATTTATATTCATAGTTTAAATAAATAGTTATATACATTTATATACATGGTATATACACTGTATTTTTGTATTTTTAATTTTTGTTGTTTTTATTTGATTTTTGTTGTGTTTCTTTTTATTTGATTTATTTACAAAATATACCTTAGAGTATTCACAAAAAGTTTTGAAAATAAATTCATTTATTTATAGGATTAAATAAATAAAGGATGATGGTCTATACACATGGTGAAAGGGCATTTTTGAATTTTTGATTTTTAAATTTTTATTTTGTTTTTAATGGTTTCTAAATATACACAAAATATGTACAAGCATATTTTTGGGTGAGGAAAATATAATTTTATTTATTTACAGAAGTATATACACATGAGCTCCTATCTCCCTCTACTTTGTCTTTTATGCGGTCAGGCCCATGCTGAGCCCTCCCTTGGGTCAAGTTGCTCAATATTTATTCTAAATATTTCCCTCTTTTTCTTTTTACTCTTTATTCTTTTATTTTTGCACAAAAACATGCTAATTACAGGTTTTTACACAATGCATGCTTTTGGTAATTATTTGTATTTACACATATCTACATGTATTTGCAAAGGTTTTTGTAGCTAAAATATAAGAATAAAGAGTGATGAATGGGTATTCATCACCCCCCTATGCTTAACTTTGCTAGTCCCTTAGGAAACACTTATTTGAAAAAGAAGTGAAAAAGAAAGAAAAAGAAAAAGAAAAAGAGGATGTACATGGATCAAGGTTGATTTATTAAACTTTCCTTCATTAAATTGAAATATGGAGCTCGATCAGATCTTTAGATTATTAATGTGTCGGAACCTTATTTGGACTTAAGCTTAAAACTCAACAGCCTCCAAGTTCCACCAATCTATGGGCAAGACTCCTCAATAAACCAGATCAGAACAAGTCTACATACACAAACTCTAATGACCATGAATCTTTTCATGCGGTGTAAGTGATATGTGGCTCCCCACCTCAGAAGTAACAAAGAAACAACCTCCCTCAACCTGGTAACTCTAATGCCTCGGTCTAGCAACTCTTTCCTCGAGAAGCGGGGTATTCCCTTCTAAGTTCAAGTGCAACCGGCTCAAGAAGAGGGGGTAGAAGTATAGAGTTTTGGAAGCTTAGCCAGTGTAGCTAAGTCTCCCGCTGCAAGCTTCATGAGATGTAACATTGATATCATAAGCTTTTGCTTTATTTGACTATGTACACTCCGGTGGGGTTATTAAATTTTCAATCCGACCCACCACTTTTTTTGGAGTTCTTTTTGCATTTTTGCATTTTTTTTTCAAGAACTTCTGTACAACATATCTACATGGTGCAGCATATAAGAAATTTCCTCTTGAGCCAGTAGACTATCCCTCTTTTGAAGCTTTATTGCAACCCACGGCTTCTGTCTTTAGCCTTCATCACCACTAGACCAAGTTGAGGTGCACTTCCTTCACTAGAAGAAGAAGAGAGGTTCCGCCTAGAAGTACTACCCTCATATGCTACCCCAAGCCAAAGGAAACTGCCTCCTCACCACCTTATCCGTGGAGAGCCATGTGTAAGTGCAGGTGCAAGTCAAGCCATTGTCTCTAAGAGTCATGCGTGTGTTGTTAAGTGCTCTACTTAAGCTCATCAAGATGACATATGCTCATAGCCTAGTGGACTCAAAGAATTAAGTCCTTATGGACCTGAAAAGCCTTAACCCTAAGTCCTATAAGGTTCCTCTTAAAGTTAAGTGGATTAAGATCTTATTCAAGCTCCATTTCTCAATTTAATTCCAGGCTTAGTTTAAATGTCAACTCTCATCCAGGAAAAACTATATACATATATGTACACAAGATGCTATTTACAAATATTTTACAATCATGCAAAATTTTTGAAAAATGTTCTGAAATTATGGATGATGATGATGCATGAGGTGCAAGTTTTGCAAAAAGATATTTACACACATTTACACAAGATTTTTGCAAACTTTTGATTTTCAAAACATTTTGGAAAAATTTTGTACTATATACATAATTTTGATACAAAATATTTACACAAACTTTACACAAAAGATTTTTGAAATCCTTTTTACAAAAATACTTTGTACATTAGCTATGTATGTGCAAGGATAGAAGAGGTTTATGTACATGAAAAAAAATTTTTAAATTATTGTGATTTTTAGCCATTTTATTTATTAACACACTCACACAAAGTACGAGTTATGGCTAAAGTATATATGAAATATATACACACCCCCCCTATACTTAGCTCGAACGATGTCCTCAGAGTGATCAAGAGCGATGAAGAAAACATAACTCGTGCTTAGTAAAAGGGAAGTGAAAAGGAATGGCTATGTACAAGAACGAATAAATGAATAGAATAAGAGGAACTCGGTGGTCTCCCCCTATACTTAGGATTAACTAATCCTAAGTGTAGTAAGCTGTACATAAAGGGAGATCCGAGTGAAGAAAATACAGAGTCTGCCGCCCCTATACTTAGGGTAAAATATCCCTAAGTATAGGCAGCAAAAACAGGAGCAGAAAGAATGAAAAGAATACTCGCAAGCCCTACATCCCCCCTATACTTAGGGTAAATTACACCCTAAGTATAGCATAATCATAAGATGAGAGACGAGATGTGGGACTAAAGAATAGAATGATATGGACAACTGGATCTATACAGGCGGAAGAACAGTGAAAATCAGGCGTGAGATGCAAAAGATGTGAGTCAAAAGACCACATCTCACGCAAAATGAATAGCGGCAATAATAACGTCCCGCGGCTCATGATCTAGAAATGGCTTGAGCCGCTGGCCGTTCACTCGAAAGGTACTCTCAGAGGATAACTCAGATATATCAATGCTACCGTTATCGTGTACCTTTCTGACCAAGTAAGGTCCCTTCCATTTGCTCTGTAGCTTCCCTGGAAATAGTCTAAGCCTTGCATCAAACAGCCATACTCTCTGTCCAATCTCAAAATGCTTGTGGCTGATATGAGAATCATGCCACTCCTTCACTTTTTCCTTATAATGTAGGCTGTTTGAGAAAGCTGTATCTCTAAGCTCTTCCAAGGCGGCTAGCTCTGCCCTCCTCTGGTCTCCTATACCATCTGGATCCATAAGAATATCTGTGACTGCCCAAAGTGACTTGTGCCTCAGCTCAACAGGTAGATGGCACGGCTTGCCATAAACGAGGCGAAAGGGAGATGTACCCAATGGAGTCTTGAAAGACGTCCGATATGCCCACAAGACCGAGTCCAAAAGCTGTGACCAATTCTTTCGGTCAGGGCGGACGACTTTCTGCAAAATATTCTTGATCTCCCTATTCGACACCTCAGCTAGACCATTTGTCTGTGGATGGTATGGTGTGGCAACACGATGGTCTATGCTGAACTCGCTGGCAAGGGCCTTCACCTGGTCGTTGATGAAATGAGACCCCCCATCAGAAATCAGAACTCGTGGAACCCCGAACCGCATGATGATGTGCTTCTTCAAAAATCTGCAAACTGTCTTCGCATCAGCGGCTCGGGCGGGGATAGCCTCAACCCAACGACTAACGTAATCTACGGCCAACAGAATGTACTCGAATCCCTGACTCTTAGGGAATGGACCCATGAAATCGATGCCCCATGCGTCAAAAACCTCACAGAAGTGAATGGGCTGCATCGGCATCATATCACGTTGTCCACAAGTGCCCATCCTCTGACAGTCAGTACACCTCTTCACGAACTCATCAGAGTCCTTGAAGAGTGTAGGCCACCACAAGCCGGATTGGAGCACTTTCTGTGCCGTTCTCCTCCCAGAATGATGTCCTCCTGCCTCAAGCTTGTGGCAGTAAGTGAGGACACTATGATGCTCCTCCTGAGGAATACACCGACGCCAAATGCTATCCCCTCCTTCGTGGTAAAGGATGGGATCCTCCCAGTGGTAGGACTTGGCCTTCGCAAGGAAGGTCTCAAGCCTCTGCCTGGGCCAATCTTGTGGGACTTTCCCAGCAACGAGAAAGTTCACAATATCGGCATACCACGGGAGTGAGGTGATAGCAAGGATCGCCTCATCTGGGAAGGTATCATGAATGGGATCAATCTGCTCAGAATCCTCAGGCTGCTCTAATCGGGAGAGATGATCCGCCACCACATTCTTGACTCCAGGCTTATCCTTGATCTCAATGTCGAACTCCTGGAGTAGAAGGATCCATCTAGTAAGTCTGGCCTTGGCATCCTTCTTTGACATGAGGTACCTGATGGCGGTGTGGTCAGTATACAAAGTCACTCTAGATCCAATGATATACGATCTGAACTTATCTAGGGCAAACACTACTGCTAGCATCTCCTTCTCTGTGACCGTATAATTCCGCTGGGCGGAATCCAATGTGCGGCTAGCATAGTGTATGGCAAATGGAACTCCATCCCTCCTCTGTCCTAGCACGGCCCCTACGGCAAAATCAGAGGCATCCGTCATGATCTCGAATGGGAGAGACCAATCGGGTGGCTGAAGGACAGGAGCCTCAATAACACGCTGCTGGAGAGTCTCAAAGGATGAAAGACACTTGTCATCGACAAGGAACTCGGTGTCTTTCGTCAAGAGGTCAGTCAACGGTCGGGCAATCTTGCTGAAATCATGAATGAATCTCCTATAAAAACCAACGTGCCCCAGAAATGACCGTAGCTGCTTTAAATTGGACGGCGGTGCGAGTTTTCTAATGACGTCAACCTTGGCCGGATCAACCTCCATGCCCCTGTTGGAGATGATGTGGCCAAGCACCGTCCCTTGAGTCACCATGAAGTGACTCTTCTCCCAAGACAGAACCAAGCGGGTAGCAATACATCGCTGGAGCACTCGGTCTAGGCAGTCAAGACAGGAATCGAATCCGTCGCCGTAAACCGAGAAGTCGTCCATGAAGACCTCCAAACACTCCCCTACCATGTCCGAAAAGATCGACAGCATGCACCTCTGAAAAGTCGCAGGGGCATTGCATAGCCCAAATGGCATGCGTCGAAAGGCGTATGTACCGAAGGGACAGGTAAAGGTGGTCTTCTCCTGATCCTCAGGAGCGATGGCCACTTGATTGTAGCCCGAGTACCCATCTAGGAAGCAATAATGGCTCTTCCCTGCCAGTCTCTCTATGATCTGATCAATAAAAGGCAGGGGGAAGTGGTCCTTCTTGGTGGCCTGGTTGAGTCTCCTGTAGTCAACGTAGACCCTCCAAGAGGTGGGTACTCGTGTAGCAATCTCCTCTCCCGACTCACTGATCACAGTCGTGATGCCCGTCTTCTTGGGCACCACATGCAAGGGGCTAACCCACTTGGAGTCGGAAATGGGATAAATAAAATCTGCACTCCACCATTTTGATATTTCCTTCATGACAACTTCTCGTAGGTTGGGGTTCAGTCGCCGCTGGAACTCATGCGACGGCTTTGCCCCTTCCTCGAGATAGATATGGTGGGAGCACAACGAGGGACTAATCCCATGGAGATCTGCTACGCTCCATCCAATTGCCTTGCGGTTCTTTTCAAGAACCTCCATCAGACGGGATTCTTGTTCTCCAGTCAGATCGGCGGAGATGATGACTGGGTACATCTCAGACTCTCCCGCAAGGAATCGATACTTCAGCGAAGTAGGGAGCGGCTTTAGTTCTGGACAGCTGGGTGCTGGCAAATCTGGCTTCTGAAGAAGATGTGTGTATGCTGACAATTCTACCAAATCTGCCTGGGAAAATGATAACGAACTCTCACAAACTTGATCTGGAGAAGGCGGGTCCTCTGCATTGTCTCTAATCTGTTCTGCCTCTACCTCCTCCTTATCTGTAGGCTCAGGTGGATCCAGGTCTGGCATCTGATCAGCACAATCTGCCCAATCAGACTCTGAATCCGAGGGATCTGTATCAACTGCGGTGGCATCAGTACCACCGTAGAGCAAGGTGGCCTCAGTACCACCATCACTGAAAATCGTGTCGCGATCAAGGTCCGACTCTGCTGACTCAATAGTATCCTGAACCAGGGTTGTGCTCTCCAGACTATCCTCTGCTATCGTCTCTGCATCAGCTGTATCTGAATATGAGAGGATGGTCTGTGCTGCAGGATCTGCCCAAGCTGCCTCATCATCTGTGATCACAAAGTCACAGTCCTGGTGGATGTCTGGCTCTGCGTCTGTCAGCTGCTCTGAATCTGTACTGCCCTCTGAGCGGGATCTATCTCTGGCTCTGTGGTCCTTAACCGTCTCTATTTGTATACTCTCGCCCTAGACGCGAAAGAATACCTTCCCACTGTCATGGTCAGTCACCGCCTTGGCTGTGGCCAAGAACGGGCGACCGAGGATGATGGGGGAATCGGTCAACGAGTCAGGGGTCTCCATGTCCAGCACTACAAAGTCCACGGGGAATTGCAAACCCTGAATCGTGACGACAACGTCTCGCAATAACCCCTTTGGCCTCTTGACAGACCGATCAGCAAACTGAAGGTATGTCCTGCTCTGTCTAAGAGTGCCCAACTCTAAGTGGTCGAGAAGGGCTGCCGGAAGAAGGTTGATCGACGATCCGCTATCTAGTAGAGTACGGTCGAACCTCTGCTCACTAATCTGACATCTGACATACGGGGCTCCTAAATCTGGCCTCTTGGTCGGCAGATGGTTCTGGATCGCGTGACACGTGGCTTTGGTCAACACATGAATCTCTGTGGTTTTATTCCTCTTCTTCCTCCTGACTGTGGTCCTGTCTCTCAAGGATCGCTGAAGAAGAGGGATGTGCTGCAAAGCCTCATTGAGGGTCAGCTGGATGTGAAATCGGTCTATCATGCCCTGGCTGAACTCCTCCTGCTCTCTCTTTTTTGGATCTTTTTCTTTTTTCTTCCCCTTCCCTAACTCAAGGGCTCTAGGAAAGGGGATCACAGGGTCCTTCTCAGATGAAGGACTAGGAATAGGCCTAGACGGTTCGACAACTGGATCCTCACATACATCATACACCATAGTGGGATCAGAAGAAACTAAACCTTTTCCTTTATTCAAATTAGAGTTCTGAGAAACATTCATACGAGGAGAGACAACATCTCTATCAAAATGAATATTGGTGGCCTTAGTACCACCTCTAGCTGGCTCTACAACTAGACGTCTTGCGGCTTCAGTACCGCGGTCTGGCTCGGCTCTGCTGGTGGCGTCAGTACCACCTCCTCGATATGGTGAAGCGGCGGCCTCAGTACCGCCGGTGGAAATAGCATCTCGGGTGGCATCAGTACCACCGTCATCATCATGTGCGGCTTCAGTACCGCTCTCCTCTTCCTCATCTGGTGCTCTAGATCGATCCTCGCGTTGTCGCTCAGATGAGGCGCCGCCTGCTGGTCTTCTACCGCTCCTAAGTGTAACAAAATCAGCATCAAATAGATCCGATGACATATCATCAAATGGGTTACTAGGAGTGGTAGGCTCAGTGGGATCTACCTGCTCAGATTTCCTCTTCAAGCTATTCGGGTTAGGCTCGATCTGTGCAGGGATGGCGGCCTTCCCTCTCATCAGGTCTCGCATCTCCTGGCGGAACTCGTCCATCTCCCGTCTAAATGTAGCCTGCTGCTCTGTGAAGAGGCGGGCTAGATCATCCCTGGCGGGGCTCTCATGGGAGCCCGACGGGTTGCCTCTCTGGTACTGAGGCTGCTGGACCTGGTGCTGCTGCTGCTGAGAGGGGTAAGAGGAAGGATGCTGCTGCTGGTGAGCCTGCTGCTCACGTCTCCAATTCTGTCCCTGCTGCTGGTAGGGACGAGGTACGAAGGATGATGGCTGGTGTGGCTGGCATGCTGGGGGCTGCTGGTGATCGCTCTGCTGGGAGTACTGCCCTCCCTGACCGGCTGGCTGCTGTTGGGACTGGTTACCCCCATTCCCCCACCTGAATCCGGGATGGTCTCGTCGGATTCCAGGTTGAGGACGGTCATACCAAATCCCGTTGACATCCATCAACGGCTCAGCATCGAAGGGGTCTGGCGGCAGTGCTGCCAGAGGCTGATCCGGCTGATATACCACCATCTGTAAGTCTGGAGATGGTGGTGACTGGTAAGAGGGCGGCTGCTGCTGGTATGGCTCCGCCTGTACAAGGTGAACTTGTCTAGGCTGCTGCAAGGAGCTGGAGCGCTGGGACGAGCTGCGGCTGCCGCCGGAATCGCCTCGCGACAGAAGACGGGGCTGAGGAGCCGTCTGTGCCTCCTGAAGACACAAGAGCTGGGTCTTCATGTCGCTCAGAGTTTGTGCCATTTGCTCCATCTGAGTTATGCCCTGGCACTGCTTCTTCTCTATTATTTCCATGCGGTCCAACTTCTCGCTGATAATCCCCATGTACGCAGCGGCCGACTCTGCCTGTGCGGCTGCAACTGTGGACGAACTGGAAGGACCTGCATCAACCCGTGCTATCCGCTGGTACTGCACGGGTCCTGGCGGCTGCTGAGCTCTCTGTGTATACAACCGAGTCTGGGACATCACCATGTAATTTTCGGCCATCTCCTCATAGATGGCCCAGACTTGGTTGTGGTCCTTGGCAAAGTAGGACCCGCCGCAAGAAGCATTCACCAGACCCTGAAGCTCTGGCGTCAGCCCACTAAAGAAGCTCTGAACTAGGTTCGGCTTCGAAATGTCGTGGTGTGGGCATCTATCCAGAAGCTCTCTGAACCTCTCCCATGCCTCGTGAAATTGCTCGTTAGGGAGCATGGAGAAGTTGTTGATCAGGGCCCTTGCTGCATTCGTCCGCCCGAGTGGATAGTACTTGTTCAAGTACTCGGTGCGGAGCTGCTCCCAGGTGTAAACAAACTTCCCTAGATGTTTCAGCCAGGCGGCTGCTCTATCTGCCAGTGAAAAAGGGAAGGCCATCATCCGAATCGTATCTTGGTCCACACGACGGTCGTGGACAGTGCTGCAGATCATCAAAAACTCCTGGAGATGGAGGTGGGGTTCCTCAGTGGCAAGTCCGTGAAAATGAGGAAGCATCTGCAGGGTGTTCGGAGGGAACTTGAAATCACCCACGATAGCAGGTACCACCACCCACTGGTGCATCAGTGTAGATCCGGGGTTGTGTAACTCCCGCATCGGTCTTGCTGCGGCGGCGGCTGCCGCTGCTGCGGCAGCTGCTGCTGCGGCTGCTGCTGCGGCTGCTGCCTCTGCATCAGCGTCAAGAATGTCCTCAGGCTCGCTCTGATCTCTCTCTTCTCGGAGTCGCTCCAACTCCCTCCTCATCTCTATCATGAATGCCCCCTGATCGCGTAACTGCTGCTGAACTGTCTCTAATGATGCGATCAGGGTGGAGTTAATCGCCCCCTGGTCAAATACGACATGCTGCTCTCCCTGCTGACCTCCGGGGTAATCGTCTGATCTGGCGGCCATACCGACGTCTGCAAAATCAGATGAGCCCAACTCAGGTTCTGTCAAATCAATTCGTCTTTCCTCGGGCTCATGTCTCTCAGTAGCAAAAGAAAGGGGATCGAGGGGGAACAGGGTGGAATCGTACTCGGGCCCGGAAAGCTGGTCCTGACTCTCACGGGCCAACCTAGATGATGAAGTAGACTCGCCTGAAAGCGGTGCAGCCAGAGGCTGCCTAAGAGATCGTCTACCCATCATCTTGATCTGGCGAGTTGGGCGGATGGGATCTGGAGAAAATATGATCGCAAAGCAAACCCCCGGTTCACCAACACAACACAATATGAAGATCGTGAAAGCTCGGTCAATTTATCTTGTCAATTTTATTGGGTGAACATACAAAATATCAGAGCGCTTACGTGACCTGTTAGGATACCCGATGCTACTTCAACCGACTGGCCCGCACGGAAGAGTCGGTAGTCAGCTAGAAATAGCACCGGAGGGCTCTATCTAGGGTACGGGTCACTCTCTCGCGCATCCAAACCATACAAGGAGGGGGTTGCTCTCCCCAAGACAAATTTTTAATGTGAGTGTCTTTTAGGGTCAATAATGTTATCCAGTCCCAATTTTTTTGTTTTTCTTTTTAATTTTTTTTTTTCAAAATAAACACAAGCGGCCTAACGGTTTTTCCGATTCTCCTGATGATTAAGCCAAAAACAGAGGGAGAAGACGAAAAAGCCGATGCGCGAAGAAATCAATGATGCATGCAGAGATAGAAATGCGTACCTTGTCTCCAGCACTCTACATGCAAGTGATCCGCGCAGAATTTAAAGACAGAAATAAAACTACCTAAATGATGCAACGGGAAAAACCGAGTCCTAGATGAGCAACTTCTATCGCAGAACCGTCTAACTCAGTTACTTGCCTTCGATCCAAAGAGTCCGGTCTTGGCTTACCCCTCCTCTTCTCGACAGGTCGAGTTCAGGAGTAGCGCTTGTGGGGCAGGCTCGCGGCACGTAGGCTCTCAGGAAAGCAACTAAGTTATTTTTATTATTTATTCTTAGTAGGTCCAATTAACGATCTATAGGAACAGATCAGCAATTAGGTGTGGGGATCCTACTAATTACGGCACAAGCAAGAGAAATTCCTAAATCTAGGGGCTCGAGAAAAACCGCGTAAACACCGGAAAAGGCAGCTAGCTATTAAAACCGCAGAAAAAGCCGCGAAAATCGAAATGAGTCCCCCGAGTACACCGGTACTCGGCGAAACAGACCCGCTAAGTTACAAGTGTCCACTAGTCCAAAGTCTAAGTTATTACAACAAATATTGTTCTCTCTCTCTCTCAGAAATAAAAATTCCTTCTTCTCTCTCTCTTCCTCCTGCACGGGTCCTCTAAAAAGAAGCTCCAAGTCGTCCAAGCAGTACCTCGCACAAAAATCAAAGAGAGAAGGTCAGAAAACAATAATAATATAGAGAGAGACAAAAATAGAAAAATGACTACAAAGCCGTGCTCCCCGGCAACGGCGCCATTCTGATGACGCGAAAATCGACGCGACTAAGGTAGAAGATAAATCACAATGTCGTTGTCCTTAATCGATCAATTCGGTCAACGAGAAAAATTGATAAAAACCACTCAGAAAATCAAGAAATTCAATGTAAGCGGTCTTCGCTATTCTTTTTACCTGGTATAGCGATCCAGGGTCGAACACAAGGAGCACGATTGAAAAACTAAGTAGTCAAATTTCAGAGAAGCTAATTTTTAGTGGTTTTTGATATTTATCTGCTGCTAGGTTTGACCATACTGCTTCATCATCTGTGATCACAAATCCAAACTCTTGGTGGATGTCTTGCTCTGCATCTCTCATCTTCTCAGAATCACTCAATTGCTCTTAGCAGGTTGAATCTCTTGCTCTGGTCTCCTCGATCGTCTCTATTTGTACACTTTCTCCCTCAACACAAAAGTATACCTTCCTGCTATCATGATTGGATGCCACCTTGGTGGTGGTCAAGAATGGACGTACTAGTATGATGCGGGTATCTATCACAAACTCGGGGATTTCCATGTCCAATACAACAAATTCAAAGGGTATTTCAAGCACTGAATTGTGATGACCACATCCTTCAATAACCCCTTCGGCTCCTGATCAATTCGTTGAGCACTTGGTGTAATTTGTGTTCGTGTAATACATGTACTTAGAGAATCATTCAGAACCAAGAGAAGATCTCCATGAAGAGTGTGTCGACTTTAATTTATATCTCGAGCAAGTTCGGGGACGAACACAAGGAGTCAAAGGAATAATTTTGGGTTAATTCAAAAACCTAGGTTTAGGTTTCCAATGCGGTTTTTTTGTATTTTTTAATGCAAAGTGAATGCGAATGCAATATGTTGGCGAATCTAGTTAAGAAGAAAGCATACAACTTAGCCAAATTAATTTTAATGCGAAATTAATACAATTCAGCCAAATTACATTTTTACTAGAGATCTAATCTAGCGATGAATGCAAGACACTTTTTTTGGAATTTTACAGGTTAAAATACAATAATAAAAAATGCACACTTTTTTATGGGTTTTTACATAATTTTTCAACAAATAGAATGCAAAATTTCTGACAAATTTATTGGAATTAAAACATGATGAAAGAAGGCTACAATATTTTTTTGGAATTTTCTGAGAAAAAAATAAAAATTATGTATATTTTTTAATAAAACAGAGTGACAATCAATAATTAATTCCTAATAAATCCACATTATCAAATCATCCGGAGAGTGAATTATCTCAAAAAGGTATTTATATGAGCAAAATCCAGGAGAGTTGAATTTTCACAAAAATCTTATGTGTATATTTAATTAAAAATTAATAACAAAACTCACTCTATAATTTATTTAAGGCACACGACAACTCTAATTAATATGAAATTTGGAAACAAATTAAATCATACTTAAAGGCATCATTTCTGATTTTATGGAATTTTTGGAGCAACTGTGAGTCAGATATGAATTTAAGAGCTCAAAGTGGGTAAAATGTGTAGAATGTCACTTGAACATTTTATTTTATTCAAAATATCTCACAAAAATTCAAATAAATATGAAAATGGTAGAAAATAAGTTGCTCAACATCATGTTATTTTTCATGAATAAACTGATGCGAAATTGATGTCTAAATTAACGTGCAAATATAAGGTTATCCGTGCAATACAGAAATAAACTTGAACATACAAGGACGTGTTTGTAATTACATAAACTTAAAAAAATTAAAATGTAATTTCCCCAATAAAAATGAACAAATCAAAACCTTCTTATTTCACAGGAGGAGGTTAGGGTGCATGGAGGAATTGTGGCATGAGCCACGCGCGGTTGCTGGTGGGCTGGTGAGGGCGGGCTGCTGGTGAAAGGGGTGCAGTGCGCGAAGCTGCGGGCAACATCTGGCGCAGGGTGAAGTGTAGGACAACAGAGGCGAGCGACGGTCCATACATGGAGGATCACCTGCACGCGGTCGCTGATGGCATATGTAGGAGGTTGGTGTGTCGCATTGGTTGGAGGTGGCCTGCGGAGCATGGCGGCGTCGTGAGTGGATTGGCCTGAAGCTGTTGGAGGGGCCTGCGGTGGGCATGGGCAATGTCGCAGGTGGTCGCAAGCTTGACGGGTTCCTCACGCAGTGGTGGGGCTAGAGAGGCAGGTCGGCACCGCCCACTAGCAGTGGGGCAGATGACCTTATAGTGGTAGGGGGCACTGAAGGGCCGTGAGGCATGCGGCAGAAGGCGCCGGTAGTGGCCCACTAGTGGCAGCGGCTGGGATGGGGGAGCAGTGGCTGTGGTCGAGAGGGGAAGGTGCTGGTCGCCGCTGCTATTCGTTTGTGTTTTTTTATTTTTTTTATTTTTTACTAATGTGTTGTGTTTTTTTAATTTATACTTTTTAAATTTTTATTTTCTTTAAACATGGAATAATAAAAAGATGAGGATGAAGGGGAAATGGTGGTGGTAATGTAAATGAATGTGCGTGGTATTGGTGATGATAAGGAATAAACAAATGAAGCTATGTGGGCGGTTATGTGGTGTGATAAAAATGAGAAAATAAGCATGATGACGAGTGATGAAAAAAAGGAAGAATTACCTAAGATGGACGTGGGCGCTGATGAATGAGGAAATATCAAGGGTCTAGAGATCTCATAAGGCGAGAAACCCAATCGATGTATTAACTTCTCAATAATCCTCAATCAATCAAAAATTAACCCACAATAAATATCAAGCAATGAATAACAAAAATGTGGAGCTAGAATTTGTTATAACTCTACATGCAAATGTGTATTGGTGTAAGCATGTGTAGAGGTCGAACACTGGGAGCAAACAGGAGGAGGCAAGTGAATGCATAAAAAATATGTCTTTTATCTTTTGTCCAATTTATTGTTTTTGTGGGTTTTTAATTTTATAATTTTTTAATTTATTTTTGGTTTTATAATTGTGTATTTTCTTTTTATATTTTTTCATTTTTTAATATTTTTTTGATTTAGATAATATATACATGCATACGTATATATATACATATATAAATACAATATAAGATATATAGGTACTATATAGATATAAATATGTAAAAATAGGTAAAATATCTTAAAAAATAGTGTTTTTATGATATTTATACTTTTTCTAATTTTTTGTTATTATTATGGATTTTTTGCTAATTTTTACGTATTTTTAAAGTCAACATTATCCCAATTATGGTGTGATAAATAATTCAAAATTAAATTTGGTTTTAAAAATAATAAATAATTCTCAAAATTACCTAAATCAATTTTAATATATATCATAATATGTACATAATTATAAAAAAGAAAAACACATTTTTGGTACTTTTGTAATTTTTATATTTTTTGTTGGATTTTGGAGCTCTTTGATTTTTTTAATTCTCTTTTTCTTATTTTTAGGGGTTTTTATTTTCTGAACTCAATAAATACCAAAGTATATTATATATAATTTTTTGTAATTTTTCAAAACATTTTTATATTTTTTGGAATTTTTATATAAAAATAGGGATTATTTTGGCACCTTTTAATTTTTAATAAGTGGATTAAATGCAAAAAAATACCAATTAAAAATATAAGCATGAAAATACAAGGTATAAAGCATTTATCTCTATTTTTGTGAATTTTTATAAGTAATGTAGGTATTTTTAATAATAAGATAAATACTACAAAAACATATGTCCTAGCAGGGGTATTTTTGCAAATAAAATAAAGTGCAGGGGCATCTGCAAAAACACTAGAAACATAAGACGTTTATTTAATTTTAATGACTAAATTACAATTTCAAAACCTGCCAGGATATAAACGCAATTTCACCAAGCACGTGGGATTACACGTGACTAAAACAAGCGAGGACTAAATAGTAAATATGTGAATGTTCAGGGTCCTCAATCTGCAAAAATATATGATGTGAAATTAAATTTCTTGGACTAAACAATAATTTACAAAACTTACTGGACTTCCCTGCAATTTCGCCACATCACATGGAACGACACATGAGGTGACGAGGAATGGACTTAAAAGTAATTAAAATAAATACAGGATCCTCGATATAAAATTTCCACTTTATTTTACACGCTATATTTTATTTACATGACTAAATAGTAAATACAAAAAATGCTGGGATGAAAAGTGCAAATTTCCCCATAAGAGGCGCTGACAGACGATCTAGATGACTTCACTTGAACATGTGTCAGCCTCTCGTGCGTCGATGACGGTTCATGGATCGACGCTTGAGATTAGATCGCCTCGGGCAATCGGATGGTGATGGCGATGCGTCATCCAATGGCTCTGTTGCAATCTGGGAGCTCCTTCTTTATCCGACAGCAGGGAGGAGCTCTAGAAGAACTGGGAAGAAGCTCGCCTAAGACAAGCTTTAATCGGGTTGTGCGTGCTCCTCCAGCCTCCTCCGTCGCTGCCAAGCGTCTGTGATCGATCCTGAGATCCTTCCGCGTCGAACGATGCCTTTGAAATGGCCGTAGAATCAGTTGATTGATCGAACGAGGCTCCGAACCTAGCGCTTCCCTTCTATCCTCGATAGGGATCAGATGCCTGACGAATCCACATTTCATGATCTTTATTCTATCATTTTGGCACCAAAAACCCTAGCAAATACCTGTAAATGGCACTAATTCATGCATTTTAGCATCCATGCATATATGTGTAAAAAGTGTATAAAATACTGTTTTTAATGCCAAAATTATAGAATAAAGAAAAGAAAAGAAAAAGAATAAAATATTGTAAATATTTTATGACCCAAACCCCCGAGACCTAGGCATCTTGATGAATAGGTCGACACGGAATAAAGTAGGGGGAGATAAGGGTCAAATAGCTAGTAATTCTATTCATTCTTTGTTCATTTTGGGACTTATTTTTGGTTCCACTTTTTATGCATCAAATAAAGAAACTTTGTACATGAAAGTTGTAGATAATTAAATAAAGAAAAATACAAAATTGATTTCGCTGAAAAATAATGTACAGATAAAAAGTTATGGTCTGAATAAAAATGCAGAATTCCAACTTCCCAGACCCGTATCTCACAAATGACAACTCCAAATGCATCAAACTCACCTTTAATTGTATATAGAATAAAATAAGCTCTTTAATGGCGGTGGTTTTGCATTTGGCGGAGCTACGGTTTGAAAGTTGAGTTTTGGACCCCTATTGTACAACTGTACTGATTAAAATATTCAATTTATTCTTTATTCATTATTTTTGTATTTTTATATTTTATATTTTTGTAAATATTACTTGTAATAATTATGTACATTAAAATTGGAATAAAAACCTAAATAAAACTCAAAATAAAATACTTACATATGTGATACATAGGTATACTACCTATACCCTTACCTATACAATACCTATTTATATTTTATTAAATATACAAACCATATCATAAAAATGAAATAAAAATATATTTACATGTATAAAAATATTTTATAATTTTATAAAATAATAGAAAAAAATAAATAAGATCAAAAATACCAAATAAAAATAAAATAATCAAACATATAGGTAATATACCTATAAAGGGTATAAATGTCAACTTGTAAATATACACTTCTTAAAAATAAATAAAAATCATTATAAAATACTTCATAAAAAATAAACATTTTTTATTTTATGACTAAAACTTAAATAAATTGTTTTCGATTTTTAAATGATTTTTTAATCTATTTTTTTAGGGTTTTTCCGAGTTGGTCCACGTGGACCAACTAGGAGGGTCTGAGAGTTGACCTCGGTCAACTCTCTGACCCAACCCCTGTGGGCTGTGTCAGAGTGGGTTTTGGCCCACTTTCTTGGATTTTTCTAGGGTGCTCCTTACATCTTTTCGTGATGGAGTCTTCAGGACTTTTGAAGCACATCTACCCATGAATCTCGCCCAAGGTTATTTTCGGGCATCGCATCGCTGTGGCGCCCGTTGCCACCTCGTTTTTCATGCCACTCGGCCATGTTTCAAAACGAACTCCTGACTTCCCTTGGACCTTGGATCACTTTTCCACCTCCGAATCCCTAACCTAGACCCTTGGCGTGACTCTTGGTGACAGCAGGAGTTCGTAGGGCCTCTCAACGGGTCAAAGCGGTGTCGAATCGAGTCAGGTCCCCTCGCCGGAGTTCTCGCCGGAGGACGTCTCGTGCATGCACGGGTGAGGTCCCTTCTTCCCCATTTTCTCTTCTGTTCCTTGATGTTTTAGTGTAACACCCTTAGTAGCGTTTTCTTTGTCAAGATCTACCATCCAATCGTCATCATTTCATCCCGATTCAATCTCGGCCGGCATCGAGTTTCGCCGGCCGACTTCACCCTTCCACATAATCGTACCCCCCTGTGAAACACTCCACGAAGTCGGGGCACTTTGCCCCCGACTTCTTCACCCACTTTCCTTGCAGGTTCCAGGAGCAACAGACCCCTTCCTGGGGTCGTTTTTGACGACAGCTGAAGCACCTGGCACTCCTCCGCTTCCTCGTCGCCGTGCGGGAGCTCGGGCGGTCCGTTCGCCATTTTGGAGCTTCTGATCATCAACAGGAATGCCCAGGGAGATCGTGGATGCTTTCGCGGAGTTCAACGTAGCCGGAGAAGAGAGAGACGAGCCGGGGAAGTTCATCCTCTCCGGCCTGCCTCCCTGTTCTTCGTGATCAAGCCGCCACCATCGATCTTGGCATGTTCTTCCCGCATAGCAGCCGCCGTGAGATAGCTTGCGTTCCATCCATTCGATCACCCAGGCACCTTCTAATCTGGATCGTCAACGCCGAAGGGGTATCGGCCTGCAGATTCGCGCCGCATGTTTAAGTGGGAGGCCCGCCTCCGTCCGATCGTGCCAAGGCAAGGGCATTTTGTTTATTTAGCCCTGCCGGTTTTTGTAATTGCTAATTAACTTTAAAACTCTCATCTGCCTTTTAAAAGTTTTTGTGGATTTTACACATCGCCCCCCAGAATTTTGGTGTAATTACTTTGGAGCCCCCGCCAGGCGCGTGCATCGCACGTGGCTGTGGCGTTTTTGCAGGTGGCGCCCGAGGCTTTTGCCTCTTTGTTTTTAGTCCGAAAACATTTAAGTGCAGTTTATAATTTCGGTGACAATTGCATCTTAGCCCAGAGGTTCTAGAAAATTGCATGTTGATCCCTCCCAGGCGCGCGAGATCTAACACGTGGCCTTGGGAATTTTGCACGTTGGCCCTCGCGGCTTTTGCTATTAGTGATTAGTCTGAGAAGTTTATATTTCAGTTATAAATTTCGAGGAAATTTACATTTTGGCCCATGGATTCCTGACTAATTACACTTATACCCCTGGCCGTATGTAATTTCCTTATGTTTCTAGCATTTATTTCATGCATCTAGAAAATTCGAAAAAATCTAAAAAATAGAGTTAATCTCCTGATCCATTGTACTTTAACGCCACAATTTTAGTTTTTGATTTTACTTCATTTTTATATTTAGTAAAAATCAAAAACATGCTTTTTGCCTACTGTCTAGCTTAGAAAAGACCAAAAAATATTAAAATACCTCGAAAAATTCTAAAAAAAATCCCTATTGTCTATTTTAACCTCTTTTAGTGTCAGTCCAAAAATCACTAAAAACCTCAAAAGAAAAACCTTAAAAATTCGAAAATACATAAAAACTTCAAAAAAATATAAAATCGTAGAAAACTCAAAAAATTATAAACTCAGTTCATGTTTCTTCTATATTTCATTGTCTTTATTTGAAAAATAGTTTGGAAATTTTTTTGTGGTTGTTTGCTATTTCTAATTCCCATTTTACCCCCAGCTTGTAGCTTGTCCACTGTTTCGGTTTATTTTAGTGTTTAAAAATACCAAAAATACTTTGAAAAATACCCAAAAATTCCAAAAATAGTAGAAAATTATAAAAATACCGAAAAAAATTTATTTCTGAATTTTTGGTTATTTTTGCATATTCTTATTAATATTCTATCTTCTCGTTTATTACATTGTCTTTATATTCCAATATTGAAAAAGAAAAAAATATAAAATATACATTATAAAAATCAGAAAATAAAAAATCAAAATAAAAATTAAAAATTAAATAAAAAATAAAAAAAAGTAAAAACCCACAAAAAATAGATTGGCTAAGTGGTTTATTAGACCTAGTTTTTGACTCTTGTCTTTACTCTGCACCGTTGTTTTCTGTGTTCGACCCCTACTTGCTTGCCATTGTACATTTTTAGTAGGGTATAATAAATTTTAGTCATTGCTATTCATTGCTTGATTGATTGTGTGGGTTAATTGTTGACGAACGAGGAGGCTTGAGTAGTCGCATCAGCAACAGTGAGTCTGATTTGTCAGACCACTATTTAGCGGCTCTCGCTTTTTCGTTTTTCAATGCCCTCTTCAAGACCTGCAAAAGGGTTAGAAAAATTCACAAGGCGATGAGGAAGGTCCTGGCTTTTATTTGGTGGCTGATCGGGGTGACTTGATGCGATATGGGCATGCTCCGGCAAGCGACGTAGGTGGAGCGGTGATTCGCAGATCTCGGGCAGATCTGGTTGGGCTGATGGCTGATATAAGTGGAGAAGCGAGCGGGAGGGAAAATGGAGGTGAACTAGTGGTTGGAGAATGTCGGGAGCACGGTCAAATGGTTCGCTGGAGTGAAGCTCCGATGAACTTCGAAACGACCTAATTAGTCTAATCTACTGAGCTAATAACTAAACTAAATGCATGAATAAATTTCTGGAATCGAAAACTACCTAAAGAATGTAAAAGACTCGGCTCTTACCTGCTGGCGAGGGCAGGGAGCAGAGGTCGCCGACGTGGCAGCCTTGGGTGCAGCTCCTCCACCTCGAACCGCCGTGGACGCTCAGGGGACTCCCCCTGTCACGGGGATACGCTCTAGATCAAGATCCAGGGGTTCATAGGTGAAGAAATGACCAAATTTTGAAAGGAGGACGGAGGAGGTTCATTTATAAATATATGTGGGCACCATTATTGACCGGGTGAAATCAAAGAATCGGGCGTATGTACAAGCATGCAAAGGTGTCGGCGTGGATTCTGAATGAATAATGAAGAAATCTTGTAAATCGGTCAAATTCGGGAGATCGATGGTTCAGCCAGAAAAACTACAAGAATATGCAGGAAAAGACTTGATGTGTCAAATAAGGTAGTAGGGGGTCATGTTGACCAGGGTCAACAGTTGACGCGACCCCATTGGGCTACGTCACCCGCTATGTGACAAAACAACCTAATTTATTAAAGAATAATTATTTAAAAATAAATGGACTATTTAGTTTTTGAGTATAAAATAAAAAAATGTTTATTGTTTTATGTAGCATTTTATTATTATTTTTATTTACTTTTTGGTGTATTTTTAGTAGTTAATTTTTAATAATGTTTTTATAGGTAAATTCATCTATGTTTTGTGCATTTTTATTTTTATTTTGTATATTTTATATTATTATTTTCTTCTTTTTTTCTATTTATAATTTATTTTTGTGAGTATAAATATATTTTTATTTTATTTTTATGATGTTATTTATACACTTAAATAAATATATAAGTATATTCTATAGGTATATTCATAGGTATTTTACCTATGTTGTATGTATATTATTTTATTTTAATGTATTTTGATGATTTTTATTTTAGTTTTGTATTTTTAATAAAATGTATATAATATTTACAAAAATATGAATGAATAAAAAATAAAATAATATATTTCTCTTTTATTTATATATAAGTAGAATCATAGGTAATTTATCTATGTAATTACATAGACTTATTTTATTTTCACTATTCTTTTATATTTTATTTTAATTTTAATATGCACATATGTTATGAATAATATTTGTAAAATTATAAAAATATGAATTTTTAAAAATAATGAATAATGAATAAATTGGATAATTTAATCGGTAAAATGAACAAAGGGGTTTGAAACCTATCTTTCAACCAGTAACTCTAAAAAATATAAAACTACCACCATTAAATAGCTCGTGAAAAGTTGTATAGAACTAGAGGTAATTTTGATATATTTTGAGTTTTTATTTAAAACATATGGGTCTGTGAAGTTTGGTTTTTGGATTTTTATTTTGTGTATAAAATGTACACAGTTCATTATTTTTATACAAACTCAATTTTGTATTTTTACTCACATTATTATCTACAACTTTCATGTACAAAATTTCTTCATTTTATGAATAAATAACAATGAATAAAAACATGTGTCAAAGATGCATAATTAAAGAATAAATAAATGGTATTTTTGGCCCTTATCTCTCCCTGCTTTATTCCTTGTCGACCAATTCCATTCTGGACTTGGTCTCGGGGTTAGGATCATAAAATATTTTCAATATTTTATTTCTTTTTCTTTTATTCTCTTAATTATATAATTTTGGTATTAAAAACCTTATTTATATACAAATACTACAATAAATAACAGATGCTATTATGCACGAATTGATACTATTTACGTGCATTAGCTAGGGTTTTTAAGGCCAAAATGATAGAGTAAAGGTGATGAAATGGAGATTCATCAAGCACCTATGGTATGCTTATAAGAGGTACAGTCTTCGCTCGGATCGTCGGCGAGTGATGAGCTCGGGCAGCGCGCCGATGCGGCTGCGATGTTGGCCAAGAAGATAATAGATCTCACAGAAGAGAGGGTTGTCGTCGCTCGACCGTGGTTGCGTCGTTGTCACCGATTCAACTCTGGGAACTAGGCTCTCCTCACATAAAGATGGATCAAGTACAAAATGAGGAGGATGGGATGTATATAAAGAGAAAAAATTAGAAGTTATGAAAGTGGTGGAGGGGAGGTTAATAAAATGGTGGAGTTGAATTAAAAGTTAGAAAAAAATGGCGGAATGTTGGAGTTGAATGGGTTGTTATTGCAGAGAATGGAAAATATATAAAAAAAAATAGTAGAATAAAGTAGGCTAATAAATTACAATAAAATAAAGAGAAGAAAAAGAGTGGAGAATTTACAAAATAAGACAAATCATATGTACATGTTTTTTTACTTTATTAAATTTGATTTTTTTTGTATTTTTAATAAAGATATTTACAACATAAAAATAAAAAAATACTATAAATAAAATAAAAAACAAAAATGATTTTTTTTGGATTTTTAGTAATTAAGAAAAAAATAAAAAATACAGAAAATAGAAATATGCACATTATATACAATGTACACCTAGGTCCCAAAACTCAAATTATACAAACAAACTCCGATTTTAATGAAGCCACTTTCACTGGATAGATAATTCTCTATCTTGACTTTAAAATGAGTTTGGTGAATTTGGAGTTCATACGGAGCGGGAATTTGGCTAGGAAGTTGGACTTTATGGCCTTTTCTCTTTGGGTTCTACAAGCATTTATTTGAGATGAAATTTTATTTTATATTATATACATTGACGAACAAGTCAGAGAAAGAATTAGCCAAAAAGGAATTCAAATGAAATTATTAAAAATACACGAATTTCTGAGCTAGTTATAAGTGAAAAATTCCTTTATTTTGCGGCTTTTTAATGTTAATTTATTTTATACAATCTAATATAAGATAATTAGTGTATTTTATTTACAAGAGTCGTTTTGTTAATTTATTGATTTTATGGACATTTATTAGAGATTTTACTCAGGTATTTTGCTAAGATCAATATATTGAGATGATGAATCACGGATTTATCACCCCTCTGTACTTAAACTTTGCTAGTCTTCGAGCAAATAAAGAATGAATAAGTTTAATTAACCCTAACTGTGCATGTGAATATAATACTTGATTCGTTCAAGAGCTCTTGGTTTTAGATATCCTAAAATTCTAAGTTGAACCAAGCTCTAGTCAAAAGGTATCCAATTTCCCTAATTATCGGACTCTCGCTGTATACATATATAATAGGGATATGACTTTAAGTGTGGACTGTAAATACAAGAGTAGAGTCGCAATGTCACCCAAGGTTCCAATCCAAAAGACTTTCCTAAGAACATGATCCTCAACACTAGGGAATAAACCATTTCTTGCATCCAATCTACCATCTCTTTAGTTGCCATTCTTAAAAGTGTAGATGGAAGGTCAGTTGACGGAGGGCATAGAATTGTGTCATTTCTTCTCCCCCTCTCATTTGAATAAGGACCCTCTCGAGTACCTTGTTACTCAATACATATTTTTTATGTTGATCAGTGCATTCGTCAAGATAAGTTGGAGTCATCTGCACTTGTTTTTCTGGGAATACACCGAGGTGTGCCTTTTTTGAGTATCTATTATACCTTCTACACCTAGACCTGTAGCATTTACGATGTAGAGCTCTTTTTGGTGCATGTCCGACTCCTGATCCTAATAGCGGTGGTCCAAGTGGACACTTTGAAATGGTTGGGAGTGCTTGCCTTTGTTGGAAGCTCTTTGATATTTGACTTTGTAGAATGAGGGCTTTTATATCAACATTGATATTTCTTTGCTTTATTTTTGGCTAGCTCCACTGCTTTTACCAAGAGTTGACGTATACTGATCAACATTTTTATTTTATCCACACCCTGGAACTTAGGTAGATGTTAAGAGATTAACACAAGAACCGAGTTCTCATACTGGCTAAAAATGCTGACACTCATGTTTCGTAAATCCTTTAATGATTTTATCTCATCATAGAGCATCATTAAATCAAGTCCATACTCGAATCCCTCATCCTAGTTCCTCAAGTGAAATTTCTACTCATCTCATCATGACTGCAGTTGTGTATGTGTGGTACTGATCATATTCTAAAGGTAGAGACTAAACATGCAATATAGCACACAAATATTTCAAACTAGGAAAATATGAATAATTAAGCTAAATGACCATGATGACTAAGGCTGGTTAACTCAAAATCTCAAGATAATAGTTCAAGTGTTCTTGAACATCACAAGTCTTGTATGAATGTGAAAGTGTCAGGGATTAAAGCAATTCATTAGTTAGTTTTTTTGTGATTTTTATTTTTGTATTTTTTTAAAAACAAAGGAAAAGAAGAAATATGTTTTTTTTGAAAAAGTTTTTTTCAAGAGTTTTTTTGAAAAAGACATACTTTTTTTAAAAGCAGATAAGGAAAGAAGAGAGTTTTTTTTGAAAATATTTTTTTGAAAAAGAACTTTTTATTGTTTTTTTGAAAAAAAAATTTTTGAAAGTTTTTTTGAAAAGATTTTGTTTACCAAATTTACCCATCCTGTAATTATTGTATAATTTATACAAAAAACATGTGAAAGTATGAGTTATGGGTAATGTATATATGTAATATATACAAACTCCCTATACTTAGCTTGTGCTATGTCCTCAGAGCACAGGAAGCGAGAAAAAGACATAGATCATGCTAAGCGTAGGATAGCAAAAATAACAAAAAGTACAGACGTCGATCTGCCCCCATACTTAGGCTTTTGTCAGCTTGAGTGTAGAAGAATAGCAAACATGAGGCGGACGAGGTCAAGAGGAGAAATGGGTGAGTATATACACATGGCGGGCATCGGTCCCCCATACTTTGGCTTTGGTCATCCTAACTATAAGACATGAGTAAGTGTGAGAGCCGATGTCATCTGGAGAATATACATAAAAGGGAGAATGTACAAGAGGAATGAGTCTTCTAAGCTGCTGAATCTTGATGTTGCATCTTCATGAAGAATAATATTATGTATATGCTCTATGATTATTATCCTTGAAGTTGTTGATCTTGACTTGGACTAACTTCTCTTTCGAATCTACAAAATACTTCAACAATTATCCATTCACCACATGAGATTGTAAACCATCTGTGAGATCAGTTATCTCTACACTTCCATTACCGTGCACTTTCTTAACAACAAAGGGACCGGTCCACTTAGATTTGAGCTTCCCATGACATCTTCAACCTGGCATTAAAAAACCATAACTTTTGTACAGCCACAAAGTCTTTGCACCTAATGTGTTGATCATGCCGTCTCTTTACTTTGTCCTTATAATTCAAACTGTTGTCATATGTCCAGTTTCAAATTTCCACGAGCTCAAACCCATAGTCCTTAGCTGAAGATCTCTTATCTTGGTTCACAAAGTGGCTACCCCCATCCGATATCAAAAGTTTTGGCACCCCGAACCTAGCAATAATATGGTCTCTCACAAACTTACAGACAATCTTGTTATCTATTGTTCTGGTTGGGATATGTGACCCCCTCGGATCTGGGTGTCCGTTTATGCCACATTTCGCAATACTATATTCACATGTGATCACATAAACAATTGAAAAACATGATTTTTTTTGATGTTGCATATGACATTCACATTTAATGGATAAACCATATATACAAGAAGAAGTGCCACCAATATTTGATTCATTTCTATATAACATTACATGTAACAAAAGAATGTATTACAATGTACATGCAGATCCAAAAATACATGACTGAAGAGGAAGGAAGCATATTACATCATAAGTTGAACTAAAAATTGAAACAAAAGACATCATACCGTCTGGAGTATACACGGTCTCCAAAAGTCATAAACAACTACTGAGCAGCAAGCTCTTTGCCTGCCAAAATATGTTAGGAACGAAGGGGCATCAACGAGCACTGTTACACCCATAATTCATAGTATAAAATAAGCAGGCATTAATGTGGATACATAAGAAACAAGTAGAAAGGCATAAACATCAAAAATTTATTTCTACTTGCAATGTAAACAAGTTTCCAAGTTACTTGCATGTACCTCCCCCTGTTTATCCTTTATTCGAACATTTTCCATATAAAATATGTTTACATTGTAATTGATTACTCATAAGTGTGTGTATGAATATATATTCTCATATTATTTAGATATCACGTTTGTGGATTTTGATGATGGGAAAGATGAGATTGAAAAGGTTTATTAATTTATTTAGTTATCAAGTCTAGTGGATAGTCTGTGGTCTTGGTCTTTGTATAAGCTAATACTATGACTCTAAGATGTGAATAATGCCTTAGGGTTGGGGTACCTCCGTAGGCATGCAATGTTGTATAATGCATCCTAACTAAGTTCCCAACACATCCACTAACTTATGGGGATTTCGAATCCAATTTTAGTCACTTTCAACCAACTCAACTTTGATTGTAACACCCCCAAACCTCAACTGCAATTGTCTCCTGTGTAACCCTAGATGACCTAGATGTAGACATGGATGTAGCATCGCCAAGTCTGCTGGTGAAAAGTAATAAAAAAACGCAAGCGGTGAGGTAGCCTCATAAGGGCTCTTCCGTTTTGCCCTCTAAATGGAAGTGCGGTCCAATAGAGGGAAAGGTTTACTCCAAAACTACACCTCAGAGATGGGTGAGAGAGACTCCGGAAAAGTCACTCTAGAAAATAGCCCAACTGGTAACGGCAAACGAGCTCGTACGAAAAACTAAAATCGAAGATCCCCCACATAGGTATCCCAAAACAATGAGTCAACGGAAAAGGTTAAAAGTCAGGATCCCAATGAGGCATAAAAACAATGCGAGCTCGCGTAAAAAATCGAAGAAGAACTGGGATCCTAGACCCGTGCACTCGGCGACCGCTGCCCTATCTGGGTTTCCTATCTCCCGTCCAATTGAGGGTCACCGCACCCTTGTCCCTTATCTAACATCACTTACTTAATTCCTCAACCTTTCTCGAATTCTATAGATCCAAGTATTTTACAATTAATATATTAAACTTAAAGATTAACTTATGGAGACAATTGGTTCTTGAGGTCTCAGAACATGTGTTCTAAAATATAATTATTATTATTATCAAACCCCAAATTTTTTTTGTCACCCAATAAAACTTCACACACCTATTGAAGTATACTTAGTTCTCCATATCTCTCATAAGTTCCTGTTTCACACAGTAAAGAATCCAGCATATGACAATCAAGCTTATTCACAATTCCACCCATTAACTTCGGACATTTCATGATACGCAAATAAATTTTTCATAAATGGCATACCTATACCAACTATGAAACTCAATTAATATTATGAGGATCCAAGATAACGAGTAGTGTTTTCTCTTGTGCTTCCAGAAACTGTGAGCCAACTAAAAAGCACAACTTATTCCTCATTATATAAACCTATATGATTTGATTCATTCACTGGAATTCCATTAACTCCATGGTTTCATATTATTTATTTCATCTGTACAGATTGATAATCACATCATTTATTATCTGAATGATTATTTCCTTTAACTTATGGTCACTATTTACTCATACTATTATCCATGTAAGGGTTCCATGCAGTACACAAATTTTTGATTTCATTTAACGTTCACATGACCTTTATACTTATTTAAATTTGTCCTGATACCGCAAATCTAGAAAGGTAATACTCTTAATAGAAAGCTTCATGCTTTTAATTTAAAATTTACTTTTAATGGTTTAAGAGATACGAAGGCCAGAGACTATTTGAACCGGAAATACAATAGTGATTTATAATCTATAGTTCAAAACTTATCCATAATTTATACTTATTATTGTAAAATGAGTACACAATTTATTTGGCAAATAACAAATCAACATACACTCCAACCCTCCAAAAATGCAAGTGAAGATAAAAAAATATAGCAGTAGGAAAGCAGAGATTTAGATATGGATTTAAGATATAGAAAAAGGTCAATAAGATCCAATTTGACACAATATTATTCTGGTCTCGAATTTTGTGGAGAAAACTACATAGTATGTTTAAATTGGAATCCCATGAAATAAACCTTATGTTCATATCAAAATTATAAGAGTATTATATATATAAGGCAACAGTAAGGGTTTAATTTGTTCACGCATGGAATAAAATTGTACACAAGATGGTTGTATGAAAGTTTGGAAATGATGCATGTAGGCAGCAAGAATGAGAGAAAGAATTGTACATATAATCAAGTGAAATGTGCATGCATGGCGACAAGGAGGAGGGGAGGGATGTACCCAATTTTTTTCAAAACATGAAGCTAAGTCCGCATGCAATAGTGGTGCTGAAGCAGCATGTGTAACGTGGCTTTGAGCCTTCAGCTACAGCCTGTTATAGCTCGAGCATCTGTTTTAATTATTATCCTTTCCACTCCAAAGTTCATGAACATAGCAAATCCTCAAGCGCCTGTATGGTGCGCTCACTCTAACTGCCGGTTTGTGGATGATATGCATAACTCATCTTCAGCTCTGTCTGTATGGATGACATGAACTGATGCCAATAATGTGAAGTAAACCTCGAATCCCTATCAGACACCACTTATAGTAGTATACCATGTACCCTAATGATATTCTGCACATAGAGTTTGGCCAATCTGGATGGAGTGTAAGTCGCGTTGACAGATATGAAATGGGCTGACTTGGTCAATCTATCAACAATGACCGAAATGGAATTATTGCTACCGGGTGTCTTTGGCAAACCCGTAACGAAATCCATAGAAATGCTCTCCTATTTCCACTTCGGAATGGGGATAGACTGCAGTAATCATGGTGGTCTTTTGTGCTCGGCTTTGACCGTCTGACATGTCATACACCTGCTAACAAGTTGCGCTACATCGCGCTTCATTCCATCCCACTAGAAATGCCAACGCAGATCACGATACATCTTAGTACTGCCAGGATGGATGGACAACCGTGAACTTTGTGCCTCATCGAGAATGTCTCTGCGAAGTTTCTCGTGATTCGGTACTATGACCTGACCTGCCTTCCATAAAATGGACTCCACCACAATAAAGTCATCAATCTCATCCTTGACGGCGTGTATGTATTTATCTCAGATCCTAAGGGCTTCACAGTTTGGTATCCGTGGTCTATGTGCTGCTCTAGATGAGCTCCCAAATCGTCACTCTCAAATATCCTCAAACTTCTCGGCTACGTCAGTAGCCTCTGAGATGGACGTGATGTGTAACCCATCTAGCTTCTCCTGCACCTCTTCCCTCATGCCTCTGATGAACTTTTCCAAATTCTCCTCTGGAAATGCGTCAGCTGCTGTGTATGTCGAGATTACTCGGTGTATCTAATGAAGTAGTCTCTAGATGTCATCCGTCCCTGATGAAGCTCTGCAAAAATTCAGCGCTGGGACTCCTTCCACTTCGCAGAAAAGAAGTGGGACCTGAACTTCGTCTTAAAATCATCCCATGTTGGCTCACGACCCAACTCAGATACTACAACATCCCACCATCTCTTGGCGAAATCTGTCAGTGAGTACTCCATAAAAGATAGCCACATGTCTCGTGGAACGCGTATCATCCTTAGTACCTTCATCACCCTCTTGAGACACTGCCCAGCAACATCTGATGTACCGTTGCCGTCGAACATGGGCACATTGGCCCACTGGTAGGAAGTGAAGACTAATCGAAGCTTGTGGATAGCGGAGTACTCATGAGCATCCTCATCTGCAAAGTCTACATGGTCCTGCTCCATGTCATACTCTCCATCATCTGCTCCATGCTCAGGTATCTCCTAAAGTGGATCGTCAAAATGAGGCTGGTGTACCTCTACTGACTGTCGCTGGTCCCAGCATGTGTCGTCGTGAGATGGACGGTATGTGGAATCTGACAACTCCTCAAATTTGAGCTCCATGTCTGTCTGTCTGTCAGCAATCTCCATCTGCTTAGCCAAAATCTGATCCTGCTGATCTCTCATAGCAGCCTGATGCTGCTGAAGGTTAGTGAGAGAAGTCAGTATGCGTGCTACCTGATCAGTCGTCTCTTGGCTTGGTCGAGATGCCATAGCTCTACATGAGAATCATATTTAGTCATGAAAATGCCACAAGCAGATACTTATCATATATGCTTTTTCCCTTCTTAGGATATAATATGAAAATTAATGAAATTGATGATATTTGTGGTGATTGAATTTAAATATTATATTTTCCTTTTCAGACTCACGAATAATCGGAAGACTGATGCTATCCAAAACTTAATGCGATAAGAATTGTAATACTGCAAATGTGTGTATCGGGGTACCCCGGCTCCGATACCAAACTATGATCCCCCTCGATCCGGGTGCCTGTTTACGCAACATTCGCAATACTACATTCACATGTGATCACATAAAGTATTGAAAAATATGGTAATTTTTTTGTTGTTTCATATGACATTCATATTTAATGAATAAACCACATAGACAGGAAGAAGTGCCCCAATTATTTCATTCATTTCTATATAACATTAAATGTAACAAAAGAATGTATTACAATGTACATGTAGATCCAAAAATACATGACTAAAGAGGAAGGAAGCATATTACATCATAAGCTGAACCAAAAATTGAAACAAAAGATATCATACCGTTTGGACTATACACGGTTTTCAAAAGTCATCAACTACTGAGCAACAGTCTCTTTACTTGCCAAAATATGTTAAGAACGAAGGGGCGTCAGTGAGCGCTAGTACACCCATAATTCATATTATAAAATAAGCATGCATTAATCTGAATACAAAAGAAATAAGTAGAAAGACATAAACATATAAAATTTATTTCTACTTGCAATGTAAAAAGGTTTTCAAGTGGCTTGTATGTACCTCCCACTGTTTACCCTTTATTCCAATATTTCACATATAAAATATTTTTATATTGTAATTGATTGCTCATAAGTGTGTGTATGTATATATATATATATATATATATATATATATATATATATTCATATTATTCATATATCATGTTTGTGGATTTTGACGATGGGAAAGGTGAGATGGAAATGTTTATTAATTTATTTAATTCTCAAGTCTAGTGGATAGTCTGCGGTCTTTGTATAACCTCACACTATGACTCTAGGACGTGAATAATGCCTTAGGGTCGGGTTCCTCCGTAGGCATGCTGTATTGTATAATACATCATAACTAAGTTCCCAACATGTCCACTAGCTTATGGGTATTTTGAATCCAAGTTTAGTCAATTTCTACCAACTCAACTTTGATTGTAACTCCTCCAAACCTCAACTGCAATTGTCTCCAGTGTAAACCTAGATGACCAAGATGTAGACATGGATGATTTGGATGTAGCATCGTCAAGTCTGCTGGGAAAAAGTAATCAAAAACTCAAGCGATGAGGTAGCCTCATAAGGGCTCTTCTGTCTCGCCCTCTAATTGGAAGTACGGTCCAATAGAGGGAATGGTCTACTCCAAACTACGTCCCATAGATGGGTGAGAGAGACACTCCGAAAAAGTCACTCTAGAAAATAGCCAGATCGGTAACGGGCAAATGAGCTCATACGAAAAACTAAAATCGAGGATCCGCCGCATGGGTATCCTAAAACAACGGGTTAACGGAAAAGGTCAAAAGTCGGGATCCCAATGAGGCGTAAAAACACTGCGAGCTCGCGTAAAAAATTGAAGAAGGACTGGAATCCTAGACCCGCGCACTTGGCGGTCACTACCCTATCTGGGATTCCTATCTCTCGCCCAGTTGAGGGTCACCGCACCCTCGCTCGGTCAGGTATAAAAGGGTACCATGACTGGCACAATTGATTGTCACTTATCCCTTATCTAACAACATTTACTTAATTCCTCAGCCTTTCTCGAATTCTATAGATCCAAGTATTTTACCAATAGTGATTCACAATTAATAGAATAAACCTAAAGATTAACTTATCAAGATAATTGGTTCTTGAGGTCTCTGATTATGTGTTCTAAAACATAATTATTATAATCAAACCCCAAATTTTTTATGTCTCCCTATAAAACTTCATACTGTGCCCTATTGAAGCATACTTAGTTCTCCATATCTCTCATAAGTTCCTGATTCACACATTAAATAATCCATCATATAACAATGGCAAGCTTATTCACAGTTCCACCCATTAACTTCGAACATTTCATGATACACAAATAAGTTTTTCATAAATGGCATACCTATACTAACTCTGAAACCCAATTAATCTTATGAGGATCCAAGATAACTAGTAGTGTTTTCTCTTGGGCTTCCAGAAACTGTGAGCCCACTAAAAAGCGCAACTTAGTCCTCATTATATAAACATATAGTAGCAAGTATACCCGCGCTTCGCGGCGGGATGTTAAATGAATATTTGTTTTCATATGAACAAAGAATGGCTCAATAAACATTGAAAGTACCCATGCGAACCAGAAGAGTTATGGTCCCATCGTATACTTGTTTAGAAGGCATGTTCTCTTTTTTTCCATGTTATACGTATATACTTGAAAATGTTTTTTTACTGTGAGTAATTTCAATGTAGTATTCAGTGGTTAGCTCCTCTTGAAGTGTGCATCAGTCATTCCAGATGGGATCAAAGCTTAGAATGTAACCTTGTTACACCTCGTTTTTGCAATCACCTTTATACTTCACGCTTAGACTAACGTATGATACCTGCAAAGAATAAAGTTTTATAGAATTATTAGAAATAACATTAAACAAAATAAAGAAAATAGTTATAAATGTGAAGGTAAACGAAGTTCAATATGAAAGATAATAACTCATGAAAGCAATCGATCAAATAATAATAATCGATAGGTTGCTTATAAGCATATGCATATAAGTGTTTTAATGAGGAATCATAATATATAATACTAAGAATCACCTGACATCAATATGAAATAACTAATTGTTTTCGTCTTCCAACTCAACCAACACCTCACTCGACATCATCAAAAAATATTTCAATTCTAATATGGAGCATATGACACATCTTAAATAAAAAATTCAATCGCAAATTTACGGAAAAAATCCAATGCTTGCTTGGACGAATCCTTCCAAAACAAAATAGTAACATGATTTTTCTGAACTATCATTTTCGTCTTCCAACTCAACCAATACCTCACTCAACATCGTCAAAAATTATTTCGATTCTAATCTGGAGCATACTACAAATCCGCGATTAAAAAGTACGATCGTAAATTTACAAAAAAAATCCATTGCTTGCTTGGATGAATCATTGTTCTTGTTTGGACGATCAATGTTGATTCACATATCACTCCCTTTTAAAACGTACGCTGATTCACATATCCCTCCCTTTTAAAATATACTGTCGTTTTTTAGGAAATCACTCAATTGATATCGATTCCATTTAAAAAAATCCCATTAGTATAAAATCATTAGCTTACATCCCCTCTGATTCAGTTAGAATCGAAATAAAGCCGTATTCATTCCTGAATCGAATATAGAAAGAGAACTCAAAACTGACAAATACAATAAAGTAGAAGAAATGGTAAATGCATAAGACAGATGAATACCTTTGGGGACTCCCGAATCGAGTGTTGAAAGGAAAGCAAGAGTCGATTTGAAGCTTCAACGGAACCATAGAAAAGATGAAGAAGAGAAGAGTTATGCAGCTCTGTTTTGTTGAAGCAAATGCAAAAGAAAATACACATACCTTCGCAGCCGCCTCAACCGAAGACTGGAAAGAAGAATGGAGAGGGACGGACTGGGGCGGAGAACGGGGTAGTGAGAGAACCGAAAGGGAAAATGCAAGGGAAATCGTTCTCGTTGTCGGCCGTGCTTTCCAAAGAATAACGTGTCGAGAGTGGAGGACAATACCCCTACAGATGGGAAGAACGCGCTTGTAGGTAGAATTATGGGCGCAAACACGTGAGCTGAATATAAAAAACGGAGACTTCCATCCGCCAGAGATGGAAAGAACTCGAAAGATTTGAAAAAAAATAAAAAATAGAAGGAGAAGGAGAACATGGGAGAAGTTACGCACGATACAACGCAAGGGTCTCCCTAAGGCTGTCCACGTGTCGGCGTCAGGAGTCCTCAAATGGAAAGGACTCGGAAGATTCAAAAGAACGGAGAATGGGAGAGAAGTTAAATCGACAGAACGCAAGGGAAAGGGCTAATGCTGGGGCTGTCCACGTGTCGGCGTAGGGAGGAATCCTGAAATATCCAGCTTTAGATATATTTATAGATTTATAGATTATAGATGTTTTGACACATTCACTGGAATTCCATTAACTCCATGGTTTCATATTATTTATTTCATCCGTACATATTGTTAATCACATCATTTATTATCTGAATGATTATTTTCTTTAACTTATGGTCACTGTTTAGTCATACTATTATCAATGTAAGAGTTTCATGCAGTACGCAATTTTTGGATTTTATTTAAGGTTTACACAACCTTCTATACTTATTTAAATTTGTCCTGATGCCACAAATCTAGAAAGGTAATCCTCTTAATAGAACTAGTGGGAAGCTCGTACTTTGCACGGGTAAATAGGCTTTGATGCTGCCAGCATTTGCAAACATGCTACGGATTTCAGATCTGCACGACCTGTATTCTTACCAATCAATTATGAAACTCAGGTTAGATTCATTGCAATGATCTCGGCACCACATCTTACTTAGTTTGTATCATGTTCAAGGTCTCCATCAAGTTTCATGTTTGGCTTACACATTAGCTTTAATTATCGTGATGTCCGGTACTGATGTTTAAAAATTTAAAACATATTATCCAGTCGCTTCTTAGCACATGAACTCATTGCAACTTAAAGCAAAATCGTAAAATCTCCACAATTAACAAACAATTGTTGAAAACCTATAATGACAAAGCTAATTTTTAACTGATATGAAGCATATATGTCACAAAGAGAGTAGTTAGTGGAACTCTTATACATGCACTCAAGACTTCCTTCAGAAAGATCAGAAAACTCTATTCATATCACCTCATCCTCAAAAAGGATTTCTTATTGAATAAGTTTAAGCAGACAGTATTATCGGAAGAAAATTTCTATGTTGAGAAACACATGTGATAAGCGCACAGAACAAAAAATTCGGATATTACAATGTAATTTTTTGTATTACATTGAACTTATGGTTGATACATATGTGCATGATTTAATATTCCTTTTTTACTAACAAAGTTATGTATTCCGAATATTACCTTTTTATTATTGGTATCTAACATTGGGTTTGAACATTTCGAACATTCAAATGTATGTACCAGGAAACTAAATCTTCAAGATAATCATTAATTTCCACGTACTTGCCATGTATCAAAATTATTAAGTACGAAAATGATTATAACAAAGATTTTTTTCTTTACTTGAGGTAAATTCATTAATTCGGTGGAAAAGCAATTGCTTTTGATATATGATAAATTTATTGTATTTAAAAAATAGTTGAATTAGGAATGAAATAATAAAAGAAATATTGGAAGAAAGCAACATCAGATTTTAATTATTTTATCTCTAAGTACCTGAGGTAGAAAAGCCTTTAAAACCGAACAAACTTGCTCTCCCCAATCATTGCTTCACTTCTACAAATGAGAAATAAGGGGAAATGATATATTATACATGATGTTAACAAAATCGTAAAGCAAAAATAGTTTGGGTATAGAATAGAAAAACAACACATGCAGAAGTAAGATGTCAAACGAAATGATGAAAGCCTCAATTACCTTTGACACCAATGCATAAACACACAAAGTACAACCTCAAATATTAACACATAATGTGCATTAAATCCATAATATCAATTTAACTTTTCAATGCCATAGTTGATAATAACCCACGAAACCAGAGTTTCACTGAGTTCAGGGCTTATATAAACAACCATTTTCCACTATAAATAATAAGTTATTAGATAAAATATCACTACATTGAGATTCACATTATCTCAGAATCGAAAATGACAAAACTAATTCCTATCAAGGAAACCTCAACTTCGCACATCAGATGTTACTCCCTGGATCCATATTGCTACTCGACAACCATATAGTCAGTTTAACACTCTAACTTCTTGCAAAAAATTGGATCGTTCAGAAACATCATTTGCACATGAAATAATCTCAACTCTCAACTTCAAACAAAAGCAATCACAACAAAATCAAGAAAATCAAACAATAGTCAACAATACCATCCGTGTCATCCAAATCCATACTTTCCGCCAAAACAATCCTCCAAATCCACACTTTCCGCCAAAACAACACTCAAATAGTATTGAAAAAAAATTCATGTCGATTCAAATAGTTAAAAATGCTATCCATACATCCAAGAGTCTGAGAAAACACGAAACTCCAAAAAAACTAATCAAATCATCTCAAAGAAGGCAACAAATTAGAGAAACCCTCGACTGTAATCCTAAAGTTGACATAGGCATACCCTAGAGACCTCCTGGTGTTGATATCCCCGCAAATCTTAACCGATACAACATACATGCCCGACCTAGCTGAAAAGATTGTAAACTTCAAGCGACAAGGAGACACCCTGCACACTGCGACCGGAAAGCATGGATCTAAGAAAATCCTAGAAATAGCCTATCAACAAAATGTATAACAAAAGGAGAGAAAAGGATTGTAGTCTGCAGGGAAACCTTATCCTTCTTTGGTAAGCGATATCTGTATCTGAATTGGAGACTGATCGTGAGAAGAAACGGACGAGAGCAAATCATTCTACCGAAGAGGAAGAGTTCGAAGAAGAAATGAAAAGGGTCAGGCGAAATGATTGAGGGGTTATTCGGCGGAATGCGTATCCTCGTGCACTCGACGGAGGATACATGTTGTCGGAGATGAAAAACTCCCTTCGTCGAACGCCAGGGGCTAAACAGAGAGAAAAATTCAAAGATAAGATTTAATTGCATGTCATATGTTACCTTAATTCCATCCAATCGAAGGTATAGATTAATCCATGCCAGTTGTTACATTAAACCCATCCATCCAAATTAATTTCGTTTCAAATTAAAAATTTGGTGATGCCAGTTGTTACATTAAACCCATCCATCCAAATTAATTTCGTTTCAAATTAAAAATTTGGTGAAGTTATTCCACTAGAGGGAATGAGAGATAGAAAGAGTTGTGTGGACGACGGAGAGAAAGGCATGCAACGGGGGCAGTTTCGTGGGAATTGCAGAGCTTGGTGGGTGGAGGAAGATAAGCCGGAACGTGTCATCACTCAGAAAATTTGAGGCGGAACGGTGGCATCCAATGCAAATTTAAACGATGGCATCCAATGCAATTTTAAATATAACGAATTAAAAATAAAGGATGAACAGTGCCTACTCCACGGCCTATTATATATAGCAGAGTAAAGCTTCATGCTTTTAATTTAAAATTTACTTTTAATGGTTTAAGAGATACGAAGGTCAGGGACTATTTGAACCGGAAACACAATAGTGATTTATAATCTATGGTTCAAAACTTATCCAGAACTTATACTTATTATTGTAAAATGAGTACACAATTTATTTGACAAATAACAAATCAACATACACTCCAACCCTCCAAATATTCAAGTGAAGATAAAAAATATAGCAGTAGGAAAGCAGAGATTTAGATATGTATTTAAGATATAGAAAAAGGTCAATAAAATCCCATTTGACACAATATTATTCTGATCTCGAATTTTATGGAGAAAACTACATAGTATGTTTAAATTGGAATCCCATGAAATAAACCTTATGGTAATATCAAACTGATCAGTCCCCCCGGGGCCTTCCCTTCCCCCAACCCCATCCTGTCATCCTCAGAGGCGAATATATAGGTCAATAAATGGTAGTAGTTGCTGACTCGCTCTAGTCTGTGAAAGAAAGGTGGAAGAAGTTCAATCGGTGGTTCCCCGTCCCAATGATTCGCTCGGGTCAAGGGTCTACCCAGGTGGGAATCCGTCCACCATCCATAGGCAGAGGCCCACGAATAAGGTCCGAGCGTGGGTAAGATGTAATGAGTCTCGTCTATATCCTTAAGGAGAGTCTATAGAAAGATTTCCTATGAAAGCTGACTGCCGGATCGCAGGCTGAACTGAGCACTCATAGCTCCAGAGGAAGGCTCAGACTAATCACTAACTATCTAATCAGAAGGGCGCGTGCGTGCGTGCGTGTGGGGGGAGGGGGGAAGGTTGGGGAGCATGCACCCAGGTGCATGTAATTTTACATGCACCGGGGCTTATACCATCCACGTTTTTTTTACTTTTTTGAAAAATATCACCATGTATTTTCCTCTATATATCCCTCCATTATGTCATTCGAATCGGAAACAGAGACTCCTATGCCCTCCATCTTAAGAGGGTCATTTTCAGCAATTCTGGGACCATTAAAATTACTTGTTCTATATGAAGGGCATATAAGTCTATGTTTCTGACGAAATTCGAATGGCATATATAGGGATATAGGGATGAATATACATAGTGACATTTTCCAAGAAAGGTAATAAAATATGGAAGATATAAGCTCCGGTGCATGCAAAATTACACGAACCTGGATGCATACTCCCCAACCCCTATATATACAAGGCAGAAGTAAGTGTTTGATTTGTTGATGCATGGAATAAAATTGTACACAAGATGGCTGTGTGAAAGTCTGGAAATGATGCATGTAGGCAAAAGGAGGGAAAGAATTGTACATATAATCAAGTGAAATGTGCATGCATGGCAACAAAGAGGAGGGGAGGGATGTACCCAATTTTTTCAAAACAGGAAGCTAAGTCATCATGCAATAGTGGTGCTGAAGCAACTGCTGTGATGTATGTATATGTAGATTTGTGTGAGAGAGAGAGAGAGAGCGCAAGGGTTCTCCCTCTTCTTTTGGCTGGAAGTTTTTGGGAGAAATGGAATTGTTGGTTGTTTATACAGAGAAAAGAGGTCTTAAATCCAGGCATGTGGAGGGAGAAATTAGGCAAAATTAATAGAATTTAAGGATTCAAATGGAGAATAAAATAGACAGCCACTTGGTATGATTGTAGAAGTCTGCTACAACAGAGAAAATAATATAATTTATTTTTTATTATTTTTTTAAATATCTCCCTTATTTGACGTATTTGAAGTTGACTGTATTCACGCCTCGAGTTTCCGATTTTAACACGCAATATCTCAATTTGATCATCTCTGAACGACGGTCAATATATGTATACTATTGATATACTTTTGATCGGGTTTGGATGCCCGAAATTTTCGAGATACAGTTATAGTTTGAGGTTAAATTTTACGATTTAAAAATATCAAACGACCTTCGACTGACAAACGGTCTATTCCGTTGGTCTTATTTCGTCGAATTGGATTTTATGACAGTCTTGGTTTGTTTCACGGTTTCTAAAATTATGTTGTGACTTTTCCAACACGCATTACGATGCAACTGATTTTTGGTTGATTTCACCCGAACGACTTTTGATTCACGATCAATTGATTGATTTAGCTTGTTTGACATTGACAAATAACTTTATTGGTTAAATTGGACCATAATCGGATCGACTTCGGGTCTATGCTGATCCGGATGTTACAGGATAGCCTCCACCCACCTAGATAAATATTCAACTACCAACAAGATGTACTCATGTCCTTGGATGTTGGGAAAGGTACCCATAAATTCTATACCCCATGCATAAAAAACATAACAAATAATTACCGGCTGCATTGGCATCTCATCTCTCTATTCAACGGTCCCTCCCATCCTTTGACAAATCGGGCACGACCGTAAAAAATCAATAGCATCTGTTAACAAGGTCGGTCAATACAATCCACATTGAAGTACATTGTGAGCGGTTCTCCTCCCTGAATGGTGTCCTCCAGCCTCAAGTGAATGATAATATGTGAGGACACTCTAGTACTCCTCCCGAGGAATACACTTTCTCCAAACACAATCCGACCCTTCGAAGAAAAGGAAAGGATCGTCCCAGTGGTATCTCCTCGAATTCGACTTCAGTCAGTCAATGCTGCTCCTAGTCCAACACTTGCTTGGAGACAAGATAGTTCACCATGTTAGCATACCATGTGAGTGAGTCAATAACACAAATTGACTCGTCTAGGAAGGTCTCTCTAATCTGCTCATAATCAGGAGAATCCTTAAGATCAATCCGAGAAAGTTCATCAGTCACAACATTCTTTACTCCGGGCTTATCTTTTATCTCCAAATCAAATTCCTGGAGGAGTAAAATCCACCTAAGAAGACGCACCTTCACGCCCTTCTTTTCTATTAAATATCGAATAGTTGTGTGATCAGTTTAGATTGTCACCTTAGAGCCCAAAATATACGACCTGAATTTCTTGAGGGTCCATACTATAATGAGCATTTCCTTTTCAGTCACTGTGTAATTCTTCTGTGTAGGGTCTAATAGTTTGCTCGCGTATTGGATAGCAAACGGGATCCCCTCTCGTCGTTGTCCTAACACAACTCATATAGAGAAATCTGAAGTGTCAGTCATGATCTCAAAGGGGTGAAACTAGTCATGAGCTTATAGGATAGGCAATGTACAAATCTTTCCCTAAGAGCTCAGTCAGTGGGTGGGCGATTTTTGAAAAATCCTAAATAAATCTCCTATAGAATCCAACATGACCTAGGAATGACCGCATTGAATTCATTTTGTTAGGTGGATTGAGTTTCTTGATCACCTCCACGTTGGCAGGGTCAACCTCCATTCCCCTTTTGGAGACGACATGCTCCAACACGATACCCTCCATCACCATGAAGTGACTCTTCTCCTAGGAGACTGCAAGATTCACCTCTCTACATCTCTTTAGGACTCGGTCCAAGTATGCTAAACATGTATCAAAGGAATCACCATGAACCGAGAAGTCATCCATGAATACTTCCAGGAAATCTCCCACCATATCGGCAAATACGGCGATCATGCACCGCTGAAAAGCGTCTGGGGCATTGTAGAGCCCGAATGGCAAGCGCCTGAAAGCATAAGTATCAAATGGACATGTGAATGTGATCTTTTCCTGGTCCTCAAGGGTTATAGCTACCTGGTTATAGTATGAGTACATGTCAAGAAAACAGAAGAACTCTTTTCCTAAGAATCTCTCTAAGATCTGATCGATAAAAGGCAAGGGAAAGTGGACTTTCTTGGTTGCGGTATTCAAGCCTCTGTAATCGACACAGATACACCATGACGTGGGTACTCGTGTCGTGATCTCTACCCCCTCCTCCTTGGTGAGCATCTGAATTCCCAACTTCTTGGGGACAACATGAAGCGGGGCCACTGATGAATCCACGATTCATCATCTTTATTCTTTTATTTTAGCTTTATTTCCTTAGTCAAATACCTGTAAATACCTACTAATTCTATTAAATTACCATTTTGCATGCATTTGTTAAATATGTATTTTTACCACTTTTTATACTCAAATATAGAATAAAGAAGAAAATAAAAAAAGAAAAATAAAGTATGTATTAATGAAATAAATGCAGACTGATCCGAACCCCGAAAGAAGGTCAAGACTTAACCTAATCGACCAGGGATAAAGTAGGGGGGATAGGGTCTTTAATCCAAAATCCAAAAATAATTTGTACATTTATTCCTTGTATATTTGTATAAAATTTATACTATTTTATTTTTACATAAATGGATCTCAAATTAAATATTTTTCAAAATAAAAGTTGCAAATAAAAATATTTTGTAAATAATAAAAATAATTACAAAAATAAAATAATGTACAGATTACAAATAATCACACTTAGAAAAAACCATAAAGCGATAATTGAAAGATCAATTCCAACTGCATACGAACTCAAATTGAATCAAACTCTCTTCCATTGTACTATAAATTAACTTATCTTTAACATGTTTGTGGTTTGATAATTTTTTGAATTACGGTTGAAAAGTTAGCTTTCTGGGGTGGTTTGTGTAATTTCACCACTTACTTATTGTGTACTTGTTCATATTTATTTTTATAAATAATGTACATAATTGTAAATATTATCTTCATTATTAAAAAATTAAATTATAAAATATACTATTTAGAAAATACTTTCCTTATGTATACATGTGTATATTGTACTATATGTATAATACTTGTATACAACTAATTTCATTACATAAAAATAAAAAATTAATATCTAACATTGATTAATTAAATTGATATAATTATGAAAATTAGATTTAATTATTTAATTTATTCATTTATTTATTTTAAAACCTACCTTGTATATAAAGATTTGATTTTATGTATTAATTATTCACCATTAAGGTGAATAATGAAATTTTATAAATCGATTATTTTAATTATTTCTTTTAATTTTAGATTTAGTTTTTAACTAAATAATTAATTAATTTAATTAACTAATAAAAATATTCCTTCTTTGTACATATTTCTTTTTTAATTTCCTTCCTCTTATTGTGCTCCTCCTCCCTCATTTGCTCTTGATCAATCTTTAGTGGAGAGGAGCCCAATCTCCAAGAGTTTGTTATCGTAAAAGGGTACCCAGCCTCCGAACCATCCGGTGACAACGAGTCGGCCCTCGTTGAGGCCATCACGACGTATCTAATCATAAGGTGAGATTCATTTATTTTCTGTTGTTCTTCTAGATTAATTTTAGAATTTAATTCACAATCATTTAGTTGTAATATTTTTAATCATAGTTGGCATCATTTCCGATTTCATTTTTGATTTCCGATCCGACACTGATTTTCCATCTCATTTTCTCGATCTAATTGCTTCACATTCTACCTCACCCAACCACACACCTCCGACCATGCAAGGTGGTCGGAGATTCAGATCTATCTCTCACTTCACCAGATCTGCACCCATTCAGGCACCAAATTTAATTTATAAATAAAATAAATAAATAAATAAAATAAAATAAAAAATATGTAGTTGTTTTTATCTCTAACATTTGTTTGCAAAAATTAAAAAATATAAATAAAATTAACAAAAAAATTATTTATTGTTTCTGTTTTAAAAAAGAAATATAAGAAATGTTTTCCTTTTCATTTCTGTTTTACAAGAATAAAAAACAAAAAAAATGTGTCAGCCTTCCATCTCTGATCCACGACCATCATCCACTCGCCACTAGCTCCGTGCGACACCCATCGTCAACGACGACCGCGCACTCGCACGAGAGCCCGCTCCCCCTCCTGAAGCTTCCACGATCGCAGCCGCACCTCCAAGCATGACCACCACCTCTGCGCCTGCGACCTGACCACCGCCTGCAGTCCATGCGGACTTCCTCCTCACCACCGAGCAGGTGCCGCGCCACACCTTCAGAAGCACGGCCACCACCACCGTACCCGCGATCTGACCATCGCCGACAGCCTGCACGGTCCCTCCGCCCAGCGATGCCGTGCTCCCTCCACTAGCAAGCGCCACCCGACCTCGTCATTTCCCTTTTCCACCACTGATCGAGCCCGTGCCTCTGCCATCGCCAATGCTAGCCTCTTCCCATGTCCAGCTCCATCGATCTACGTGGAAGTAAAGGAAGAGAGGGGCGGCGACAGATCCCCTTACGGCTAGCCCCTCTTTGGTTTTGGAAGAGAACAATGGGAGCATATGGAACCCTAGAGGGTATTAAAAAAAATATTTGGCAAAAATTACAGAATCGCCCTCGACAGTTCTAATATTTGCAAAGGAGCTCCTGCCAGAGCCTTTCACATGCATAGCATGCATATATTTGGTAAATTGCATGTTTTCTCCGTATTTTTGTGTTATTACTTTTGATGCAAAAACAATAAATAAATGTCAATTCAGTACTGTATTTCCAGACCTTAATTTGCTTGCTCTTTTCATTAAAATAAATGTTTTTGTTTAATAATAAATTATGGAAAAATCATATTATGTTCTTGATATGTATATAATCATTGTTTAAAATTTTCATTGCATTTCGTTGCTATTTGATATTTAAAAAAATTCAAAAATAGTGTCATTTTCTCTGTCCGAATGAATATTGCTTTAAAAATTCCAAAAAAATTTTATATTAAGTGTATTTTACTGTATTTTATTTTCTTTCTAATTTCCATGCATTAATCATTTATAAAAACCAAAAATATTGCAAAATACCAAAATCTTATAAAAATAATAAAAAATTCTAGAAAAAAAATCCAAAAATAGTGATTTTAGTTCTCGTGTGTAGATATTTGTATATATTTTCGATAAAAATCATTTCCAAGAGTTTTGGGCAGTTAAATTAATTTTAAGTTGTAAATTACTCCAGGCTATTCACTGTTTGCTCTTTTTGATACTGTTTGATTTTTATAAAATCATAAAAATATCAGAAAACTTGGAAAAATTATCAAAATCAATAAAAAATATTTAAAATGCAAAAATAATTTATTTAGAATTTTCTAAGCATTTTTTACTATTTTAAAAAGTACAAAAAGAGTTTGGTGTGTATTGCTTTCCTTGTGCATATAGTTCCTTATTTGAAAATTTAAAAAAATGAAAAATAGATAACCACTAAAAATTCATTATTTTCGAAATTTGACCGCTGAGGTTTTCCATCTTGCTTCTTGTGTTGGAGCCTGGTTTCTATACAAGGTAAATCGATTAGAGAAGACCACTTACATTACATATTGTTGATTTCTCTTAAGTGGTTGTACGTATTTTTCTCGTTGATCGAACTGATTGGTTGAAAAAAATGACCTAAGATTATTTTTCCATCTTAACCGATCCGTATTTCCATGTCATCAGAATGGTGTCGTTGCTGGGGAGCGCGGCTTAGTAGTCCTTTTTTAGCTTTACTTGTCTCACTATATATTAATCCTTTTTTTTACCATCTCTTATTTGTTTTTTGTACGAGGGACTGCTTAGAGGATGACTTGGAGTCTTTTTAGAGGACCCACATAGGAGGTGGAGTAGGGAAGAGAAGAAGATAGTTATTTTATTTTAGAGAACATTTGGACTATATTGTAATAATTTAGACACTTGAACTCTTGTTGGACTTGGACATTATTCGGGGTCTATTTTGCCAAGTACCGGTGCACTTGGGGGACGTCACCATTGTTTTCGTGTTTTCCTTATTTCGCCGCCTTACTTTCTATTTGATTCTCACATATTTGTCCCCTAGACTTAGGATTTTTGTTGATTGTAATGTAATCAGTTAAGGTCCAACACCTAATTGCTTGCCTGTACATATAGAACATAATTGGAACTATCTAAAAATTAACTAAAAAAATTAGCTTAATTGGATTTGAGACCACGCACCATGAGGAGTCACATACAACGCTAGCAGGACCTGTTCTGGCGAGCACCGAGTGACTCCCAAGATTGGACTCTAGAGTTGATTCGATTAGCTAACTATTGTTCTTTACGAGCAATGGAAGTTGCTCGTCTAAGGCCAATTCCCTCGTGCATCATATAGTTATTTTACTTTCAGTTTTTAATTTTATGCACGGATCATATTGCATGTAGAGTGTTAGAGATAAGTAGGCATTTTCTAATCTCTGCATGCATCATTAGATTTCATCGCGCATTGGTTTTTCTGATTCCCTCCCTCGATTTCACTCAAATAATTCATACATGAAATTGGAAAACTCGTTAGATGTGTTATTGAAAAAATCAAAAAAAGAGAAAATCAAAAATTTAAAAATTAGGAATGCTAATTGAACTTGACTCTTAAAATTAAAAGTAACTGATTCCTTATTATTTTGGGAGAGCAACCCCTCATTGTTTACGCTTTTAATTGCTCGCGTACACACTAAGGAGCAGTGCCCAAATCCCATTAAGACTCCTAAGTATTTGTACAACTTTTGTCTGATCACTAAACTCTAAAATTGAAAAGATAAAGATCGAAATCTCACAGTCAGATTTGTGTTGAGTTGGTGAATTGTGGGGTTGCTTTGTGTTTGAATGTCCTTGGTGTGAGTTGGTTACGTTTATCTTCCCTAGATCATTAGCAGCCACCTTCTATCTCCTTCATTCTCTTTCTCTCACCCCTCCCTTCTGTCTCCCTTCTTACCTTCTGTCTCCCATCTTACCTTCACTCTGTCTCTACTATCCCACCCTCCTTCCCTTCATCGTCATTCTTTCCTCTTGTCATGATGAGCCACACTCCATTTTAGTCGGATTTTGTGGCTTCTTCATTTCATTCCCATCATTCCCACCCACTCTCTTGGGATGGCGTAACTCCGACCGACATCCCATCTTCTCCCTTCCCATTCTCACCTTCTTATTCGAGACATGTTGTGCTTAACGCCCTTGGAGAACAGATTGACCAGATACGAGACCCGAGCAATTTTCTTGCTGAGATGAGAGTGCATTCCATAGGAGATCATATGGAGCAGTTACTAGTTTTAGACGACTTTTTTCCTGAGATGATGGATGAGCATCCAGATCAGGAAGAACAGACCACTTTTATATTGAGTCCCTTCATTCTGATTTAGATTTCATTAATCTACTTCCAAAGTTTTCAGGGGGAATGCATGAGGAGCCATATATTCATATATTTAAGTTTGAGGATTTTTATGGATCACGAGCATAACTAGATATCACTTCTGAGGAGCTGATGCTGAAGACCTTCCCTTTCTCACTCCAGACTAGAGCTTTGAGATGGCACAAAGAGTTAGGGAGGAAGATTGCTACATGGAGCGACCTTAGGATGTTGTTTTTGCAGAGATTTTACCCCCATCGTAGAGCAGAGTTTATGCGGTCTTGCATTCAAGATTTTTCAGTAGACCCCCAGGAGTCATTGAGAGATTCGTGGCTGAGGTTTCTTAAACTTTTGAGGCCATTTCCGGATCATGGATTTTCGGTGAATAACCTTGTCCAGATCGTCATGAGGGGGATGACCGCAGAGCAGATTGCATTAGTCATTACCTCGTGTGGTGGTTCACACCACAGTCCCGATATGGATTTATTTGAGACTATCTTGGGTGCACTTTCAGACGTTCCATATTCATGAGATGATTTATTCGGGACAACACATGAGAGAGATATGACATAATTGAGTGTGTAGCACTTCATGTCGATTTAGACAGCATACACCAGTCAAAGGATATGGATTATACTACATGTCAGATGATGGACATGTTGACTACCATTGTTAGTTCCCAGAGCCTAATGTTGGTCAAATTCCCGTTGGTTTTACAACCAGATTTTGAGCCAGTCCCGCACTTTCATGTCAAAGATTCTTGGATTCTAGATCTGCTAGTATCCTAAGAAATAGAGGAGGAGCCCACATCTCAGCCGTCCCATCAGTCATTCCAGTGCCCATGTCTAGTTGAGTCAGTGTCCATTCTTCAGAAACTCCTCTCTGGTTCAGATACACATTTGGATCCATCTCGGCATAGAGAGCTTGATGAGGGATCGATTTTTGATTTGACAAACCTAGCTAGTCCCGTCTTTAAGCCAAGTGTCCTCCATTTTGATGAGGTCGGTATATTTTTAGAGGACATGATATTTGGCAGCATAGATCCCCAGTTCGATTCTGATTCTACTCTCCTCACTGATGATTTTGCATTACTCCTCGAGGGCTATCTACGGGAGGATGCCACCTACCCTGTGTACTCGGTTTCACTTTCTGGGAGTGTATCCGATCTGTCAGATCACGAGACTGAGTCTTCTGATATTTCTAATCTTGAGTATGGGTTTTCGCTCCTTGATGACCCTCGCGAGGATGAGCCGATCTTTGAGGTATTCGATGATTTTATTGATTTCCCTACATTACATACATCGGATATCAACCTTTATAGTGAGTCTCCTGATCATGACTTTCCATACCTTCTTGAGACGATGATTAACGTGGAGGATTCCCTAATAGATCCTTCCTTCTCCATGTTCGATTTCTTCGGCTCCATCCATTCAGACCTTGAGCCGTTGATTTCTTTTGTGCTACCGGAGCCTGATTTCATCTTCCCATATCTTTACCCAGTGGCAGACACCCTCCTCATTATTTACTTGGGTGTCATCATCTACACTGTTGAGTTTGTTGTTGTTCTCCCACTGAGACTGCGATGACACTCGGTATTCGCCTCACAGATACCATCCTAAACCTTGATACAATGTTATCTTAAACTTTGCGCCCAGCTAGGGGCATAAATTCTAGCGCTTGTTGAGAGGCACCTCAACATTGTTCACAGTTGTATAGATCCATTTGTCCATATCATACAATCTTTTGTCTAACACCCCATCTACATCTTATGATTATGATATACTTAGGTTATACTTTACCCTAACTATGGGGGGGGTGTCAGACTCATGATTATCTTTTTTATTCTACTACCTCTGTTTTACTGCCTATACTTAGGAATATTTTATCCTAAGTATAGGGGAGGTAGTATCTGTATATCATACTCCTCAGTTTTCCCCTTGTGTACAATTTACTATACTTAGGATTACTTGATCCTAAGTATAAGGGGATCACTGACATCTATTGATTATATTCTTTTAGTCATCGTTGTCGTATAGTATTCTTGTAACTTCCCAATACTTAGCACGAGTTATGTCTTCCTTTGCAGCTCTTTGATCACTATGAGGACATAGTTCGATCTAAGTATAGGGGGTGTCGTATATATTGTATATATACTTTAGCCATAACTCCTATTTTCGTATGTTTAATATGGCTAAAATACAATATTGTAAAAACAACTAATAAAAAGATGCAGAAATTTCCTCAAAATTCCTTTTGTATATACTGATTAATAAGTTAGGTTAAAATATTTTGAAAATATTTTGAAAGTAGTTTGAAAATATATTTGAAAAAACTTTTGAAAACTATTTGAAAAATGTTTGAAAAATATTTTCAACCTTTGTAAAAATAGTTTGGCTTGTAAAATTTTTTCTCTGTTTGTGTGAAATAATATTATTTGTAAAACTATTTGCAAATATTTTGAAAATGGTTGAAAAAAATTATTTTGAAAATCTATATACTGTTTGAAAAATGTTTACAAAAATTGTTTTCAAATGTTTGTAAATGATTGTAAAATTGTTTGAAAAATTATTTTGGATTATAGTCTTCAAAACTATTTGTAAAATTATTTTCAAATAACTTTGAGGAATATGCGTCACAAAAAAATCCAACTGTATGTAAACCTGTATAAATTACTTAAGTTGTAAATCCCCACCTGATTCTTATAAATAATTGACTCCCTCCTGTGTAAATATGTGTATCTCATCCCTAACCCCTATTAAAAAAATGTATATACTTGTATATATTACTAACTATTTCTTTAAAAAACTCTTTTTGCATGCGTATCATTTTTTAAAAATTCATAAAAAATTTAAAATTAGAAAAAATTATTTCATAAAAAGACTTAGCTTTCTTTTCTTTGCATTGTACATATTTCTTGCAATTCCATGTGCATTTTTCAGGATAATATAGACATTTAAACTAAGTCTAGAATAAAATTGAAGAATGCAGCTTAGTTAGACCTTAATCCACTTAATTTCAGAGGAACCTTACAAGAACTGGAGTTAAGACTTTTCAGGTCCTAGTGACTTAGTTCTTTGAGTCCATAAGACTATGTTCACATATCATCTTAATTAGTCTAAGTAGAATATTTAACAACACATACATGATTCTTTTAGATCGTGTCTTACCTTGGACAAGCACTCTACACGTAGCTCTTCATGGAGGAGGTAATGAGGGGGCAGAATCTTTTGGCTTGGAGAAGCATACGAGGGTAGTACATCTAAGCCGAACCTCTCCTCCTCCTCTATGGAGGGAAGTGCATCTCAACCTGGTTTGGCGATGTTGGGGTCTAAAGACAGGATGCTGTGGGTTTGCAACAATACTTCAAAAGAGTGATAGTCTACTGGCTCAAAAGGAAAAACTCCTTATGTACATGCTACACTTTGTATATATTTAAAAAAATGCAGAATCTCCAAAAGTGGACATGACTGATTAAAAAGTAAAATGCCTGCCGGAGTGTAAATACAAGTGAAAAAATATATAATAAAAGCTTCAAAGTCAAATGTTTGTAAGCTTGCAGCGGATGACTTGGCTACACTAGTCATGCATCCAAGGATATGTAACTACACTGGTTACCATCCATTCTCTTCACCATCCCTTCTTCTTAAGCTGGTTGTACTTAAACTTAGAAGGGAATATCCTCGTTCCTCGAGGAAAGAGTTGCTAGACTGTGAAATTAGAGTTACCTTGTAAAGAGAGGTTGTTTCTTTGCTACTTTTGAGATGAGGAGCTATATTTCACTTACACCGTACAAGTAAATATTCATAGTCATAAGAATTTGTGTATGTAGACTTGTTCTGATCTGACTGTTGAGGAGACTTGAATAGGAGTCTTGTGGAACTTAGAGACTTTTAGGTTTTAAATCCATTTCCCATTAAGGTTCCGATACAATAATAATCCAATGGTCCGACAGAGCTCCATACTACAATTTTATGAAGATAAGCTCAAAAGTCAACATTATTTTAATTTCTTTCCTTTATCTTTTCTTTATTTTTGTTTTCACTTATTTTCGTGTTTGCTAAGGGACCTACAAAGGTAAAGTATAGGGGAATGATGAATCCATGATTCATCATCTTTATTCTTTTATTTTAGCTGTATTTCCTAAATCAAACACCTGTAAATACATACTAATTCCATTAAATTACCATTTTGCATGCATTTGTTAATTATGCATTTTTACCACTTTTTATACTCAAATAAAAGAATAAAGAAGAAAAGAAAAAGAAAAGAAAAATAAAGGATGTATTTTATGAAATAAGTGCAGACCGACCTTAACCCTGAGAGAAGATCAAGACTTGACCTGATCGATCATGAATAAAGTAGGGGGAGATAGGATCTTCAATCCAAAAATAATTTGTACACTTATTCCATGTATATTTGTATAAAACTTATACTATTTTATTTGTACATAAATTGACCTCAAATTAAATAATTTTTTAAATAAAATTGTAAATAAAAATATTTTGTAAATAATAAAAATAATTACAAAATAAAATAATGTATATATTATAAATAATCACACTCAGAAAAAGCCGTAAAACGATAATTGAAAGGTCAATTCCGACTCCATACGCACTTATATTGAATCAAACTCACTTCCATTGTACTCTAAATAAATTATCTTTAAAATGGCTGTAGTTTCATAATTTTTAGAGTTACGGTTGAAAAGTCGATTTCTGGGGTGGTTTGTGTAATTTCACCACTTACTTATTGTATACTTGTTCATATATATTCTTATACATAAATACATAATTTTAAATATTATCTTCATTATAAAAATTAAAAAAATAAAATTTTAAAAATATATTACTTAAAAAATAATTTCCTTATTTGTACATATGTATATTGTACTATATGTATAGAATATGTGTATACAACTAATTTCCTTACATAAAAATCACAAAAAATTTAATATCTAACATAAATTAATTAAATTATTATAATTACGAAAATTAGATTTAATTATTTAATTTATTCATTTGTTTAATTTGAAAACCTACCTTATATATAAAGATTTGATTTTATGTCTTAAATAACCACCATTAAGGTGGCTATATAAATTTTCCAAATTAATTATTTTAAATATTTTATTTAAATCTGAATTTCATTTTTAATTAATAAATTTATTTTTTATTTAATGTATTTATTTAATTAACCAATAATAACATTCCTTCTTAGTACATATTTCCTTTTTAATTTTCCTCCTCTTTTTATGGGGCTCCTCCTCCCATATTTGCTCTGGATCAATCTTTGTTGGAGATGAGCCCGATCTCAAAGAGTTTCTTATCGTAGAAGGGTGTTCAGCCTCTGAACCGTCCGGTTACAGCGAGTCGGGCCTCGTCGATGTCATCACGACGTATCCAATCCCAAGGTGAGATCCAATTTATTTTTCGTTGTTCGTCTAGATTAATTTTAGATTTTAGTTCACAATCATTTAGTTGTATAATTTCTAATCATAGTTGGCATCATTTCCGACCTTATATTTGATTTCTGATCCGACACCGATTTTCCATCTCATTTTCTCGAACTAATCACTTCACATTCTACCTCACGCAACCACACACACCTCCGACCACACACGGTGGTCGGAGATCCGGATCTATCTCTTACTTCAATAGATTTGCACCCGTGCATGCACTATATTTTATTTATAAATAATAAATAAATAATGTAAAATAAAAAATAATGTAGCTGTTTTTATCTCTAACATTTATTTCGTAGAAATTTAAAAAATATAAACAAAAAATTATTTACTCTTTCTGTTTTCTAAAAAATAAATATATTAAAAAAAGTTTTTCTTTTCATTTTTATTTTAGAAGAATAAAAAAACCGGTCACTATCCATCTCCGATCCATGGCCATCATCCACCCGCTGGGAGCTCCGCACGACACCCATCGTTAATGCCAGTTACACGCTCGCGCGAGAGCCCGCTCCCCCTCCTAGACCTTCCACAACCGTAGCCACACTTCCATGTGCAACCACCATCACCGCGCTCGCAACCCGACCATCCCCTACAGCCCGTGTAGACTTCTTCCTCGCCACCGAACAGGCGCCACGCCGCACCTCCAGAAGCGCGGCCACCATCGCGCCCGCGACCCGACCACCGCCGACAGCCTGCATGGTCCCTCCGCCTAGCGGTGCCGCGCTCCCTCCGCTAACAAGCACCGTCCGACCTCGTCGTTCCCCTTCTCCACTGTCGATCCAGCCCGCGCCTCCGCCTTTGCCGACGCTAGCCTCCTCCCGCGCCCAGCTCCGCTGATCTGCGTGGAAGTGAAGGAAGAGAGGGGCGGCAGCGGATCCCTTTGTGGCTAACCCCTCTTTGGTTTTAGAAGAGAATGAATGGAGCACAGGGAACCCTAGAGGGCATTAAAAAAACCTTTGGCACAAATTACAGAAACACCCTCGACAGTTTTAATATTTGCAAAGAAGCTCCGATTATAGCCTCTCACGTGCATAGCACACATATATTAGGTAAATTGCATTTTTCCCTATAATATGTCTTATTAATTTTGATGCAAAAACATTAAATAAATTTCAGTTTAGTACTATATTTCCAGACTTTAATTTGCTTGTTCTTTTCATTAAAATAAATATTTTTATTGCTCAATAAATTATGCAAAAATCATGTTATGTTCTTGATATTTGTATGATCAATGTTTAAAATTTTCATAGCATTTCATTGCTATTTGATATTTTAAATAAAAATAAAAAACAATGTCATTTCTCTATCTGAACTTTGAAAAATCATAAAAATTTGAAAGATTTAAAAATTCCAAAAAAAATCTAGAAAAAATCCAAAAATAGTGATTTTAGTTCCCGTATATAGATATTTGCATATATTTTTGTATAAAAATCATTTCTAGGATTTTTGGGTATTTAAATTAATTTTAAGTTGCAAATTACTCTATGTTGTTCACTGTTTGCATTTTTTGACGATGTTTGATTTTTATAAAATAAAAAAACATTAAAATTTGGAAAAATTCAAAAAAATATAAAAAAAGATTTAAAGCATAAAAATATTTTCTTTAGAAGTTTTTGAGCATTTTTGACCATTTTGAAAAAATAAAAAAAGAGTGTGTTGTGTGTATTTCTTCCCTTGTGCATATTGTTCTTTATTTGAAAACTAACAAAATTTGAAAAATAAAAAACCACTAAAAATTCATTATTTTTGAAATTTGACTACTAAGTTTTTCCATCGTGCTCCTTGTGTTCGTCCCTGGTTGTTATACTAGGTAAATTGAATAGCGAAGACTGCTTACATTACATATTGTTGATTTCTCTTAAGTTGTTGTGTATATTTTTCTCATTGACTGAGCTAATTGGTTGAGAACAACGACCTGCGATTATTTTTCCATATTAACCGATCCGGATTTTCTTTCATCACCCACCCACTTGGAGTTAGAAATGGGGTATATAAATCATGCTTTGCACCATTTCTCAATCTCTTTCTTCACTGCTTCCCGTAGATTGGGGTTAAGTCTCCTTTGTAACTCACGGGAAGGTCTCACATTATCTTTAGTAAAAATATGGTACGAGCAAAGAGCGGGTTTGATCCCCAAGATCCGACACTATCCATCGTATTACTTTGCGGTTCCTCTCTTATACCTCTAACAACCTTGAATCTCGTTCTAAAGTCAAGTCTGGGCTAATGATAACATGATATATTTCTTTCGGTTCCGCAAGAAAGGCATACTTGAGTGTAAGAGGAAGTGTTTCAGTTCTGGAAATGTGGTATCATCAAGCAAATCCAACTGAACTGAATCTGAATATGGTTCTGTGCTGCGTGAAAGTGGGCTAAGCTGCGTAGTACTCGCCACCAACTCAGAAGTATCTGGAGTCGGATCGCCAAAGAAATGTGGTAATTCGGCCAAAGCTGCATCCGACTCGTCATCTATGTCCCATGATCGTTTCGAAGGGGATGGAACTGATAGATCCAGATAGATATCCATGTCATCATGGGAATAGATATATGCATCTATAACAAGATCTGGCAACACCTAGAAAATTGCATCATGCACTATGTCCTTTTCAGATGAAAGGGTCTTGCTCTGTCCTGAAGGAACCTGTCTCCAAATCCCAACAGTGCTAATCATTCTACAATCTGCCTCTGATTAGGTTGCTGACACTTGGTTTGCTTGATCTCAAGGTTCACTTCTCCATCAGGAGAACAGAACTTCATCATTCCTGTATCATAATCGAAAGTTGTGCCTGCGGTCTTAAGGAAGGGCCGTCCGAGAATGATATGAGATTCTCTCCAATGATTGGAGGTCTGCATGTCCAAGATATGAAGCTAACTCAAGACTCTTGCCCCTCAATCGAGATAACAACGTTCTTCACTTCTCCCTTAGCTCTCTTTACTGAATGATCTGTAAATTGGAGTAAAGCTCTGGATTTACGAAGTAGTCCCAACTCCAATTTCTTATATAATGATAACGAAAGTAAGTTGATTGAAGAACCATTATTTAAGAGTATGTGTGCAAACACGATGTCGCCAATATGACTCTCCACATAGTGAGCACCCATGTCTCTCTTTTTCCTTAGCAATGTCTGATTCTTGAGATAATAGGTTGTGGCTACTGACAAGATGTGTGTCTTTACATTTTGGTTCTCTTTCTTTCTGCTAACCTTAGTAGATGTGCATCTCACCTTATGGTATTTTTGGAATGTAGGATGGTTAGCCACATACTCATCAAATGACACCTTTACAGTGATATTTTCTTTACAAAATCATGCCATATCGGGGTCATCTTTCTGAATCTTTTTGATATGCTTTCCTACCGTAAGAGAACATGGGAAAGGGATTAAAGCTAAAGAAACAGAAGATGAAGAGTCTGAGTCATGAACTGAAAGATCATTCTTCGCATTAATAGAAACAGAGTTCTTCATACAAGAATGTTTTTGATGCAACATAGAATCTAAATCTAGACTATCTTTCCTTCAAAAAAAACGTAGACTATCTACTATAGGTTGTTTAAAAGAAGCTGAATCAGTATTTGCCACAATTGGAGATGCAAGGTCCTTCGTAGACTCGGAAGTATATCCATGATGTCGATATTTCATACGTGCTCTCTATCTCTTCTCAGCTCCCTGAGTAGAAATCCTCGAATGGTGTTGATGGGGCTCTGGAATATGTTGTCTCTCCTCCTCATCCTATGAAGACTCCTCTGCCCCTCCTCGTGTCCCTCGCCCGATTAGGTACGGTCACGGTCCTTCTGCTCCTAAGTGACATGTGATTAGCCTCGTCACAGGAAAGAATCTCATGTCCAGATCTAGGAGATGCTGAATAGTATACCTGACCAAAGTGCTGCTGAGAACTAAATCGGTTCAGGCTATTGGGGTTAGCCTGAACTTGGGTTGGGATTGAGGTAGAGGGTGCAGTCTGCTCATCTCACCATCTGGACAGGTGGTTGACATCCACCTGTAAGTCATGAATTTCATTCCTATAGTAACGGAGTTCGTCGAGTATCTCCTGTTGTATATCCATGGGACCAGACGAAGAAGGAAGGGGATAAGATTGGGAAGAAGAATGGGAAGACTGGCCTTGCTGGCCAAGGTACTACCTCTGTTGTTGGTGATGCTAATGAGGTGTCTGATGAAATTGCAAGCCCTGCTAGCTCGCATGGTAATGGCCCTGTCGGCCATACTGCTGGTACTGTTGCTATTGCTGTTGTTGGGGTGTCTAGAATCCAAGGCTCTGTTGTGAAGGAGGTGGTGTAGAGGTGAATGCGATGTTGTGAAAGGACAGGGGACATTAGTAGGTCTGTCGGTATCCCGTACTTCCCTTCTTGGTAGGGTTCTGAGTATACCATAGTCCATTCACCTCTCAAACTGGTGGAGGCTCCTCCTAAATTATATCTGCTAATGGAGGTGGCTACTGGAAAGAGTGGGCATAGGACTGGTCCTGCTCTCGTAGTTGGGGTTGCCTGACACCAACTACTCCTGAACATGGTGAACTCGGTATACTGGAGTAACAGGTGCAATTACGGCGGGTATCCTTATCTTAAATACATTCTCAGTCAACTCCTCCATCTGTTTTTGGAAGCTTGGAGATGCTCCAGTCTAATGTATCAATCCTCCTGTCAATCTTCTAGACTACTGTAAGCTTATCCGCTAGGAGTCCCATGCTAGAGATCGACTACAACTGATTTCCCCCCTCTAAACGAGAGTGAACTGGGGGACGATGTATAGGTCCTGCTGGCCATATGTGAGCAGCTAATTTTAGCCTTCTACTCGAATACCTTCTAGACTATATCCGATTCTCGTGATGTATAGCTGCCTTTACAGGAAGCACTCACTAAACCTTGCATCTCAGGGTTGAGACCAGTGAAGAATGACTAGACCAAGATATTGTGATCTAGTTCATGATAGGGAAACTTCTGCAAGATGTCCTTGAATCTTTCCAAGCATCACAAAAGGCATCATGTGGTAATTGGGAAAAATTTGTAATGTGTGTCCTCATAATGTTAGTCCGACTCGGGGTGGAACTTCTTCAGAAATAGGTCCTTGAATTGGGCACAAGTGGTGACTTTAACTCCAAGATTTTTCACCTAATAGTCGGCTTTGCAACCTAAGGAAAATGGAAGGGCTGTGAGCCTAATATAATCCTGGTTAACATTAGGATGTCTAAGATTAGCGCATACAAGCTCGAAATCCCTTGAGAATGCATCCTGAGAAGCATTCCCATCAAAGTGTGGAAACAAATTCAAAAATTGTGGCTTCAATTCAAATCAATTATCGGTTCGGTCAGACTCAAATAGTTTCGAATTTTGTACTGTCCAGGGTTATACGCCACATCCATTGGTGGTTCGTCCCCAACATTAAGCTATCCTAACTGAGCTCAGAGTAGTGTGTTTTGCTGCTCAGATGCATCTCATCTGGCAAGTATCATTCTCATTAGGTCTTCAGGGTGTTCTTCTTCCTCTTCTTTCTTCTATGGAGGTATTTTACTTGAATCTTTTTTAGATCCTGAATCAGCAATGTGTTCTTCATTAGAAGAGGATTTATGAATCAAGATATTCTCACCGAGGTGAAGGTCTTCCTCAGTGAGGTGGGATGAGAGAAAGGAAAAGGTTTTAGAGTAACCATCCCGAGAGTGGGTGATCTTGGGCTCAAGAGGGTCATGAGTCCAGTTTGGTCCAAGTTGTGCCTGGACCTTTGAAGACGTACTTCTTGGAGGGTTCAACGAGAGATTTGCAAAGTTCGAATAAATATCCCTCCAATTAGTCATCTTCGATGTCAAAAGAATCGATTAGAAGAAGATATTCAATGGGGCACTAGTTTTATGGTGCACGTAAATGTGCATAGTAAACTCACACAATACAAACACAATTCAAACCCTCAATTTCACCAACTCAACACGTGATGGTCGTAAGGGATCGACCGAATTATCTGGTCAATTTTAGTTGGTGATAAATGCAATCTTGGAAAGAATAATGAGCTATTAGGTGTCCGCATTTTCCTATAGACTGGCCTGGTTCTTACGACTAGTTGGACCTACTTTCAACCAGTATAGGAGTAAGTGCAGACCGTATAAATACAGCTACCCGTTCCTTTAGGACTATGACATCCTTTAAACCTCCCACTCTGTTAAGGAAATCTGTACCATTTACTGGCTACCCATAGATCCTTACTGAAAAGTAGCTAATCGCCTAAAAATAAAGAACCAGTAGTCTATATGAAAATCATGGCTTGACTCTATCCTAGGATCTTCTCTCTCACACTTGCAAGTAAATTCAAATAATGAGGGCTTTATGCATTCGTGAACAATGTTCTTTTTATTCCAATTTTTTGATTGATATGCTCAATTTAGTCCCAATTTTAGAGTTAGGTTATCACTTGAAAATTAATCTGAGCACAACAAAGTTCGTCTACCATTCAGTCCCAATTTCCTTTTTGACCTTAAGTTGTAAAACAAGAGGGGAATCAGAAATCAGAATGCAAACGTGAAATGATGATGCATGCTCAGAAGAAGGTATACTTACAATGACTCCCAACACTCTCCATGCATTATGCAAAACTGAATTTGTAAATTTTACACTAAATGCATGCAGATCGATAAAAGCGCACCTAAATAATATACTATTAGCGGGGAAGAATTGAGTTAATTTGAGCTAAGTAGTACGTGTCTATTTGAGTCTCATTATGAATCTTATTAGAAATGTGAATCTTCTAAGATATGTGTGGCCTAAATTACGATGGGCACAAACAAATTTGATGCTATACTACTGTGTACCTATCCTTAAAGTCACCACTCAAGTCGAGCCCCATCCTCACCGGAGAGTGAAACAAGTCTCCACACACCACAAAATAAAGTCTAAGTCTTTTTTACACTCGTGAGCTCTCAAATAAGAGATATTATAAATGAGCAAATTATCTAAATTATTACAACATAATAATTACAAAAATTTACAAAAAAAACTCTCGAAAATGAATTAAATTTCCTAGCTCTTCAACAGTCAGGGCGTGTCACGTCCGTCGACCTCCGATGCACTCCAAGTTCACCAGACCCTCGCAAGGAAAATAAAATTTACATTAGAGAGATAAAAACAAAATATATACAAGAATGAGAAGAAAAAAATAATTGAAAGAAAAATGGAATAAATACAAGGTGGCTCAGGAGTCAAACTACACGAGTATGTGAAAATATAAATCTAATTTTTCAAATAATCCCTAAGATGTTTGCCTCCCTGGAAACAATACCATCTGATCGGCTCGCTGAGCACTTGATGTAATTTGTGTTCGTGTAATACGAGTACTTAGCAAATCGTTTACAACCATCAGAAGATCTCCGTAAAGAGTGTCTCAGCTTTAATTTATATCCTTGGCAAGTTCAGGGTTGAACACAGGGATGCAAAGGAACAACTTTGGCTTAATACAAAAACTTAGGTTTAGGTTTCCAATGCATTTTTTATAATTTTTTAATGCAAATTGAATGCGAATGCAACATGTTGGCGAATCAAGTTAAGAAGAAACATACAACTTAGACCAATCGATTTTAATGAGAAATTAATACAATTCAACCAAACTATATTTTTCCTAGAAACCTAATCCAGTGATGAATGCAAGACACCTTTTTTGGAATTTTATGGGTTAAAATGCAATAATGAAAAATGCACACTTTTTATGGGGTTTTATGTATTTTTTCACACAAACAGAACGCAAAAATTATGAAAAAATTAATAAAATTAAAACATGATGAAAGAAGGTTACAATAATTATTTTGGACTTTTCTGAGGAAATATACATTTTTTATGGATTTTTTTATGAAAACAAAGTGACAATGAGTAATTAATTCCTAATAAGTCCACATTATCAAATCATCCAGAGAGTGAATTATCTCAAAACGGTATTTATATGAGCAATAAAGGAGAGTTGCAAATTTCACAAAAATCTTATGTGTGAATTTAATAAAAAATTAATAACAAAAATCACTCTATAATTTAATTAAGACACAAGAGAACTCCAATTAATATGAAATTTGGAAACTAATTAAATCATATTTTATTCAAGGCATCATTTTTATTTTTGTGGAATTTTTGGAGCAACTGTGAGTCAGATATGATTTAAGAGCTTAAAGTGGGTAAAATATGAAGAATTTTACTTGAACAATTTTAATTAATTTACAATATCTCACAAAATCCAAATAAATATGAAAAGGATAGAAATTAGTTGCTCAACATCATGATATTTTTCATGGAATAAACTGATGCGAAATTGATGTCCAAATTAACGTAAAAATATAAGGTTATCCGTGCAATACAGAAATAAACTTGAACAATACAAATTATGTACAAGGATGCATTTGTAATTACGTAAACTTAACAAAATTAAATGTAATTTCTTCAATAAAAATGAACAAAGAAAACCCTTCTTCGACAGGAGGAGGTTAGGTGCAGGGACAAGTCGCGACGCGCAGGCCGCGCACGACTACTAGTGGGCTGGTGCGGGCGGGCTGCTGGCGAGAGGGGTGTGGTGCGTGAAGCGCCGCGGGCAGTGGCTTGCACAGGGTTAAGTGTAGGACCGTGGAGGCAAGAAGCGGTCCGCGCGGGTTGGAGGAGCACCTGGTGCACGGTCGCCGATGGTGCAGGTGGGAGGTTGGTGCATCGCGTTGGTTGGAGGTGGCCTGCGAAGCACGACGACGTCGTGGGCGGAGTGGCCTGAAGCTGGTGGAGGGGCCTGAGGTGGGCAGGAGCGGTGCCACTGGTTGTCGTGGGCTTGGAGGGGTCTGCACACGGTGGTGCGTCTAGAGAAGTGGGGTGACGCCGCTCGCTGGTGGTGGGGCGGACGACCACACAGTGGCAGGGATGCAATGGAGGGCTGTGAGGCGTGCGGAGAAAGGCGTTGGCGGTGGCCTACTGGTAGCATTGCTGGCCGCCGCTACTGTGCATGTGTTTTTTTTATTTTTTTACCGTTGTACTGTGTTGTTTAATTTATACTTTTAAATTTTTCTCTTTAAACATAGAATAATAAAAAGATAAAGATGAAGGGGAGATGGTGGTGGTAATATAAAAGAATGTGTGTGGTGTTGGTAATGATATGGAATAAACAAATGAGCTATGTGGGTGGTAATGTGGTGTAATAAAAAATGAGAAAATAAACACGATGACGAGTGATGAAAAAAAGGAAAAATTACCTATGATGGACACATGTGTATGTGGTGTGCTTATGAGAAGCACTATCTTCACTCGAATCGTCGGCAAGCAATGAGCTTGGGCAGTACATGAATGCGGCTCTGATGTTGGCCAAGAAGCCAACGGATCTCACCGGAGAGAGGGTTGTCGTCACTCGATCGTGATGGCGTCGTTGTCACCGATTCAACTCTGGGAACTAGGCTCTCCTCACATAAAGATGGACCAAGTGTAAAATGAGGAGGATGGGATGTATATAAAGAGAAAAAATAGAAGTTATGAAAGTGATGGAGGAGAGGTTAATAAAATAGTGGAGTTGAATTAGAAGTTAGAAAAAATGGTGGAATGATGGAGTTGAATGGGTGGATATTGCAGAGAATGGAAAATAAATAAAAAATAAATATTAGAATAAAGTAGGTTACTAAAATACAATAAAATAAGGAGAATAAAAAGAGTGGAGAATTTACAAAATAAGACAAACCATATGTAGTTGTTTTTTACTTTTCTTATTTTGATTTTTTTATATTTTTAATAAAAGATATTTACATTAAAAATAAATAAAATACTAGCAATAAAATGCAATAAAAAATAGTTTTTATGGATTTTTAGTAATTAAGAAAAAGAAATAAAAAATGAAGAAAGGAAAAATATGCACATTTTATACAATGTACACTTAGGTCCTAAAACTCAAGTTGTACACATGAGCTCTGATTTTAATGAAGTCACTTTCATTAGATAGATAATTTTCTAACTTGAACTTTAAAGTGAGTTTGGCGAATTTGGAGTTCACACAGAGCTAGAATTTGACCAAGAAGTTGGACTTTATGGCTTTTTATCTTTGGGATCTAGAGCACTTCTTTAAGATGAAATTTTATTTTATATTTTTTTATTTTTATATACATTTTTATGAACAAGTAAGAGAAAGAAATAGCTAAAAAGGAGTTGAAATGAAACTAATAAAAATGCATGAAGTTCTGAGCTATTTACAGGTGATAAACTCCTTTATTTTGTGGCTTTGTATTGTCAATTTATTTTGTACAATCTAATATATCATAATTAGTGTGTTTTATTTACAAGAGTCATTTTGTTAATTTATTGATTTTATGAATATTTATTAGAGATTTTACTCAGGGATTTTGCTAAGATCAACATATTGAGATGAGAATCGCGGATTCATCAGCCTCTTGACAGATCTATCAACAAACTGAAGGACTGTCCTGCTCTGTCGAAGAGGATCAAACTTAAATAAGTTGAGTAAGGCTGCAGAAGAAGGTTAATTGAAGATCCATTCTCTAATAGGGTACGATCGAACCGCTACTCATGGATATGGCATCTAACATATGGAGCTCCTGCACTGGTCTCTTGGCTGGCAATCGGTTCTAAACGGTGAAGCAAATGGCACGAGTAAGCACATGGATCTCTGCATTGTGATTCCTCCTCTTCCTACGGATGGTGGTCTTCTCTCTTAGGTTCTTCTGGAAGAGGGGAATGTGCTCTAGTACCTCTTGTAGACTCAGTTGTATCTGAAATCTGTCAATTATATGCTGGCTGAACTCTAATTGATGACTCTTTTTTGGATTTTCTTTTTTGTTCTCCTTTCCTAAGCGAGTGCTTGAGGGAAGGGGATGAGGGGAACCTCTCTAGAGAAATGAGGGTCAGGAATCGGTTCCTGAGCATGTAATAGCATAGAATCCATACCAATATCATCATCCAACACATATTGACTCGTAGAGGATACATAAACCTTTCCTTTATTCATATTTTTGTTCTTTTATATTTTCCATTTTTTTGTATTTTTCTATCTTCAGATACAAAATAAGGTAACACAACTGAAGGAGAAATGGTGGCGTCAGTACCACCGACTGCATTTGATCTTGCAGCATCAACACCGCACTCTGGCTCAGCATATGGAATACTGGCGGCATCAATACCACCACCTGTAATTGGAACCACGATGTTCTCAGTACTGTCAGCTAGATCTACATCCTTGATGACTTCATCACCACCGTCATCGTCATAAGCGGCATCAATACTGATATCTGATGAAACCACATTTCATCATCTTTATTCTATCATTTTGGCATCAAAAACCCTAGCAAATGCGTATAAATAGCATTAAATCCATCATCTTAGCATTCATGCATGTGCATCCAAATAGTGTATAAAATACTGTAATTAAAGCCAAAATTATAGAATAAATAAAAGAAAAGAAAATAATAAAATATTGTAAATATTTTATGACCCGAAACCCCGAGACCTAGGCATCTTGATGAATAGGTCGACAAGGAATAAAGTAGGGGGAGATAAGGGCCAGAATACAATTAAAATTCCTTCATTCTTTATTCATTTTGGGACCTATTTTTAGTTCCACTTTTTATACACCAAATAAAGAAATGTTGAACATGAAAGTTGTAGATAACTAAACAAAGAAAAATACAAAATTGATTTCACTGAAAAATAATATACAGATAAAAAGTTATGGTCTGAATAAGATTCCGGAACTCTAACTTCCCAGACCTGTATCTTGCAAATAAAAACTCGAAATGTACCAAACTCACCTTTAATTGTATATAACATAAAATAATCTATTTAATGGAGGCAGTTTCGTATTTTTCGGAGTTACGATCTGAAAGTTGAGTTTTGGACCCTTGTAGTATACTTGTACAGATTAAAATATTCAATTTATTCTTTATTCATTATTTTTATAATTTTATATTTTTATAATTATGTAAATATTACTTATAATATATTTGTATATTAAAATCAGAATAAAAATGGAAAAGAAACACAAAATAAAAATACATGTATATATAATACATATGTATAAGAACTATACACATACCTATAGATTTAATACTTTTATTTTATTAAGTATATAAAATATATCAGAAAAATAAAATAAAAATATATATAAGTGTATAGAAGTATTTTAAAATTTTATAAAAAAATAAACAAAATTCAAGAAATAAAAAACACAAAATAAAAATAAATTAATAAAATATGTAGATAATATACTTATAAAGGGCATAAACGGGAACTTGTAAAAATATACCTCATAAAAATAATTAAAAATCAGAATAAAATACTACATAAAATAATAAATATTTTTTATTTAATAACCTAAAATTAAATAATTCATTTCTATTTTTAAATAATTTTACAAAACATTTTCCCAGGGTTTTTCCTGGTTGGTCCACGTGGACCAACCAGGAGGGTCTGAGAGTTGATTGGCGGGTCAACTCTCTGACCCGCCCCATGTGGGTCTGACAGCCATGGTTTTTCCCTCGATTCGCCCGATTTTTGGAGCTCGAACCTTTCATCCTTTCATGTCGCGCTCTTCTTGACTTTTCATCCTCTAGGATCGAGGATGCTCGTCCTATGTTATTCTCGGGATGTGGATCGCTTCTGTGCCTTGTGCGCATCGATCTATGGGCCCTGTCCGTCAACCCAATAAAAGGGAAGACTTGACTTCCATTCAAATTTGATCCCCACTCTTTGGTCTGTTTCCTCCCCTTCCGTGCTCTAGAGATCATCGGAGGTGACAGCTCTGATTTGAGCCATCCAAGGCGGAGATCTAACGTGGATCTGGGTGTTCCATCACCTCCGCGATATCCCGCCGTCGAGGTACTCCAACCTTGGTCCTGGCCCCTTGAGGTATGTTTATCCCTCTTATTTCTCGTTCCCTTTTCATCCACGGTAGCCTTAGCTTCACGTAGGCATCTGAAGCCTCGATTTTCACCCGTCGATTCGCTCAATCGACTCCCCTCGCTGGAGCAAGCTCCGGCGAGCATCGATATCGCCGTTCGCCACCCTTTTCGTACCCTTGCAGGGTCGGGGCAGTTTGCCCCCGACTCCTTCACATGTTTTTGCAGGTCCAAGAACCACAGCGTACATCTGAGGGTGATTTTGAAGGCCGACTGAGGTAACTGGAGGACCTCTGCTTCTCCGACCTCGCTGGTGAACACCGGAGTTCCTTCAGTCTTTTTAAGGCCCCCAGTCGATTCAAGGATCTTCCAGGAAGCCTCTTGGGCATTTTGGAGCGACGAAGCCCGACGGAGGAAGGAGATCTGGGCAGGGAAAACTCGCCTCGCGGCGAGTTCTTCCCTGTTCCTCGTCGAACATTCCCTGCCATCCGATCAGCCCTTGATCTTCCCTCAGAGCAGCCACCGTCGGATTGCGGACCACCAGAACCGTCAGATCTGCCGGATCTAATCTCAACCATCCGCTCGCGAACCGGCATCGCGCAACATTAGCTCAACACGTGGCAAAGTGGGAGAGATTCCATCATTCGATTGCGCGAAGACGATGGTATTTTGCAACTTAACCCTCGTCAGTTCTTGTATTTATTATTTAGCACTCAAACATTCATATGTAGTTCATATCTTGTTTGTAATCTTGACATTAAGGCCCCTGTACTTTTCTGCATTTACGCTTAGGTCCTTCGCCACGTCACCTCACGTGCCAGTGCGCGTGAGGGGACGGGGCATTTTGCAGAGGGACCCTCGAGGGTATTGTTATTTCCATTAAGTGCTAAAACTTTCATATCACGTGTAAACTTTTTGGATTTGTTGCATAAAGGACCCCGTAGTTTTTGATATTGCGAATAAGTCCCTCCCAAGCGCGTGCCAGTCACGCGCCCTGGTGGGTTATTTGCTGAGGCACCCTTGCGGGTCTGGATATTTGTGTTTGGTCTGTTAAATATCTTCCTTAGTTATCTATTTTGTTGGAAAATTGCAAGTTTGCCCCTAGATATTTTGATATTTGGACATATTCCCCTGATAGGCTTAGTTATTTTTGTGTGCTTGTCTTGTTTATTTGGGGATCATTTTAATTCGAAAAATTTCCAAAAAATTAATTTAAGCTCTTGTGGACTTTTTTGTTCACGCCATATTTTTGCATTGCATTTTTGTTACACTTTTACAATTATTAAAAATCAAAAACATGCATTTTAGCTACTGTCTATCTTAGAAAATCCATAAAAATTATAAAAACATTTTAAAAAATTCAAACAAATTATATTTTGTGTGTTTTATCATCTATTAGTGTCATTCCAAAAACAACTAAAAATTTCAAAACAAAAACCTTAAAAATTTGAAAACCTCTAAAAACTTCATAAAAATCTAAAAAAATCTAGAAAAATCACAAAAATATAAACTCAGTTGCTGTGTCTTCCTTATTTTTTTCTCTCTATTTTAAAATTAATTTGGGAAATTTTTGATAATGTTTGGCATTTTTCACTCCCATTTTGATTTCGGCCAGAATATTTATTCACTGTTTATTTTATTTTGCATTTTTAAATACCAAAAACATTCTGAAAAATCCCCAAAAATCACAAAAACAGTAAAAATATAAAAAGACCAAAAAGATTTTATTTCCTAATTTTTGAGCATTTTCACTATTTTTATAAATACCTTATCCCTTCTTTCCCTATATTATATATATTCCACTATTGAAAAAGAAAATATAAAAAAATATAAACTATAAAAAGAAAATACAAAATTCAGTAAAAAGAAAAATAAAAAATAAAAATTTAAAATAAAATAAAAAAATATAAAATTAAAACCCACAAAAACATTTGCATTGCATAGTGTAGATAATACATCACATTCGCACACACACTTGCTTGATCTATCCTGCCTTGCTCCCTGTGTTCGAATTCTGCACACTTACTTCTATACACCTTGATTGTAGAGTTAAAAATAAATTTTAACTTCACATCGATTTTCATTGTTTGAATCATTTGATTGTGGGTTAATTGTTGATTAGATCCAAATTTCTGAGTGGTCAACACTTCGATTGTGTTCCCGCCTTGTGTGGAACATAAGACCGCTCGATTTTTGGGTTTATCAAATGGCGCCGTTGCCGAGGAGCAGCAACGTATAGATTACATTTTTGACTGATTGTGATTGCTTGTTTACATCATTGCTAGTTTTATCTCTCTTGTTTTTGATATATATTGTTGAGCTTTCTAACCATCTTTTCTTGTCTTCTTGCGAGGGACCGCGGAGTGAGGCGGATCGCCTAGGGGATCCGGTGCAACCTTGGGAAGCGGAGTCGACTTTCTTAGCCTAGCCGACAGGAGAGAGCAGGAGGAGTGAGAGAGAGATTAGTTAGATAGCTTTTATTTTCTTTGGTGAGAGAGAGATTCATTGAATTGTAATAATATAGATACAGGGACACTCAGGACACTCGGGCCTAATTTCCCAAGTGATTGTTCACTTGGGGGGGCTCACCGCGGTTTTTGACGAGTTTTCACCGCTGTCATTTTCTGATTTTGATTTATTTTCCCTTTCTTTTGTGGAATGAGCCCTTAGATTTTAGGCATTGCTTGATCAATTAAATTAGTTCCAAACACCCTAATAACCATTGCGTGTACCTATAGTGCGTATTTGGACTTAGTTTAATTAAACAGTCGATCATCATTTTCGATCCGCCGCGCCGCGAGCCCACCCCATCAACCGCTACTCCTAAAGTCGATTTGTCGAGAAGAGGAGGGGTGAGTCTAGACCAGACTCTTTGGATTGAGGATTGGTGATTGACTTGTGGTTCTTCACGTTAGCAATTACCTGCTTAGGACGATTTCCTTGTGCACATCAACATGTAGATTAGGTTTATAAATTCCTACTTTGCATCCTGCATGGAGAGAGCTGGGAGTCACTGTAAGTCTTCTATCTTTGCACTCATCATTTAGGCACTAAGGTGAGATTTCCATCTTAGTGCCACTTGCATTGGCTCTTCCGACTCTATTCTCCTTCTGCTTTTGGATCAAATAGGAATCAAGAAAAAACAAAAATATTAGGCGCTTGTTTGAATTGACTCAAAAGAAGCGATAACACCAAAAAAATTAAAAAGGGACTGCTAAAGAAAACTTGACCTAAATAAAATTTGTAATTGGATTCATTCCTTGGGGAGAGTAACACCCTCACTTGTATTCAGGTTGCATGGAAGGTCTCCTTCCAAGTGAGAGAGTGGCTTCGTAAGGATTAGAGCCAAAAACCTAGTCTGTGGCTGCCTTGTGTATCGCCTGGATTTCCGAAGTATTGGCGCTTCTATCGTACATGGATGAGTAGGGCTTTGTCAACATTGGTGACTCTCTATTGTGTAGAGCATCGAACTTGTCCGAAGTATCGAGCCTAGGCCACGCCTTCACGGGGGTGTCTGTCTCATCGTCTTGTGTCCGAGTAGGTTCTTGCACGCTCACAGGTGATTCCATTGCGAGCGAGTTCCGAAGTATCGGTTTCGCCTATTGGCTTCCTTTATCTATTTCTTTGGCTGAGTACGGATCCAGGAAGGGTTACAAGGACCTTAAAAAGTGCAGACTACAAGTTACACAGGAGAAGGACAAGTACGGGATACTCTTCCGGCAATACTCTCTCTCCTTTAGGCGTAGCGCTCTAAGGACTCGTTGAAAGATAACTTCCTGAATTCAAGCTAAAAACTACAAAGATAAAAGCCGAACCCTTATGGCTTCATGTGTTGAGTTGGTGAATCCCCTTGTTTTGTGTTTGATTGCTAGTTGGATCTAGGTCAAGATCGAAAACACCGCACAATCATGCGCAATTTTGCCCCCTCTCTTCTTCATTTCCCAGCCTTACTCTTCTCAATAATCAAGATGATGGGACAGAGATCTCTTAGGCCGACCTTGTCGGCACCGCTATCCAGCACTCCTCCCTATTCATCTAGGACAACCTCGGAGAGTCCGCTCTCCGAGCCTGAATTCACTTCCACCCTGTTCCCCCTCGACCAACCTTCTCATTCTCCTTCCATCAGTCCAAGAGTTTCAGAATTTAGTGCATCACAGAGCTCAGATCATTTGACGGCACCTGAGATGGGTTCTTTTGCCTTTTCAGAGAACCCATCCATGGCAGATAGAGGAGATTACCCAGATGAGCAGGAGCAACATCAATTTCTATTTGATCAAGCTGCCATCAACAATTCACTACTAGCCTCCCTGGAGTCAATGCAGAGGCAGATCAAAGACCAGGGGGCATTTATAGGTGATGTGATGCGAGAGCTGGCACATATGAGAGCACATCGAGAGAACAGAGTCGCAGGTGGTGGAGGAGATATACCCGTTGCAGAAGGAGGAGATCCAGAAGCTGAGAGACCACCACAGACGATCATGAGGGAATTGCACAATCCTGCCACATCCCTCGCTCACCGATGGATCCGACTTCCTCCTATCCATGGAGACTTCGAGCTTTGGCCCCACACTATTTAGTTTCTGCCCAAATTCCATGGGCTGCCGACCGAAGAGCCACACCTCCATCTGCAAGAATTCGAGATGATCTGCAGTACCATTCACGACAGGATGATGACCGAGGACACTATCAAGATGATAGCCTTCCCCTTCTCTTTAGTTGACAGAGCCGCGTACTGGTTAAAACATTTGGGGAGTTTCATCGACACTTGGGCACAACTCCGGACCGCTTACTTGAAGAAGTACTACCCTCTCGACCGGACTAATGCAGCACGAGCCATGATCAACAATTTTACCATGATCCCTAATGAACAATTCCATGAAGCTTGGGATCGATTCAGAGAGCTCATTGACCGGTGTCCACACCATGATATATCAAAGCCCAATCTGGTTCAAAGTTTCATCTGTGGGCTGACACTGGAGCTACAAGGGCATGTAAATGCTTCTTGTGGTGGATCATACTTTTCCATGGGTGAAGACGATGTCTGGGCCATCTATGAAGGCATGGCAGAGAACTCAACTGTTATGACCCAAGCCAGAGTCTACACACAGCAAAAGCATCCCCAAGGAGCAGAATCATTTCAGAGGATTGCCCGAATCGATGCCGGTCCCCACACTCCGTCGGTAGCCGCAGCCCAAGCCGAATCCGTCGCAGCTGACATGGGAATTATCAGTGAGAAGGACCGCATGGAGATCCTCGAGAAGAAGCAGAACCAAGGTCGCCCAGATGGACCTTCTCACCAAAACCATGAGTGACCTGAAGACTCAAATTCTCTGCATTCAGGAGGCACAAACATACACTCAGCAGCCTCCCAGGTCATGAGCCGATCCGAGCAGTAGCAGCTCTACCCAGCCCTCTGCCTCACACCGCCAGGTCAACCACATCCAGGCAGAGCCGGTTCCGTAGCTACCGTACTACCCATCGCAACCATCATCTCAGGACACTCAGATGGTGGTCTATCAGCCGGATCATCCACTGGCAGTTCTACCCCCTCCATCTTTCGAGCAGGAACCATTGATGGAAGTCAATGGGATTTGGTACGACCGGTTGCCGCAGCCCAGGATTCGTCGCGGTCACCCCAGATTTCGTTGGGGCAATGGTGGCTCCTCATCCCAACAGCAATCTCCCGCTCAAGGATATCAGAACAGCCAGCCACAGCAGCAGCAGCAACCCCAGTATGCCCAGCAGCAGAACCAGCATGGTCCTCGTCCCACCTATCAGGGACAGCAGTGGAGGCAGCGTCAGTAGCCTCAACAGTCGTACCCCCAGCCTCGTGAGCATTTCTCCTCCCAGCAGCAACCTCATTTCCAACAGGGGAATACATGCGGTTCTCAGGTGCCTGCCTTCGAGAACCCAGCATTAGATGACCTCGCTCGATTGCTTACCGAGCATCGAGAGTCCTACCAGCGAGACATGGATGAGTTCCGGCAGGAAGTGAGGGATTTGATCAAGGGCAAAGCCGCCATACCAGCTCAGATTGAACCAAATCTGAACAGTCTAAAAAGAAAGGCTGAGCAGGTACAGTTTACAGAGGATACCTCTCCTCGTGATTATTTGAGTGGCATGTCTTCTTCTTTGTATGATGTTGATTTTGTGACTACTAGGAGCGGTAGGATGCCAGCCGGCGGTGCCTCATCTGAGCGACAACAACATGAAGAATCCAGAGCGCCAGATGGGCAGAGTAGCGGTGCTGATGCCGCTGATGATGATGTTGATGGCGGTGGTGCTGAAGCCACTAATGATGGAGATCCAGATGACGGTGCTGAGGCCGTTAAGACACCAGATGCAGACGGTGGTGCTGAAGCCACCATTTTGGATGCAGAGCCAGAGCGTGGTACTGATACCGCGAAGCCAGGTATCGGTGGTGGTACTGAGGCCACCACATCTACTTTTGTTGAGCTTCCTTCTGTATTGCCACATTTTGTATCTAAGGACTGTGGACACAAAAAGAACAAAAAATGAATAAAGGAAAGGTTTCTGTTCACATTTCAGATCCATATATGTTGAATGATGATCAGTGTATGGATTCTATTCCTTCACAGGCACAGGAACCGATTCCTAGCCCTCCATCTGAGGAGGCCCCTACTATCGCCTTCCCAGAAGCACTCTGCCGGGCGAAGGGGAACAAAAGAGAAAATCCAAAAAATACCCAGCAGGTAGAGTTCAGCAACCAGATGATTGACAGATTCCACATTCAGCTGACTCTACAAGAAGCCCTTGAGCACATCCCCCTCTTCAAAAAGAACCTGAAAGAGAAAACCACCATCCGCATGAAGAGGAGGAACCACAGAGATTAGATTCATGTGCTCACTCATTTCACTTGATGTACTATTCAGAACAAACTGCCAGCCAAGAGACCCGATGCAGGAGCTCCCTATGTCAGATGCGAGATTCAAGAGCAGCAGTTTGATCGTACTCTATTAGACAGCGGCTCTTCGATTAACCTTCTTCCGGCAGCCTTACTCGACCAATTCGAGTTTGTTCCTCTTCTTAGGAGCAGGACAGTCCTTCAGTTACAGTCCTTCAGTTTACTGACAGGTCGACTAAGAGGCCGAAAGGGTTATTGAAAGACTTGGTCGTTACCATTCAGGGCCTCAAATTCCCCGTGGACTTTATTGTCTTGGACATGGAGATCCCTGAGTTGGTAATCGATGCCCCCATCATACTTGGACGCCCATTCTTGGCCACAGCCAAGGCGGTGACCGATCATGATAGTGGGAAGGTGTGCTTTCGCGTAGAGGGCTAAACCATACAAATAGAGACGATCGAGGAAACCAGAGCCAGAGATCTAGAATGCTCAGAGCAGTCTAGCGAAGCCGTGCAGATGACAGAGGAAGAGCTAGACGTCCACCAGGAGTGTGATTTTGTGATGACAGACGATGAATCCAATTGGACAGATCCCGTAGCACAAACCCTCACCTTGCCTACAGATTCAACGTACTTACGGCTTATGGCAGTCAAGAGCTTGGAGAGAACACCCCTGGACGAGGATACCGTTGAGGCTGACAATGTTGGGACGAGTGGTGCTGATGATTTTCAGTCTTGTTCTTCTACTTCAGATCCCTCGGATTCAGACATTGATTGGGATGATTATGATGATTATTTGCCTTGTCCGATTCCATCCGAGCCGACAGCTAGGAGAGAGTGCGAGCCAGTGCAGTTTATTGATGATTTAGCAGGCTCCCCTTCGTCGGATATTCATGTAGAGCGAGAGTTCTCACATGCAGACCTGGTCGCCTTCACACAGATATATAAGAAGCCAGATCTGTCACCTCCCAGTTGTCCAGAACTGAAGCCTCTGCCGTAGTCGCTGAAGTATAGATTCCTTGCGGGTGAGCCAGATATGCACCCAGTAATTATCTCAGCAGGTTTGACTGGAGAACAAGAATCTCGTCTGATGGAGGTTCTTGAAAGAAACCACAAGGCAATAGGATGGAGTATAGTTGATCTTCAGGGGATTAGTCCGGCTCTGTGCTCCCACCACATCTATCTTGAGGAGAACGCTAGGCCGTCACGTGAGTTCCAGCGACGGCTGAACCCTAATCTTCGAGATGTGGTCATGAAAGAAATATCGAAGTGGTGGAGCGTCGATTTTATCTACCCCATCTCCGACTCCAAGTGGGTTAGTCCATTACATGTGGTACCCAAGAAGACGGGTATCCCTATAGTTGTGAACGAGTCTGGAGAGGAGATCGCTACCCGAGTACCCACTTCTTGGAGGGTTTGTGTGGACTACAGACGATTGAATGAGGCCACCAAGAAGGATCATTTCCCGCTACCATTCATTGATCAGATTATTGATGAATACTCATTCATCACTCTTTATTCTTATATTTTAGCTACAAAAAACCTTTGCAAATGCATGTAGATATGCGTAAATACAATTAATTACCAAAAGCATGCATTGTGTAAAAACCTATAATTAGCATGTTTTTGTGCAAAAATAAAAGAATAAAGATTAAAAAGAAAAAGAGGGAAATATTTAGAATAAATATTGAGCAACCTAACCCAAGGGAGGGCTCAACATGGGCCTGACCGCATAAAAGCCAAAGTACAGGGAGATAGGGGCTCATGTATGTAAATATTTATGTAAATAAAATAAAGATATTTTCCTCACCAAAAATATGCTTATAAATACTTGTATATATTTATAAAATATAAAAACCAAAAGAAAAAGTTAAAAATCAAAAAGAATTAAAATACCCCTTTTCATCATGTACATAAACCACATCTATATATTTATTTAACCTTGTAAATAAATAAAATTATTTTCCAAACTTTTTGTAAATATTCTATATTATATATTGTAAATAAATAAAATAAAAAGAATTAGAACAAAAACAAAACAAAAAGAGCAAAATTAAAAATACAAAAATACATTGTACATATACCATGTATATAGATGTACATATATATTTATTTTACCTATGTATATAAATAAGAAAAATAAAATAAAAACACCCTTTTATTCCTTATTTTATAATATAAATAAATAAAATATAAAATAGGAATAAAATTGCATAAAAATAATAATTAAAAATCAAAAAAATCACAAACCCTAATAGTGTACATATACCTATATATTACATACTATGTATATAGCTTATTTTTATTTCGAAAAAATTATTAAAAATCACCAAAAAATAGAAAAAAATAAAAGAAAAATATTTCATGTTTTGAGTTTTGGCTGAATCGGGCCCTAGCTACCCTCATTTGTCACTTCAATATTCAGCCACGTGGCCCATTCTCATTGGGTCCTGGGGATGTTGACCGCCCGATCAACTACCCCCCCAGGACCACTTCCCACGGGTCTGAGCTCCGGACCCGATTTCTCCAATTTTTGCCCGCTCAACCTGATCACCATTTCATTAAACCCTGGCTCCGTTTTGATCCTCCTACATCCGACATCCTCGCCGGGCATCCACATTGGGATCCGCGCGCCATCACGACCCTACCCGAGCCACCCTTCTCGGACCCCTCCAGCATATATAAGCGAGCTCCGCCACCTTCTCTCGCTATCTTTGGCCATTCGCCTTCTTCTCCTGTGAGCTCCAGAGAGTGTGTGAGGTGACAGCTCGCGCTTGAGCCTGTTGCAGCGAGGAGAGGAGGAGTATTCCATCGATCCGGCAACGTAGCCGCCGCAGCTCCGCCACCAGCGCGAGCTCCGAGCCTCGGGCAGAGACGACCCTCGAGGCGACGACCAGGAGCATCCCCAGCTCCTCCCCAGTCTCTCCGTTCATCCAGGTAGCCATTTAGCTCCGCCATTTCCTTTGATTTTCGTTTATCCCCAAATCGCACCGCCACTGTCGTTCTTTGATTCCAACCACACAGTTACCCACTTCGATCATCGGAATCGCCCATTACGTTCTCCTTCGTCCGACACACCTTCTCCACCCACTCACTCAACCCAGCTCGCACAGGAGCTGGGAACCGAGCTCCTCCGTCCACCCCCTTCGTCGGAGCTCGCCGTCCCGACGCACCAGCCACCTCCACCTCGCCTAACCGGGTCGAGGCACTTTGCCCTCGACCCGCGAGTCTTCTGGGTTGCTTTGCAGGTCCAACAAAGGCCATCTGAGGCCTTTTGCCGTTCAGACCAGGAGCCTCACCTCCGTCACCCTCGCCGGAGCTCACCCGAGCTCGGCTGGACCATCGGAGGGCATCAGTAGCTGCGCACAGACACGCCGGAGCTTCTCCGATCCTTAGGCGCAGCAGAGGAGGTCGGGAGCGCGTCCACGAGGCCGGCGAAGTTCGCCGGCCACCTGTTCATCCAGAACCTCCAGTTGCCGTCGATCACCTCCCCCTCGCTCCAGTTTTGATCCTGGCCGTCCATCCTGGGAGCCACCAGCACCGCTCGATCTGAGGAGAGACGATCCGGAGCGCCCACCATCAGCAGCCGTCAGATCTCCACGTAGCGTGCATCCAGCACCCCCGCTTAATAAAGGGTAATTTACCCTTAGGCCCCTGTCTTTATTTTATTTCGTTCTAATCCTGTAAATATTAAAGTCATTTGTTAAGTTTTGGGAAAATTTGCATAGTGGACCCTGAGCTTTAGTTTATTCGCATTTATACCCCTATACATGGTCTGACACGTGCTTCATCACGTGGTTTCTTTGGGTTAATTGCATTATATGCCCCTGTAGTTCTGGATGTTATTGAATGAATGAAATCTTTTACTTATTTGCATTTATACCCCTGTGCGTGAATTATTTCCACATGTGTGTTATATTTTGGGTATTTTGCAGATAAGCCCTTGGACTTTTGGTACTTGTTACGAATAAGTCCTCGGGACTTATTTTTATGACATTTGGGTCCCTGAGTGCCCCAGGCACGCGCGTGGCGCGTGTTTTGCTGGGAAAATTGCACCAGACCCCCCAGAACTTTGGGTATTTGCACTTTGGTCCCTGTGCACAGTGCCTCTCTTTTATTCTTGAATAAAATATCAAATCACCTCCAAATCCAACGAAAATTTGACACATGGCTCCTGCCATGGTGTAGGATTTTTGTAGATTTTTGAGGACATTTTTGATTTAGTTTGATATTTTTAAAAAATTCAAAAACCTTCATTTTTGTCACTGTCTAGTTTGAAAAATCACAAAAAAAATATAAAAACTCACTTAAAAATTCCATAAAAATTGTCTCCTGTTTGTTTTTCTTAGTTTGATTTTCTAGCCAATTTTGGCTATTTTTCATTACTGAAAACCACTAAAACTTAAAAAACACTCAAAAACCTATAAAAATTCTAGTAAAAAAATTAAAAATCTAAAAATAATAAAATTGGTACCTAAATTTTCCTTGTTTTATCATCTTTACAGGAAAATTACCTCCAGGCCATTTTAAGGCCCTTAGATATTTTATCTAGGGCTTTTTGGCTCGGCTGGACAGTACCCACTGTTTGCTTCACTTTTTGACTTTTAGAAAATAAAATAAACATCAGAAAATTCTCAAAAATTCACCAAAAACACTACAAAATATAAAATACATAAAAATATTTTTATTCCAATTTTTGGTTGATTTTTGATGCTTTGAATAAATTGTTGAAGTGTGCTTTTCCTTGTTTTTCTTTATTTTCCTAATTACTTAAAAATCCAAAAAAATATAAAACAAATTAAAAACCACTAAAAAGATTTTCTCCTTTTATTTCGACCACTTCGTAGGACTCTCGGCCAATCCGTGCTCCTTGAGTTCGACCCTGGGTGCTATACCAGGTTAATCCAATAGCAAGACCGCTATTCGTGTTTTGATCGATTTTATTTTCATTAGTGGTTCATTTTTCTTGATTGAGTGCATCTGAGTGACCGAGGTCGCAACGACCACTTCTGTACCTTTACCTTAGTCGCTCGGATTTTTCGCTCATCAGAATGGCGCCGTTGCCGGGGAGCACGGCTTAGTAGTCGTTTTTCTTGAGTTTTTCCGCGGTTTTTCTTTTCGCGGCTTTTTGTATAGATTTTTGTAGATATATTTTCCTGACATTTTTATAATAATTTGGACTGACCACTTGTCTCTTTTTCTTGCGAGGGCCCGAGGATCGAGGCGACCGATTTCGAGAAGCCGACGCAACTGCGAGACTCGGAGGCGGCTCCTTTCTGCACGGAGCCGCAGGAGAGAGCGAGAGAGAGAGTTGAGTGGGTGAGGTTAGATTAGGTTTTATTTGATTATTATTGTTGTAATAATACAGGGACTCAGAGACTGGACTTGAACACTTAGTGGGTCTGTTTCGCCGAGCACCGATGTGCTCGGGGGACCCTTAGGAGTTTTTCGCGGCTTTTGACGTGGTTTTCCTTATCTGTTTTTACTGCCTTTTCCGGTGTTTACGCGGTTTTTGATCGAGCCCCTAGCCGTAGGATTTTCTGCTTGATTGTGACGTAACTCATAGGATCCAAGTACCCTAATATAATTGCCTGTTCCTATAGTACGGTAATTGGACCTATAATAAAATAATAATAAAATAGCCGTTCCATCACCTCCGAGCCTACGCACTGCGAGCCCACCCCGTCAAGCGCTACTCCTGAACTCGACCTGTCGAGAAGAGGAGGGGTGGGTTTAGACCGGATCCTTTTGGATTGAAGGCAGGTGGTCGGCTAGCTGTTCTTTCGAGTAGCACTGCTGTTTAGGGCCTCGGTTTTCCGCTTGCATCATTTAGGTAGTTTATTTCCTGTCTTTACATTTATGCGCGGATCATATTGCATGTAGAGTGCTGGAGTCAGGTACGCCTTCCTTACTTTGCATGCATCATTGATTTCATCGTGCATCGGCTTTTTCGTCTTCTCCCCCTGTTTTTGGACTTAATAATCAGGAGAACCGAAAAATTCGTTAGGCGTTTGTTTGATATTTGAAAAATATTAAAAAGAAAAATCATAAAATTGGGACTGGATAAAACTATTGACCCTAAAAGACGCTCACCCTAAAAATTTGTCTTGGGGAGAGCAACCCCCTCATTGTATGGTTTGGATGCGCGAGAGAGTGACCCGCACCCTAGGTAGAGCCCTCCGGTGCTATTTCTAGCTGACTACCGACTCTTCCGTGCGGGCCAGTCGGTTGGGGTAGCATCGGGTATCCTAACAGGTCACGTAAGCGCTCTGATATTTTGTGTGTTCACCTAATAAAATTGACAAGATAATTTGACCGAACTTTCACGGTCTTCAGCTCGCGTTGCGTTGGTGAACCGGGGGTTTGTATTCTGATCATAGTTTCTCCAGATCTCATCCGCACTACTCGCCAGATCAAGATGATGGGTAGACGCTCTCTTAGGCAGCCTCTAGCTGCACCGCTTTCGGGCACGTCTACCCGATCATCTAGGTCGGCCCGCGAGAGCCGAGACCAGCTCTCCGAGCCCGAGTACGACTCCGCCCTGTTCCCCCTCGATCCCCTTTCTTTTGGTACTGAGAGACATGAGCCCGAGGAGAGATTAGCAGATTTGACAGCACCTGAGTTGGGCTCATTTGATTTTGCAGACGTCATGGCCGGCAGTTTTGAGGATCACCTCGGAGGTCCACGAGGAGATCAGCATTTTGTCTTGGACCAGGGAGCGATCAACTCCACCCTGATCGCCTCTTTAGAGACAGTTCAGCAGCAGTTGAGAGATCAGGGAGCTTTTATGATTGAGATGAGGAGAGAGTTGGAGCGACTCAGAGCAGAGAGAGATCAGAGCGAGCCTAAGGACGGACCAGATGCAGAGGCACGAGCCGCAGCAGCAGCTGCAGCCGCCACCGCAGCGGCAGCCGCTGCGGCAGGAGAACCACCGAGACTGATGCGGGAGTTGCACAACCCCGGATCTACACTGATGCATCATTGGGTAGTGGTGCCTGCTATCGTGGGGGACTTCAAGTTCCCCCCGAACACCCTGCAGATGCTTCCCCGTTTTCACGGACTTGCCACCGAGGAGCCCCATCTCCACCTCCAGGAGTTCTTGATGATCTGCAGCACTGTCCACGACCGTCATGTGGACCAAGATACGATTCGGATGATCGCCTTCCCCTTTTCACTAGCAGATAGAGCAGCCACCTGGCTGAAGCATCTGGGGAAGTTTGTCTACACCTGGGAGCAGCTCCGCACCGAGTACTTGAACAAGTACTATCCACTCGGGCGGACGAATGCAGCGAGGGCCCTGATCAGCAACTTCTCCATGCTCCCCAACGAGCAATTCCATGAGGCATGGGAGAGGTTCCGAGAGCTCACAGACAGATGCCCGCACCACGACATCACGAAGCCGAACCTTGTGCAGAGCTTCTTCAGCGGGTTGACACCAGAGCTCCAGGGCCTGGTGAATGCTTCTTGCGGTGGGTCCTATTTCGCCAAGGATCACGACCAGGTCTGGGCCATTTTCGAGGAGATGGCCGAGAATTACATGGTGATGTCCCAGACCCGGTTGTACACACAGGGGAGACCCCAGCAGCAGCTAGGATCCGTGCAGTACCAGAGGATAGCACGGGTCGATGCAGGTCCATCTAGTTCGTCCGCAGTCGCAGCAGCACAGGCAGAGTCGTCCGCTGCGGACATGGGTATCATCAGCGAGAAGTTGGACCGCATGGAGCTGATTGAGAAGAAGCAGTGCCAGAGTATCACGCAGATGGAACAGATGGCACAGACTCTGAGCGACATGAAGACCCAGCTCATGTGTCTCCAGGAGGCACAGACGGCTTCACAGCCCTGTCTTCTGTCGCGAGGCGATACCGGCGGCAACAACAGCTCGTCCCAGCGCTCCAGCTCCTTACAACAGCCTAGACAGGTTCACCTTGTACAGGCGGAGCCGTACCAGCCGCAACAGCCCTCCTACCAGTCACCACCATCTCCAGACATGCAGATGGTGGTATATCAGCCGGATCAGCCTCTGGCAGTACTCCCGCCAGCCCCCTACGATGCAGAGCCGTTGATGGATGTCAACGGGATTTGGTATGACCGCCCCCAGCTTGGGATTCGACGAGACCATCCCGGATTCAGGTGGGAGAGTGGAGGTGCCCAGCCCCAGCAGTAGTCATCCGGTCAGGGAGGGCAGTATGGCCAGCAAAGAGATCACTAGCCGCAGCAGCAGCCCCCAGCCTATCAGTCACACCAGTAGTCGTCCGGCGTTCCTCGTCCCTATCAGCAGCAGGGACAGTCTTGGAGACGTGAGCAGCAGGCTCACTAGGCACACCAGCAGCAACATCCTTCCTCCTACCCCTCTTACCAGCAACACCAGTTCCAGCAGCCTCAGCACCAGAGAGGCTACCCGTCGGGCTCCCATGAGGGCCCCGCTTTGGATGACATAGCCCGCCTCCTCACGGACCAGCAGGCTACATTTAGACGGGAGATGGACGAGTTCTGCCAGGAGATGCTGGACCTGATGAGAGGGAAGGCCGCCATCCCTGCACAGATAGAACCGAATCCGAACAGCCTGAAGAGGAAGTCTGAGCAGGTAGTTGACACTGAGCATACCACTCCTAGTGATCCATTTGATGAAACGTCTTCGGATCTATTTGATGCTGATTTTGTTACACTTAGGAGCGGTAGAGCACCAGCAGGCGGCGCCTCGTCTGAGCGACGACTCGAGGATCCACCCAGGGCGCCAGATGAGGAGGAGGAGAGCGGTACTGAGGCCGCACATGATGATGATGGTGGTACTGATGCCACCAAGGATGCTGATTCCACCGGCGGTACTGAGGCCGCCACTTCACCAGTTCGAGGTGGTGGTGCTGATGCCACCCGAGGAGCCGAGCCAGCCCGCGGTACTGAGGCCGCGAGACGTCCAGTAGCAGAGCCAGCCCATGGTGGTACTGAGGTCACCGGTGTTTTTATAGAGAGAGCAGTTGTTTTTCCTCATTCTCATGTATCTCAGAACACTGTTGTGAATAAAGGGAAAGGTTTAGCTTCTTCTGGTCCCACTGTGGTGCTTGATGTATGTGCGGATCCGGCCGTCGAGCCGTCTAGGCATTTTCCTAGTCCTTCATCTGAGAAGGACCCTGTGATCCCCTTCCCTAGAGCCCTTCAGATGGGGAAGAGGAAGAAAAAAGAAAATGATCCAAAAAAGAGAGAGCAGGAGGAGTTCAGTTAGAGCATGATCGATAGATTCCACATCCAGCTGACCCTCCAGGAGGCTTTGCAGCACATCCCCCTTCTTCAGCGATTTTTGAGAGATAGGACCACAGTCAGGAGGAGGAGGAGGAGGAACCACACTTCAGAGATTCATGTGCTGACGAAAGCCACGTGTTTTGCGATCCAGAACCGTCTGCCAGCCAAGAGGCCAGATTCAGGGGCCCCGTATGTCAGATGTCAGATTAGTGAGCAAAGGTTCGATCGGACTTTATTAGATAGCGGATCGTCGATCAACCTTCTTCCGGCAGCCCTTCTCGACCGCTTCGAGTTGGGCACTCTTAGACAGAGCAGGACAGTCCTTCAGTTTGCTGATCGATCTGTCAAGAGGCCGAAGGGGTTGTTGCGAGACGTTATCGTCACAATTCAGGGCCTGAAATTCCCCGTGGACTTCGTAGTGTTGGACATGGAGATCCCTGATTCAGTGGCCGATACCCCCATCATCCTTGGTCGTCCGTTCTTGGCCACAGCCAAGGCGGTGACTGATCATGATAGCGGTAAGGTGTACTTTCGCGTCGAGGGCGAGAGTATTCAAATAGAGACGGTCGAGGACTACAGAGCCAGGGAGAAGCACACTCAGAGGATAGCACAGATTCAGAGCCGCTGACAGACGCAGAGCCAGACATCTACCAGGACTGTGACTTTGTGATCACAGACGATGAGGCAGCATGGGCAGATCCTGCAACACAGGCCATCCTCTCATTTTCAGACACAGCTGATGCCGAGATGATAGCAGAGGAGAGCTTGGAGAGCACAGCCCTGGTCCAGGATACAGTAGAGACAGCAGAGCCGGTTCTCGACCGCGACACAATTTCTAGTGATGGTGGTACTGAGGCCACCTTGTGTGATGGTGGTACTGATGCCACCTTGTTTGATGCAGATCCCTCGGATTCAGAGTCTGACTGGGCAGATTGCGTTGATCAGATGCCAGACCTGAGTCCATCTGAGCCTACAGATGAGGAGGAGGTAGATGCAGAGCAGATCAGAGACAGCAGAGTTGAGCAGCCTTCTCCAGATCCAGTTTGTGAGAGTTCGCTTTCTTTCTCCCAGGCAGATTTGGCAGACATAGCAGCATTGACACATTTTCTTCCGAAGCCAGAATTGCCAGCGCCCAGCTGTCCAGAGCTGAAGCCGCTCCCTACTTCGCTGAAGTATCGGTTCCTTGCGGGCGAGCCTGAGATGTACCCAGTCATCATCTCTGCTGATCTGACTGGAGAGCAGGAATCCCGTTTGATGGGGGTTCTTGAAAAGAACCGCAAGGCAATCGGATGGAGCGTAGCAGATCTCCATGGGATTAGTCCAGCAGTGTGCTCCCACCATATCTATCTCGAGGAGGGGGCGAAGCCGTCGCGTGAGTTCCAGCGGCGGCTGAACCCCAACCTGAGAGAGGTCATGATGAAGGAAATATCAAAATGGTGGAGTACAGATTTTATTTATCCCATTTTCGACTCCAAGTGGGTTAGCCCCTTGCATGTGGTGCCCAAGAAGACGGGCATCACGACTGTGATCAGTGAGTCGGGGGAGGAGATTGCTACACGAGTACCCACCTCTTGGAGGGTCTGTGTTGACTACAGGAGACTCAACCAGGCCACCAAGAAGGACCATTTCCCCCTGCCTTTTATTGACCAGATCATTGAGAGACTGGCAGGGAAGAGCCATTATTGCTTCCTGGATGGGTACTCGGGCTACAACCAGGTGGCCATCGCTCCTGAGGATCAGGAGAAGACCACCTTTACCTGTCCCTTTGGTACATATGCCTTTCGACGCATGCCATTTGGGCTATGCAATGCCCCTGCGACTTTTCAGAGGTGCATGCTGTCGATCTTTTCGAACATGGTAGGGGAGTGTTTGGAGGTCTTCATGGACGATTTCTCGGTCTACGGCGACGGATTCGACTCCTGTCTTGACTGCCTAGACCGAGTACTCCAGCGATGTATTGAGTACCATTTGGTTCTATCTTGGGAGAAGAGTCACTTCATGGTGACTCAAGGGACGGTGCTTGGCCACATCATCTCCAACAGGGGCATGGAGGTTGATCCGGCCAAGGTTGATATCATTAGAAAACTCGCACCACCGTCCAATTTGAGGCAGCTACGGTCATTCCTTGGGCACGTTGGATTTTATAGGAGATTTATTCAGGATTTCAGCAGGATTGCCCGACCGTTGACTGACCTCTTGACGAAAGACACCGAGTTCCTTGTCGATGACAAGTGTCTCTCGTCCTTTGCGACTCTCCAGCAGTGCATGATTGAGGCTCCTGTTCTCCAGCCGCCTGATTGGTCTCTCCCATTCGAGATCATGACGGACGCCTCCGATTTTGCCGTGGGGGCAGTGCTGGGACAGAGGAGGGATGGAGTTCCGTTTGCTATCCACTATGCTAGCCGCACATTGGATTCCGCCCAGCGGAATTACACGGTCACAAAGAAGGAGATGCTAGCCGTAGTGTTCGCCCTGGATAAGTTTCGATCTTATATCATTGGATCTAGAGTGACTTTGTACACAGATCACACCGCCATCAGGTACCTCATGGCAAAGAAGGATGCCAAGGCCAGATTGACTAGATGGATCCTTCTACTCCAGGAGTTCGACATTGAGATCAAGGATAAGCCTGGAGTCAAGAATGTGGTGGCGGATCACCTCTCCCGTTTAGAGCAGCCTGAGGAGTCTGAGCAGATTGATCCCATTCGAGATACCTTCCCAGATGAGGCGATCCTTGCTATCGCCTCACTCCCGTGGTATGCCGATATTGTGAACTTTCTCGTTGCTGGGAAAGTCCCACAGGATTGGCCCAGGCAGAGGCTTGAGACCTTCCTTGCGAGGGCCAAGTCCTACCACTGGGAGGATCCCATCCTTTACCACGAAGGAGGGGATAGCGTCTGGCGTCGGTGTATTCCTCAGGAGGAACACCATAGCGTCCTCACTTACTGCCACAAGCTTGAGGCAGGAGGACATCATTCTGGGAGGAGAACGGCACAGAAAGTGCTCCAATCCGGCTTGTGGTGGCCTACCCTCTTCAAGGACTCTGATGAGTTCGTGAAGAGGTGTACTGACTGTCAGAGGATGGGCACTTGTGGACAGCGTGATATGATGCCGTGATGCAGCCCATTCACTTCTGTGAGGTTTTTGACGCATGGGGCATCGATTTCATGGGTCCATTCCCTAAGAGTCAGGGATTTGAGTACATTCTATTGGCCGTTGATTATGTTAGTCGTTGGGTCGAGGCCATCCCCGCCCGAGCCGCGATGCGAGGACAGTTTGCAGATTTTTGAGGAAGCACATCATCACGCGGTTCGGAGTTCCATGAGTTCTGATTTCTGATGGGGGGTCTCATTTCATCAACGACCAGGTAAAGGCCCTTGCTAGTGAGTTCAGTATAGACCATCGTGTTGCTACTCCTTACCATCCACAGACGAATGGTCTAGCCGAGGTCTCGAACAGGGAGATCAAGACTATTTTACAGAAAGCCGTCCGCCCTGACCGAAAGGATTGGTCACAGCTTTTGGACTCGGTCTTGTGGGCATATAGGACTTCTTTCAAGACACCATTGGGCACATCTCCCTTTCGCCTCGTATATGGCAAGCCGTGCCATTTACCTGTTGAGCTGAGGCACAAGTCACTTTGGGCAGTTACAGATATTCTTATGGATCCAGATGGTGTAGGAGACCAGAGAAGGGCAGAGTTAGCTGCCCTGAAGGAGCTTAGAGATACAACTTTCTCAAACAGCCTACAGTATAAGGAGAGAGTGAAGGAGTGGCATGATTCTCACATCAGCCACAAGCATTTTGAGATTGGACAGAGAGTATGGATGTTTGATGCGAGGCTTCGTTTGTTTCCAGGGAAGTTGCAGAGCAAATGGAAGGGACCCTACTTGGTCAGAAAGGTACACGACAATGGTAGCATTGATATATCCGAGTTATCTTCTGAGAGTACCTTTCGAGTGAACGGCCAGCGGCTCAAGCCATTTCTAGATCATGAGCCACGGGACGTTATTGTTGCCCCTATTCATTTTGCGTGAGATGTGGTCTCTTGACTCACATCTTTTGCATCTCACGCCTGATTTTCACTATTCCTCCGCCTTGTATAGATCCAGATGTCCATATCATTCTATTCTTTAGTCCCACATCCCTTTTCTCATCTTATGATTATGCTATACTTAGGGTGTACTTTACCCTAAGTATAGGGGGGATGTAGGACCTGCGGGTATTCTTTTCATTCTTTCTGCTCCTATTTTGCTGCCTATACTTAGGGATATTTTACCCTAAGTATAGGGGGGCAGACTCTGTATCTTCTTCACTCGGATTTTCCTTCATGTACAGCTTGCTATACTTAGGATTAGTTAATCCTAAGTATAGGGGGAAACCACCGAGTCCCTCTCATTCTATTCATTTATTCGTTCCTGTACTTAGCCATTCCTTTTCACTTCCCTTTTACTAAGCACGAGTTATGTCTTCTTCATCGCTCTTGATCACTCTGAGGACATCATTCGAGCTAAGTATAGGGGGGTGTGTATATATTTCATATATACTTTAGCCATAACTCGTACTTTGTGTGAGTGTATTAATAAATAAAATGGCTAAAAAAACACAAAATTAAAAATTTTTTCATGTACATAAACTTCTTTTATTTGCACATACATAGCTAGTGTACAAATTATTTTTGTAAAAAGGATTTCAAAAAACTTTTTGTGTAAAGCTTGTGTAAATATTTTTGTATCAAAATTATGTATATAGTACAAAATTTTTCCAAAATGTTTTGAAAATCAAAAGTTTGCAAAAATCTTGTGTAAATATGTGTACAGATCTTTTTGCAAAACTTGCACCGCATGCATCATTCATCCATGATTCCAAAACATTTTTCAAAAATTTTGCACGATTGTAAATATTTGTAAATAGCATCTGTGTACATATGTATATAGTTTTTCTGGATGAAAGTTGACATTTAAACTAAGCCTGGAGTTAAATTGAGAAATGGAGCTCGAATAAGATCTTAATCCACCTAACTTTAAGAGGAACCTTATAGGGCTTAGGGTTAAGGCTTTTCAGGTCCATAAGGACTTAATTCTTTGAGTCCACTAGGCTATGAGCATATGTCATCTTGATGAGCCTAAGTAGAGCACTTAACAACACACGCATGACTCTTAGAGACAATGGCTTGACTTGCACCAGCACTTTACACATGGCTCTCCACGGATGAGGCGATGAGGAGGCAGTTCCTTTGGCTTGGGGTAGCATATGAGGGTAGTACTTCTAGGCGGAACCTCTCTTCTTCTTCTAGTGAAGGAAGTGCGTCTCAACTTGGTCTAGTGGTGATGAAGGCTAAAGACAGAAGCCGTGGTTGCAATAAAGCTTCAAAAGAGGGATAGTCTACTGGCTCAAGAGGAAAATTTCTTATATGCTGCACCATGTAGATATGTTGTATAGAAGCACTTGAAAAAAAATTGCAAAATGCAAAAAGAACTCCAAAAAAAGTGGTGGGTCGGATTGAAAATTTAATAACCCCACCGGAGTGTATATAGTCAAATAAAGCAAAAGCTTATGGTATCATGTTACATCTCATGAAGCTTGCAGCGGGAGACTTAGCTACACTGGCTAAGCTTCCAAAAGTCTATACTTCTTCCCCCTCTTCTTGAGCCGGTTGCACTTGAACTTAGAAGGGAATACCTCGCTTCTCGAGGAAAGAGTTGCTAGACCGAGGCATTAGAGTTACCAGGTTGAGGGAGGTTGTTTCTTTGTTACTTCTGAGGTGGGGAGCCACATATCACTTACACTGCATGGAAAGATTCATGGTCATTAGAGTTTGTGTATGTAGACTTGTTCTGATCTGGTTTATTGAGGAGTCTTGCCCATAGATTGGTGGAACTGAGAGGCTGTTGAGTTTTAAGCTTAAGTCTAAATAAGGTTCCGACACATTAATAATCCAAAGATCTGATCGAGCTCCATATTTCAATTTAATGAAGGGAAAGTTTAATATTCAACCTTGATCCATGTACATTCCCCTTTTTTTCTTTTTCTTTCTTTCTTTTTCACTTCTTTTTCAAATAAGTGTTTGCTAAGGGACTAGCAAAGTTAAGTATAGGGGGGTGATGAATACTCATTCATCACTCTTTATTCTTATATTTTAGCTACAAAAAACCTTTGCAAATGCATGTAGATATGCGTAAATACAATTAATTACCAAAAGCATGCATTGTGTAAAAACCTATAATTAGCATGTTTTTGTGCAAAAATAAAAGAATAAAGATTAAAAAGAAAAAGAGGGAAATATTTAGAATAAATATTGAGCAACCTAACCCAAGGGAGGGCTCAGCATGGGCCTGACCGCATAAAAGCCAAAGTAGAGGGAGATAGGGGCTCATGTATGTAAATATTTATGTAAATAAAATAAAGATATTTTCCTCACCAAAAATATGCTTGTAAATACTTGTATATATTTATAAAATATAAAAACCAAAAGAAAAAGTTAAAAATCAAAAAGAATTAAAATACCCCTTTTCATCATGTACATAAACCACATCTATATATATTTATTTAACCTTGTAAATAAATAAAATTATTTTCCAAACTTTTTGTAAATATTCTATATTATATACTGTAAATAAATAAAATAAAAAGAATTAGAACAAAAACAAAACAAAAAGAGCAAAATTAAAAATACAAAAATACATTGTACATATACATGTATAGATGTACATATATATTTATTTTACCTATGTATATAAATAAGAAAAATAAAATAAAACACCATTTTATTCCTTATTTTATAATATAAATAAATAAAATATAAAATAGGAATAAAATTGTATAAAAATAATAATTAAAAATCAAAAAAATCACAAACCCTAAATAGTGTACATATACCTATATATTACATACTATGTATATAACTTATTTTTATTTCGAAAAAATTATTAAAAATCACCAAAAAATAGAAAAAAATAAAAGAAAAATATTTCATGTTTTGAGTTTTGGCTGAATCGGGCCCTAGCTACCCTCATTTGTCACTTCAATATTCAGCCACGTGGCCCATCTCATTGGGTCCTGGGGATGTTGACCGCCCGGTCAACTACCCCCCCCCCTCCCCCCAGGACCACTTCCCACGGGTCTGAGCTCCGGACCCGATTTCTCCAATTTTTGCCCGCTCAACCGGATCACCATTTCATCAAACCCCGGCTTCGTTTTGATCCTCCTACATCCGACATCCTCGCCGGGCATCCACCTTGGGATCCGCGCGCCATCACGACCCTACCCGAGCCACCCTTCTCGGACCCCTCCAACATATATAAGCGAGCTCCGCCACCTTCTCTCGCTATCTTTGGCCATTCGCCTTCTTCTCCTGTGAGCTCCAGAGAGTGTGTGAGGTGACAGCTCGCGCCTGAGCCTGTTGCAGCGAGGAGAGGAGGAGTATTCCATCGATCCGACGACGTAGCCGCTGTAGCTCCGCCACCAGCGCGAGCTCCAAGCCTCGGGCAGAGACGACCCTCGAGGCGACGACCAGGAGCATCCCCAGCTCCTCCCCAGTCTCCCCGTTCATCCAGGTAGCCATTTAGCTCCGCCATTTCCTTTGATTTTCGTTTATCCCCAAATCGCACCGCCGCCGTCGTTCTTTGATTCCGACCACCCCGTTACCCACTTCAATCATCGGAATCGCCCATTACGTTCGCCTTCGTCCGATGCACCTTCTCCACCCACTCACTCAACCCAGCTCGCACAGGAGCTGGGAACCGAGCTCCTCCGTCCACCCCCTTCGCCGGAGCTCGCCGTCCCGACGCACCAGCCACCTCCACCTCGCCTAACCGGGTCGAGGCACTTTGCCCTCGACCCGCGAGTCTTCTGGGTTGCTTTGCAGGTCCAACAAAGGCAATCTGAGGCCTTTTGCCGTTCAGACCAGGAGCCTCACCTCCGTCACCCTCGCCGGAGCTCACCCGAGCTCGGCTGGACCATCGGAGGGCATCATTAGCTGCGCACAGACACGTCGGAGCTTCTCTGATCCTTAGGCGCAGCAGAGGAGGTCGGGAGCGCGTCCACGAGGCCGGCGAAGTTCGCCGGCCACCTGTTCATCCAGGACCTCCAGTTGCCGTCGATCACCTCCCCCTCGCTCCAGTTTTGATCCTGGCCGTCCATCCTGGGAGCCACCAGCACCGCTCGATCTGAGGAGAGACGATCCGGAGCGCCCACCATCAACAGCCGTCAGATCTCCACGTGGCGCGCATCCAACACCCCCGCTTAATAAAGGGTAATTTACCCTTAGGCCCCTGTCTTTTTTTTATTTCGTTCTAATCCTGTAAATATTAAAGTCAGTTGTTAAGTTTTGGGAAAATTTGCATAGTGGACCCTGAGCTTTAGTTTATTCGCATTTATACCCCTATACATGGTCTGACACGTGCTTCGTCACGTGGTTTCTTTGGGTTAATTGCATTATATGCCCCTGTAGGTCTGGATGTTATTGAATGAATGAAATCTTTTACTTATTTGCATTTATACCCCTGTGCGTGATTTATTTCCACATGTGCGTTATATTTTGGGTATTTTGCAGATAAGCCCCTGGACTTTTGGTACTTGTTACCAATAAGTCCTCGGGACTTATTTTTATCACATTTGGGTCCCTGAGTGCCCCAGGCACACGCGTGGCGCGTGTTTTGCTGGGAAAATTGCACCAGACCCCCCAGAACTTTGGGTATTTGCACTTTGGTCCCTGTGCACAGTGCCCCTCTTTTATTCTTGAATAAAATATAAAATCACCTCCAAATCCAACGAAAATTTGACACATGGCTCCTGCCATGGTGTAGGATTTTTGTGGATTTTTGAGGACATTTTTTATTTAGTTTGATATTTTAAAAAATTCAAAAACCTTCATTTTTGTCACTGTCTAGTTTGAAAAATCACAAAAAAATATAAAAACTCACTTAAAAATTCCATAAAAATTGTCTCCTGTTTGTTTTTCTTGGTTTGATTTTCTAGCTAATTTTGGCTATTTTTCATTACTGAAAACCACTAAAACTTAAAAAACACTCAAAAACCTATAAAAATTCTAGTAAAAAAATTAAAAATCTAAAAATAATAAAATTGGTACCTAAATTTTCCTTGTTTTATCATCTTTACAGGAAAATTACCTCCAGGCCATTTTAAGGCCCTTAGATATTTTATCTAGGGCTTTTTGGCTCGGCTGGACAGTACCCACTGTTTGCTTCACTTTTTGACTTTTAGAAAATAAAATAAACATCAGAAAATTCTCAAAAATTCACCAAAAACACTACAAAATATAAAATACATAAAAATATTTTTATTCCAATTTTTGGTTGATTTTGATGCTTTAAATAAATTGTTGAAGTGTGCTTTCCTTGTTTTTCTTTATTTTCCTAATTACTTAAAAATCCAAAAAAAATATAAAACAAATTAAAAACCACTAAAAAGATTTTCTCCTTTTATTTCGACCACTTCGTAGGACTCTCGGCCAATCCGTGCTCCTTGAGTTCGACCCTGGGTGCTATACCAGGTTAATCCAATAGCAGGACCGCTATTCGTGTTTTGATCGATTTTATTTTCATTAGTGGTTCATTTTTCTTGATTGAGTGCATCTGAGTGACCGAGGTCGCAACGACCACTTCTGTACCTTTACCTTAGTCGCTCGGATTTTTCGCTCATCAATTATCGAGAGGCTAGCTAGGAAGAGTCATTACAACTTTCTTGACGGGTACTCCGGTTATAATCAAGTGGCCATTGCGCCCGAAGTCCAGGAGGAGAAAACGACATTCACCTGTCCGTTCGGGACTTATGCTTTCAGACGGATGCCCTTTGGTCTATGTAACACCCCCACGACATTCTAAAGGTGCATGTTGTCCATTTTCTCGGACATCTTGGGTGATTGCTTAGAGGTCTTCATGGATGACTTCTCGGTCTATGGCGATGGGTTCGATGCCTATCTTGACTGCCTAGACCGTGTGCTTCAGCGCTGCATTGAGGTCAACCTTGTGTTGTCTTGGGAGAAGAGCCACTTATCTCCAACAGGGGCATGGAGGTCGATCCGACCAAGGTGGATATCATTAGAAAACTCAATCCATCGTCCAATTTGCGTCAATTACGATCTTTTCTGGGGCATGTCGGTTTCTACCGACGGTTCATTCATGACTTCAGTCGAATTGTCCGACCGCTCACTGATCTGATGACGAAAGACACCGAGTTTATTGTAGATGATAAGTGTCTTACGTCTTTTGAGACTCTCAAGAGTATGGTTGTTTCGGCTCCTGTCCTTCAGCCACCCGATTGGTCTCTCCCATTCGAGATCATGACGGATGCTTCAGATTTTGCCGTTGGGACTGTGCTTGGACAGAGGAGGGATGGATTGTCGTTTGCCATTCACTACTCCAGCCGGACTTTGTATGTCGCTCAGTGGAATTATACTGTGACTGAGAAAGAGATGCTGTCCGTAGTCTTTGCTTTGGATAAGTACAGATCATATATTCTCGGATCTAGAGTGACCATTTACACAGATCACACTGCTATCCAGTACTTAATGGCCAAGAAGGATGCCAAAGCACGTCTTACCAGATGGATCCTTCTGCTCCAGGATTTTGATATTGAGATTAAGGATAAGCCTAGAGTTAAGAATGTGGTGGCGGATCATCTCTCCCGTTTGGAGAATCTTGAGGAATCTGAGCCCAGCGCACCTATCACAGAGACATTCCCAGACGAGGCGATCTTGGCTGTCGCCTCACTCCCATGGTATGCCGACTTTGTAAACTATCTTGTTTCCAAGACAGTTCTCCAGGGTTGGCCCAGGCAGAAACTTGAGACCTTCCTAGCTAAGGCTAAGTTTTACCATTGGAAGGATCCCGTCCTTTATCATGAAGGAGGGGATAGCATCTGGAGGAGGTGCATTCCTCAAGAAGAGAAGCATAGCGTCCTCACATATTGCCACAAGCTTGAGGCAGGAGGACATCATTCTGGAAAAAGGACAACACAAAAGGTGCTTCAATCCGGCCTTTGGTGGCCTACTCTCTTCAAGGATTCAGATGAATTCGTGAAGGGGTGTACTGACTGTCAGAAGATGGGTACTTGCGGACAGAGAGACTTGATGCCCATGCATCCCATTCACTTTTGTGAGGTTTTTGAGCATGGGGGATTGATTTCATGGGCTCATTTCCTAAGAGTTAGGGATTCGAACACATTTTGCTCGCTGTAGATTATGTCAGCCGATGGGTTGAGGCCATCCCTGCCCGAGCCGCAGATGCTAAAACCGTGTGTAAATTTTTGAGGAAAAATATCATTTCACGGTTCGGGGTACGTAGAGTTATGATTTCAGATGGGGGGTCTCATTTCATTAATGATAAAGTTAGGGCCCTTGCAGACGAGTTCGGCATTGACCATCGTGTTGCCACATCGTACCACCCTCAGACTAATGGTCTTGTCGAAGTATCGAACTGGGAGATCAAGACAATCTTGCAGAAGGTTGTCCGTCCAGACCGAAAGGATTGGTTACAGCTTTTGGACTCGATCTTGTGTGCTTATCGGACCTCCTTCAAAAATCCATTAGGGACATCTCCCTTTCATCTCGTTTATGGCAAGCCGTGCCATTTGCCAGTGGAAATCAAGCACAAATCATTGTGGGCAGTCACTGAGTTAATGTTAGATCTCGAGAGTATAGGAGAACAGAGAAGAGCAGAGTTGGCAGCCCTGGAGGAACTGAAAGATACAACCTTTTCTAGCAGCCTACAATACAAGGAGAAAGTAAAGACATGGCACGATTCCCATATCAGCCATAAACAGTTTGAGCCAGATCAGCGCGTATGGTTGTTCGATTCCAGGCTGAAATTATTTCCAGGGAAATTACAGAGCAAGTGGAAAGGTCCTTATGTGGTCAGGAAGGTACATGACAATGGCAGTATTGATATATCCGAACCGTCATCTTCCTCTACCTTCCGTGTCAACGGTCAGCGCCTAAAGCTATATCTAGATAAATGACCCGCCGACCGTTGACGTTGCCCCCATTCTTCTGGTATGAGATGTGTTCTTTGACTCCGATTATTTGCATCTAGTACATGGTTATCACTTCCAGCTTCCGCTGTATAAATCCATCTGCTGATATCTTTTCATCTTTTCTTCTTTTCTTCTTTTCCTCTTCTATCTCCTATATCTATCAAAAAGGTGTCGCCCCTTCTTGTCAGTCTCTACACTTAGGACGTACTTTGTCCTAAGTATAGGGGGGTGTGCACCCCGAGTTGTTCTATTCCTTGATCCTCTCCATTGTCTCCTCTTCTTGTCTATACTTAGGGATATCCTACCCTAAGTATAGGGGGAGACAATCTGAGTACGATCTGTTCATTCCCACCCTTGACCCTCCCTGCTTTGTGTATAGTATGCTATACTTAGGATTATTTGATCCTAAGTATAGGGGGGACGGTCGACTTCTCATTGGTTTATTCATTCATTTCTTATTCATTTATTTTTTAGACTTGCTTATACTTAGTACGAGTTATGTCTTCTCTTTTCTCTCCGATCTATGAGGACATAGCTCAAGCTAAGTATAGGGGAGTCGTATATACTGTGTATATACTTTAACCATAACTCGTACTTCCGTATTTTCTTAAATAATATGGCTAATAATTCATTAAAAGTCCTTATAAAAAGATGTGATTATTCCTCAAATTCTTTGTGTATTTACTGGTTAATAAATAAGGTGAAAATATTTTTTGCAAAATGTTTGAAAAATAGTTTGAAAATCTCTTTAAAAAATCTTTTGAAAACTATTTTGAATTTGTTACATGTTTTCAACCTTTGTAAAACATTTTGATTGTAAAATTATTTTCTTTGTGTGAAATAAAATGTTTGAAAAATGATTTGCAAATGGTTTGAAAAATGGTTGCAAAAATATTTGAAAAATCTATATATACTGTTTGGAAAACCTTTGCAAAATGATTTTCAAATGTGTGTGCATGTGTGTAAAATTGTTTGTAAAAACTATTTTGGACTATAGTTTTCAAAACTATTTAAAAAACTCGTGTCAAATAAGTTTGAGGAACACTTACACCACACCAAAATCCACTATATATATTTATAAAATAGACCACTTACCCTTGTAAATTCTTAAAATCCACTTCTTGTATATATAAGAAGCACTCCCGTGTAAATATTTTGTACCTAGTTTTTAGCCAAAATCTTTTCTTTTCAAAAATCACAAAAACATTTGCAAAATTTAAAATCCAAAAAAACATTTGAAAAATCTTTTGAAAAATACAAACAAATTGCATATGCATCATCATCATCTTTTTCAAAAACCCATAAAAAGTTCAAAATCTTTGAAAATTGCATCACAAAAATATTCTCTACATTGCATTGCATGGCATTTGCATTTTTCGGATTGAGTTTGATAATTGAACAAGTCTAAGTAAAATCCGAAGATTGGAGCTTGGTTGGACCTTAAACCTACTTAATTAACTGGAACCTTATAGGAACTGGGATTGAGGTACTTCAGGTCTAGTTGACTTAATTCGTTGAGGATCACGAGACTTGGTTCAATGGATTCTTGACTGCCTAAGTAGAGTATTTCGGAGCACACGCACAACTCTTGTTGATAGTGACCTAACTTGGACACTTGCACCTTTCACATGGCTCAACTCAGTTGGAGTGGTGAGGGGGTTGGATTTGCCAGTATGAGACGCACACAGGTGGAAACACTTGTCCTCCTCTAGGGAGGGAAGTGCGCCCCAACCCGTCCAGTAATGATGAGTTTCGAGGATAGGAGATCGTTGGTTGCAATAAAGCTTCAAAAGAGAGATAGTATACTGGCTCAAGAGGAAAAACTCCCTATGTAAATGCTGTTGTATATAGTATTCAAAAAAAATGAAAAAAACCAAAAAAGTGGACAGGCCTGTACAAAAATAAAAATGCCTGCCGGAGTGTACATATGTTGTAAAGTCAAATAAGCAAGCTTGAGCTTCAAAGTCAAATCATGTGAGCCTGCAGCTGGATGACTTGACTACACTGGTCTTGCATCCTAGGATAGGCACACTGGCTACCGTCCGTTCTTCTCTTCACCCCTCCTCTTGGGCCGGTTGCCACTTGAACTTAGAAGAGAATATCCTGCTCCTTGAGGAATGAGTTGTTGGATTGGGGAATCATTGGGTTGTCATATTGGAGAAGTCAGTCTCTTTGTCATTTCAGTTGGGGAGAGCCACCATCACTTACACTGTACGAGTCAGATTCATAGTTGTAAGGGTTTGCGTATGAGTTGAAGTATTTCTGACCTGGCTATTGAGGAGACTTGAGCAGAGTTTTGGGATTCTCAGGGACTGTTGGATTTCAAATCCGGTTCTCATTAAGGTTCTGCCCGCACTAAAATTCCAAAGGGTCTAACTTAAGCTCCAAATTTTGATTTTGTGAATACAAGTTTGATGATCAAATCTGATCCACCTTCTTCTTTTTCTTTTCCTTCTTTCTGCACTTATTGCATAAATGTTTGCTAGGGACTAGCAAAGGTAAAGTATAGGGGGATGATGAAGCCACATTTCATCATCTTTATTCTATCATTTTGGCATCAAAAACCCTAGCAAATGCATGTAAATAGCATTAAATCCATCATCTTAGCATTCATGCATGTGCGTCCAAATAGTGTATAAAATACTGTAATTAAAGCCAAAATTATAGAATAAATAAAAGAAAAGAAAAAGAATAAAATATTGTAAATATTTTATGACCCGAAACCCCGAGACCTAGGCATCTTGATGAATAGGTTGATAAGGAATAAAGTGGGGGAGATAAGGGCCAGAATACAATTAAAATTCCTTCATTCTTTATTCATTTTGGGACCTATTTTTAGTTCCACTTTTTATACATCAAATAAATAAACATTGAACATGAAAGTTGCAGATAATTAAACAAAGAAAAATACTAAATTGATTTCACTGAAAAAATAATGTACAGATAAAAAGTTATGGTCTGAATAAGATTCCAGAACTCTAACTCCCCAGACCTGTATCTTGAAAATAAAAACTCGAAATGTACCAAACTCACCTTTAATTGAATATAGCATAAAATAATCTATTTAATGAAGGTGGTTTCGTATTTTTCGGAGTTACGGTTTGAAAGTTGAGTTTTGGACCCTTGTAGTATACTCGTATAGATTAAAATATTCAATTTATTCTTTATTCATTTTTTTTATAAATTTATATTTTTATAATTATGTAAATATTACTTATAATATATTTGTATATTAAAATCATAATAAAAATGCAAAAGAAGCACAAAATAAAAATACATGTATATATAATACATGGGTATAAGAACTATACACATACCTATAGATTTAATACTTTTATTTTATTTTATTATATTATATTAAAATAAAATAAAAATATAATTAAGTTTATAGAAGTATTTTATAATTTTATAAAATAATAAACAAAATTAAAGAAATTAAAAACACGAAATAAAAATAAATTAATAAAATATGTAGATAATATACCTATAAAGGGCATAAATGGGAACTTGTAAAAATATACCTCATAAAAATAATTAAAAATCAGAATAAAATACTTCATAAAATAATAAATATTTTTTATTTAATAACCTAAAATTAAATAATTCATTTTCTATTTTTAAATATTCTTACAAAACATTTTCCCAGGGTTTTTCCTGGTTGGTCCACGTGGACCAACGAGGAGGGTCCGAGAGTTGACTGGTGGGTCAACTCTCTGACCCGCCCCATGTGGGTCTGACAACCGTGGTTTTTCCCTCGATTCACCCGTTTTTTGGAGCTCGAACCTTTCATCCTTTCATGTCGCGCTCTTCTTGACTTGTCATCCTCTAGGATCGAGGATGCTCGCCCTATGTTATTCTCGGGCTGTGGATCTCTTCTACGCCTTGTGCGCATCGATCTATGGGCCCTGTCCGTCAGCCCAATAAAAGGGAAGCCTTGACTTCCATTCAAATTTGAACCCCACTCTTTGAACCGCTTCCTCCCTTCTGTGCGCCAGAGATCATCGGAGGTGACAGCTCCGATTTGAGCCATCCAAGGCGGAGATCTAACGTGGATCTGGGTGTTCCATCACTCCGACGATATCCCGCCGTCGAGGTACTCCAACCTCAGGCCTGGCCCCTTGAGGTATGTTTATCCCTCTTATTTCTCGTTCCCTTTTCATCCATGGTAGCCTTAGCTTCACATAGGCATTTGAATCCTCGATTTCACCCGTAGATTCGCTCAATCGACTCCCCTCGCCGGAGCAAGCTCCGGCGAGCATCGATATTGTCGTTCGCCACCCTTTTCGTACCCTTGCGGGGTCGGGGCAGTTCGCCCCCGACTCCTTCACACGTTTTTGCAGGTCCAAGAACCACAGAGTACATCTAAGGGTGATTTTGAAGGCCGACCGAGGTAACTGGAGGACCTCTGCTTCTCCGACCTCGCTGGTGAACACCGGAGTTCCTCTGGTCTTTTTAAGGCCCCTGGTCAATTCAAGGATCTTCCAGGAAGCCTCCTGGGAATTTTGGAGCAACGAAGCCCGGTGGAGGAAGGAGATCTGGGCGGGGAAAACTCGCCTCACGGCAAGTTCTTTCCTGTTCCTCGTCAAACATTCCCTGCCGTCCGATCAGCCCTTAATCTTCCTGCAGAGCAGCCACCGTCGGATTGCGGACCACCAGAACCATCAGATCTAGTGCCAAGATCTAATCTCAGCCATCCGCTCGCGAACCGACATCGCGCAACAGCAGCTCAACACGTGGCAAAGTGGGAGAGATTCCACCGTTCGATCGCATGAAGACGAGGGTATTTTGCAACTTAACCCTCGCAAGTTCTTGTATTTATTATTTAGCACTCAAACATTCATCTGTAGTTCATATCTTGTTTGTAATATTTACATTAAGGCCCCTGTACTTTTCTGCATTTACGCTTAGGTCCTTCGCCACGTCACCTCACGTGCCAGTGCGCGTGAGGGGACGGGGCATTTTGCAGAGGGACCCTCGAGGGTATTGTTATTTCCATTAAGTGCTAAAACTTTCATATCACGTGTAAACTTTTTGTATTTGTTGCATAAAGGACCCCGTAGTTTTTGATATTGCGAACAAGTCCCTCCCAGGCGCGTGCCAGTCACGTGCCCTGGTGGGTTATTTGCTGAGGCACCCTCGCGGGTCTAGATATTTGTGTTTGGTCTATTAAATATCTTCCTTAGTTATCTATTTTGTTGGAAAATTGCAAGTTTGCCCCTGGATATTTTGATATTTGCACTTATACCCCTGCCAGGCTTAGTTATTTTTGTGTGCTTGTCTTATTTATTTGGGGCATCTTTTTAATTCGAAAAATTTCCAAAAATTTAATTTAAGCTCCTGTGGACTTTTTTGTTCACGCCATATTTTTGCATTGCATTTTTGTTGCACTATTACAATTATTAAAAATCAAAAACATGCATTTTAGCTACTGTCTATCTTAGAAAATCCATAAAAATTATAAAAATATTTTGAAAAATTCCAAACAAATTATATTTTGTGTGTTTTATCATCTATTAGTGTCATTCCAAAAACCACTAAAAATTTCAAAACAAAAACCTTAAAAATTTGAAAACCTCTAAAAACTTCATAAAAATCTAAAAAATCTAGAAAAATCACAAAAATATAAACTCAGTTGCGGTATCTTCCTTATTTTATTCTCTCTATTTTAAAATTAATTTGGGAAATTTTTGATACTGTTTGGCATTTTTCACTCCCATTTTGATTTCGGCCAGAATATTTATTCACTGTTTTCTTTATTTTGCATTTTTTAAATACCAAAAACATTCTGAAAAATCCCCAAAAATCACAAAAATAGTAAAAAAATATAAAAAGACCAAAAAGATTTTATTTCCTAATTTTTGAGCATTTTCACTATTTTTATAAATACCTTATCCCTTCTTTCCCTATATTATATATATATATTCCACTATTGAAAAAGAAAATATAAAAAAATATATAAACTATAAAAGGAAAATACAAAATCAGTAAAAAGAAAATAAAAAAATTGAAAATTGAAAATAAAAAAAATAAAATTAAAACCCACAAAAACATTTGCATTGCATAGTGTAGACAATACATCACATTCGCACACACACACACACACTTGTTTGATCTATCCTGCCTTGCTCCCTGTGTTCGAACTCTCTGCACACTTGCTTCTATACACCTTCTTTGTAGAGTTAAAAATAAATTTTAACTTCACATCGATTTTCATTGTTTGAATCATTTGATTGTGGGTTAATTGTTGATTAGATCCGAATTTCTGAGTGGTCAACACTTCGATTATGTTCCCGCCTTGTGTGGAACATAAGACCACTAGATTTTTGGGTTTATCAATATCCTCCTTCTCCGGTGTTCCAGAATTTCCATGAGGTCATCGCTCAGACGAGGCAGCACCAGTTGGCATCCTACCACTCCTCAGTGTCATAGAATTAACATCAAACATATAGGACGATATATCACCTAGAGTACACTAGGAGTGGTAGTCTCTATAAATTATATTTGCTCATATTTCCTCTTTATATTATTCGGATTTGGTTCGATCTAAGCGGTTATGGTGGCTTTTCCCTTGATAATCTCCCTCGTCTCCTGCTGGAACTCGTCCATCTCTCACCGGAAGGATACTCATTGGTAAGAAAGTAGGCGGACGAGGTCGTCAAGGGCTGAGTTCTCATACACAGGTGCGTGAGAATTGAACAGGTTGCCTTGCTGGTAATGAGGTTGATACTGCAGCTGGTAATGAGGGAGAGGCTTGGAATACTGAGAATGAGGTTGTCGCTTCTGCCTCCACTACTGTCCCTGGAATGAGGGATGAGGACCCTATTGGTGCTGCTGTTGGTACTGCTAGGAGTGATGGTGCTACTGCTGGCTGTCCTTCCCTGCCTAAGATGGAGGCTGTTGTTGAGAAGAGGTGCCTCCAGTGGATTACCAGAAACTCGGGAGATCACGATGGATTTTGGGTTGCTACCGGTACCGATCGTACCAAATCCCATTGACTTCCATCAATGGCGTCTTCTCATAGTGTGGAGGGGCAAGGGCTGTCAGGGGCTAATCCAACTAATAGACCACCATCGGAATGTCTATAGATGGTGGTGATAGCTAGTAATGCTAGGGCTGTTGGTCCTGCTCTGTCTGGATGTGGTGAACCTGGCCGTATGTGGCAGAAGTCTGGGTAGAGTTGCTCCCGGGATCAGCCCGTGACCTGAGACAGGATTGGGAAGCTGTCTGTGCCTCATGGATACACATGATCTGGGTGCCAACTGATCGATCTGGTTCAGGCCCTGACACTACTTCTTATCAATGATCTCGATGCAGTCCAACTACTCGCTGATAATACCCATGTCAGCGGTTGAGGACTCGATCTATGCTGCTTTTGACAAAGTAGAAGGACATGCATCAATGCGTGAAATCCTCTGATATGAGATCGCTTGTGGGAGGGGCTTCCCCTGAGTGTAGACCCTAGTTTGGGACATCACTGTGTAATTCTCTACCATCTCTCATAGATGGTCCAGACTTGGTCCTCATCCTTGGCAAAATAGGACCCTCCACATGAGGCGTTTATAAGATCCTGCAGCTCTGGTGCCAACCCACAAAAGAAGCTCTGAACAAGTTTGGTCTTAGATATCTTCTGATGTGGACACCAACCGATGAGTTATCTAAATTGATTCCAAGCCCTGTGAAATTTCTAATTTGTGATCATGCTGAAGAAGTTGATTATTGCTCATGTTGCATTGGTCTGGTTGAGTGGATAGTATTTGTTCATGTACTCAGTCTTGAGCTGCTCCCATGTAGTGATATACCTCCCCACATGCTTCAGCTAGTAGGATTCTCTGTCCACTAAGGAGAACGGGAAGGCGATCATCTTGATCGTATCCTCGTTCACGAATCGATCATGGACAATGCTGCCAATCATCTCGAACTCCTACAGATGGACGTACAGCTCCTTGGTGGCTAGCCCATGGAACTTGGGCAAAAGCTGGATGGTTTGGGGGCAAAGCTCTAAGTCGCCCAGAATCTCTGGTAGCTGAATCCATTGGTGGATGAGGGTTGCACCTGGTTTGTGCAACTACCTCATCGTGCATGGCTGTCTCGTGGGCTCCTGTTGATCCTTGGGTTGTTTGTCTCCACCGTCATCCTAGCATGGTATCTCTCCACCGGATGGTCTCTATAGCTTTGCTCTCCGGCTTGCATCTGTGTCAACTCTCATCGTACCTCAGCCATAAATGCTCCTTGGTCCCTGATCTGTCGTTGCATGGTCTCTAGGGAGTTTAAGAGTGTGTTGTTTATGGCAGTCTGGTCAAGTATGTATGATGATCTCTATGTCTGCTCATCGGTGTATCCCTCACTACTGGCCATCTCTTGGGTCTCTACAAAGGCGAAAGACCCCAACTCAGGTGACGTCAAATGAACATATAGCTGTGTTGGCCTCTGCTTTGGCACCTCATGACTGGTAGAAGGATGGTCGAGGGGGAACAAGATGGTAGAGAACTCGGGTTCGGAGAGTGGGTCTGAGCTCTCTGAAGCTGCCATAGATGAATGGAGACGAGTGCTCGAAAGCAGTGCTATCAAAGGCAACCTAAGGGATGTCTTGCCATCATTGTGATATGGGGATTTATGAAGATGAGATCTGGAATGCAAATAAGATGAGAAATCAAACCCCAAATTCACCTACTCAACACTCGAGCTGATGACCATGAAAGATCGATCGTTAATCTTGTCAATTTTATTTAGGTGATCAATCAATCTATCAGAGCGATTAAGAGAGCTGTTGGGAACCTGATGCTCCTAGGAGACTAGCCCAATCCCACAGTTAGTTTTTCCCAACCAGTATGGATCGTTGACCATCTACCGGCTCCTCGATCTATCCACTCTAATAAGGAAGTTCCGAACCAATTATCGGTCTCCCGGTGAAGTCCTCACTAGAGAACAACCAACCACAAAACCAATAATCTGAAGAAAGTTTAGGTATGGCTCTACCTAGTATGCAGATCACTCTCTGACTATAGATAAATCAACCAATGAGGGGGGGTGACTCTCCCAAAAACAAGAATTTTTAAGTGAAGTGTATTTTTAGGATCAAGTTTGCATTAGCAGTCCTAATTTTATTTGATTTTCACCCTTTTTATGTATTTTCTAAATAAGAAATGCCTAATGAATTTTCCAATTTTCTAGGTTATTTTGAGTCCAATAAAACATGGAGTGTAAGTCGAAAAAGTTGATGCATGATCAAACACAATGATGCATACAGAGATAGAAATACATACCCGACTCCAGCACTCTACATGCAGGGTGATCCATGCATAAAATTAAAGATCGAAAATAAACTATCTATATGATGCATGAGGAAATCAGCCTTAGACGAGCAACTTCTAGTAATTGTGAAGAACAATAGCTAGTTAATCAAATAAAGAACTGAGTCTGATCTTGGGAGTCACTCGGTGCCCGCCACAACGGGTCATGCTAGCATTGTATGTGACTCCTCATGGTACATGGTCTAGTATCCAATTAGACTAACTTTTCAATTTATTTTAGTTAAGTTCAATTACAATCTATAGGAACAGATAAGCAATTAGGTGTGGATCCTTAGCTAATTATGTCCAATCAATAGAGATTCCTAAGTCTAGGGGCTAAATCCTTGTGAATCAAAGACAAAGAAAAGGCAGTAAAAACAAAACCACAAAAAACCGTGGTGAGGTCCCTCGAGGTCACCGGCTCTCGACAAAGCAAACCCTGAAGTTCAAGTGTCCAAGTAAGTGTCCAAGAGTCTACAATTATTGCAATAATAAAATGTTGTGAAAATAAACTATCTGTTTGCTATAACTACTCTCTCTGCTCCTCCTTGAATGTGACTCCTCCAATAGACAACCGAAACATCCCTCAGGTGGTTTCTTCGCACAAAAAGCGACACAAAGAGATGTCAGAAACAATTATAACAAATAGATAAGAAAATAAAGTAAAATTGAAAATTGACTACTAAGTTGTGCTCCTAGGAAACAGTGCCATTATGATGAGCGGAGAATCGAGATCGACTAAGGGAGGAAAATGTATGAGGTATCGTTGTCCTCAATAAATCCTATCACTCAACAAGAAAATAAAACCACTCAAGGAAAAATCAAGCAATCAAGAATGTAAGCGATTTGCTATTTTTGCTTACCTGGTATAACCATCGGGATCAAATACAAGGAGCATGAGAAAAATACAAAGCAGTCACATTTCCCAAAAAAAGACTACTTTTAGTGGTTTTTGATTTTTTGATTTTTAATTTTTGAATAAAGCACACAAGTACAAAAATTGAAGAAAGCAAACACAAGAATCTTTTTGGATTTTTCTTGATAATAAAAAATAGTCAGAAAATTAAAGTAAAAATATTTTTGGATTTTCTAGGTGTTAAAGTATTTTTAGTAATTTTCTAGGTTTTTTATGTTTTGTGATTTTATAAAAATCAAATAAGGCCCACAACTCAAAATAGTGCACAATCAGGAATACATTGTAGATTAAAAATATCTAAAGTGCCCTAAGTTCCTGATAATTAATTTTATGCTAAAATAGAGATAAAAAGCTACACACTGGAACTAAAAAAAGGAATTTTTGGAGTTTTCTATGATTTTATATGATTTTTAAAAGTTTTTGAATGTTCTGTAATTTTTAGGTTTTTATAGTGAATTAAAATTTCATACAAAATTAAAGCACAATAAAAGACACACACAGTAATTTTTATGGAATTTCAAGACAATTTTTCGAATTTTTTATAATTTTTATAAGGAAAATAGGGACATTTTAGGGTTTTGAAATTTAAAAAAATAGAAAATGCAAATAAATTAACCCAACAAAATTACAATGAATATTGCACACTAACATGAGCTGACGGTAATTTTTATGTAATTTTTTTGAATTAATTAATATTTATTAAGTCCAGTAAAAGGCATGCAATTAAACACAGTTAATAGGGGCCTATTCACAAAATATATTAAATTTATGGACCAAAGAATAACACAATATAAAAGTTCAGGAGCCAATTAAGCAATTTGTCCAATCAAAACACACGCATCACATGATCTAGGCTCACATGGGCATCGATACAATTTTAACATATGTTTCAATGATATAAAGGTTCAGGATTAAACTACAAATGACCCAACAAGCACATTGGGGATGCACGTGATTCCAAAATAACAGGACCAAAATACAAAATACGAGAAAGTACGAGGTCTAGGTTGTAATTGTCTTTAACTACAAATTTATTCATGGGACTAAAGTTAAATATTAAAACATGCAAGGAGAATAGTGAAATATAACCATTGGGCTTGTGCGCGGTGCATGGGAGCTCTGACGGTTCTGATCATTCCCTGGAAAGTATCTAACGGCTTAGACTTGGTCGGGGACGTATGTGGTCAGATGCAGTCTGCAAAGCTGATCTAACTATCCAATGGGGTTGCGCGTTGGGTGGGCTGAGATGATGCTAGATTCTGATAAGACCATTGGAAGATGAGCGGGAACGGACGGATACAATCAGAACTGGGGGTGGAAGTGCACCAAATGGCTCCAGAAGGTGTTGGAGGAACTCGTGCCCGACGAACTTCAATCAAGCATCGAAGGGGCTCTTATGCTCCGATGAAGGGTCGGCGAAGTCCAACTATATCGTGGGTGTGCTCCGCATCTCGTAGAGTCTCCGAAGGAGGATCTAATGGTTGGATGGTTGTAGAGGTGCAACTCCTACTCAAGCTTCTCCACCTGAGTCGAGGGTCCAAAAGGTGCTCCTTACACGTGCAGACACCTGCAAAGGGTACGACGCTCGAAGACAAAGCTCCGACGATGGTTTATTGCATAAGGAAATAAGCGAAGCAACAGGGATGTGAGGTACGACGTCCAACGTACGTGAAGGTAGGATGTCTGAGCTCAATCTTGCTCCGAAGTGAAAGAATCGAGGGGTCATGTTGCGCTTAGAGATGGAGGGTGATGTATAGCGTCGATCTGAGCGTATAGTGGTCGAGATGGAGCTCTGACCGGCTGGTCGGAGCAAAGAAGATAGGCGGCAGAGCGAAATGGAATGGATGGATCGAACTGGAAAAAATAGAGGATATAATGGATACCTGAAAGTTCAGATGAGTTCCTACGCTTCAGGCAAAGGTGGGCATCGAGGTTTTGGCCTCAACCGAGCTGCGGCTAGCTGGGAGGCTTCACACAGTGGAGTTCCAGCTGTGTTGCAAGCTTCAAGCCTCTAGGCGTCTCCTAAGGATCCTAAGATGCTCCTCGAATGGCTGTCACTCCACTAAAGGTGGCTAGGGAAGAATGGGGCTGCGAGGGACGAGATGGAGAGCATGGAGGTGGAAGGGAAGAATTTATAAGAGAGCCATGGGTCTAGAGGAATAAGGAAGAAGGAGCGTAACCCTAAGGCGATCCAATCCTCCCTAGGGATCCACGAGAATCACAGATCCTAAGAAAGGAACTGGGCAGTGGAATCGAGGAGAAAGGGGGCCTGACCCGATTAGGAAAAATAGGAGAAGAAGGTCCAACAGGAAGGGAATCGGGTATGGTCAGCTGGGAGGAGACGTTGACTAAGGTCAACGTTCTGACGTGGCCTAATGAGAATTCATAATTTACAAAATACAAGAAAAATCTATAAAAATAGTAAATGATTTGACAATAAAAAATGTATAAAATAAAAATTGTTTATTATTTTATAAACTATTTTCCTGTGATTTTTAATTATTTTTATGAAAAATAAAATAAGGCATACACAATATATAGTTTTATATACAGTTATATTATACATATGTTTTATGTACAAGTATTTTTATTTTATTATTTGTACAAAAATACTTTTATTTTATATTTAATTTATTTACAACATTATTTTAGGAGTATGGACTAATTTTTATTTTATTTTTACAAATTATTTAAGGGTATATAATTAATCGAGGATGCAGAATATACATGTGTATTTTGTACAAGTAATTGAGGATTTATTTTATTTTATTTTTCTGATTTTTAGTTAGTTTATAGTATTATTAAAACTATATACAAGGATGTAAAATAATTTGCTTTTATAAAAATAAATAGATGTTCAAGTATATGTGATATGCACAATACATAGTAGTCCCTATCTTTCTCTACTTAATTTATTTTTATGATCACGCCAAGACTTGACCTTCTCTTGGTGTTTGGGTCACTCTATATATATTCTAAATACATCATTCTTTTTCTTTTCTTTTATTCTTTTATTTTTGCAAAATACCTGCTAAATATGCAATTTATTCTAAATACATCATTCTTTTTCTTTGCTTTTATTCTTTTATTTTTGCAAAATACATGCTAAATATGCAATATTAACAAAGGCATGCAAAATGCTAAGCTATTGAATTTACATATATTTACAAGATGTTCTGTCAAAAAAATAATTAAAATAAAAGAATAAAAAATGAGAATCATGGATTCATCAAACAGAAATGGAATTTAAGCAAAAAAGTAATAGAGCATATGCTTGAGGAATTGTGATCGAGTAGGTATTACGCATATCATACAAGGATATAAATGAAATTTTTAGGTGAAAAAGTAACAGAATGTGGGTAAAGAGAGCACACGGTTGAGGAATTGGGATAAGATAGGTACTACGAAAATGGAATTTTAGGGCAAAAAAAGTAAGAGAACATCGACGCAGAGGTCGCCTTGTTGAGGAACTGGGATAGATTATGTACTATGAATATCATAAAAAGGATATAAATGGAATTTTTGGACGAAAAAGTAATAGATCGTCGGTGTTGCTCCGACATTATGTATATGATATAAATCATGGATGGATCCGATTGAAGTCTTGATATTTTGTTTGAACTTGGCCTCGGGAATCCACGTCCACTCCCGAAGAAAGATAAGCATAGAAGAGCTTCAAATGTTGGGTAAGATAATTGGTCAAAGGGATGTTCAAAACCGTCATCCAAGATAATATTTTTACTAATGCAATTAAGGGTGACGTCGATATAGAATCCTTAATGCCAATTTCAAACTCCAAAGTTAAAATTAGCACATGGAATTCCGCAAAAATACAAAAGTTCATCCTATCCACTGATGTTTTCAAACGAACCGACCTCGAGATCGGGGAGTCTTACCAAAATGATCCGATTGAGTTGAATCATTTAATCAAATCGGTTCAATCAGATGGTGATATCATCAAATCGGTTCAATCAGATGATGATATCATCATTATTTGAAATTATATTAAATTGGGCTGGTTAGAAAATAATGATTGAATCAAGTAATCAAATCGAAATGAAATAGAAAATATATAAAATATACTTGAAATAGAAATAAAATATATAGATAATATATATATACACATATATATCATACCGTACAAAAAATATTTTTTTTCTTATGCACAATCAAATGTTATAATATCATAGATTTATATATTATTTGGACTAGATGTTCTATAACATAATAATGATTTAATTAGATTTAAAACCCATTATGTGAAAAAAGTTGTGTTAAAGTAGTTAGTTAGGGGTTTAAAAAAGGGATAATTACACCCATAAGCCTGAGTAATTCTTCAATCTCAATCACAACCCTGCATAATCGCGAATTACATGAGAAACCCTGAGTAATCCTTAACTCTTACATGACATGACCCTGGGTTATATTCCGTTTGGGATCCCCGTTAAAGTTGACGGTTTCTATTTGAAAAGACGAAAATACCCCTGATGTTTATACATATTTGCAAAACATACCATCCCCCTCCTCCCCACCGCGCACCACAGGCCATGCGTCGGCGTCGGCACCCCCTTCCCTGCCGACCGCCACCCCCGCTGTCCCGAGCATGCCGCCGATCGAAGCCCCCTCCCCCTTCCGATACTTCCCCTCCAACGATCCTTCCCCTGCCGAGCACCCTCTTCAACCACCCCCCGCCGGCTCCTCCCCTGCTCGAATTCGAAGCCCCCTGTACAGGTCTGCAATCCGCTCGATCGAAGCCCCCTCCCTCTTCGCGACGACGAGAAGCCTCCTCCCTCTTTGCGGCCTGCTGGTCCGCACCCCCTCCCTCCCGTGCCGACGACCTCCTCCCTCTTCTCGGCGAACCACTCCCCCTCCCTCCCGTGTCGCCTCTTCCCCTCCCTGCTCGTGGGCGAGGAGCAGCCTCCTCCCTCTTCGCGGCGACTCGCCCCCTCCCCCCTGAGCAGCTCCCTGAACCCCCCCCCCCCCCCCCCCCCACGGGTCCGCACCCCCTCCCTCCCGTACCGACCCTTCCCCTTCCTGCTTGCGGCCCACGAGCAGCTCCTCCCTCCTTGCTCGCCGCCGCCAAGAAGCTCTCCACACCTCCTTCCCCGCGTCGAATCCCCCCCAGCAGCCCCCTCCCTCCCGTGCCGACCCTTCCCCTCCCTGCTCGCGACCGATGATCAGGTCCCTCCCTCTCCCCGTCGACTCGCTCAAAGCCCCCACCCACCACGTCGCACCCAACCCCCCCTGCTTGAAACCCAGCCCCACGCCCAGCCTCTCTGCTCCCCTTGCCTCAAGATTCTCCTCCCCTGCGACCGACCCAATCCTCCCCCTCCTCCCTCCGCGACTTTCGACTGACTACCCTGACAACCCCCCCTCCCCGGGGACCCTGCGACCAACTCCCCCCCTGCGGCTGACCCAATCCTCCCCCCCTCCCTCCGCGACCGACTACCCTGACCACCCCCCCCCCCCCCCCCCCGCGATTGTCCTGACCCCTGCGACCAGCCCAGCTCCCCCCGCGACCGAACGTCCCCCAAGGTTGATCGCCCTCCTACCGCAGCCTCCACCATCGCTGAGCTGCCAAGAAAGGTGCAGGGCTTGGCTCCAGAGAGAGACAAAAAGACAAGATATTTAATTTTTTTAGATTAAATTTCAACCGTTAGATCGATTGTTGGTTAGATTAACTCAATCATCTGGTTAAGTTAACATAGTAAAGTAACAGAAGGTTATAGGTGTAGGACGGTACAATTATTCTGGGCCTTGAATGTAATTCGTGATTATGCAGGGTTATGATTGAGATTGAGGAATTACTCAGGGTTACTGGTCCAATTATCCTTTTAAAAAAAGATAATCAAAGGTCATGGCTTCAACTCTTAATACTAGCATTACTTTTAAATAAGTTAAACCTGCTTAAATCGGGTTAAAAATAATAAGTTGAACCGATAAATTGATTAAAATTTAAGCATTCGAATCCGACTGACAAGAACCGATTAAGCGGACCGATCCAAGCTCAGTTCACTGATTTGGACCGATCGAACCGGCCCGTCCGGTCGATTTTCAAAACATTGCTATCCACACGTTCAAGGTTGAATATTCCTGAATCCAGATCCATAGATAGCATGCATCCATACACCCAATGGATATCCACATATTCAACAAAGAAATCCCAATCAAATTGTCACTTGTTTCTTGGCATCGTAGATGCATAGCTTGTGGGATGTCGAAGATGCGCACCATTTGGATACATAGTTTATACACATGGCATAATGTTTCTCGTCGTCGTCGGTGTCCCGCCTCTCCATTAGTGAGATGTGTTCAAAAGGAATTGACGATGCAACTTGTTGCCGTCTTCCGAAAGATAATTTATATTACAATTTTCACCGATCGTAACCTTTTGTAGAGATAAGATGTGACGGGAAAAATATTCTTGGACTTGTATATATGTGGGTTGCAGTGTTACCTGAATACGCATGCAACCTTTATACTTACAAAAATATCCGTATAAATTTTCTTTATCTTTTAAAAATAATTTCATATTTACAAGAGCACCCCGCGAAATCGCATCTTCGTAAAATGAAGAAGTTTGCAAGACCATTTTTGTAAATGCAAAGTTTTTAAGGACGTCCTCATGTGCTAATGCAAGATGACAATTGTATTCACGTAGAAAATAATTTTCGATGGATGTCTACAGAGAAAGATCACATGTACTATTAGGTGGCTGATGATGTGAATAGCGAAACATGGAAAAAAAATATAATATGCATGCGCTGTTTAGGGATGCCAATTTCCATGCATCCAATGGATATCCGACTCGAATTCATACTACTTACAAACTCAAAACTGACCCCATTTATTTTTTTTGTATTTTAATTTTAAACTTACTACGTATTCAAGTATGCATGTAGGTTTGGGATTGCTTTGTAGGTACTGAACCCGTTCTAAACCTGAATAAAATATAAAAGTAAATATATTTATTACGTTTTAGTCGAATTCATCAAATCCATTTCATATCTAATAGGTATCAGTGTGTGTATAGAGAGAGAGAGAACTTCAGATAAGACTGTCTTTTCTTGGATGTATGGAAAACCAACCACTTATCCATTCGTAATCAATCCAATGATTACTATTAATGATATGTTATCTACATTTTTAATGTTGAAAAATTCATTATAATCCTTTTGACATATTATGTATTTAGAATGCAACAAATATCTCCTAAATAATCTTCCCAACAATCTCCTCTCTCTCTCTCTCTCTCGATGATGATGATGATGATGATGATGATGATGGTGATGATGATGATGATGATGATGATGGTGGTGCACCTGGAGGAGGTGGATGCACAACGGTGATGGCATTCGACGATAACGGAGGGAGAACATTAGACATTGGTCGGCGATGGCATGTCCTGTTTTGTGGATGTACAACGATTGTTTCCTGTGATAGTGTGTTCTTCCATTGACCTTCAGATCAGGGGAAAGAAGATGTGTTCTCAAAGATTTCTCTCTCGCAAGAAATGGAGGCGACATCGTGTGGAGGTTGTAGCTACACATGGAGGACGCGAATCGTAGAGGAGAAGGGTGAAAGAGGGTGCGGGTGGAGGAGCAGTGTTGGTGGAGGAGGGATGCAGGTGGAGGAGGTCAATCATGGAGGAGAGGGGTGGAGGAGGGTGCATGCAGAGGAGGAATGAAGGCAAAGGAGGGCACGATCGGTTTTTTTGCAATCTGTGATCATTTTTACAATCTTCGACTTATTTTACAATATCAGATCTTTTTTTACAAATCGTAAATCATTTTTACAATCTCAATTTTTTTAACATTTAATATTTCTTTTATAATTTTCTAATAATGTCAGATCTTTTTCTACTATCTCAGATATTTTTTAAAATATTAGATCATTTCTTACAAATCTCAATTCATTTTTACAATATAAGATTATTTTTTACATTTATCATTTCTCTTATCAATTTCTAACAATCTTAGAATGTTTTTCTTACAATCTCAGATCATTTTTTTTACAAAATTTCAGATTATTTTTTACAAATCTCAGTTCGTTTCTTTCAATTTTAGATTGTCCCTTTACATTTATCATTTTTTTTGTATTTCTAACAATATATTTTTGTTACAGAACGCAATATACTTTTTACAAATCTCAAATTTTTTTATATTTTTTCTTTTTCTGCTTAATAATTGTTGAATAGCTAACTATCTATTTTCTACCGATCTTCAAATGAGTATTCCAAACAAGTATGAAGTTTTAAAGAGGCATTATCTATATTACAATCATAACAATAAATAAGTTTACATATATAAAAATACGACTCAATTTTCTCCACTCCATTCATTAATTTATATTCAACTATCTTTTTGTTTCTTTAATAAATAAATTATCAACCCAAAAGTGTTAACCACCTAATTTATAAAGACTTTTAGCATTTCTTGCGTATTGCACATCTTTGCATACCATAATATTACATGGTTTTTCTCTATTTAATTATATGTGAAAATCTTATTTACATATATGAATATATAAGATTTTATCATGTCGAATATGTTGGCATCCTTTGTGTGCACGGGTATCCGTCAGGTATATGCATACCCACTAAAAATTACTCATTTAATAAATGAATAAGCATAGTAGTGATTTTATAAAGAGGAAAATGGGGCTGCCCCCTCGGGCAGCCATCCCCACGCCATTTTCGGCATTTTTTTATTTTTTTTGAAAAATCTCACCATGTATATTCATCCCTATATCCCTCCTATATGCCATTCGAATTTCGTCAGAAACAGAGACTCGTACGGCCTCCATCGAGATGGTGTCGATTTAAAAAATCCTGTTACCGTTAAAAAATGACTGTCTGGATGGAGGCCGTAGGAGTCTCTGTTTCTGACGAAATTCGAATGACATATAGGAGGGATATAGGGATGAATATACATGGCGATATTTTTCAAAAAAATAAAAAAATGCTGAAAACGACGCGGGGGCATCCATGTTGGGGCAGCCCCGTTAAACTCATTTATAAATAGATATGAATTTAGAAATATCTATACACGCCCCCAATCCGACCCATCGATATCCTAATGCTATTGCTCCTACAGCTGGCTGCCTTTGTTTTCTTGTTAGAGTTGTGGATTCCATTAATTTTGACCAGAAAAATACCAATTTCGATTTTTTGAATAGATATTGTCCAAAGCAAAAGGCGGCCATTTGATGTTCGTCCTCTAGGAAGTGAGAGCCCCAACTTGTAATTCCAGAACAGTTGTTGATGCCCCACTTCGCTTGTCTATTGCTATGATTGATTATTGATTATTGATTCCCTTCCTAAAAGACTGTTGCTATAAACATATTTTTCCTCTCTAAAGTGTTCTTTCGCGTGGAGATCGTTTTTCTTATCTTTCAGAGGAGAGGAGAAGCACCTCTTTTTCGCTTAATTACAGTGATCTGACAACTCTGGTCGAGATTCTCCGTCCAGAAAATTTTAATTATTTCGATCATTAACCAGATCGAAATTGGTTTGGTGTAAGTTATAGAGTATTTGTAACACTCCAACCTCAAAACATAAGCCTACGTCGCGAAGTGTGAGTCCATATTATACATGGTGGGGATTATTACATGATAACATGGGTTTAAACATTTTGGATGGTTGCCATGAAGACCAATCGGACCTGAATCCAACAAGTTGTCAGGTACTGATTTAGTCTCTTGCACGATTTTAATGATCGGAAATTATGATGTCCAGGGTTGAGGTATTAATATCGTTGTTGAGGAGAACTGACCATGATAACTTAGTTGAGATCAGTTCAATTGGACTTGTTGTTACCATCCAAGAAGTTATCAAATTAAGCTCCATCACTCTGACGCTTCGTGGGTATATGATGTGTAGGGGTGTAAACGAGCCGAACCTGAGCGAACCAATCTAGGCTCGGTTCGGCTCGTTTAGCATACTTTCAGAGCCGGGTTCGGTTTCAGATCGATAAAATGAAAACTGTAATTAGGTTTGATTTCGCTCGGGTAAGGTTCATAAAGAGGTTCGATTCGGTTCGTTAAATGTCCACTTAAGATCAAATGTTGTGTAGACGTTTATGTTCAGGGGAGGATTTTGTGGGATTTCAGGAATAGGAAATATGGACTTAGCGGTGGATGACTGGATGGATTTGACGAAATAAGTAAATATCCTTTATTTTAATATGGAATGTATTTTTTTCCTTATATATACAATACGTATGTATACTTTTCCTTATATATAATCGAACTTTAACGAACCGAACCTGAGCGAATCTATGTGTTTGAGGTTGGGTTCGTTTATTTAATCGAGCGCAAGGTTCGGTTCGTTTATTTTCAAATCAAATTTAAATCAAACTTTTAACGAACCGAATCTGAACGAACGTCGAATCTGAGAACTTTCTTACCGCCCGAATGACGTGGGATCACGATGCAAAAACCTGAAGCATATTGGTTCGATTTTCACTGTCTTTCAAATTAACCCCGAGAGGATGATGTGGTAAGCTCTGTCACCCAGCTGGTCAAAATTTTGGTCTCTGTCAGCTATGACCCTTAATCAAAATTTGCTCTATCTGGTCATATAAAACAGCTCAGTCTGTTCTCACGGATCCGAGAAGATCCTTTGAAACGCAAGCCACTCAGCTCCCTATATAAACCCATCAAAGGGAGGGAGGGAGAGGCACTTCATCCCAAGTTTGAGGAAGAGCCATAGATATATACTGCTTCTCTGCAGAGAGTCACATAGATAGAGAAGGAGAAGAGCGCAGATCAAAGATGGGTGTGGCAAAGGTGGAGATCATCAGCAACCAAGTCCTCAAGCCCCACCCTTCTCCTCACCACAACACTCTAGTCCCCCTCACCGTCTTCGACCAGATCACCGCGCCCTACGAGCTCCCCTTGCTCTACGCCTTCCGCGCTCCCATGCCTGACACCGATGCTCTCATAGACGGCCTCCTTCGCACACTCTTCCACTACCCCAACATATGCGGGAGCTTCGCTTCCGACCCCGCCGGACACCCTTGCACCCTCCTCGACAACACCGGTGTCCGAGTCATCGAAGCTCTTGTACCCACTACCCTCGACGATAACCTCCCCCTCGATTCCGCCGCGGACTTGACCAGCCTCTTCCCGCCTTTCAAAGGCCCGGAATTGTCCTACTTCCAGATCAACCGCTTCGCGTGTGGCGGCGTGGCCATCGGTGTGGCAATTCATCACCTGGTCGTCGACGCTTGCTCTCTCGGTCACTTCATGGATTCGTGGAGCAAGGTCGTACGTGGGCTCGACTTGAGCCCACCTCCCTACCATGACCGGTCGGCTCTGGTGACGCCGAAGGATATTCCATCACGCGATCTCGTGGAATTCGAGAAGAAAGCTATGGAGCTCCTTATCCATCATGACCAATTAAGGCCTGTGGATGAGATCACCAATGTGAGCGTCCACTTCTCCAAGGACTTCTTGAATCAGATGAAGTCCAAGGCTAATGAGGGCTATGGAGAGAAGGACCAATGCAGCACATTCCAATGCCTCCTAGCTCACTTGTGGAAGAAGGTCACCGCGGTCCGAGGACTCGACGACGACTTGCCCACGCGTACGCAATTCGCGGTGAATGGCCGGGGGAGGGTAAAGCCACCGTTGCCCATGGAGTACTTCGGCAACTTCGTCCTAGTGGCGTCCCCCAGGGCTAAGGTGGGGGAGCTACTAGGAGCGAGCTACGGCGAGGTAGCTCGCGTGATCCGTAAGGCGATCTCCGATGTCAACGACGAGTACTACAAGTCCTTCATCGAGCTTGGGGTGTCAACGGGAGGAGTGGAGACGGCGAAGAAGATAGCGGGGAAGATACCGATGCCCGGAGACTGGTTGAGCCCGGAGATCTACAATGCGAGCTTTCTGGGTTTCGGTTTCGATGCGGTGGACTTCGGCGGCGGAGCGCAGTGCTCGGTGGCGTTGCCGAAGCTGCCCATAGAGGGGCTGAGCATTTTCCTGCCGTCGTTCAAGTACAAAGGAGGAGCGAATGTAGTCGTTGGTCTTAAGAAGGAAAGCGTTGACGAGTTCCTGCAGATCGCCCTCTCTCTCGATTAGAACATCATCGATCCTCTGCCTTTTCTGTTTAATTAAAGTCCAAATAATTAATCTCCTTCGTCCTTCTAAATTAATTTTCGGTATCTCCTTAGGCGTCGTCTTTATAGCCATAAGATTATCGGTATCCGGTGCTCCTCTTGTATTTGAATTATGTAATCGTTTATATATCTATTATTTTAAGATGTTGCAATTCAAAGGAAAGAAAATGGTCTAATTAGTATGGGAAGTTTAAAATTGATTGCGGGTTGCCTGATGGAGATGAACATAATATGTTGTTGTACGGATCCTCTGCTTTTACAACACCTGCTGTAACACGTTGTTGACATCCAACGCTTATCGGAAATGTAAACAAGCTAACCGTAAGCAACGCAAGAAAACTCATCCACGGATTCAACTCGAGCCGACTATAATCAGTGCTCAAAAGTGTGGAGTTTGTTGCGCCTCCTAGTTTGTTTATCAATCAAAATACAACTATCAAACAAAATACAGTGTGAGTTGGAGAAATGTCACCAAATGATGAAGGGATGTATCTTTATTCTCATCCATGAGACCTGGCTATTCCACCTTGTTGCGTTTCGTGAAAAAGTATCTAAAAGGTTGAAATTTAGATATTTGCACCATGTCGAAGTAAGGAACTATGGTATATATGTTTGGAACAGATTCTATTTTGAGAGATTTGAAAAAGCACTATCTCCTTTGAAGGTAATATACATCCGCCATTTCTCAACGCACTTCTTTAGACAAAGACTATGTTTTGTCCTCTTTCCGGATGGTAAATATTTCTCAAAACATGGAGTGTGAATCAAACCCATGTTTGAATTGAAACTGAGATACCGATGCATGTTCTTTCCTTCTGAATCAGATAGATTCATATCGAAAAAATGCTGACAATGAGTTCTTTCCAAATTGACTATTTGTTCCTCTGTTAGATGTGTTTCAGAAATGTTCGCACATAAGTTGCTTTATCCCTGGACATGAGATGACATCACAAACAATAAAAATGGAGTGGAGAGGAGTTACGACATATACACTACAACAAACATAACTTGTGCTGACGGTTATTTTTTTATATTAACAAGGACTTCTTGTAAAAACTGATAAACCTTGATTGATCATATGCCTTTATATATAAGAACAGCCCCAAAACATAATTTTGTATAAACATTTAAAAACGCTCACATATAATATACACCGAGGTTTACTAATGTACATGTATATATTTATTTATGGGCATTTTAAATAACGGCCACCAAGTTAATTGTTCATAAACGTTTTTAAACGACCTCCAATAGGTCGACGTTTATCAAGAAAACTCTAGCGCGACAAGCACAATCATAGGCCGACAAAATTTTTCGACGTTTTCTAACGTGTCTTCTAACGTTATAAGCAACCTAGACCGACATTAAAAACGTACTTAAAAGGTATTTTTGTGGTTGAGACACCCCAATTTGTTGTCATTTTTCTTGTTTTATTCTCTATTGGGTATTTTCCTCATTATCCGCATGTGAGTGGGATTATTTTCCCAATGTCCAAATGAATATTTTAGACACGCCTTTCATGGGATGTAAATAGATGAATAATATAGCCACATGCTAACAATATCCTCCCTTAGCCAATGAGGGAGATCGAGAGCCCACCAATCAACAATGTGATATCCACTCTAATCTTGTAAGGGAGTGGTAGACTTTGGACTTTCGAAGTGCTCATTGACGTGATCATCGCATCCGCATCATTGTCGTCTGTGTGGATATTTTCAAGAAGGGTTGCTTTTCATTCAAAACATTTTGTATCCCCAATGGTACATCAATCGACCATTTATGGAAAGTGGAATTCTTTCCAAGGTCAATGTGTAACGTCCCCGGCTTAGGTCCCCGGTCCGTTATCGAGGAAAACTGACCCTGACAACTTGTTGGATACGGGCTCAAATGGACCCATTGGCAACCATCCAAAATGCTTAAGCCCAAGTTGTCAAGTAGTAATCCCCACCACTTATAAATCACACACACACTTCGTGAGTTTTAGGTATGGCACTATGTTTGGGGTTGGGGTGTTACACAATGGTATTTTGATTCTTACATGATATTCTTCAACCGCAACAACTCTTTGAAAGCCTATCTACCTGCAATAAATTTAGCTTACTAAACTATATACTTTTGAAGTTGGGATTTCCAATATATTACACTACCTGCTAATGACATCAAGTAACTTGATATAAATATTCCCCACATCAACCTCTCCTACCATATCTAAATTTGTGTAACAATAAAATACCATTTGGAATCCTTCCATTTGGTGGGATATTCCTCAACTAGCCTCCCTTTTAAGAGGGATGGAGGGCCAACTCATTAACTCCGGACCACCCCACCAATAATTACGCCTCCATCAGAATAAACCTTCCCAGCAACCTCCCCACCATCCAGACACCTTTTATACCACATGGTTATCCTCAGGGCCATTCCACTAACTCGGGGCTACCCCATTCAGAACCACCCCTCCATCATAAATGACTGATTTTTCTGCTCCGACACAAAGAGACTAGTTATCGGTAAAGTTATCTCTATTTCCATTAGACTACTTCCCAATATTCTTTTCTTAGACTTGAGACAAATCTGTTTACAACTTTAACAACACGAGAAATGTCAAAACTTGTACAAATTATGGCATATATCAAACTGTTTATAATTGATGAGTCGGGGTTCTCTCCTTATCTTTTCTCTTCATTGGTTCTTGAGCTATGTTTCGAGATCAATCTAAAATGTGCTCCAAGCTGGATGCAAATTGTATATGCTTTGTTCATATGAAATTTTTGAAGTACTTTTTTGATGAACTTTTTCTCACTACGAAATAGATGCGATTGTGTGCGCGCACTGACTTGCACTTGGTAGGCACATGTGCTCACCCACATGTGAGCGACCACTTGGGTTACACATGTACTCACCTGGGTTGTTCGTCAATTTGCATTTTGAGGTGTGATTCTAAGGCACATTTGTTAATATATGGGTGAGCATGTGGGTTACACAAGTGATCGCCAAGAATGTGCTCGCCCATTTGCAATTCAGGACGTGTCTTGGGCGGGCACGTGTCAATAAGCTGGCGAGCACGTGCGGAGCCCTGGGCGAGCTCATAAGCGTGCTCACCTGCGTCTGTAAACAAAACGTTGGCAGGCCTCCTCTTAGTCATTCTACCCGTATTTCTCCCCACAACCATCCCTCCGACGATCCGTGCTCCACCCTCCTTGCCTCAAGCGACACCTATTTGGATCATTCAATCACACATACATCTTCGTTTAGGTATATTCCTTCATCATTTCTCTCATTTTTATTATTTCATTACATTTAATTCTTGTTTTGATGGTTTATGATTTTCATATTGTTGATAATTTGCTTGTTATTTTCTCTATTCTTATTTCTTGAACTTGTTGTTTATACTACATACGACTTGATTAATATCTAGTTATTGTTAGGTTTGATTATGATTGTCTAATATAGATGAAAATTCATATGCATGCCAGGTGTGTGTTGAAATGCCACAACCAATAACATTATTAAATTTGTATAATAAATTAGAATATTGAATTATACTATACCATCAGTTCCATTACAATGATTCACTACTCAACTGAGATTTTTAGGATTGCAATGGAAATGGCAAAAAGGAGAGAATTAGATGAATGAAGAAATATAAGGAAAGAAGAAATATATGGGAAGGAGTTAGGGGGTGTATTGATGGCACTGAACAAGAGTTTGGAGCATGTATACAAATGACTCAATTGAAAGAGGGGATGAGAGGTAGAAAGTTGTTGGGAGTACGAAGACAAGGAGATGAACCTCAACCCAATGTTAGAAGGAAATAATGAACAGAGGGCTCTTAGGAGAGGGAGGAAGCTAGCCCTAGCTTCGGCAACTGTGTGTGGTCGAAGATGATAAATCGTGATGGAAAATTAAGCAACAAAAAGAAGAGAATGATGAATATGATTATCGATGTCAAAAAATCATGAATTAATTGGAGAAATGAGAAGGTAAATATGGAGAAGAGAAGAAGGAATATATATAGAAAATCAAGGAGGTATTATTGGAGAACCTAACTTGGAATCAATGAAGGGAGTCTCATGGGATATAGAGATCGACGATATTTGAAGCTCGTGGCCTCCACTCTACGATGGTGGAGGAGGATATGGCTTTTCTTGGATCGAAGCAGTGACAGATATGATGGAACCTAGAAAACACATGTTTATAGATATGAATTTAATTCTATGTATACAAGTGATCAAAAGAATGGTAGGACCATGTGTTTTGTTTAATAAACACAAGTAGTTATGTTGTGATAAATTTATTGTCACATTAAATTCTAGTTGATATTTCAAAGTATATCACATTAACTTTTAGTTAGGTAGATAATAATGTTAAAACATTAACTTATTATTAAATCTCACAAAATATCCACATGCAGTGCATTCCTCCATCGGTTGGGGTGTGACCCTGCGTGCAACACTTTGGAAGATTTCATCTACTCTAATTGTGTTATATTTTTAAAATTTTTGTACAGTACTATTAGACTCACTTCGATATGAGATATCCCGATCCAATTGTCGTGGATTTAGATGTGTGCATGTGGATGAACTTTTTTGCAAGTAGATGTGTGCATGTGGATGAACTTTTTTGCAAGTAAACTTCCTATAAATATCATTTAAATACTTAATTAGGTTCTAATTTAATACCACCTGTCTATATCCCCATCGTTAACAAACCAAATATATGTAAATGCTTGGTTAACATAAATAACTAAATATTTTAAGATCAATTTATAGTCTCATTTGTAGCACATAAAAACGTATGACGTAAAGTTATCTTAAAATATTACATTTATGTCGATTTTTCTTAGTTCAGAGGTCCCCTACTAAGGGAGTCTGTGAGGGTTGAAACTTATTATAAGACGATCGTTGTCACATGTTGTAGTTTAAATATATGTGGGAATTCGACTATGTAACCCATTCATCTTGGATATACCAAACCAGTCATAGTCTACTATTGAAATTTTCATTACGTCTAAGGTTTTAAGAGTTGATTATGATTGCTTTATGGGGTATACTGAAGGGCTGCAAGATTATGCTGCTAAATTTTCTTTAGCAATAATCTACCATGTGACAATGATAGTCTTATAGCAAGTTTGAATCCTTATGGATGGGCTCAAGTGATAACTTAATGAAAACACTTCTCTTATTATCTCCTAAAATGAGTAAAATAAATTTAGGTCAACGATGGATATTGGTTTAGCTTTTCTAGATCTTGTCTCTGAGCTTAAGACAATGTTAAATCTTCTCCTCTCATTTGACCTTATGAATTTTTATATTCAGGTGAAATCGATGGCGAATAGAGAGTGGATGTACAAGAGTGTAGTACATGGACATACTACAGAGACCTTTCAAAGAAGTGTTTAATAATTTGTGGAATTTTCTTATGCCTAAGATTCTCGTGTGGTGGATTACAATGGGATTATATTCTGCCCGTGTCAAAAGTGTCGTCTAATAAAGAATAGATCTAAGGATAAAATTAAATTGCATCTTTATAAAAATGTTTTCATGGAAGGATATCAAATTTGGTTGAGGCACAATGAGGTCTTCGATGACATGATTAATGAGTTAGATGATGCAGACAGTATCAATCCATTTGTAAATATGGTTATGGACCTTGTAGGTCCATATTTCAACACAGATTGTCTAGATGAAGAGGAACCACATGGTGAGATAACAAACTTCTACGAGTTTTTGAAAAAGGCAGAAGAGACCTTATTGTTTGGTTGTAAGACATATTCAAAACTCTCAATAGTTTCAAAACTTCTATAGATGAAGATGTGGAGACTATCCACAATAGATTAAGGAGGAATGAGACAGTTTGCTCTAATGAAGAACCTTATATCAGTGTCTTTCGTCAGTCAACTCAACTAATAGGAAAGGCTAGAACATGTGCATTGTTGAAATAGAAGAAAGATGATGTTGAGCTTTACGTACTAGACAATTGTGTAGAAATAACACCATACGTTAAGTATGTATCTTTATTATTTTTTTCAAACAAATGAAAATTTTATTATCCATATCTTTTAATAGTTTCTGTATTCATTTTAGAGAATTTAGAAGGAAAATTATTGAAGAAAATCCTGCATATACAAACGATGAAGTTTTGAGCACATATAGTCAGAATTTCCAAAGTGGTTTAAGAAATACTGATTATAATACATATATATTAAAATATTTTTCAGAAGGTTTAGTTTGTAAGGTTTGATCATCCAATTGTTGCTAGAGTAATGATCATCGATTGAAAACCGCAAATTCTGGTAGAAACTTAATAAATCAGAATTACAGTGGCGGTCTGTGGATCTTGTTATGGTGAAGATCATTTGGATTATTATTATGGAATCTTAAAGGAGATATTGGAAGTAGAATACAATATTTCAAGCTTAAATAAAGTGATACCTTTTTTTTGTGTAATTGGTATAATTTAAATGAAGATGTAATAATCGATAGAAGGAATAACATCATCGATGTTATACAAAGAAAATTTATACGCAGATTCGAACCATTCATTCTTCTCAAGTGGATCAAGTTTGTTATCTTCAACAAGTATCAAAGAAGAGAAAGAAAGTTGAAACTTTCAGTGTCGTCAAGATAAATTCACGAAGTTATATTTCTAAAGAAGATACTCGTACATAAGATGTTATAGGTGAAGCTTTCACTCATACTCATGAGCGAATAAATGTAGCAGATGTAGTCTCAATCATCGAACCTATTTGAAAGCAGATAATGAGGTCATATATGCCGACCTACTAGATTGCGTAGAAGTTACAAATGATGTTTTAGGCAACTCTGTAATCAATGAAATATGTTATAACCCAGGTAAATCAAATGACGAAGATTAACTGTAAGTTATGGTAAAGTATTATACTAGTTAAAATAATTTCATTGATAATTGTATAATTATCTATTATATCGCCATTATAGTCACGTCATGTTTTGGACATGGTGACTCTCATGGATCTCAACTATCTACTCATCTGACCTCCTTGGACTCACCATCTTCCAGTAGGAAGCCAACCCTGCATTTTGATTTAGATTCACTTCATAATGAGACTCGACGATTCATAGCCTACTACTAGTCTCTAGGTTATCTTTATCCTCACTTTTATGGAGGTGTATATGAAGAGCCTGATGAGCTGAAAAACCTCAATCAATCCGGGATAAAATAATCACTCGAAGGGTTGTTGCGACCCGGATCGAGAGATAAATCAGCTCAACAAGAAAATATAGGGATTAGACCACCAAAATAGAATAAAAATCAAAGGAAAACAATAGTGGCCCTGGCTATTAGATTAGCCTGGTATAGCGACCAGGGTCGGACTCAGGGAGCACGTAATGGCCTTGCGGACTACAAAGTAGTCAAAAGTGAAAATAAACAAGAGACAAATATTTTTGATGGATTTTTAATATTTTTATATTTTTTGGATTTTCAAATAATAAAGAAAATAAGGAAAACAAGGAAACAAGCAACTAGACACAATTATTTAACTACTCAAAATTATTCCAAAAATTCAAACAAAAATATTTTTATGTTTTTTATATTTTTTACTGTTTTGAGTGAATTTTTGAAGATTTTCTGATTTTTATTGAATTTTATAAAAATCAAACGAGGCTGAAAAACAAAGGTACTGTCCAGTCAGACTTGGAGGGCCAATTTAAAATGCAAAATGGCCCTATCAAGGTCTGAAGGTAATTTTCCTGTAAAGTAGAAAATACAAGGAAAAATTAGGCACTGGAATTATTATTTTTGGATTTTTCTTTTAATTATCAGAATTTTTATGGCTTTTTAGGGGTTTTCTGATTTTTATAGGTTTTATAAATCTAAAAGGACCAAAGTTGGTCAGAAAATCAAACAACACAAAACAAAGACTATCTAATTTTTTGAAATTTTTAAAGTTGATTTAATATTTTTTGTGATTTTTAAAGCTAGACAGTAAGAAAATTGCGTGTTTTTGAATTTTTAAAAATAATAAATAGTGTCAAAAATGTCTCCAAAAATTAGAGAAAATTTTACACCATGGTAGGATCCTGTGTCCAATTTTCATCAAATTTGGAGTCGATTTGCTATTTTATTAAAATCAAACACAAAGGTACAATACTCAAGGACGTGTACGCAATTAAAACAAATTCTAGGAGGTCCGGTGCAATTTCTCCACGATCTCACGCGTGAAGCGCGTGACCTGGGCACTCAGGGACCAATTTACAAGAAAACTTAAGTCCCTGGACTAAATAGTAACACATACTAAAAGTTCAGGGGCGAAAGTGTAAATTACCCACAAAATAAGGCACATGCACAATTAAAACACTCACAGGGGCATTACTTCAAATATTGAAAACATAAATTCATTCATTAACACCCTAGAACATAAGGTCCGTATATGCAAATAACCCACAAAAGCACGTGTCGAAGCACATGTTCCACTACAAACAGGGGTATAAAAGCAAATAAACTATAGTACGAGGTCCTCTATGCAATTTACCAAACAGAAATAAAACTTCTAAAATATTTACAGGGCTAAATATGAACAACTAAAAAGATGAGGGCCTAAGGGTAATTTACCCTTTATTAAGTCAATGGACGGATGAGCGCTACGTGGAGATCCGATGGTCAGGGGAGGTGGCACCTCAACGCAGGGTCCTCGGCTCGGATCAAACGGCTGCAGGCTCACCACGTGGCTGATCTGACGGTTCTCGTACGCTGTGGATGATGAACCTTGCTGAGTCGACGGTCACGATCACTCCTCCAAGGATCTGACGGTGCTAGCAGCTCCTCAAATGGACGAATCTGATCTGAACTGGAGCTGGGAGATGATCGGATGGCAGCGAAGGGTGCACGAAGAACAAGCGGCCGGCGAACTTCGCCAGCCCGATGGACGCACGACGACCCTCCTCGTGGGCTGCTGAAGATCGGAGAAGGTTCGCCTGGGCCTCCCGCGTCTAATGGTCCTCTCCGATGAAACAACGGAGCTCCAGAGAGCTCAGGCGACGTCGGCGGAGGAGGAGCTGCTGCTCCAAAGAGTCGAATCCCTCAGATGGGCTCGGATGAACCTGCAAAGCAAAGCAACGAGCTCCTGGATCGAGGGAAAAGTGCCTCGACCCGGTTAGGGGGGGTGCAGGTGATCAGTGCGTCGGAATGAAGGGGCTCCGGCGAAGCGACGACGGAGGAGCCCCAATCCCAGTTCCTGTGCGAACTGGGTTGGATGAGTGGGTGGAGAATGTGCACGGAGGAAAGGCGGAGATGATGGGCGACTCCGATGATCGAAACGAGAGCGAGGGCGATCGGAATCAGCGATGGACGGCGACGGGTCGATTTGAGGGAAATGAAAATTAAAGAAATAGAGGAAGAACGGGGACTAGCTACTGGTCGAGGTCGACTTTGGAAGAGCTGGGGATGCTCCAGGTCCCAGCCTCGACGGTTGTCGATGCCCGAGGCTCGAGCACCACCTTCAGGCGGTGCACGGCGGCGCAAAGTCACCGGATCAGAGGTCTGGTCGCTCTCTCCTCACTGAGACAAGGCCAAATGCGAGCTGTCACTCTCGCGGTGGCGGTGGAGGCCCTAGGGTGGAGTGAAACGATCCAAAGATGGAGAGAATCGTGCGGCGGAGCTGGAGCTTTATATGACTAGGGGTCCGGCTAGATGATGGTCGGGCGAGCTTATCGGAGCTCGGACCCCGAAAACCCACCCCGGGCGTGGATCACGGATGCATCAGGAAGGATTAGGACCCGGGGTTAATGGGGTTGGCGATCGGATCGAGTGGCAAAAAAGCAGGGAAGTCGGGTCGGGGCGACAAGATCCGGCTCTGGTGGTCCTGGGGGGAGAGTTGACCGGGGTCAACAATCCCCCGTGGACCAATCAGAGCCCGCCAATTATGATTTATTTGACAATTTATTTTAACATAGTAAATGACCGAATTTCAAAAAAGTTAAAACACGAAAAATGTTTCTTTATTTTTAAACTATTTTTTGTGATTTTTATTTATTTTTTTGAAATATAGATAATGTATTTACAAAATATTATTATTATATACGTGTATATACATATGTATTTTTTATTTATGATTTTTAATTATTTATTTATATACACATTATTCCAATTTTATATTTTATTTATTTATAGGATAAAATTTGGAATAATATGGTATTTTTATTTTCTTTTTATTAATTATGTACATGGGTGAAATAAATAGTTTTATTTATATACATATGTGGTATACATACAAGGTGGCTTTGATTTTTTTATTTTTATTTCTTTTTATTTTTGTTGTATTTTTGTGATTTTTCTTTTATTTATTTACATTATGGAATAAGGAATATGTACAAATTTTTGTGGAATTTTATTGATTTATTTACAAGGTGAAATAAATACATATGTGGTTTACATACACATGGTCTATGTACAAGGATGAAGGATTTTTAATTTCTTTTTAATTTTCTCATTTTTTTGTTTTAGTTCAATATTTACAAATATGTACATATAAATACACACCTATTTTTAATTTTTTTATTTAGAGGAAAATATTTTTATTATATTTACATGTGTATTTACACATATGAGCTTCCTTATCTCTCTCTACTTGGGCTTTTATGCGGTCAGGCCCATGGTGAGCCCTCCCTTGGGATTAGGTTGCTCAATATTTATTCTAAATATTTCCCTCTTTTTCTTTTGTCTCTTTATTCTTTTATTTATGCGCAAAAACGTGCTAATTATTACTTTTTACACAATGCATGTCTTTTGATAATTATTTGTATTTACAAAGATATACATGTATTTGCAAAGGTTTTTGTAGCTAAAATATAAGAATAAAGAGTGATGAATGGGTATTCATCACCCCCCTATACTTAACTTTGCTAGTCCCTTAGCAAACACTTATTTGAAAAAGAAGTGAAAAAGAGAAAGAAAAAGAAAAAGTGGAGAATATACATGGATTAAGGCTGATTATTAAACTTGCTTTCATTAAATTGAAATATGGAGCTCGATCAGATCTTTGGATTATTAATGTGTCGGAACCTTATTTGGACTTAAGTTTAAAACTCAACAGCCTCTAAGTTCCACCAATCTATGGACAAGACTCCTCAATAAACCAGATCAGAACAAGTCTACATACACAAACTCTGATGACCATGAATCTTTCCATGCGGTGTAAGTGATATGTAGCTCCCCACCTCAGAGGTAACAAAGAAACAACCTCCCCCAACCTGGTAACTCTAATGCCTTGGTTTAGCAACTCTTTCCTCGAGAAGCGGGGTATTCCCTTCTAAGTTCAAGTGCAACCGTCTCAAGAAGAGGGGGAAGAAGATGAAGAATGGACCATGGCCAGTGTAGCCACGTATCCTTGGGAGCTCAACCAGTGTAGCTAAGTCTCCCGCTGCAAGCTTCATGAGATGTAACATGTATACCATAAGCTTTTGCTTTATTTGACTATATACACTCCGGTGGGATTATTAAATTTTCAATCCGACCCAACACTTTTTTGGAGTTCTTTTCTTTTTGAACTTTTTTTTTCATGTGCAACTGTACAACATATCTACATGGTGCAACATATATACAAGGAGTTTTTCCTCTTGAGCCAGTAGACTATCCCTCTTTTGAAGCTTTATTGCAACCCACGGCTTCTGTCTTTAGCCTTCATCACCACTAGACCAAGTTGAGGCACACTTCCTTCACTAGAAGAAGAAGAGAGGTTCCGCCTAGAAGTACTACCCTCATATGCTACCCCAAGCCAAAGGAAACTGCCTCCTCACCACCTCATCCGTGGAGAGCTATGTGTAAAGTGCTGGTGCAAGTCAAGCCATTGTCTCTAAGAGTCATGCGTGTGTTGTTAAGTGCTCTACTTAGGCTCATCAAGATGACATATGCTCATAGCCTAGTGGACTCAAAGAATTAAGTCCCAATGGACCAGAAAAGCCTTAACCCTAAGCCCTATAAGGTTCCTCTTAGAATTAGGTGGATTAAGATATTAATCAAGCTCCATTTCCCAATTTAATTCCAGGTTAGTTTAAATGTCAACTATAATGCAGGAAAAACTACACAAATATTTACAAAGATGCTATTTACAAATATGCAATTTACAAATATTTACAATCGTGCAAAATTTTTGAAAAATGTTTGAAAACATGGATGTATGCATGAATGGGAGTTTTGCAAAATATTTACAAACATTTACACAAGGTTTTTGCAAACTTTTTGTTTTCAAAACATTTTGGAAAAATTTTGTACTATATACATAATTTTGCTATGAAAATATTTACAAATCCTTTACACAAATCATTTTGCAATCATTTGTACAAAAATAATTTGTATAAATACATAGGTATGTGCAAAATGAATTTTATATTCAAGGGAGAAAAATTTTAAATTTTATGGGTTTTTAGCCATTTTTATTTATTCACACACTCACACAAAGTACGAGTTACGGCTAAAGTATATATGAAATATATACACACCCCCTATACTTAGCTCGAACGATGTCCTCAGAGTGATCAAGAGCGATGAAGAAGACATAACTCGTGCTTAGTATAGGGACGAGAAAAGGAATGGCTGAATACAAAGATGAATGAAATAATAGAATGAGGAGAACTCGGTATTTTCCCCCTATACTTAGGATCAAGTAATCCTAAGTATAACAAGCTGTACACGAAGGGAAATCCGAGTAAAGGATGTACAGAGTCTGCCCCCCTTATACTTAGGGTGAAATATCCCTAAGTATAGGTAGCAAAACAGGGGTAGAAAGAATGAAAAGAATACCCGAAGGTCCTACATCCCCCCTATACTTAGGGTAAAGTACACCCTAAGTATAACATAATCATAAGATGAGAAAAAGGATGTGGGACTAAAGAATAGAGTGATATGGACAACTGGATCTATACAGGTCGGAAGAACAGTGATAATCAGGCGTGAGATGAAATAGATGTGAGTCAAGAGATTACATCTCACGCAAAGTGAATAGGGGCAACATCAACGACCCGCGGCTCATGATCTAGAAATGGCTTGAACCGCTGGCCGTTCACTCGAAAGGTACTCTCAGAAGACAACTCAGATATATCAATACTCCCATTGTCGTGTACCTTTCTCACAAGATAAGGTCCCTTCCATTTGCTATGTAGCTTCCCTGGAAATAGACGAAGCCTAGCATCAAACAGCCGTACTCTCTGTCCAGGCTCAAAATGCTTGTGGCTGATATGAGAATCATGCCACTCCTTCACTCTCTCCTTGTACTGTAGGCTGTTTGAGAAGGCGGTATCACGAAGCTCCTCCAAGGCTGCTAACTCTGCCCTCCTCTGGTCTCCTACACTATCTGGATCCAAAATAATATCTGTAACTGCCCAAAGTGACCTGTGCCTCAACTCAACTGGTAAATGGCAAGGCTTGCCATATACGAGGCGAAAGGGAGATGTGCCCAATGGTGTCTTGAAAGACGTCCTATATGCCCACAAGACCGAGTCCAAAAGCTGTGACCAATCCTTTCGGTCAGGGCGGACGACTTTCTGCAATATAGTCTTGATCTCCCTGTTCGACACCTCGGCTAGACCATTCGTCTATGGATGGTATGGAGTGGAAACTCGATGGTCTATGCCGAACTCGCTAGCAAGGGCCTTCACCTGGTCGTTGATGAAATGAGACCCCCCATCAGATATCAATACTCGAGGTACCCCGAACCGTGTAATGATGTGCTTCCTCAAAAATCTGCAAACTGTCCTGGTATCTGCGGTTCGGGCAGGGATGGCCTCAACTCAACGACTCACATAATCAACGGCCAACAGAATGTACTCAAATCCCTGGCTCTTAGGGAATTGACCCATGAAATCGATGCCCCATGCGTCAAAAACCTCACAAAAGTGTATGGGCTGCATCGTCATCATATCACGCTATCCACAAGTGCCCATCCTCTGACAGTCAGTACACCTCTTCACGAACTCATCAGAGTCCTTGAAGAGAGTAGGCCACCATAGGCCGGATTGGAGCACTTTCTGTGCCGTTCTTCTCCCTGAGTGATGTCCTCCTGCCTCCAGCTTGTGGCAGTAAGTAAGGACGCTGTGATGCTCCTCCTGAGGAATGCACCTATGCCAGATACTATCCCCTCCCTCATGGTATAGGATGGGATCCTCCCAATGGTAAAACTTGGCGTTCGCGAGGAAGGTCTCAAGTTTCTGCCTGGGCCAATCTTGTGGAACTTTCTTGGCGACAAGATAGTTCACAATATCGGCGTACCATGGGAGCGAAGCGATAACATGGATCGCCTCATCTGGAAAGGTCTCACAAATAGGGTCAATCTGCTCAGAATCCTCAAGATACTCCAACCGGGAGAGATGATCCGCCACCACATTCTTGACTCCAGGCTTATCCTTAATCTCTATGTCAAACTCCTGGAGTAGAAGGATCCATCTAGTCAATCTGGCCTTGGCATCCTTCTTTGGCATGAGGTACCTGATGGCGGTATGATCAGTATACAAGGTCACTCTAGATCCAATAATGTATGATCTGAACTTATCTAGGGCGAAGACTACGGCTAGCATCTCCTTCTCTGTGACTGTGTAGTTCCGCTGCGTGGAATCCAATGTGCGGCTAGCGTAGTGGATGGCAAATGGAACTCCGTCCCTCCTCTGTCCTAGCACAGCCCCTACGGCAAAATTGGAGGCGTCCGTCATGATCTCGAATGGGAGAGACCAATCGGGTGGCTGAAGGACAGGAGCCTCTATCACACTTCTCTTGAGAGTCTCAAACGACGAAAGACACTTGTCATCGACAAGGAACTCAGTGTCTTTCGTCAGCAGATAAGTCAACGGTCGGACAACCCTACTGAAATCACGAATGAATCGCCGACAGAAACCAACGTGCCCCAGAAAAGACCGTATCTGCCGCAAGTTGGACGGTGGTGCGAGTTTGCTAATGACATCCACCTTGTCCGGATCAACTCCATGCCCCTGTTGGAGATGATGTGGCCAAGCACCGTCCCTTGAGTCACCATGAAGTGACTCTTCTCCCAAGATAATACCAGGCAAACCTCTATATATCGCTGAAGTACTTGGTCTAGGCGGTCAAGATAGGAGTCGAATCCGTCGCCGTAAACCGAGAAATCATCCATGAAGACCTCTAAGCATTACCCTACCATGTCCGAAATGATCGACAACATGCATCTCTGAAAAGTCGCAGGGGTATTGCATAACCCAAATGGCATGCGTCGGAAGGCGTATGTGCCGAAGGGACAGGTAAAGGTCGTCTTGTCTTGGTCCTCGGGAGCGATGGCCACCTGGTTGTAGCCCGAGTACCCATCCAGAAAACAATAGTGGCTCTTCCCTGCCAGTCTCTCAATGATCTGATCAATAAAGGACAAGGGGAAATGATCCTTCTTGGTGGCCTGATTGAGTCGTCTGTAATCCACGCAGACCCTCCAAGAAGTGGGTACTCGTGTAGCGATCTCCTCTCCGGACTCCGTAACCACTGTAGTGATGCCCGTCTTCTTGGGCACCACATGTAACGGACTGACCCACTTGGAGTCGGAGATGGGGTAGATAAAATCAGTGCTCCACCACTTCGAAATTTCCTTCATGACAACCTCTCTCAGATTCGGGTTCAACCGCTGCTGGAACTCACGTGACGGCTTCGCCTCATCCTCGAGATAGATATGGTGGGAGCACAAGGCCGGACTTATCCCCTGGAGATCTGCTATGCTCCATCCTATCGCCTTGCGGTTCTTTTCAAGAACCCCCATCAAACGGGATTCCTGCTCTCCAGTCAAATCGGTTGAGATAATGACTGGGTACATCTCATGCTCACCCGCAAGGAACCTATACTTCAACGACGCAGGTAGTGGCTTCAACTCTGGACAAACTGGTGCTGGCAAATCTGGCTTCTGAAGAATCCGAGTGTATGCGGCCAAATCTGCCCGGGAGAATAAGAACTCTCTCTCACAAACTGGATCTGGAGAAGGCAGCTCAACTGGACTGTCTCTGCTCTGCTCAACATCTACCTCCTCCCTATCTGCAGGCTTAGTGGAAGTCAGATCTGGTATGTAATCATCAAACTCTGCCCAGTCAACACCTGACTCCGAGGGATCTGTATCATCCAAGGTGGCTTCAGTACCACCATCCTCACAAAAATCAGTCTCGCAGTCGAGAACCAGCTCTGCTGCCTCAAAAGTATCCTGGACCAGGAATGTGCTCTCCGAGCTCTTCTCTGCTGTCATCTCTGCACCAACGGAATCTGAAAGTGAGAGGATGTCCTGTGCGTCAGGATCTGCCCAAACTGCCTCATCATTTGTAATCACAAAGTCGCAGTCCTGGTGGATGTCTGGCCCGGCATCTGTCATCTGCTCTGTGTCTGAAGTAGTCTCTGAGCATGCTGAATCTCTGACTCTGATATCCTCGACCATCTCTATTTGTACACTCTCGCCCTCGACGTGAAAGTATACCTTCCCGCTATCATGGTCAGTCACTGCCTTGGCTGTGGCCAAGAATGGGCGACCGAGAATGATGGGGGTATCGGTCACGGATTCAGGGATCTCCATGTCCAACACTACGAAGTCCACGGGGAATTGCAAGCCCTAAATCGTGACGACAACGTCTCTGAGCAACCCCTTCGGCCTCTTGACAGATCGATTAGCAAACTGAAGGACTGTCCTGCTCTGTCTAAGAGTGCCCAACTCGAAGCGGTCGAGAAGGGCTGCCGGAAGTAGGTTGATCGACGATCCGCTGTCTAATAGAGTACGGTCAAACCTCTGCTCACTGATATGGCATCTGACATAAGGGGCTCCTGAATCTGGCCTCTTGGTCGGCAGACGGTTCTAGATCGCGAAACAAGTGGCTCTCGTCAGCACATGAATCTCTGAATGGTGGTTCCTCCTCTTCCTCCTGACTGTGGTCCTGTCTCTAAGTGAACTCTGGAGTAAAGGAATGTGCTGCAACGCCTCCTGAAGAGTCAGCTGAATGTGAAACCGATCTATCATCTGCTGGCTGAACTCTTCCTACTGCCTCTTTTTTTATTTTCATTTTTCTTCTCCTTCCCCATCTGAAGGGCTCTAGGGAAGGGGATCACAGGGTCCTTCTCAGATGAAGGACTAGGAAGGGGTCTAGACGGCTCGACGGCCGGATCCACACATACATCAAGCACCACAGTGGGACCAGAAGAACATAAACCCTTTCCTTTATTCACAGAAGTGTTCCGAGATACAGGTGCATAAGAAGGAAAAACTACAGGAATCCCAGAAGTAACATCGGTGGCATCAACACCACCATCGGTTGGAAGACTCGCGGCCTCAGTACCACGCTCTGGCTCGGCAACATGGGTGGCCTCAGTACCACCTCCTCGAACTGGTGAAACGACGACATCAGTACCGCCAGCGGGATCAGCATCCGTGGTGGCATCAGTACCACCGTCATCATCTCTAGTGGCCTCAGTACCGCTCTCCTCCTCGTCTAGCACTCTGGAAGTATCCTCGTGATGTAGCTCAGACGAGTCACCGCCTGCTGGCATCCTACCGCTCCTAAGTGTGACAAAGTCAGTATCAAAAAGATATGCAGACATATCACCAAAAGTGTCACTCGAAGTGGCATACTCAGTACAAACTACCTGCTCAGACTTCCTCCTGAGGTTGTTCGGATTGGGCTCTATCTGGGCAGGGATCGCGGCCTTCCCTCTCACAATGTCCCGCATCTCCTAGCGGAACTCATCCATCTCCCGTCGAAAGGTAGCCTGCTGATCTGTGAGAAGGCGGGATATGTCATCCAAGGCGGGATTCTCATAGGATGGCCCATGAGAACCTGACGGGTAGCCTCTCTGGTAATGAGGTTGCTGCTGCTGTGGCTGAGAGGGGTAAGAATGTGGATGCTGCTGCTGGTGAGGCTGCTCACGCCTCCAAGACTGTCCCTGCTGATGGGGACGAGGACCATACTGTGGTGATTGCTATGGCTGTGGCTGGGTATATGCTGGGGGCTGCTGCTGCTGGTGATCCCTCTGATGGCTGTACTGGCCACCCTGTCCAGATGGATGCTGTTGAGACTGGGTACCGCCGACCGCCCAACGAAATCCGGGATGGTCTCGTCAGATACCGGGATGGGGGCAGTCGTACCAAATCCCGTTGACATCCATCAACGACTCTGAATCGTAAGGGGCTGGCGGGAGTACTTCCAGAGGCAGATCCGGCTGATATACCACCATCTGAGTGTCAGTGGATGGTGGTGCCTGGTAGGTGAGCTGTGGCTGGTGGTACGGCTCCGCCTGTACAAGATGGACCTGTCTAGGCTGCTGGTGTGAGCTGGAGCGCTGGGACGAGCTGCTGCTGCTACTCGGATCACCTCGTGCCTGAAGATGAGGCTGTGAAGCCGTCTGTGCCTCCTGGAGACACATGAGCCGTGTCTTCAGGTCACTCAGAGTCTGTGCCATCTGCTCCATCTGCATGATGCCCTGACACTGCTTCTTCTCAATACTATCCATCCGATCCAGCTTCTCGCTGATAATCCCCATGTCTGCGGCTGTGGACTCTGCCTGTGCTACGGCTACCGCTGACGAACTGGATGGACCGGCGTCGACCCGTGCTATCCTCTGATACTGCATGGTCTGTGGCTGCTGGGGTCTGCCCTGTGTGTACAATCTGGTCTGGGACATCACCATGTAGTTCTCGACCATCTCCTCGTAGATGTCCCAGACCTGATCGTGATCCTTGGCGAAGTAAGACCCGCCACAAGAAGCGTTCACCAAGCCCTGAAGCTCTGGTGTCAGCCCGCTGAAAAAGCTCTGAACAAGGTTCGGCTTGGAAATGTCGTGGTGCGGGCATCTGTCAGTCAGCTCTCTGAACCTCTCCCATGCCTCGTGGAACTGCTCGTTGGGGAGCATGGAGAAGTTGCTGATCAAGGCTCTAGCGGCGTTTGTCCGCCCGAGTGGGTAGTACTTATGCAAGTACTCGGTGCGGAGCTGCTTCTAGGTGTAGACAAACTTCCCTAAGTTCTTTAGCGAGGTGGCTGCTCTGTCTGCTAAGGAGAAGGGGAAGGCAATCATCCGTATGGTATCCTGGTCCACCTGACAATCGTGGACAGTGTTGCATATCATCTCGAACTCCTGAAGGTGGAGATGAGGCTCCTCAGTGGCCAACCCATGAAACCAGGGAAGAAGCTACAAAGTGTTCGGGGGGAACTTGAAGTCCCCCACGATCGCTGGTAGCACCACCCAACGGTGCATCAAAGTCGATCCGGAGTTGTGTAACTCCCGCATCGGTCTCGGAGGTCCTGCTGCACCTGCTGCGGCGGCTGCTGCGGCTGCGGCTACTGCTGCATTGTCGGGTCCTCCCCCTGCGCCGTACTGCTCGTGGTTGGCTCTCATCTGCTCAAGCTCGCGCCTCATGTCCAACATGAATGCGCCCTGATCCCTCAACTGCTGCTGAACTGTCTCGAGGGAGGCAATCAGGGTGGAGTTGATCACACCCTGGTCCAGAACGAAGTGCTCATGCTGCGGATCTCTGGTGTGATCATCACTACTGCCGGCCATAGTCTCTGCAAAATCAAAACATCCAAACTCAGGTGCCGATAAATCATCTGTCTATCTCTCCTCTGGCACTGGTATCTTGGTCTCAGAAGAAGGATGATCGAGGGAGAACAGGGCAGAATCAAACTCGGGTTCGGAGAGCGGGTCTGAGCTCCCACGAACCGACCTAGATGAGTGGGCTGGAGTGCTAAAAAGCGGTGCAGCCAGAGGCTGCCTAAGAGACCTCCTGCCCATCATCGTGATCTGGCGAGTAATGCGGATGGGATCTGGCAACAAATACGATCACAAGCAAACCCCCGATTCACCAACGCAATGCGAGCTGAAGACCGTAAAGGCTCGGTCGTTGTCAATTTTATTTTGCTGATCAGTCAGGATAGCAGAGCGATTACATGACCTGTTGGGTTACCCGATATTTTCTCAACCGACTGTCCCATACAGAAATAGCCGGTAATCAGTCGAGAAGAATATCGGGGGGGGGGGGGGGGGGGCTCTACCTAGGGTGCGGGGTCACTCTCTCGCGCAAGCAAACCAAACAAGGAGGGGGTTGCTCTACCCAAGACAGATTTTTAAGTGAGGTGTCTTTTAGGGTCAATAGTGTTAGCAGTCCCAAATTTTATTGTTTTTCTTTTTAGATATTTTTCAATAAGCAAACAAATCGCCTAACGAATTTTTCAGTTCTCCTAGTTATTAAGTCCAAAACAGGGGGAGAAGACAAAAAAGACGATGCGCGATGAAATTAATGATGCATGCAGAGTAAGAAATGCGTACCTGACTCCAGCAGTCTACACGCAAGATGATCCGCGCAGAATTGAAAGACAGAAAGTAAACTACCTAAATGGTGCAAGCGGAAAAACCAAGTCCCTAAACAACAGTGCTACTCGAAAGAACAACTAGCTGACCACCAGCCTCCAATCCAGAGAGTCCGGTCTAGACCCACCCCTCCTCTTCTCGACAGGTCGAGTTCAGGAGTAGCGCTTGACGAGGTGGGCTCGCGGCGCGTAGGCTCGAAGGTGGTGAATCAACTATTTTATTATATTTTTATTTTTGGTCCAATTACCAATCTATAGGTACAGGAAGATATATTAGGGTATTTGGATCCTAATTATTACGTCACAATCAAGCAGAAAATCCTATGGCTAGGGGCTCGAAAATCCGCGAGAAACCGTAAAAGGCAGTAAAGGAAATAAATCGCGTAAAAGCCGCGAAGAAAACCGAACTAGCTAAGGGGGTCCCCCGAGCACACCGGTGCTCGGCGAAATAGACCCCTAGAGTCCAAGTCTCTGTATGTCCCTGTATTATTACAATATTTCAAATAACTGCTGAAAAAGTAAAACTAGTCTAACCCTAATCTACGGCTAATCCCCGTGGCTATTCCGCGGCTCCCGCACTCTCGCTCGCTCCTCGCGCTCTCCTACGGCTCTGTAGAGAAGAGAGCCGCCTCCGACTCTCGCGGTTGCGTTGGCTTCCGAAGAAGCCGCCTCGATCCTCGGGACCTCGCAAGAAGCAAACAGAGTGTCAGACCAGATTATTTAAACAATTACGCAAATAAATGATATATATACAAAATATGCACAAAAAGCCACGAAAATAAAACTGCGGAAAAATCAACTATGACTACTAAGCCGTGCTCCCCGGCAACGGCGCCATTCTGATGAGCCGAAAAACCTCAATCAATCCGGGATAAAATAATCACTCGAAGGGTCGTTGCGACCCGGATCAAGAGATAAATCAACTCAATAAGAAAATATAGGGATCAAACCACCAAAATAGAATAAAAATCAAAGGAAAACAATAGTGGCCATGGCTATTAGATTAGCGTGGTATAGCGACCAAGGTCGGACTCAGGGAGCACGTAATGGCCTAGCGGCCTACGAAGTAGTAAAAAAGTGAAAATAAACAAGAGACAAATATTTTTGGTGGATTTTTAATATTTTTATATTTTTTGGATTTTCAAATAATAAAGAAAATAAGGAAAACAACGAAACAAGCAACTACACACAATTATTTAGCTACTCAAAATTATTCCAAAAATTCAAACAAAAATATTTTTATATTTTTTATATTTTTTACTATTTTTAGTGAATTTTGGTGATTTTGTGATTTTTATTGAATTTTATAAAAATCAAACAAGGCTGAAAAACAAAGGTACTGTCCAGTCAGACTTGGAGGGCCAATTTAAAATGCAAAATGGTCCTATCAAGATCTGAAGGTAATTTTCGATAAAGTAGGAAATACAAGGAAAAATTAGGCACTGGAATTATTATTTTTGGATTTTTGTTTTAATTATTATAATTTTTATGGGTTTTTAGGGTTTTTGTGATTTTTATAGGTTTTATAAATCTCAAAACGACTAAAGTTGGTCAGAAAATCAAACAACACAAAACAAACACTATCTAATTTTTTTTGTAATTTTTAAAATTGATTTAGTATTTTTTTGTGATTTTTAAATCTAGACAGTAAGAAAATTACGTGTTTTGAATTTTTAAAAATAATAAACAGCGTCAAAAATGTCTCCAAAAATTAGAGAAAATGTTAGACCATGGCAGGAGCCATGTATCCAATTTTCATCAAATTTGGAGTCGATTTGCTATTTTATTAAAATCAAACACAAATGTACAATACATAGGGACCTGCACGCAATTAAAACAAATTCCAGGGGGTTTGGTGCAATTTCTCCACGATCTCACGCGCGAAGCATGTGATCTGGGCACTCAGGGACCAATTTGCAAGAAAACTTAAGTCCCTGGACTAAATAGTAACACGTACTAAAAGTCCAGGGGCGAAAGTGTAAATTACCCACGAAATAAGGCACATGCACAATTAAAACACTCACAGGGGCATTACTGCAAATATTGAAAACATAAATTCATTCATTAACACCCTTGAACATAAGGTCCGTACATGCAAATAACCCACAAAAGCACGTGTCGAAGCACGTGTTCCACTACAAACAGGGGTATAAAAGCAAATAAAACTATAGTACGAGGTCCTCTATGCAATTTACCAAACAGAAATAAAACTTCTAAAATATTTACAGGGCTAAATATGAACAACTAAAAAGATGAGGACCTAAGGGTAATTTACCCTTTATTAAGTCGATGGACGGATGAGCGCCACGTGGAGATCCGATTGTCAGGGGAGGTGGCGCCTCAACGCAGGGTTCTCGGCTCGGATCGAACGGCTGCAGGCTCACCACGTGGCTGATCTGACGATTCTCGTACGCTGTGGATGAACCTTGCTGAATCGACGATCACGATCACTCCTCCAAGGATCTGACCGTGCTGGCAGCTCCTCAAATGGACGAATCTGATCTGAACTGGAGCTGGGAGATGATCGGACGACTGCGAAGGGTGCACGAAGAACAAGCGGCCGACGAACTTCGCCGGCCCGATGGCGCACGGTGACCCTCCTCGCGGGCAGCTGAAGATCGGAGAAGGTTCGCCTGGGCCTCCCGCGTCTAATCGTCCTCTCCGATGATGCAGCGGAGCTCCAGAGAGCTCAGGCGACGTCGGCGGAGGAGGAGCAGCTGCTCCAAAGAGTCGAATCCCTCAGATGGGCTCGGATGAACCTGCAAAGCCAAGCAACGAGCTCCTGGGTCGAGGGCAAAGTGCCTCGACCCGGTTAGGGGGGGTACAGGTGATCAGTGCGTCGGAATGAAGGGGCTCCGGCGAAGCGACGGCGGAGGAGCCCCAATCCCAGTTCCTTTGCGAACTGGGTTGGATGAGTGGGTGGAGAATGTGCGCGGAGGAAAGGCGGAGATGATGGGCGACTCCGATGATCGAAACGAGAGCGAGGGCGGTCAGAATCAGCGATGGATGGTGACAGGTCGATTTGGGCGAAAATGAAAATTAAAGAAATAGAGGAAGAACGGGACTACCTACTAGTCGAGGTCAACTTTGGAAGAGCCGGGGATGCTCCAGGTCCTAGCCTCGAGGGCCGTCGATGCCCGAGGCTCGAGCACCACCTTCAGGCGGCGCACGGCGGCGCAAAGTCACCAGATCAGAGGTCCGGTCGCTCCCTCCTCGCTGCGACACGGCCAAATGCGAGCTGTCACTCTCGCGGTGGTGGTGGAGGTCCTAGGGTGGAGTAAAATGATCCAAAGATGCGGCGGAGCTGGAGCTTTATATGACTAGGGGTCCGGCTAGAAGATGGTCGGGCGAGCTTATCGGAGCTCGGACCCCGAAAACCCACCCCTGTGTGGATCACGGATGCATAAGGAAGGATTAGGACCCGGGGTTAATGGGGTTGGCGATCGGATCGAGTGGCGAAAAAGCAGGGAAGTCGGGTCGGGGCGACAAGATCTGGCTCTGGTGGTCCTGGGGGGAGAGTTGACCGGGGTCAACAATCCCCCGTGGACCAATCAGAGCCCGCCAATTATGATTTATTTGACAATTTATTTTAACATAGTAAATGACCAAATTTCAAAAAAGTTAAAACACGAAAAATGTTTCTTTATTTTTAAACTATTTTTTTGGATTTTTATTTATTTTTTGGAAATATAGATAGTGTATTTACAAAATATTTTTATTATATACATGTATATACATATGTATTTTTGATTTTTAATTATTTATTTTTATAGACATTATTCCAATTTATATTTTATTTGTTCATAGGGTAAAATTTGGAATAATATGGTATTTTTATTTTATTTTTATTAATTATGTACATGGGTGAAATAAATAGTTTTATTTATATACATATGTGGTATACATACAAGGTGGCTTTGATTTTTTTATTTTTATTTCTTTTTATTTTTGTTGTATTTTTGTGATTTTTCTTTTATTTATTTACATTATGGAATAAGGAATATGTACAAAATTTTGTGGAATTTTATTGATTTATTTACAAGGTGAAATAAATACATATGTGGTTTATATACACATGGCCTATGTACAAGGATGAAGGATTTTTAATTTCTTTTTAATTTTCTCATTTTTTTGTTTTAGTTCAATATTTACAAATATGTACATATAAATACACACCTATTTTTAATTTTTTTATTTAGAGGAAAATATTTTTATTATATTTACATGTGTATTTACACATATGAGCTTCCTTATCTCTCTCTACTTGGGCTTTTATGCGGTCAGGCCCATGCTGAGCCATCCCTTGGGATTAGGTTGCTCAATATTTATTCTAAATATCTCCCTCTTTTTCTTTTGTCTCTTTATTCTTTTATTTATGCGCAAAAACATGCTAATTATTACTTTTTACATAATGCATGTCTTTTGGTAATTATTTGTATTTACAGAGATATAAATGTATTTGCAAAGGTTTTTGTAGCTAAAATATAAGAATAAAGAGTGATGAATGGGTATTCATCAGAGCCATCTTCCTCAGCATCTCCCGATGCATGTCTTGTCCTAGTACCTACATGGACATCGATGGATTCTGATTCTCCTTCTTCTAGACGGCCAAGCACCCGCGTGCCCTTTCCTGGTGGAGGTGGGTAGACTTCAGAGTCCTTCCCTTTGTTGGAGGTTACTATAGATGAAAGGTATTTTTTTAATGTTTTCTCATTTTAACTTTCATATATATATATATATACTCTTTAAACTTTACAAAATTCTGCAGGGATTTTTTGAATAGCAACGAGGTTGCAATGGATATAACCAACATTGTCAAAACGTATTTAACTAGCACACAATTTTGAAGGTGTTGCATTCTTGTTATCGTGTTGGAGAGTTTGTTTTAGATGTTCTTGATAAAAATAGTATTTCTATCGAATTAATTAATAATTGTTGCAATTCATTTATCTATTTTTTTTAAAACTTTTCAAAGTAGGCACTATTTTGTTCCAGTTTTGCAGGAGTCATATCGTTGAGCCTTTACTCATATGGTGGAGGATAGGATGAGAGATACATTTTTCAAGGTAAGGAGAGACTCACATGCGAAGACAAGATGTGAGAAAGTGAATTCTGAGGAGATGAAGAGGTTCCCACCGACATGATGCATGGAGGAAATATTGTCATTGTAGTTTAAAATATAATTTTTAAAAGATTTTATCTTCATTTAATATTTGTTGCATATGGGTGGGGTTTTGTGATGCGTTCATTATAAATTTTGAGTTTGGAAATAGGTCGATGGAGGAAGGACAAACCATCAAAAATAGACGATCAGTTCGACAAGTGGCTCTAAAAGCCACAATCAGATTTGAGCGGAGCTGATATTTTCTTTTAAGAAATATATTTTAAACACTAAATTATTATAATTCCATCATGTTATTATTGTTTATCTTTATTTTTTTCAGACAACTAGGTTGTAAAGAGAACCCTCATTTAGGAGTGGTGGTCTAGGTCTCACATGAGTGGGAAAGAGGGAGAGTCTTGATGGTCCACTCCTGAAGCAGGAGAATTTATGGTTAGTCTTTTATTTTTTAGAAATTTCAAAGATATATTACGCTTAGTTCATCTAACTTTTTTCAACTTCTATTTCAGGATTGTTATTTAGCACTATCTATAGAAAAATGGGGGTGAGACTCCTGATATGGAACAACCACCATTTGATAAAGCTATTTGTAAATAGATGTAGAAAATATTAATTTATTTTATTCAATTTTAAATATATTTACATAGTACATAATGAAAATTTTAGTAGGTGTTGGAGGAGAAGGATGTTATAGCGGATCGGAAGCAGACACGCGGTGATCATCCTCCATATTATGTGGAGGAGCATCATGAATCGTTTTCTGCTTATGGCCACCCGTCGTATTCAGATCCATAATCATCACAACCATCACCGTAGATGGAGTCCCGGATTGTTATGATGGTGGAGCAGGTGACGAAGCTCCGAAAAGATTTCCCGTCATACATAAAAGTATTCTCTTTAAAACGAGTAATAATTTCATAGTTCTCTATCTTCACATGCATATCTTATAAATACTTTCCTTAATATAGGTCACATGGACGTGAATCTCAATCTAAGAAGATTGAATCATATGACGAGGAGCAGAATGGCCTGGAAGAAGAGGCATGCAAGTATGCCAGGTTTAAGGAGAAAGAGAAGGAGAAAAGGAAATCAAAACAGATTTTGATTTCAAAAATTTTCTGATCGAAGCAGAAATATTTTTTGTTTTTTATCTTGTGTAGTTGTTGGATTTCAAGCAAGCTTTAAATTTATAGAAACTTTGATATTGGATGCAATTGTACTTGTAGATTAATTCAATTGTATAACCTTTTGAAAAACTATTAGTTATGCGTTTACGATACTATAGTTTTATATCAACTTTTATGTTTATTTTAAAGTAAGTTCTTATATATTATGTGAGTTTGATAGGTACAGTTAGTTGCACAGGTAAAATACGATGTCGGCTACAGGGCATATTACATGTACTTTTCTCAACTCTAAAAAAACAAATTTAGTAGTTTCTTGGTAGGATTTATAGGTTTGATAGGAGGTCAAAATCCCTCCGAACCTGTATATTTTTTAGCTATACAGGTTAGGCGAGCACATGTGCTTGCCCAAGACTCTCAAACTGCTTGCCCTATTCTGTACGAGCGAACTGTTTGGCGAGCCTACATGTGATCTTCCACTAGGCGGGCAAGCACATGGCATACATAGGTGCTCTCTAGCATTCTTAGTGGATGTCCTCCACGAACACACATCAGGTGAGCACATGTGCTCACCCAACTTGTGAGCAAACACGTAGCGTGTACATGACGAGCCACGATGTCTCGCCATTTGCGCCTTCTTTGTAGTGCTTGTGATATCCACAATCTTCTTGCCATCCTGCGTGATATTCATTCCAATAATTTAGTTAGTCTATCCTAAATCTTTCATAGAAAAAGACTTGATCAACTCATTATTCAAACTTGAATTCTTATAATATTATCACAAACAATCAACGTATCATCAATATAAATTAGCAAAATGATGAAGACTTCACCTAAGAATTTCTCCAGGAAATCACAATGGCATGAAATAGTCTTGGAGTAGCCATGTTTCTCAATAAAAGACTCAATTGTATTGTACCACCGCATGGATGCTTATTTTAGTAAATAAACTTTTCTTCAATTTGCAAACTTGATCTTCCTTGCCTTTGACCATGAAATCTTCAAGTTACAACATGTAAATTTTCTTTTCAAGATCACCATGGAGGAAAGCTGTATTCATGTCCTTCTATTCAACCTCTAATAAAAGCTACATGAATAAAAAATTACAGTAGTAGAATGCATTTCGACTACATGAGTAAAAACCTCCTTGAAGTCAACTATGTTTCTCTTATTGAATTAATTTATAACCAACCCACCTTTGGGTTTGAAGAGTGTCCATCATGCTTCACTTAAGAATCCTACTTGTTCCTCAATGCATGTTGCAAATTGCTAAGGATCATGGATATCAAGGTCCGGTCTTAGAGGAACTATAGTGTCCAAAAAATCAGATCCGGCAATCATTGTATAAATCACTCTCGTGGCATGCAATACCTAATCCAGGCGAGTCTCAATAACATCTAACTCACAAATAATAGATAAATCAGATAAAAATGAATGTGAGCTAAAATTTATTATAACTCTACAAGAATGTGTATAGTAACAAGCAATTTAGAAGTCGAATTCACGAAGCAAATAGTGTGTAGACTAATCATTAAAATATGATTTCTAATTAATAATAATTATGTGTGTATTTTTTGTTATTTTCTGCCTTTTCTTATTTTTATGAGGGTTTTTAATTATATTTGATTGCTATAGATTTTTAATAGGTTTTTATATTTTTAAATTTTGATTTTAAATTTTATTTTTAATTTTGTCGATTTTTTGATTTATTTTGATTTTTAAAATATACGATTATATATAATAATAAGAGTAATATAGATAATATAAGGAATATATAATGTATATTGTATATATAGGGTATTATATTTTTTAAATATATTAGATCATAACAAAATGTAGAAAGTGGAATATTTTTGGGTTCTTATTGTTTCCTCTATGTTTGTAATTTTTATAGAATTTTTTACTAATTTTATATTTTTAAAGTAAATAAAATATACAAAATAGTGCACAAATTAGTTAGACGATATTATTTTAGGTTTAATAAATATAAATAAGTCCAAAATTTACGTAAAAATATTTTTAATTTATAGTATATATTACAAAGTAAGTTCACAAATATAAATATATATTTGGATTTTTCAACAATTTTTGCTAATTTTTATAGGGTTTTCAGGGTTTGTCATTTTAGGTTTTTATTTTATTTTATTTTTTGGATTTTTGGATATGTTGTAGATAATATATTAATATAGGAAATATTTTTAGGAATTTTTAGAGTTTTTTGTCTAATTTTTATGAGTTTTAGTATTGAGACTGATTAAAAATGCATGTTTTTTTATTTTTAATAAATAGGAAAACTAAATTTTTTGCCAAATAAAAATTATGCAAGATCAAGCACAATAACATGCACTTTAATTAATTTTCCTATAATTTTTGGAGTAAGAAAAATATTTGTAAAGACAAATATTCATAAAATAAAATTGCACAACTTGTAGGGACCTAAATGCAATATATATAAACTTTAAATGGTTTTCATAACAAGTCCAAAAAGTATAGGGAACATTACATATTTTTTCCAAAAATCACCTCGCATGGGGGACCACATGAGGTGACGTGGAACCTAAGTGCAAATAAAAAAAATTCCAGGGTCCAGTTGTAATTTTAACTAAAATTATTACACATAATTATATACTTGCATGACTTAACCTAAATACCAAATAGCTGATGGGGTCTAGTGTAATATACCAAAGATGTGTGCCTCATCAATGGTCTTGAGCATGCCACTTATCCATGTGGCACGTTTAGAACACCTAATACCATTTTACAGATGGATGGACGTGACTAGGTCTTCGACTTGATCTAGCGGTTGAGACGAGGCACTAATGGAAATCTTAGATCAAAACTGGAGAGGCAACCTTGAACGGATGGTAAGTTGCTATTCACATAGAACATGTGATGAATTGACACTCATGCACATTTATTCATTCATTTTAGGCTTTAATCCCTAGCTAAATGCATGTAAATATGAATAACACACATGAATTAATACTTTTATATTGATGTGTATATTGTGTATAAATATATATTATTAAACCTTAAAATGAAGGAATAAATAAAAGAAAAGAAAATAAATGAGGTATCATAGATACTAACTGACCATGACCCTAGAGACTAAGTCAAGCATTGACTTGTCGACAAGGAATAAAGCAGGGGGAGATAGGGCAGAGAATCTACACAAAAAATATAATTAAAACCTTAGTATTTTTGTCAATATACACATTTTAGGCATATTTTATTTTCATATTTTTATACCTTATATCAACAAAATTTGAATATGAACATTGTACATAAAAATATAAAGAAAATATAAAAACTATTTCATTAAAAAATAATGCACGATGTGTCCGGGACACAAAGAATAAAAAACCGCAAAGAAATATTCTCAAACCCAAATCTTCTCCATACATACTCAAAATTCACCAAGCTCACCTTTATTATTCATAAAATAAAATTATCTATTTAATGAAGGTGGTTTCATTCAATTTAAAGTTAAGATGCAGAAGTTGGCTTTTGGGCCCACATTGTGAAATATACCTGCATATAATATTCAATATATTTTATCTTTATATTTTCACCTTATTATACATAATATTACTTAAAATACATATACATAACAAATCTAAAATAAAATCATTAAAATACATAATAGTAAGTAAGTACTTTATTTATTATATAGGTAAATATATCTATAAAATACCTATGATGCATGTATATATGATTATTTAAGTACATAAATAACTTCATAAAATACTTATAATTATTATACTAAGCTAAAAAGTTTCATTTGTAGGTTTGTTGCGTGGATTTGTATAGAAAAAAGTTTGGTGCTTCTGTTTCTGAGGAAGAAATAGAACTCAACGCAAGTATATGGGATATCCTCAACGAGCATGAGGTGGGGCCTAATGGAAGACAGACTTTTGATGGTTTGCCACCTAAGTTGACGTCATCTACTAGTTCCAATGCAACCTCTACTTTTTATGCAACACCCTCAACAAGCAACATACCGCCATCTTAGTCCGTTGTATCCCAGATCGAGTTTAGACAGCTCACTCAATTGGTGCATGAGTTGATGACGAATGTCGATAACATGTACTCTTGTATGGATTCATTCAAGGAGGCCATTAGACATTTCAGGTATACATAACATTCTCATTATCATGTAATAATAGATTTAAACTTAATAATTGTGTTATCTTTATATCTTTTGGAACTCCTTTTTTGTTCTTTATAAGAAACAACAAGCAAGACATGGTCATGAGTTATGGAAGAGGAGGAGGAGGATGAAGAGGGAGAGAACGACAACGATGATGATGTGGAAACCGAGGAGGATGTTACATCATACATAGTATCACAAAGAAATGGCATTGTCATATCGGAACATAGAGAGATTAATAAGGACAAGGAAAATCTGAAGGATAAGGCAAAAAAGATAGTATGTTTAACAAATGGAGGAAAAGGAAATTTTAGTATGAACATCATGTTATCTAGTACTAGTTGCATTACACTCTTGAACTTTGTAATTTCAAAATTATATGTATTGTCTAGTACTTATTGACGAGTTCGAAAATGCTGCGTATAAAAAGTTGTTTTTATCGTGTCGTGCGTTGTAGGCGGCAAACGGAATCGGTCAAGAAAATAACCACACAAATTATTCAAGTTTTAATCTCGTGGTTTTATGTTTATTTTACTTGGGCAAGTCTCAAGGTCGATCATAAGGAGGCAAAGGAACAACCTAGAGAGATGTCTATCAAAGTTTGTGTTCGATTTCGAGGCAGTTTTTTTTTGTTATTTTTAATGCGATAAAGGATGCGGAATGCAAATTAGGCCTATTTTAGGGACTAAAATGTAAATTATGTTCAGATGATGTCCGAAAAATATGAAACTTGGCCACAATGTAAAATACGATGAAATGTATGCACTGTAATTTTTTGGAATTTTTGGATGGAATATGAATTTTTTATGAATTTTTAAATGTAGACAAAATTATTTTCAATATTTAATTATAATAAATATTAAACCTATTTATTTTCAAGAAATAAAATTATCTAAGGTCTATCACTAGGTGATGAATCTCAGAAAAATCCTAAACCTCGAAAATGTAGGGTTTAATACCTACTAAAAATGAAATATTAAAATATGTAAAATGATTTTTACAGGGCAAATTATGCATACAAATGCAAATCTTTTTGGGCACAATGTCAAGCACAATTAATTCTAGAGTAGGTGATTTTTCGAGAATTTTTAGAGCAATGGTTAATCAAATATAAATTTTAGAGCATAGACTGGGCAAAATATGCAAATTTTCACAAAACAATTATTTATTAATTAACCATTAATCACAAAAATGCCCACAATATGTCAAAGTGTAGAGAATTAATTAACAAACATCATGCTATTTTTGAATTAATAAAATAATGCCAAATAAAGGTTCAAAACAAAGGAGAAACACAGGGATACAGATGCAATTTAAATAAACTAAGTAAAAGAGCAGGGGGGACTTAAGAGCAATTACCAATAGACTGGGGGCAGAAATGCAAAAATTCCCATGGAAGTGCGTGCCTCGCACGTGTTCCTTGGGCGGCTGGACACGTGTGCAATATGGAGAAACCTAGGGCCCTCTTTGCAATTTGACCAATGGATCACATGCTAGGCACGTGACCCCTTTGGAAGTCTGGACAGGGGCGTGAATCGGCAAAGCTCCAGGGGCGTGCGCATAATTTTCCCACGATCACGTGCTGAGCACGTGACCCGGGTGATGGTGGCTGACGGAGGAGCTGACGTCCCCCCACGCGCATGTGCCTCGCACGTGGGGGGTCTCGGACCCTTGCCCGATGGTCGCTTGGCTGAGTTGATCGAGGAAGATGACGCTGGGCGGAGGTGGGCACTGGCTAGGTGCAACTGACTGCGGAGGAGGATCGGTGATCGTTGGCTCGTGGATGATCGGAGGTAGTTGTCGACGGAGTCGTTGAAGATGACGTAGATGGCACGGCCGACACACGGCCGTGGTTGGATGAGTGCGGGGGAGGTGAAACTCGTTGATAAAGGTCGGAGTAGATGTCGTGGATGAAGATCGTAGCATAGAGCGTCCGACCAAGGCGAACTCGACGGCTGACGTGAGGTAGAGAGAGAGATAACATGAGGAGATAGGGGCTCGACAACGTAGCTGCTGGAGCGGAGCAGCCGCTTCGGGGGTAGCTGCGACGAGGTCGTGGAGACCCCGGATCACACCGACGAAGAGGGTTCTGCGGTTGTCACGTCCGAAGAGGGAGGTTCGTCTGTAAACGACAGATGGCGAGTTGGGGTGTGGCGGCGCAACATATATAGGGCTAGGGTCTCGCCGGGGAAGGAAGGTCGGTGACGAGTGATTTGATTTGATTTGGGCCTTGACGAGGATGATCGGAGATCACAAGGGGAAGGCGGTGATGAGATATGCGGGGGATCTGAGATTTGGCGGTGGCGATCGGAGATGGACGGGATCGACCGTGATTTGCGACGAAAACTGGGGGCGACGGGGCTTCAATTGGGAAAGGAGGAACGGGAGGAAGATGAGTGCTGGGCCGTCTGATCAGCCAAGATCGGATGGCCCAGCAGGTGACACGTGGCAACAAGGAGCGAGAGGAGAAGGCACGTGCGGAGCACGTGCCTGGGAGGCACGTGCGACGCACGTGCATGGACATTTATTTTTTATTTTTTTTAATTTTTATTTTTCATAAAAATGATATATAATAAGGTGGAAAATGGTTGACACGTGGCGGCACCAAGTGCTGCCACGTGTCAGCACTAGAAAATTCGGAGATAAAAGATTTTGTAAAATCAATAATAAATAGTAAATTGCCTCGGATCGAAAAAGTTCCTTCACAAAAATTGCTCTCTCGATGAGAATACAACTTTCATGAAGACATCAAAACCAAAATCGATCATTTGCACGAAGTGATATTTTTGGGGTATCCCACGTACATAGAACACCTTGATTTTGGGTTTTGTATCTTTATGTCATTTTTAGATCAGATAAAAAAATCGGAAAAAATATGATAAATCAAAGATAAATAAATACTCATAAATCTAATTTTTTTGAATTTTTATAAATCAATAAAATATGTACATAAAATATTAGGTCAAAAACCGCTAAAATATACAATATACAAAAGAGGCCCAAAACCCAACTTTCACATATGAGCTCCGATTCACTTGAACTTGGTCTTATTTTGAAGGTAATTGAATGTACATTAGTTCAAAAGTGAGTAGGATTCAATCAGACACTGGATGAGGAAGATATGAGGCTTTTAGTCCGGAAATCCTGAAACTAGGGTTTGGGTTTTTGGTCCACTTATTGGAGTTATTATAATTTTTTTTGTATTTTTCCTTTATTCTTGTCAGTGATATGTACACAACGGAGGTGGTTTTGGGTCATTCGGACTTAGCATGAATGAGTTAAAAATCAGGGAAGTTAGGCTATTTACAGGTCAATTTTGCTGGGAATTTTGGCTTCTTATTTTGTGCAGATATTTGTGCTAAATGCAATTCTTATGAAATCATGCACTAATTCTAATTATGCAGAATTGATGCAGAAATACTGTTGATTTTATGGGATTTGAGCTTAATAAATGATATTTAGAGTGATGAATTCGAGATTCGTCATCCCCCTATACTTAAAGCATGCTCGTCCCTGAGCATCAAAAAGAAATGCCATGAAGTGAAATGAGATTGGGTTCCATACCCAGACTATGAGCTGAAGGTGAAAATGAATCTAGACTCAACCTTTGTATTATTTATGTGTCGGAACTTCTGTGAGACTTAGAATTTTAAAATCAACAGCCCTCAAGTTCTACACATCATTGCTACAGTTTTGGCTCAGAAGTCATCTTAGATCGATCCTCTTCCCAAAGCATACCCTATGAATATTGAATAATTGACTCATGTGTGTGAAAGGTTTTAGCTCTTCCCACCTAAAATGTCGGACTACTGCACAAACCTCCTCTCCAGTAACTCGTCCTCGGGGAGTCAGGTATTTCTTTCTAAGGTCTGTCGCGCTGTGTTCACAATCGAATTGGGGGAGAAGTTAGAAGAAGGAGAAAAGAATTGGAGGGTGGCCAGTGTAGTCACCTCTCCTTATGAAGCTGGCCAGTGTAGCCGAGTCTCCACCAAGATCTGCAGGTTTCTTGAAGCTTGGACCTTTTGGTCAGATATTTATTTGGTAGAATGCTTCTTTGTATTTGGAATTTTTGGTGGTTCTGCTTGGATCTTGTTTTGCCCCTACGGATATAGAATCTTTTTGTTTCCGTACATTTTTTTGGGGTCTTAGAAAAAACTGTGCCCAGCCGTCCATTCCTTTTCTGAAGCTTTATTTCAACCCATACTCCGGTCTTTAGATTTCCACGCTACCAGAAAAGAAACTTACATGGCCTTCCAACATCCCGTCTGAGTTGAGCTAAGTGCATAGTGAGAGAGTACAAATTAATTCCTTATTCCAGAGTTGTACCCAGAATGAAGAGACCAGGTTAGACACTAAGAGTCAAACTTCGCATATTGTCATGTGGAACTCAAAGAATTAAGTCAAAGACCTGAAGCTTCTAAAATCCTATTTCTCGGTGAAGTTCCTTTGAAAATAGGTAGATTAAGGTCAAGTCCAGACCACTCTCGGTTTCGGCTCATAACTCGGTTCAGAACCCGATGAATTTTCACAGATGGAGATGCGATGCTGGATGCAGGTGTGTGAAATGCATACACTTTTTTTTTCTTTTTTCTCTTTTTTTTGATATTTTTTTATGCAAAGGATTGAATAAGATGCCATTTTTTTCAAAAATTTTGGTCATAGTCAGTGTTAGTAGCAAAACTTCTTCTTTTATTTTGTAGTTTTTTTTGAATTAATACCCACCCCTTAAATACATATAGACTTATGCACAAGTACGAGGTATGGATAAAATATATACACAGTATATATACAGACCCCCCTATACTTAGCGAGTGCTGTGTCCTCAGAGCACAAGAAGCGTAAAGAAGACATAGCTCGGGCTAAGCGTAAGAGAGTAAAAATTTGATATACAATGGTTCGCCCCCCTATACTTAGACTGAGAATAACCTAAGTATAAAAGAAGAGCGCAAAAAGAGGTGGTCGGGATATGTGAATGAGGAGAGTATAAATAGGTGGGTGTCGGTTCCCCCTATACTTAGGCTCTGGTCAGCCTAAGTATAAAAGAAAGGTGGAAATGGAGCGATCAGGAGAAAGAGTGTGATGTGGGAAAATGGTATATACAGATGACATCGGTCCCCCCTATACTTAGGCTTTGGCCTAAGTAGAGGAAGAAGCTATACAAGGAGATCGATGTGGTCGGGAGGGAGGGTGGGATTGATCTGATAAATCTTCACTGTCTTTGCTCTGTGTAAAGTAGATGTCCTCAACTTGAACTGTCTGCTCTTGAGATGATTCTATATATGGCTTCAGCAATTGTCCATTCACTGAGAAAGGTTGTGCATCATCTTTGAGTTCTGCAATATCCACACTTCCATTGCTATGCACATCGATGACAACATAGGGACCCGTCCATTTTGATTTCAGTTTCCCATGAAAAATCTTTAACCGAGCATTAAACATCCATACTTTCTGCCCAGGGACAAAGGTTTTATCTCGAATGTGTCTATCATGCCATTTCTTGACCTTGTCCTTATAAATCACATTGTTGTCATATGCTCGGTTTCAGATTCCAATTAGCTCATTCAAATTTAAGTCTGACATAATTTCCCAAGGTGACAACTCCAATTCAACTTTTTGATCACCCATTCAGATTTGTGAATCAATTCTGCAGATAGATGGCATGTCTTGCCATCGATCATCCTAAAAGGTAAAGTACCGAGTGGTGTTTTATATGCTGTCCTATAGGCCCACAGAACCTGATCCAATAGTTTTGACCAATCCTTCCTATCCGGACGAACCAATTTTTGAAGAAACGCTTCACCTCTCTATTAGAAAACCTCTGCCATGCCATTAGATTGTTGATGATATGGGTTGCCTATTCTATGTTCAAATTTATACTCTTTAGCCAAAGATCTCATTTCCCTATTCACAAAGTGGCTACCTCCATCAGAAATCAAAACTTTTGGTATCCCGAACCTTGCAATGATATTATCCTTGATAAACTTACAGACGATTTTGCTATATGCGGTTCGGGTTGGAATAGCCTCTACCCATCTAGACAAATAATCAACCGCTAAAAAGATGTACTCAAACACATTGCTTTTGGGAAAGGGACCCATAAAATCAATCCCCCATGCATCAAAAACATCACAGAAAATCATTGGTTGCATGGGCATTTCGTCTCTATAACCAACAGTCCCTCCCATCCTTTGACAAATCGGGCAAGACCATACAAATTCATTAGCATCACGAAATAAGGTCTGCCAGTAAAATCCACATTGGAGTACCTTGTGTGCGGTTCTCTTTCTCGAATGGTGCCCTCCAGCCTCGAGAGTATACCAATGTGTGAGCACACTCTGGTATTCTTCCTGAGGAATACATCTTCTCCAGACACAATCCGCTCCTTCATAAAAAGGAAAGGATCGTCCCAATGGTATTTTCTTAAATCCGACTTCAGTTTATCAATCATTCTCTTGGTCCAACCAAAGGGAACCTTCTTGGAGACAAGATAGTTCACGATGTTGGAATACCATAGGGTTGAATCCATAACGCAAACAGATTCGTCTGGAAAAGTCTCCTTAATAGGTCCAGTGTCAGGATAATCATATTTCTCAATTCGGGAAAGGTGATAAGCAACAACATTCTTTATTCCAGGTTTATCTTTGATCTCCAAATTAAATTCCTGGATTAACAAGATCCACCTCAAAAGCCGTGCCTTGGCATCTTTCTTATCCATGAGGTATCTAATTGCCGTATGATCAGTGAAAATTGTCACCTTGGAGCCCAATATGTATGATATGAATTTTTCAAGGGCCCAAACAACCGCGAACATTTCCTTTTGGGTCAAATGTATAATTTTTCTGTGCATTATCCAATACTTTGCTCGCGTAGTGAATCACATAAGGGATCCCATCCCGTCTTTGTCCAAGCACAGCTCCGACAGCAAAATCCGATGCATCAGTCATGATCTCAAAGGGAAGAGACCAGTCGGGAGCTTGTAATATCGGTGATTCACATATTTTCTTTTTTAGGAGCTCGAAGGCCTCAAGACACTTGTGATTTACAATAAACTCGATGTCTTTTCCTAAGAGCACAGTCAGTGGGCGGGCAATCTTTGAAAAATTAGGGATAAACCTTCGATAAAATCCAACATGCCCTAAAAAAGAACTCACTGACTTGACATTGGTTGGTGGCTCAAGTTTCTTGATCACATCCACCTTGGCAGGGTCAACCTCCATTCCCTTTTTGGAGATGACATGACCCAACACGATACCCTCAGTCACCATAAAGTGACTCTTCTCCTAGGAGAGTACTAGATTAAGGACTCGGTCCAAATGTGCTAAACATGTATCAAATGAATCACCATGGACCGAGAAGTCATCCGTGAAGACTTCCAGGAAATCACCCACCATTTCGGCAAATACAGCAATCATGCACCGCTGAAATGTGCCTGGGGCATTACAAAGCCCGAATGGCATGTGCTTGAATGCGTAGGTACCGAAGGGACATGTAAACGTGGTTTTTTCCTGATCCTCGGGAGCAATAGCTACTTGATTGTAGCCGGAGTACCCATCAAGAAAACAGAAGAATGCCTTCCCTGCAAGTCTCTCTAAGATTTGATCAATAAATGGCACTGGAAAGTAATCTTTCTTGGTCGCAGCATTCAGGCGCCTGTAATCGATACAGACATGCCACGACGTGGGTACTCGGGTCGCGATCTCTACCCCCCTCCTCGTTGGTGACCATCTGGATTCCTGACTTCTTCGGGATGACATGAAGGGGGGCCACCCACTTGGAGTCAGAAATGGGGTATATAAAACCTGCTTTGCACCATTTCTCTATCTCTTTCTTAACCACTTCCCGAAGATTGGGGTTTAATCTTCTCTGAAATTCACGGGAAGGCCTTGCATTATCCTCAACATAAATTTGGTGCAAGCAGAGAGCCAGGTTAATTCCGACGAGATCCGACACAGTCCAACCGATGGCTTTTCGATTTCGCTCAAGGACTTCTAGAAGTCTAGATTCTTGATCCATGGTTAATGATGAGCTAATAATCACAGGGAGTTTATCTTTGGGTCCATTGAGAAATGCATACTTCAGCGTGGGAGGGAGAGGTTTCAGCTCTGGCAAATCTGAATCATCCATCAAGTCTGGCTGAACGTCTTTTAAGTCTGGCTCTGTGCTGGTTGGCGGTGAATCATTCTGTAATATGCTAGCCACTAATCCTGAAGGAATGCGAGTCGGATCGCAAAAGTAGTGCGGTAATTCGGTCAAAGCCGCGTCCGACTCGTCATCGATTTTTCTTGATTTTCCCAAAGAAGATGGGATTGACAGATCCGAAAGGATTTCTGTGTCATCAAGATTATAAATATCCGGGTGTTCAGATTTGTCTGGCAATAGCTTATATACTGTATGGCACATTGTTTCTTCCTCTACTGTGATGGTATCAATCTGAAGATCTGGCAGTTGGTCCCATGGTCCAACGGTGCTGATGAGATTACACTCGGATGTTTCAACATCTTCAGTGGTGGATTCGGAATCTAGTCTTTGCCACTTTGTTTGTTTCATCTCTAGATCCACTTCTCCATCTAAGGAGCGGAATTTCATCATTCCAGTGCCGTAATCGAATACAGCCTTGGCGGTTCTTAAGAATGGTCTTCCCAGAATGATTTGAGATTATTTCCAATGGTTCGGGGTTTCCATATCAAGGACAGTGAAGTCCACTTTGTATTCCGTACCTTCGACCATAATGATAACATTTTTCACTTCTCCCTTAGGTCTCCAATCGGTAATATAAAGCTAAGGGAAGAAGATTGATGGAAGAACCATTGTTGAGAAGTGTGCGTGCAAACGAAATACCGCCAATGCGGCTTTCCACATAATGAGCCCCCAGATCCCTTTTTTTTCTTGGTAAATGCTGATTTCTGACACATTTTGTAGTGGCCACTGTCAGGACATGGGTCTCTACAAACTGATTTGTCTTCTTTGTACGAGTCCTAGTGGGAGTACATTTCATTTTCAAGTATTTCTGAAATGCTGGATTACTGGCCACATATTGATCAAAGGATACTTTCACTGTGATATTACGCTGGCAGAACTTTTCCATCACTGGATCACTCTGGATATTTTTCTTTTGTTTTCCTTTCTTAAGAGCATGAGGGAAAGGAATGGAAGCATTTGAGATAGGAGAAAGAGAGCCAGAATCATAAATAAGAGCATCTTATTGGATTTGGAGTTCTTATTACAATCATAATGTTTTGGATAATGTTGCTGAAATGGTGACAAAGGTATTTTTGCAGCAACTAGAGGTTTAAGGCCCTCTGTGGTCTCCATAGATGCTTTTCCCTTATTTTGAGCTGAAATCCTCGGGCATCCTTCATCTTCATCCTCAGAAGCATCCTCCGGTTGATCTTCCGAGTCTTGATGGTCAGCTTCCCTTGCCCGGTCAGGTACGACCACAATCCTTCCGCTCCTGAGTGACATGGCATTGATATTGTCAAACGAAAGGATCTCGTGTTCAGATGTGGAAAAATCTGAATAGTATACCTGGCTATTGTATTGAGATGACTGAGATTTGTTCAAGCTATTGGGATTAGCTTGAACTTGGGCGGGAATGGCTGTGGCTGGGACTGTCTGTTCATTCTTCCAACGAGATAAATGATTAACATCTACCCGTAGATCGTACAGTTCATTTCGGAAGCCGTGAATTTCCTCCAGCATTTGTCTTTGGATATCCACCGGGTCTTCTGGAGGTTTGGATGCTTGAGATGCTTGACTTGGAGCTTGATGTTGCTGACGATGTCGCTGCGGTTGGTTTTGACGGTTGTATGGTTGCTGCTGCCTTGAGTGCTGAGTGTGCTGTGGAGCTGTGGGAAATGCGGCATTGTAGAAGGTGGGTGGACGTTGATATTGCTGACGGTCCCCCGTATTACCCTGTCGGGTATTATCCTGTGTGTACCATATGCCGTTTATCTCGAACGTCGGAGGTGGGGCATCTACGACTGTCTTGACCGGTGGGGGTGGCTGCTGGGAAGCTTGGGCATAGGATTGATCCTGTGCCCATGGTTGTTGTTGTTCTGTTCCTGGCTGTTCCTGGACATGATGTACATGGTAGATCGGAACCGTTGGTGCAGTAGGCTTTCCCATCTTGGACACCTTTGTAGTGAGCTCCTCCATTTGCTTTGGGAATTGTGAGATCCTGTTGTCGATGTCGTTCATTCGCTTATCTACTATTGTCAATTTATCAGCTAGGAAATGCATGTTTGGAATCAAATCCTCTTCTATTTCTGCGACAATCTGCTTCTCGCCTTTAGCATGAAGGGAGTTCAGGGAGTCAGTGTAAGCTCTACTAACCATTTGAGAATGGCTTGTTTCTTCCATCTGCTCCAGCACTTTTCAGACGGTATCAGCTCCACGTGATGTGTAATTCCCTCCGCAGGCAGCACTAACTAACCCTTGAGTTTCGTGGTTCAGGCCAGAGTAGAGTGACTGGACTAGGATATTGTTGTCCAGATCATGGCAGGGACATTTCTGTAGTAGGTCCTTAAACCTATCCCATGCCTCATAGAGTGGTTCATTGGGCATCTAAGAGAAACTGGTGATGCATGTTCTCATTTGATTGGTCCGACTTAAGGGGTAAAATTTCTTCAAAAATAGGTTTAGTCACAATCACCCCCAAGTTCTTCACCCAGTAGTATGCTTTCCCTTTCAAGGCGAAAGGTAGTGCAGTGAGACGAATGTAGTCCTGACTGACTTGTGGGTGCCTCAGATTAGAACATATCAGCTCCAGGTCCCGCAAGAATTCATATGGCTCCTCAGTCGTATTACCATGGAATTGAGGTAATTGACTTACAAAATATGGCTTCAGTTCATAGTGGATCTCTGGTTGTGGCGGCTGCAAATAATTCCACACTCGATACTGTCCAGGGTTGTAGGCGGCTTCCATTGGTACTTCCATTGGCACTTCTCCCCCGACGTTTAATTGCTCTAACTGTGCTCTCAGTAACTGCTGTTGCTGCTCAGATGCAGCCAGTCTTGCCAAAATCATCTGGAGAGGGTCTTCATTGGGTCCATCTTCATTATTCTTCTTGGGAGGCATCTTGTCTTCTTCACCTTCAGAGTATAAGAGATTCGAGTTAATAGATTGGAAAGAATCATAGGAAAAAGTTTTCCTCGGTCTGTTGTGGAGAGAGAGAGAGATAGGATGATTTTGTTCTCCTTCTAAAAATACGAAAAAATCGTAAGAATAGGTTTTCTGGGAAGGGTTTCCCGATGTCCAAGAAGGTTCAGAGGAAGAGTCTCTTTGAACTTTTGAGATTGGAGAATTTGTGGTAGTGGTAGAATTGGTTTGCAAAGTACGAACAAAATTTACCACAATCTTCCATTCTCGAGAGCAACAAGAGGTTTGCGGATTATGATTTAGGCACAAGTGTGCGGTATTCGTTGATTGCTTAGTTTCTACGCACAAACCAAACACAATACAAAGATTTCTTTCACCAACTCACACAGTGAAGGCCGTAAGAGTTCGACCGATTATCTTGTTAGTTTTAATTGGTGAGAATTCAAGTCTTGCAAGCCGTTTAAACGAGCTATTAGGTGCCAATATTTCCTTAAAGACTGTCCCGAGTTCGTACGACTAGTTGCATCCACTTCCAGCCAGTATAGGTGTAAGTACGGACCGTAAAACGGCTACCCGTGTTCCTTAAGGACGGAGCCTTACGCAGTGTACTTTAAAACACCCACTCTGCTAAGGAAGTCCGGACAGTTAACCGGCTACGCGTATTCCTCACTGAGAAGTAGCTACTCGTTTTTAAAATCAGTAGTCTATATGAAAATCTTGGCTTGGCTTTAACCTAGTGTGTGTCTCTCTTCTCGCGGCAAGACAAAAACAAACAATGTCGGGGTTGCTCTCCCGCAAGAATTCTTGATTTTATGGGTTAAGTTAGAATCTGCTATATTTAGCAGTCCCAATTTTATTTAGGTGATCACTGAAAAAAATTAAGTGAGCAAAAATGCACGTCTACCGTCCAGTCCCAATTTTCTTTTAAAATTATGTGATAAAACAAGAGGGAGAAATTCAGGAAAAGTCGATGCACGCGAAAAACGATGATGTATGCTCAGTTAGAAGGCTTACAGTGAATCCCCGCGATCTCCATGTGGGATGCTAGACAAAAATTGAAAATTATTCTATATGAGATGCAAGCCGATGAAAAACCACACCTAAGCAGAAAGTTCTATTAGCGGGGAAGAAATGAGTTAATTTTTGGCTAAATTGAACCATCTATGTGTGTCTCAATTAATGTGCAGTGTGGCTTAAGATTCTACGGGCACAATCAAGAATTAAAAATGCTCTAAGAGCCGTATGTGCAGGTCTAACCTAATCGCCACTCAAGTCGGGCCCCACCCTCACCGGAGAGTGAAACAGGCCACGGCACACCACAGAATAAAGTCAGAGGTCTGTGTACACACGCGAGAGTCCAAATGGACACCGCTGTAAATAAGCAATTAATTACATGAATTAAAATTTGCAGAAATAAACATAGACTCTACGCTCTCTCACGACTCGACTCGATCTTAAATTAATTGTGGATTTTAGGAGGTCGGTGAAGATGCTTCGGTTTCTTGAAAAACCGATCCACGTACAAAGTATCTCGCAAGAAAAATAAGAGAGAAAATGTAAGAGAGTGACTCAAAAATATATGAAAAATAAATGCTGAAAATAAATTGCAGGAAAAAAAATGGAATTTACAATGCGAAATTCGGGGGTCAGACTACCCGAATGCGGAAACCGAACAAAAATTTTCAAGACAAAAAACCAAGCCATTTGCCTCTCCGGCAACGGCGCCATCTGACGAGTCCGAAAATGCCGCGTTTAAAAAGTTGTTTTTATCGTGTCGTGCGTTGTAGGCGGCAATCGGAATCGGTCAAGAAAATAACCTCAAACAAATTACTCAAGTTTTAATCTCGTTGTTTTATGTTTATTTTACTTGGGCAAGTTCCAAGGTCGATCACAAGGAGGTAAAGGAACAACCTAGAGACATGTCTATCAAAGTTTGTGTTCGATTTTCGAGGCGGATATTTTTTGTTATTTTTAATGCGATAAAGGATGCGGAATGCAAATTAGGCCTATTTTAGGGACTAAAACGTAAATTACATTCAGATGATGTCCGAAAAATATGAAACTTAGCCACAATGTAAAATACGATGAAGTGTATGCACAGTAATTTTTTGGAATTTTTGGATGCAATATGAATTTTTTTATGAAATTTTAAATGCAGACAAAATGATTTTTAGTATTTAATTATAATAAATATTATACCTATTTATTTTCAAGAAATAAAATTATCTAAGATCTATCACAAGGTGATGAATCTTATAAAAATCCTAAACTTTGAAAATGTGGGGTTTAATATCTACTAAAAATTAAATACTAAAATATGCAAAATGATTTTTACAGGGCAAATTATGCATACAAATGCAAATCTTTTTGGGCACATTAATTCTAGAGTAGGTTATTTTTCGAGAATTTTTAGAGCAATGGTTAATCAAATATGAATTTTAGAGCATAGACTGTGCAAAATATGCAGATTTTCACAAAAAAATTATTTATTAATAAACCATCAATCAAAAAAATGCCCACGATATGTCAAAGTGTAGAGAATTAATTAACAAACATCATGCTATTTTTGAATTAATAAAATAATGCCAAATAGAGGTTCAAAAAAAGGAGAAATGCAGGGATACAGATGCAATTTAAATAAACTAAGTAAAAGAGTAGGGGGGACTTAAGAGCAATTACCAATAGACTAGGGGAAGAAATGCAAAAATTCCCAAGGAAGCGCGTGCCTCACACGTGTTCCTTGGGCGGCTGGACACGTGCGCAAGAAACTTGGGGTCCTCTTTGCAATTTGACCAATGGATCACGTGCTAGGCACGTGACCCCTTTGGAAGTCTGAACAGGGGCGCGAATAGGCAAAGCTCTGGGGGCGTGCGCGTAATTTGCCCGCGGTCACGTGCTGAGCACGTGACCCGGGTGATGGTGGCTGACGGAGGAGCTGACGTCTCCCCACGCGCACGTGCCTCGCACGTGGGGGGTCTCGGACCCTTGCCCGGTGGTCGCTTGGTCGAGTCGATCGGGGAAGATGACGCTGGGTGGAGGTGGGCACTGGCTAGGTGCAGCCGACTGCGGAGGAGGGCCGACGATCGTTGGCTCGTGGTAGATCGGAGGTAGTTGTCGACGAAGTCGTTGAAGATGACGTAGATGGCATGATCGACACACGGCCGTGGTTGGATGAGTACGGGGGAGGTGAAACTCGTTGATGAAGGTCGTAGTAGATGTCGTGGATGAAGACCATAGCATAGAGCGTCCGACCAAGGCGAACTCGATGGCTGACCGTAGGTAGAAAGAGAGAGAGAGAGAGAGAGAGAGAGAGATAGAGAGAGAGAGGGAGAGAGAGAGAGAGATAACCTGAGGAGATAGGGGCTCGACGGCGTAGCTGCCGGAGCGGAGCGACCGCTTGGGGGGTAGCTGCGACGAGGTCGTGGAGACCCCGGATCACGCCGACGAGGAGGGTTCTGCGGTTGTCACGTCCAAAGAGGGAGGTTCGTCTGTAAACAGCGGATGGTGAGTTGGGGTGCGGCAGCGCAACATATATAGGGCTAGGGTCTCGCCGAGGAAGGAAGGTCGGTGACGAGTGATTTGATTTGATTTGGGCCTTGACGAGGATGATCGGAGATCACAAGGGGAAGGCGGTGACGAGATATGCGGGGGATCTGAGATTTGACAGTGGCGATCGGAGATGGACGGGATCGGCCGCGATTTGCGGTGAAAACTGGGGGCGACGGGGCTCCAATTGGGAAAGGAGGCATGAGAGGAAGACGAATGCTGGGCCGTCCGATCGGCCAAGATCGGAGGGCCCAGCAGGTGGCACGTTGCAACAAGGAGCGAGAGGAGAAGGCACGTGCGGAGCACGTGCCTGGGAGGCACGTGCGACGTACGTGCATGGACATTTATTTTTTTATTTTTTTTGAATTTTTATTTTTCATAAAAACGATATATAATAAGGCGGAAAATGGTTGACACGTGGCGGCACCAGGTGCTGCCACGTGTCAGCACTAGAAAATTCGGAGATAAAAGATTTTATATAATCAATAATAAATAGTAAATGGCCTCGGATCGAAAAAGTTCCTTCACGAAAATTGCTCGTCTCGATGAGGTTGTAATGAAGACATAACCATTTGCACAAAGTGATATTTTTGGGGTATCCCACGTACATAGAACACCTTGATTTTGGGTTTTGTGATTTTTATGTCGTTTTTAGATCAGATAAAAAATCGTAAAAAATATGATAAATCAGAGATAAATAAATACTCATAAATCTAATTTTTTTTGGATTTTTATAAATCAATAAAATATGTACATAAAATATTAGGTCAAAAACCGCTAAAATATACAATATACAAAAGAGGCCCAAAACCCAACTTTCACATATGAGCTCCGATTCACTTGAACTTGGTCTTGTTTTGAAGGTAACTGAATGTACATTAGTTCAAAAGTGAGTAGGATTCAATCGGACACTGGATGAGGAAGATATGAGCTTTTAGTCTGGAAATCCTGAAACTAGGGTTTGGGTTTTTGGTCCACTTATTTGAGTTATTATTATTTTTTTGTATTTTTCCTTTATTCTTGTCAGTGATATGTACACAGTGGAGATGGTTTTGGGTCATTCGGAGTTAGCATGAATGAGTTAAAAATCGGGGAAGTTAGGCTATTTACAGGTCAATTTTGCGGGGAATTTTGGCTTCTTATTTTGTGCAGATATTTGTGCTAAAATGCAATTCTTATGAAATCAAGCACTAATGCTAATTATGCAGAATTGATGCAGAAATGCTGTTGATTTTATGGGATTTGAGCTTAATAAATGAGATTTAGAGTGATGAATTTGAGATTCATCACTTATAAATCCTTTTTACAACCTTTTTAGACTATCTTTTGGGGTTGCGATATGGATAGTAAATGCATGTTCACATAAACTATTGTGAAGTTATGCTTTCTTGATTTCAAGATATGTGTTTGATTTTACTTCTATGTGAATTGTACTTTCTAGTGTGTGGATTATTTTTTGGATAGTCGTTTAGCAAAAAAACTAATTGATTAGTTTATATATTTTTCAATGCTAATAGGTTGTCAAGAAAAGCAGCTTGGATGTTACAAGTATGAATTTTATTTTTTCATATTAATCAGGATTTACGACTACGTTGCCACTATTTTCCTACCACAGTGGTAGCAATGTAGTCCCAATATAGTGCCAAAATAGTGCCAGAGATATGATGTAGTCTCAAGGGTTCACCATATTGGTCATTGAGCCCTTATGTTGATGTGGTGCCAACATAATCGTAATGTAGTGTCCATGTGGTCGCAAATCGCATAAGTTTTAAAACTATCATGCGATCCAATTGCGACTATTTGCGACTATAGTTGTGACTAATTGAACGGCTACAATGTGGTCACAACGTGTTTGCGACTCGACTTTGCACGACTACAATCATTGCTACCACGTGTGGTCGCAAGTGTTCTTAGTTTCCATTTTACTACCACATTGATACTACATTTATAGTTGCAAAATCTGCATTTTCTTGTAGTAAAGCTCCAGAGAGCATTGCCTTTATGAGAGGAAGGTCGGGCACCTATTCCTGGGTGCAGACAAAGGAGGAGGAGGCGCATCCACTTCGTCAAAGCTCTTCCCGGTGAAGCTCTGCTTCAAGGTGCTCTGCCTTGGTGAGCTGTGTTTTCTTTACATCTTTCCGTTCCTTAGATTCTCTGTAGCATATGTTTTATTTCTGCTTGCTTACTTTGATTTTGCTTATATAAATCCAAAAAGAGTTCTTCGTCGGAGCTTGAAGCTCCAGCACTTATCTCCAATCATCTACACGTACTCTGCCACTCTTTTTTCCCCCATCAACTACACGACCCTTTATCTGGCTCTCATATCACCTTCGCCACCCTGATCTCGCAAAGATCAGGTCCTGGGTCTTCCTCTGTCACCCATCGTCAGAGAACCTCCAACCATCTCATCTATGGTCCCGCTCTGCATATTTTTAGTCCTGGAAGCTTCGCTTCCAGGACTTGGTCCTAATTGTGCAGGTTTTAGCTATAGAGGACCCCATTTGAGGGGTCCTAGGCATAAAGAAGTTGCTCCAGGTCCCGCCGCCATCTTCGACCTCCAAGACCCACTCATTGGTCCCGGACTTGATTCAGACCACTAGGAGGTCTAGCTACGTTCCAGAAGCATTTCGCAGCCTGCAGCAAGGAGCGGGGTGGTGTTGGATTGGGGACCTACAAGGGTATAAAAATTATCCTCACTAAAAAGCAAAAATAGAGTGTCACTGAGGTGATCACTCTCGAATCTCTAATTCAAACAACAAGTACCCACAACATATGAATAATCAAAGAATAACAAAAAAATGTGATGTATATTTTATTTTACTCTGCAAACAAAGGTGTATAATGTGTAAGCATGTAGAAGTCGAACTACTGAGAGCAAACATGATAGCCTAATGATTATTTCTAACCAAAGTAAATTATGTACACAAGTGTCTACTTAGTCTTTTTGTGTGGGCTTTTGGTTTTACAATTTTTATTTTATTTATTACTTATATATTTTATTTTTTATTTTTATGATGTTTAGTTTCTTTTTAATTTTAATATTATATAACATTATACATATGAGGAGATGGATATATATATATATAAAAGTTAGTGTATATATGATATAAGGCTTATATATAATATATATAATAAATATACAAAAATCAAAAAAAATACCCTAAGGTATAGTTCTTTTTATTTTTAAAGGTAATAAAAATATTTATAAGGTATTTATAATAGCTAATAATAATAATATAAATTATATATAAATATATAAATATAGATATAATACAAAATGGGGTATTAAAATTTTAAAAATATCTAAAAATAATTAAATTAAGAAAAATAAAATGGTTATGGGTTTTTCTATTATTTTTGTGATTTTCCAGGTATTTTTGTTAATTTTTAGGTATTCTTAAAATCTAAAATATATAAAATCATGGACTTGATAAATAGGCTAGATTTTTTCATATTTAAAAATAATAAATTGATGAAAAAAATCCAAAACTAATTTTAATATATAATAATATTTATAAATAAATATATGAAATAGAAACAAATATTTTTGGATTTTTTGAAGAGTCTTTGTCATTTTTAAGGAATTTGGATTCTTTTAATTTTTTGTGATTTTCTTTTTATATTTTTAAGTTTTTGGTCTAGAGTTATAAGGTACTATAAAGATATAAATTTTTTGGAATCTTTTAAAAATGATTTATAATTTTTTTTTATTTTTAAAGTCAAACTGGGCAAATCATGATCTTTTTGAATTTTAATAAATAGGAAATGTTCATAATATGCAAATAAAATATATGGCATGAAGGATCAATCATCCAGGTACATTATTATATATTTACATAATTTTTAAAGCGGGTGATATTTATAAAAGTTAGATAATCATGCACAAAATATTTAAACTTGCATGGCATTTTTAAAAATAAAATAAAATGCAAGGAGTTACACATGTAAATTACCCACAAATTTAGGAAAATTACAATAATAAATTACAATTACAAAACCTATGAGAGTATGTGTGCAAAATGACCACTCACATTCGGGACCACATGAGGTGAGCTAGCATGGACATAGATGTAAATACCAAACAGGATAAGCGGTTCCATGCAAACTAACCACTTTTATTTACACTACAAAGTATATTTACAAGAATAAAAATGAAATAAAAAAGGTGGATGGGTATCAGTGTATTACCCCATTCATCGACGGAAGGGAGCAGCTATGGTGGCACCACGTAGGCACCACTTAACCCGATCAACAGTTGAGACGAGACACCAGTTCATCTCATCTCAACAACCCAGATTAGATCTAGGCTGCTTGTGGCATCCGACGGCTCTGATGGGTGAAGCAAGAACAGGGAATAATGTCTCCCTGCTATTGCTTCGATTGATTGTTCCTCCTCACTCTGACCTTCATTCTTCATGTTTATTACTCAATTATCATCTTGGGAGCCTTCCTCTTCGAGTGGCACCAACAAGAAGTTTCGGGCCTTGTTGGGAAGGCGCTTGGATCTCATCAAAGTATCAGGTACCTAGGACTCCTTTGTAAGATCAATGTTGACCCAATACGGGTCCTCTGGAGACGCAACCTGCAGAGAAAGATTTGGGGGCTCGAGGCGATGCTCCTCGACCTAATTGGAAGTTGATGTGTATGGAAAGTGAGAAAGATGGAGGAGCTTCAATGAGAGGCGGTAGAGGAGCTTTGATTCATTGATCCATGAATGATCAGGATGGATCTAAAGAGGGGATGGGTGCAACATGTGAGAGGGAAAAAGATGGTAGTGGTAGGAAGGTCGGAACGTGACAGATTCATGGTGAAACAGAACCAAAGTAGTTAGTTCTGGCGATCGATATCTTGAAAATTTAGCAAACCTACGATCTGATTATAAAACCTGAATGTAGGAATAAAATGACACTAATTAACACTACCTAAAATTGAATAAAAAGTGCAGCTCAAACCTGGTTTTCACCACGGAGAAGAGGCCTTGCTAGAGCGACACCTTGGACTTCCTCTTCTCCTACTTACTCTGCCTTGGACCTGGGGAATGCTCTCTCTGTCACAAGGAACACAAAAACACGAAGGGAAAGTAGATTTAGGACTTAAAGGGGGATCAAATTGGGCAAGGTGGTCAACGGTACTTATTTATAGACATGATGTGGAGGCTTATTGATAAAGAGATTGCAATTTAATCGAGTACATTCAATTTTATCTTTGGCTATGGCATTATTCATAGGTGTTCAATCTCCATGAAATGCGCATCACGCCTAGCAAGAGCATCATGAGCTCAAGCGGAAAAAATGGTGAAAATCCGGGTTCTAATATAATGGCATCTTAAGGAAGAGAGAGGGGGTGTTGACCTAGGTCAACACGGGGAGTTTTCTGGTTGGTTCACGTGGACTAACTAGAAAAACTCCGGGGGGAAATTATTTTTTCTGGTTGGTTCACGTGGACTAACTAGAAAAACTCCGGGGGGAAATAGATATAGTTTAATTTGCTATTTTATCCATATTTTTATTTATTTTTTTGAAGCTTTTTATTGTAAGTTAGTATTTACATATAAATTATAGGTATAATTACCTATATGGCGTATATTTTATTTTTAAATTGTATTTTAGATTTTATTATTTTATACACTTAATTTATATATTTATAACTTATTTAAACAACATGAATATATTTTTATTTTTTTATGAGGTTGTATGTACTCTTAAATAAATAGATGTAATTATTATATAGGTATAAGTATAATTCATTTATGTATACATGTATCTTTATTTATTTTAATGTATTTTTTATGATTTTATTTTATTCTACTTATGTATCTGCAATATAAATGATATCTACAAAATTAAAAAAATTTAAAATAATAAAATATATAAACAATAGTTAAAATGAATATTTATTGAAGTATATTGTATAATAGGAGTTTAAATTTCTGTCTTTTGCATCTTAAATCCAAATTAAAGGAAACTACCGTCATTAAATAGTTAATAAAAAGTTATATACAATTTAAGAATATTTTGATGTATTCTGAGTTCATATGGAGAAGATATGGGTTTGGGAGTTTGGGTTCTGGCTTTTTTTAGTGTAGAATGTAGAAAGAATTTGTATTATTTTTGTGTGAAATAGATTTTCTATTTTCTATGATTTTTATCTACAACTTTCATGTACAAAGTTTATTTATTTGAAGTGTAAATAATAAAGAATAAAATAGGTCCCAAAAATGAATTGTTAAAGAGTAGAAATGAGTATTTTTATTGTGTTTTTGGCCCTTATCTCCCCCTACTTTATTCATTGTCGATCCAATCATCATGATGCCTAGGTCTCGTAGTTTAGGGTCATAAAATACCTTTAGCATTTTATTTCTTTTCTTTTCTTTTCGTTGTTTTTTATTCTAGATTTAAAACACTATATAATGAATGTTAGTTTATGTAAAATAATGATATTTACATGCATTTAGCTAGGGTTTAAAGGTGAAAATGAAAGAATAATGAAATGGAAATTCATTACCCCCATATACTTGCCTTTGCTAGTCTTCAGCAAACACTTATGCCTATAAGTGAAGAAAAAAATAAAGGAAAAGAAATACACTTGGGTTGATTTTAATTCTTAAACGTGCCTTCACAAAATCAAAGTTTCGAGCTCAATCATACCTTTGAAAGATTAAGTTTAGTTGAAACCATATTGAGAACTAGACTTGAAAAGCAACAGACTCTGAGAATTACAAAACTTTGCCCCAAGTATCCTTAAAATCTAGGTCAGAACACTTGGATGTCATACGCGGTCCCTTACGACTACGAATCTATCTTGTAAAGTATGTGTGATATGTAGATATTCTCAACTTAAGCGGTAAAAATCAATCTTCTCCAACATGGTGACCATAATTCCCCAATCCAACAACTTTTCCCTTGAGAAGCGGGGTATTCCCTTCTAAGTTCAAGTACAACTAACTCAAGAAAAGGGGGTGGAGAGAAGAATGGAAGGTAGCTAGTTTAGCTACTATCCTAGTATACTTGACCAGCATATCCAAGTCATCCGGCTGCATGCTCGCATGAATATGACTTTGAAGCTCAAGCTTTATTATTTGACTATATAGATATTCCGGTAGGCATTTTTTTTCATTCTGGCATGTCCACTTTTTTTGGATTTTTTGATTTTTTTCCATTTTTAATACTATATAAAACATTTACATAAGGACTTTTTCCTCTTGAGCTAGTAGACTATGTCTATTTTGAAGCTTTATTGCAATCCACAACATTCTATCATTGGACCTCATGGTTATTGGATCGGGATGGGGTACAATGGTCACAGATATGTAACTTTCGATGTTTCCACAAGCTTGTGTCTCATGAAAACAAATCCAGCTACCACTTCAACTGAGGTGAGAAAAGTGTAAGGTGTGAAGGATATGGGAAAATCCTTAAGCACATTACAGAAGTCTGAAGATCGCATCGAATGCGATCAGGAGCGACTAGTCGCACTAATTGCTCGAGACAACAGAATCTAAAAATTTTAAACAATGAAACCACATGATCCAAGAACACTTCTAGGATCATTCCTCTAACCACAAACAAGTATGCGATCGAGTCTCTAAATGAAGAGATCTCCTGTCTCAAGTTCGATCTGACGGAGGAGGCACTTGCGATCAAATTGATGAAATGTGTGCTCCTCACAATCTATGTTGATGATCCAAGTGGCGAATCTCTTGATCTCGTCACACGGGATCTGACGTCTTCTTCATGAGAGAGGCACACCGAAGGAGACAAAGATCCACGAGTAAACAATCCGGCAACATAACAACGAGGATGCAGCGATGGTGACTCTCTCTAGGACTTCATGGTGGACGACCACAGTAAGAGAGAGAGAAGCTTGACATGGAGAGAGAGTGTGTGTGACTGAGAATTATTTATGTGTCTTGAAGAGCAAGGGGTGCCTCTTCTTATATAGTATTTTGGGAGTCCATGGATCCCAATCCATGTGCACACAAATCCATTGGATATGATAGATTTGTGTTTCTTTCAATGGCCATGATTTTGTTGTAAAAATACAACAACAATTAAAATTAAATATATATTGAATAATCAATATAAATTAATTTCAATTAAATCAATTATCATTGGATATAATTGGGAAGGAGATAATCATCTACGATAATAAGGGGGGACGACCACCAACTCCAATTAAGAGTTGATGGTCGTTCACCACCTTTGTTGGTAGATGGTAATCTCCTTCCAATGAGATTACATTATCTCATTCTAATATTATATCACAATAATTACAACAACACTTGTTGTAAATAATCTTACAAAAATAATACATAATTATCTTGTGAACATTGCAATCATGCCATTGGAAATTTGTAAATCACATTAACAACCTAAAATAAAATATAAATTATATTTTCAATTAATTATCTAATGTGAAAGCAATTCACATCAATAATTAATCAACAAATATAAATTACAATAAGCTTTCTCTAATATATTATAAATCAAATTTACAATATATATTTAATTAATATGGATAGTGCTATCCACATTATTCATATTCCTGATAATTAAATTACATTTAATCATCTTAGATCTCTATTCTCATGTGCTCAAATAACATGAATCACATTCACATATTCACATCTTTGATAACTAAACCACATGTAATTATCTTAGGTAACTCTCCTTATAATATGAATAAAAATCATTATTCATCATAATTAAATCACATTTAATTATCTATTTTCTCAATGCTCAGATACATAATTCAACAGTAAAATTATCCTTGACCTCTTTCAAGAATCATGCACTTTCTCTGCGGATATTTGGAGATAAGGATTGGGCGATTATATTATTCCACGTATAGTAACTTAGATATTAAGATTACATCTCAAATTCAGATCTTGCGGATCTCTCATAGATGCTTGATTAAATCAAGACCGCAAATCTAATCTACTCATTGCCTCTGAATCACATTCAAATCACTGTCCAACACTTGGACCAAGATTAGATCACTTCTTTATTGAGAGAAGTCACTAAAATCCAGACTTGTTCATCACTCCCTAGGAATGGAAGCATCATGGTTATACAATCGTTTATGATCACATCACCCTCATGTATTCCTAATACATGTACATCCTGCATACTGGAAGAACCATATTAAACCCGAAGTTTTAGATCTCTTCTAGACTGACTCCTTGAAGGTTTTATTATTAAGGTTCTCAATCGATCATTGGGAGTTGGTATCGATCATATACCTTCCAAAAGCATATATAATACCTAGGTATTGTTCATATACTTTCCAAAAGAAAATATCTAACCTACAAAATTAGTCGAGCTTCCAAAGTGAGACGATTGTGCACAGAATTTGATTCTTCCCAATATCTTACGAGTGATCTTATGTCTTCTGGTTCAGTAAATGATCCTGTATGATCCCTTTGAGAGATTATATTACTCATATGCCCTTGGATGCACACCAGTGTGCTGGTGTATAGACCTTGATTAGGCCATCAACTTATTGGTATGCCAAATGTACATACTCAGACATATATTAAAACATTTGTCTCTGGTCAGAGGATGCGTGCATATATCGTGACAGCATACGACATAGGTCTTCGGTTATCTCAGTCTCGTTAAGTCAACTCTTTGACATAACATATATAACACCTCTGATTCTCTATTCCTATGTAGAGGTTATGCATCAAGAGGTCGGTTAGATATCAACCATTAAAGAATGTATTTCCATCTCCTTCTTAGGATGGAGGTCATCTCTTAATAATCATTTGGCGGTACTTGATGAGTCCTCAGTCTAACTCTTTAGATATTAATTCAAGCACCAGCCTCTATGATTCAATAATTGAAAACAACTGTTTGATCATTAAGATGGCCATGGTACATAACCCTAATTGTACTAAGGGACTTATTATACAAATTAAGTATTCTTCATTTCAAATCAGGGAATGATATTTGCAATAACATTTACATATGGCTCACTGTGGGATCGGATGTCCAACAATCTCCCACTAGCCTAAAGAGCCATCATTTGGCTAATATTTAAATCCACACTCATGTGACAATCATAGGCTATTTAGAAAAATAGCTTGGTAAGTTGATCAGTCGCTCTGTTCCCAAGAAACTACGCCAAGTATTTTTACAACACTTGCATATCTCCTAGTAACAGTGCTCGCATCCAATGCGAACGTTGCATCTTATGCAACCAATACTCAATTTTGTCAGTTATATTATCCTTGACACTACAACTCAATAATTATTATGTAATTTCCATTATCCTCGTCAAAATACCCTTATTCATGGAGATCTCTATTTCCTAAGGTATCCACAGTTAAGACCTTTTTGGATCTCTGTCCATAAAGTCTTAAGATCTTTAAGATAAGACTTCACTATCTCTAAAGTCTTGTCATCTTTGAAGATATTATTATTACTGCAATTAAGTGTTTTATCTCCATAGTAGGACTAGTAACAGTTTACTACTCCCACTGTATGGCAGACATCTATCTTTCGTACACATCTAGTATACACACGGATTCTCATAACTGACACATAAGGGCAAGCAGGTTTAGCATTCACTTCCTCAACTCTTTGAGGTGCTATCCCTTTAGATAGTCTAGTGCCATATCTTAAGGGATGGAAGCCTTTCTTAGAATTTTCTAGAAAATAGAACATATCCAGGGTGTATCACTAATGTGACGGTCCCAATACCCTCTTCTCTTTGCTTTTGAACAACTTTAGAACTAAGATCTAAGAGGATCCTTGAGATAATATCTCAAGGTATGGAATAGCCAAACTCTAAAACACTTATTATCATCCTTATATCATTCCAAATGATTAGGATATTATATACATTAGCATGATGAAGACAATGGCACTCCCACTAAGCTTCACACGCTTCATCAAGATTCTATTTGAAACCATAACCTTTATAATTTCATCAAATATGATGTTCCAACTACAAGAAGCTTATTTGAGTCCACAGATGGAGTTCTTCAACTTCTACACTTTGCTTTTCTCAACCATGAAGCTCTGGGGATACTCCATATGAATATCCCCGGAGAGGTATTTATAGAGAAATGCAATATTGACTTCCATCTTTAGCATCCGATTTTAGGAGCCCCACTTTCTTCTCAAGATTAAATGAGTTCCTTAACTTTATTTTCATCTTAATTCTCAAGAGAGTCATCCTCTAAGAATCATATCCTTAAAGATGAGATATTTTAAGAATATCAAGGTCATAAAGTAGATATCCAATACCATCCTTTATTTTCCTAATGAAATAGAACTCTCTGGTTCTAGATTCTAGCTTACTTGCATCCATGAAAAAGTTATGGACCAAGCAACCCTAAATCCTCAAGTGTCCAACACAAGGCTATGTTCCAAACCATAGCTTATGAGGATGTTTGGGCTTAAATTTAAATGGAATCCTTTTTAAGAATATATATTGTATCTCTACTACATATATACTTAAAAACTAAGGGTAATTATGCTAAGATTCATCTTTGATCAAATCATGTCACACATGATCCAATTGTATCTCCTTATAACTCTGTTGAGTTCAGATGTATTAAAATAGTGAGATAGGAATCATATTCCTTTCACTATAAGGTATTCCTTGAATTCATCTAATAGGGACTTGCTACCTAGGTTATATCAAATTCATTTTATCTTCCTTCAAACTTTGGTTCTAAACCAAAATTGTGAAATCTTTGAACATTTCAAAGCTTTCTAAGGTGAAGGGAAGAAATCTCATATCACAATAATCATCAAATGATATCACATATCATCAATGTTTATTATGATACAGATGATCCACATACATCAATATGTATGAGATCTTGGATACCTTGACATCTTACACCATTCCTAGAGATGGGTGCATTGGACATTTTTTACTTTGAATGCAATATTCACAAGTATGTAAGATTTGAAATTTCATACACCCTAAAGTTTCATCTCTTACTTGTCTATTGATCTCATCAACAGACATATGTCCAAGCCTTGATGCCATATAATTATCAAATGATCTTCATCCTCCTATTGATCTTTTTAAGGTTTAATTTTTAGTATTTAAAAATGCTAATAAACCATTCATTGCTTTTCTAATTTGCTGGAGTCCTTCAGATGTTAGATTATTATCTGAAATATATCCATCATAAGTAGAATATTATGAAGCTACATGATTGACTAGAGTATAGATAGTAGAATGATGACACTCATCGTATCTACATACATCTGAACTCTTAAGGACTTGGTTCAGGTAGGTACTCAAAAATTTTGAATGCATCATCTCTTATAGAACCACCATTCTGCATAATGCAGTGAACCATGTCATTCATGATTAAATGTTGAGAGCACATATGTATACCAGAAACATCTTCTTAGGTTTTATAAGGATTATTTGACAATTACGATTATCATCGACATGTAACTTTCAATGTACATTTGATGAGAGAACAAGACTATAGAGACATACAAACCCTAGGTTATTGTCCTATTATCTATTTAATTGTCATTCCTCACTATTATAAGGAAACTTGCACATTGCAACCACATACATTATGTGTCCAACTACAAGTACAATATCTTTATCAAGGATGTAATCCATGATATTTTACTAGCTATTATTGATTATATTATTGAGGGGTTTAATGAGGATTATCTGTCATATATATATATATATATATATTATGTTGATTTAGGGATTTTTATATCAAAGTTGTATTGCCATGTCAACACTGAAAGTTCATCCCCTTAATCACTTTCAATGTCAGAGATATACTCACCATTATATCTCAAGCACGATCTGGGTTCTCCTTCCTTATCTTTGTCACATCCCAATAATATGAGAACCTATAACTCGGATAAAAAGAAGCGGGTACTCATTCCACTTTGCAAGTCCAACTTATATTTCCTATTCGATCTTTAAAACCTGAGCCCACCACCCCTAAGGTGATGTTGACCCGTTGCTAATTGAACCAACCGTCAACAGGATTAGAGCTCGCTATGCGTAATCCAATATCTCCCCAATAATATAAGGACCTGATATTGGGGTCACTATGCATACAACCTTACTATTTTGAGAAGTAAAGAGCCCGATCCAGATGTGCTTGTATGCAAGAGTTATCTCTTCGGACATGCGTCTTCTACATACAATCCTCGACGATGTAACCATTCTCCTTGAAGGAAGACTGTAGTTGTCACTTATGTGATCCTCCATGTCGTGTTCAAATTCTAATTAATTATTATGAATCATATTGACATAATTAATTATTACAAGGAAAATAACAACTCTATTCATAATAGACTATTTTAATTTTAATTGGATTCTAATTAATCTAATCATATTTAATTACTGATCCAATTAATATTCAACAAACATTCTTTATTGTTACTTGAAATATGGTATTATCTCAAATACGTATTATTTGAATTGTAATAATTAGAAAAATACATCATGATCCCTTCAAACATTATCCCTTCCTTGCCCATTGTCATGTCTAGTACTGATGGGAGTGGGATAGACCATTCATAGAGAAACATGCTACCCCAACGCTCTCCGACTAGACACCATATCTACCTCAGGTCAGGATAATGCCAATTGATCACTTTGTACTTGATATGATAATCAGTCTTTCAACTGAAGTTATACTAAATAATAATAATCAAAACATTTTTATTAATATTGTAATCAGATTTGCTAAACAAATCCCCAGTCCTATTCAAGCAACAATGTTTGTTGGAAGGATCATGTAAACAATTGTGATCTATATCGTATCTAATCAATTTTGGTTAAGGTAAATGTAATTTAATAAAATAATTATAATCAAATATTTCTCAAATATTTATCCATAATTATTTCAGAAAATTAAATCATTTAATTTCATAAATTTCATAATGATAATCACAAGGTTCTTGATTAGGAAAGTAATTTTCACCCGTGACCCTCACTTACTAAAATTAGCATATCTCAATCAATTTAAATTCAAATAAAGCAAAATAAGTTTCTATAGTTTGATAATTTGATTTACAATACAATTCAAGTTATTTGCATATAGTTCTAGATGTTTTAAAATTGTAATTAACACTTTATCTATGTCAATATTCGCCATCCCCGAAACAGGGATACATGTTCATTAAAAAGATCATAACTTGAGCAATCGGATTCCAAATCACTCAAACTCAAATTCTACGATTTCCTTATTTAATGGATATCATTATTAAAGTGATAATAATATATTTAAACACTTTTAAACAGGAATAAAAAATGCACTAAATAGGGGTGTGTGAATAAAATGTGATGAAACTTCACACAACTTTAAAGTGCCCATGTCATCTAGGTTTATAGAACATATATAAAGTCTCTGATCTGGATCTAATACCACTTGAAGGATATGGAAAAATCCTTAAGATCATCATGGAAGCGTGAGGATCGCATCGTATGCGACCAGGAGCGACTGGTCGTACTAGTTGCTCGAGGCAGCAGAATTTAAAAATTTTCAACGATGAAACCACAAGATCCAAGAGAACTTCTCAGATCATTTCATCTAAACCACAAACAAGTATTAGGTTTATCTCTTTAAGAGTGGTTGTGATCGATTCTCTGAAGGAAGAGACCTCCTGTCTCAAGTCCGATCCGATAAAGGAGATGTTTGCGAGCACGTTGATGACACGCATGCTCCTCGCAATACGTGTTGATAATCCAAGCGTGAATCTCCTGATCTCATCTCAGGAGATCCGATGTCTTCTTCATGAGCGAGGCACACCAAAGGAGATGAACATCCACGAGCAAACAATCCGGCAGCATAATGACGATGCTTCGATGATGGTGATTCTCTCTAGGGCTCCATGTTGGACGACCACTATGAGAGAGAGAGAGAGAGAGACTTGACGTGTAGAGAGAGATGGAGAGAGTTTAATTCCTCTTAGAATTATGTATCTCCTCGAAGGCAAGGGCTACCCTTCCTTTTATACTAGTTGGATGCACATGGATCTCAATCCATGTGCTCTCTTTATCTATCGTGTAGATTAAATGTTTATTAATAAATGGCCATGATTTATTGCTCTTAAAAAATAATTTTGAAAAAATTAATTTTATCCCTTTTAAGATAATAATTAATTCATGTTAACATTAATTAATATACATAGATAATATAGAAGACAAAGTCTCTTTACTATAAATAGGGTGACTCCCCCGTAAACAAGTCAAGGTGGATGGCCACCATTAAAGAGATAATATCTTCATTTATCTATATATGTAAATTAATTAAAATGCAATAACAATTATAGCATTTATCTTCACAAACATAATTCCAAATTAAATTTGTGAAAACTTTAATCATACCTTTTGACAAATATGAATCATGTTCATATATCCAACATAATTTGCAAATTAGATTTATAATTAATTGTTTATTGTAAATCTCACGAACAACATATAATTCTATTTACAATTAAAACTCTCCATTATATTATAAATCGTATTTATAATATCCATGCTTGTTGTGGATAGTGATATCCACATTAATCATATCATTGATAATTAAATCATATTTAATCATCTTGGATCTCAATTCTCATGTGCCCAAATGACATGAATCACATTCGCATTATTTACATCTATGATAACTAAATCACATTTAATCATCTTAGACGACTCTCCTTATATGGCCAAATAATCCGAATTAAATTCATATCATTCATGATAATTAAATCACATTTAATTATCCATTTCTCAATGCTTAGATAAATTATCAACAATGAAATTATTCTTGAACTCTTTCAAAAATAATGTGTTTTCTCCGTAGATACTCGGAGATAAGGACATGACGATTTATTATTCCGTGTATAGTGACTTGGATATTGAGATCACATCTCAAATCCTGATCTTGCAGACCTTCCATAGATGTTTGATTAAATCAAAGCCATAGATCTAATCTTCTCATTGCACCTGAATCATATTCAGATCACTGTCTAACACTTGGAACAAGATTACATCACTTCTCTACTGAGAGGAGATACTAAAATCCAGACCTATTTCATCACTCCCTCGAAATGGAAGCCTCATGGTTATACAATCGTTTATAATCACATACCCTCAGGTATTCCTAATACATGTACATCCTGCATAATGGAAGATCAAGAACAAACCCAAAGTTTTAGATCTATTTAGAATGTCTCCTTCAGGGTTTTTATCATTAAGGTTCTCAATAGATCATATACTTTCCAAAAGCATATATCATACCTAGGTATTGATCATATACTTTCCAAAAGCATATATCAAACCTACAAATTCACTCAAGCTTACAAAGCGAGACGACCATGCACCGAATTTGATTCTTCCCAATATCTCATGAGTGGCTCGTCTCATAATAATCATTTGACAGTGTTTGATGAGTCCTCAATCTAACTCTTTAGATATTCATCCAATCACCACCCTTTGTGGTTCAACAATTGAATTAACAAATGTATGATCATTAAGATGTCCATGGTACAAAACCCTATTGTACAAAGGGGCCTATTATGGAAATTATTTATTCTTCATTTCAGATCAGGGAATGATATTCACAATAACATTTTATTGCATAATGGCTCGTCGTGGGCTCGCATGTCCAATAACCACTACTTCTAGGCTTGTTTGTCACCATAGATTGCAACTAGAGTTGGCTTCTATACCATCATTGGTGTTGATATCCAGAGGTTGATCATCGATAAAAAAATTCCAGATCCTTCACCAAAATTCTAGAATGAAACTGTAAAGAGCTTCAATATCGCTAATAATAAATTGCAATAAAGATAAAAATTGAATTCTAACAACATACATGATTAGATATCGTTGTTAGACAGTAAAACAAGTATGAATAAATATGCTACTAACTCATTGTCTTATCATTTCAAAAAGATTTGGGCAAATTATAAAAAGGTCCCTAACGTATGTAGATATCACTTTGATATCTACACATATTTGTATATGATTCATAAATCTATTTAAGTATATTAATGTAATTAGAGATATATTAGAGTTGTGTGTATCAAAAATTAATTGTGGCTTCTTTCAGTATGTTAAATATATTTTCTATCAAGTAGATATAATTAGTATATTTATTTCGTATGCAAATCATCTTATTGTTGAGACGCTCTTGGAAGGTCTACAAATCAAATATAATAGCAGTTGCTAAGGTGACGGAACACAAGAGGCAAATCAAGCAACAATTAACCCACATATAGTGATAAAGAAATGTAATAAGTGTGTGGATTTAAAATTTATTATAATTCTACAAAAGATGTTCATAGGTGATAAATCTCCATTTCATCATCTTTATTCTATCATTTTGGCCTTAAAAATCCTAGTAAATGCGTATAAATAGCCTTAATTCTTGCATTTTATCATTCATGAATCATTATGTAAATAATGTAAAAAATACAGTTTTTAAAGCCAAAATTACAGAATAAAGAAAAAAAGCAAAGAAAAAGAATAAAATTTTCAAAATATTTTATGAATCGAAAATCTGAGACCTATGCATCTCGATGACTAGGTCGACAAGGAATAAAGTAGGGGGAGATAAGGGCCAAAATATAATGAAAATTCCATGTATTTAATTCATTCTTATTTATTTATGGGACCTATTTTTAGTTCCACTTTTTATACCTCAAATAAAGAAACTATGAACATGAAAGTTGTAGATAATAAAATATAAAAAAATACAAAATTGACTTCATGAAAAATAATATATAGATAAAAAGATATGATCTGAATAAGACTTCCAAAATCCCAATTTCCTAGACCCATATCTCTCAAATAAAAACTCAAAATATATCAAAATCGTCTTTAATTGTATATAACTTTTAGTAAGCTATTTAATGAAGGTGATTTCATATTTTTTTAGAGTTACGCTGCAGAAGTTAGGTTTTGGACCCCTAATGTACAATAGTTTATGGTTTTTTCTTTCTTTTGTATAGATTTCATTTTAAGTCTTTTCTTTTGATTTCAATTTTATTTTTTTAGTTGTATATTCTACATTCTATTAAAAATATAAAATCGACTAAAAATATAAAAATACAAAATACAAAAAATAGGTCGTTTCCATACAAGTCAACTTGACTTGTACTTTATCTTTAGCACTTCTATTAAAACTTAAAAATTAACAAAATATCTTCAAATATCTAATATTATATAAAGCATAATATGATACTATTATTAACAAGAAAACAAAACTAAAAATCATAAAAATCCAAAATGGGTATTTTATACCTTCAAAAATAGTTTTTTTATTTTACATCTTTTGCAAAACTTTCTTCTGCAATATTTATGACATTATTTTGAGAAAGTTTTATGATTTGAGTTTTTATTTTGAGGTATCCTATTATTTATTTCAAGCATATTTCATTTGGAAGCCTCTCTTTTTGTGATTGATCCACATGGACCATGAAGACAACCCCTAGAGTCCAAAATTTTTGAATTAGCCTATTCTCATTGTTTGGTACAACTTCATCTGATGTATCTTTTATTTTGGACTCAACATTTTCACCTTCATCTTCTCTCTTCCTATTCCATGCAAAAACCCACAACTCTCTTACACCTTCTTCTACCTAGATTAGCCTACCACTGATGAGCCGAGAGAACCGAGAGACTAAGGGAGATAGGTATCAAGGGTTGTTGCGACCTCAACCTCTCGAGTCGGACTCAACAAGAAAACTAGAAGACCACCAAATTTGAATAATCAATCAAAAAGTCGAATAGCGGTCTCGCTATTTGATTTAACCTGGTATAGCGACCAGGGTCGAACTCAAGCAGCACGGGTTGGCTTAAAAAGCCTACGAAGTAGTCGAAATTCAAAAAAAAAGTAAGAAAATGTTTTTGGTAGATTTTATGGGTTTTTAATTTTTTTGTGATTTTATATATGAAGAAAATATAGAAAAAGGCTAAAAAGTCACAATTAACTAATTATTTAACAACACAAATCAAGTCAGAAAATTGCAATAAAAATATTTTTGGGTTTTATAATTTTTAAAGTATTTTTGGTAATTTTCAAAGATTTTTATATTCTTTTATTGATTTTATAAAAATGAAATAAGGAAAAAATAGGAAGCGACTGTGCAGCCAGATTTGAAAGGCTATTTAAAAATATAAAAATAGCCTCTAAAAATCTGGAGACAATTTTATGAAAAACTACAAGTAAAAGTAAACTACAAGAAAAGAAATTGCATTTTTTTATTTTTTTAGAATTTTTAGTGATTTTTATAAGGTTTTTAGGGTTTTCAATTTTTAAGGTTTTTATAAATCCAAATCAAGCAAAAATTAAACTGAAGCAAGAAGACAACAAAACAAGCAGACACTATTTTTTTAGAATTTTTGGAGGTTTTTTATTATTTTTAGTTGATTTTATAATTGAAACAATAGCAAAAATGATGGTTTTTGGATTTTAAAAATAGAAAATCAAAGCAAAAATGTCCCAAAAAATTATTGAAATTTTTACACAGTGGCATGGGCCACGTATTCAAATTTCAAGGTATTTGGAGTTGATTTGATATTTTATTCAACTAATAGAAAAGTCACATCACAGGGACCTAGTTACAAAGAAAATAAGTTTTGGGGGCTTAAATAAAACATGTGCGACGAATATAGGAGGCTCAGTGTAAAATTCGTATCAATTTCAACACATGTTCCAATTCAGTACACAAAGGGGCATAAATGCAAATATAGATATTAAAAGTTCAAACCATAACATTCAATAACCCAAGCCCATACATGCAATAATCCTATAAAACTCATGTGTCGAAGCACGTGCACTACAATCAGAGGGACTAAAATGCAATATCTGAAAACTCTAAGGTCCAAGGTGCAAATTATCCCAATTAAAAACTACATAAAATATTTACAGGACTCAAACGGAAATACAAAACTAAGGAGGGCCTAAGTGATATTTACCCTTTTATTATGATCCAACGGCTGAAAGGGGGTCCACTTTAGATCTGACGGTGGAGGATGGTTGGTACCCCTTCGATGATCAATGTCCTGGATCTGATCCGCAGATGGATCGAACGGCTACGAGCCCCTCGCGAACGGATGGTGGAGATAAGACCTGGTGACGGGACTCGATTGAACAGCTATGAAGGGTCCTAGAAGAACTGATCGCCAGCGAAGTTCGTTCGGCCACTGATGCGCGCTAGGGGGCTCCTCTGATGTTGCTGGAATGGGGGAATCGAAGCTCTCGGTCGGCCGCAGCTGGTGGAATGCTCCGATGATGCCGGGAGCAACTGGAGCGCTCCGGCGACGAGGTGGAACCTGGAGCTCTGTGCTTCAATCGTCGGGCCTCCAGATGAGGCTCCTTGTCCTTCTAACCTGTACACGAAGAACGTTGGGTCGAGGGCAAACTACCTCGACCCGGTGATGGGAGAAATGGGTGATCAGAGGAGGCGGAGCATGGCTCTCCAGCGAGCAGCGGCGGAGGAGAACCGAAGTACATGTTTCGGGTCAAATCAGGGGGAATGGATGGGCGAAGAAGGTGAATAGGAGTCTCATGGAGGTGCAGGTGTGGTCGAAAGGGTAGATAGGTGATCGGAGTGTCGTGGATTGGCCGGTGAAGGTCGGCGGTCGGAAAACTAAAGATTGGAAATCAGACAAGGTTAAGGGATAAGGAAGCTACCTGATGATCGAGGTCATCTGGGATGGAGATGTTGAGTCTCCTGGAGTCTTTGCCTCGATGGAGCGATGCCTCCAGAGGCACGGGCTTCGCCGGTGGCGGAGCACAGCGATGTGGGTCGCCGGACCTAGGGCTAAGGCCTCCAAACGCTCGCTGCAACACGCTCCTACGCTCGCTGTCACTCGAGGAGGAAGGTGGAGGTCACTGGGGTCGAAGACGATGGCCAAAGGTCCGGCAAAAGGCGGCTGGAGGTGAAGCTTTATACTGGTGCAGGTCCGAGAAGATGGGGATCGGGCGTGCGATTCGATGAATGGATCCCTAAGGAAATCGATAGGCTTGGATCACGGATCATTCATCGATAGTCGGAGCTCAGGGTTTGAGGAAATGGAGGTCGGGTCGTGATGTGAAAAATTGGTGAAGTCGGGTCGAAAGGAAGGTCCGAATGTGAAGTGGTCCAGGGGGGAGTTGACCGGGGGTCAACACTCCCCCATGGACCAATCAGAAGCCAGGAAATTCAAATTATTTAGAAATTAATTTAAAAATAACAAATGATTATATTTCAAAATATTTTCTAAATAAAAAAATGTTTATTATTTTTCAAATTATTTTTTAGTGATTTTTATTTATTTTTTTGAAAAATAAATTAATGTATATACATAATATAATATTATATACAGGTATAAATACATATGTATTTTACATTTTTATTTTTATTAGTTTATTTTTGTACAATTGTCCTAATTTTATATTTTATCTATTTACAACATAAAATTTGGGATATAAAGTAATTTTTATTTGATTTTTATTATTTATTTACAAGGGTAAAATAAATACATATAGGTGCATGTGTACATGTTATATACAAGGGTGAGAGAGAGAAATTATTTATTTTTATTTTTATTTTATTTTTCTCATTTTTATTTTTAGAAATGTATAAGAAGTGTGAGAAACATATATATTTTCTTATTTTATGAAAATAAAATATATACATGAAGGGAGAATATATGTACAATGATGAATGGGCCTATCTCTCTCTACTTGTTTTATTTTGCGGTCAGGCCAATGCTTGGCCCTCCCTTGGGTTCGGGTCGCTCAATATTTATTCTAAATATTTACATCTTTTTCTTTATTTCTTTATTCCTTTATTTTTGCACAAAAACATGCTAATTATTGCTATTTACAAAAGGCATGCAGTTTGACAATTTATTATATTTACAAACATATACATGGTGTTTTGCAAAGATTTTTAGCTAAAATAAAGGAATAAAGAGTGATGAATGGTGATTCATCAACCACCAATAGCCATCATCTCTTCCCTTCCTCCACCAAATAAAAGATCTTCAACTCCCATTTTTTGAAATCATCCACCATTAGAAACTTAATTCTAGCTCCCATTTCCTTTGTGATAGAGAGGTTGTGGGCATGAGCCACCTTCCATTAGTGTGATTCCTTGGTATTCAGCTCCATTGTACCACGGAGTTCGTATCCATCAAGCCTCTTCACTGTCGGAATCGAGGCCATGAGCAAGCATTCTCGTTGGAGAATTGATCACCATAGGAGACTACCTTCACATGCTACATTTTCTTTCTTGTAGATAACTTTTACATTTAGTTTTTCTTCTTGTTGTAGAGTAACAACCCATCATCTTCGACTTTCATTCATCCTCCTCGATGTGGTTCACATCTCACTGTCACCATCCTCCGCTATTATATGTATCCTCCCACACAACCCCCTCCATCTTCGATCACATACGGTGTCCGGAGCACCTCCTTACCTCACCAAAATGAAGAAAAACCCATTCATACCCTTTTTTGTGTACCTAACATCTTGGTCGAGTTTTATACTCGGGACCTTCTTCTAATCGTAGTTACATTGAAGCACCTTCACGCCATCACGCACCGTCGGCCCTCGGATTCGCCTTCTTCTTCTTGTTGTTGTTGTCCAAATGAAGAAGAAGAAGGGAGGGGCAGATAACAACCACTGTTGGATCCATCCCCCTCCTTCTAATATTAGCCATCTAGCCAAGGGGTAGAATTTTTACGCACAAACTTTCACCATTTTGGAGTTTCACTAGTGTACCCTTACTGTCCAAGAGCATCTTGACACCACTTGGATTAGTGGGGCATTTTACAATCACGCCCCCTCATTTTTTAGTATATTCCACAAGTTTTCGGGCTATAATTTGAACTGCAGTTTCGTTCTTATGTTTTCATATGTACCCCTGCACTTAAATGTTCATAACTCATTCATCTGAACTCCATTTTTTGTAAGATTTGTTTGTTAAAAAACTGCTTTAAAGATCTACATTGTACCCAAATTTCAAAAGATGTTGATGTACGAACTATTAATGCTGAATTTTTGAACACAGAATACTGATTTGAATTATTTTGTTAATAACTCTTTAAATACTTGATATTACTTGCTCATTTTTGATATGTTGTAGGAATTAGTAGGGTCGACTTTGCAAATTTCATCAAAAGATATTGAGTTCGTGTCCTGTAGAATTTCTACAATATTTTAAGTGATTGATTTATTTCTAGAGCACCTTTCATCTATTTAAAAACCTAAAAATATGTCCGTGTGCCCCTGATTTTTTTCTACAATTAGGGATTTTATTATATTTTAATCAGGTTGTTTGGATAGTCAGAAAAATCAGAAACATCATTTCTACCTTCTTGCAGTCTTTTATTTTTACTATATTCATTATATCTAACAAAAATACCAAAAAAATAATGTAACTTCTCTCTCATGTATATCAATATCATATCTGAAGGGTATACAATTGTATTAGGTCTAGTGTCCAAAAATTCAAAAACACTTCAAAACGTTCAAAAATCACTAAAAATTGAAATAGTGTCAAAAACCTAAAAACAAAGTCATGTTGTCTTTTATATAATCTTCTCTATCTAGGAAAAATATAGATATAATTTTAGGACTTCATTTTGAACTATTGGTAGTAATTTTTGAGTGTACTATGTGCCTTGCTTTTCCAAGTTTAGAATTGCCCGTTTTATCTTATTACTTGCTTTTTTAAAAAAAATCTAAAACATTTGCAAATTTAATTAAAATACCAAAAATATTTTATAATCTTTATTTGAATTTCTTTGACCTATTTTCAAAATCCAAAAATATTTTCTCTATTTCTTTTATTTATATCTCTCTCTTAGTATATCTGGATATCTATATATATTTGTCATTATTCTTTATATTATTATCGCTACAATTTTATTTATAAATATAAAACTACAAAAACATTTGAATTTTTAAAAATCAAATAAAAACTACAAAATTTAAAACCAATAAAAAAGAGACTTATAGACAAATAGTTCACAATCACATTTTGTGCATTTATTTTCCCGATCTAACATGATGCTTGTTCCATGTGTTCAACACTCTACATACGTGCACCTATACACATCCTTGTTGTAGAGTTATAATAAATTTTAACTCCACGTTGATTTTTATTGCTTAATTATCATTGTGGGTTATTTGTTGTCCGAAGTTGGATTTCGTGAGTGGTCAATGCATCAACTGGATTTCTCACCTTGTGAGATCTCTATACCCTCGTAAAATCAACTTCAACGAATGGTGCCATTGCCGAGGAGCAACAACGTCCAGATTGGGATTTATTTTTAATGTGATTATTTGTCTATTTTTGCGGTTTTATTTATTTGCTCATTTATTTGATATAATTGTTTGACTTTTCTAATCACCCTCTCTTGTTGACTTTGTGTTAGGTAGCGTGGATCGAGGGAGACGCTCTACCCAAGGTGCCTGCGCACCACATGAAGGCAGTGTGAGTTTCTGACCTAGCATCAAAGGAGGCGCGAAGGACTTGAGAAGACAATCACATTTTGAGCATTTTGGTATTTATTTATTTGTGTAATTTAAGTGAGAGAGACTCTAATTTGTAATAATATTGGTACTCTGAACTCTGGACATTTGGATCCAATTTCCAAGTGATTGTTCACTTGGGGGCTCACTGCGATTTTGTAATGTTTTCTTCGCATTTTTTTCCTTTGTTTCTCGATTTTGTTTTCTTTCTTTGTATGATTGAGCCCTTAGCTTTAGGATTGCTTGATGATAGAGCAGGTCCAAATACTTAATAACCGTTGCATGCTCCTATAGATACGTTTGGACTTAGTCAAATCTAAACTACTTCTGACTTTGTCTCGGAACCCCTGCACCGCGAGAATCCTCCATATAGTGCTTGCGGCACACTATTGTGGGCAACAAGGAGACTCCAAGACTGGACTCTTAGGTTCCATTCTAAGTCATTAGTATTGATGCTTCATGCTAATAGCAATTTCTGAACTTAGGGCGATTTCATCAGCTTGCAATGCATATAGTGTAGGTTTCAATTCTGCTGAGCATCTTTGCATGTAGAGTGCTAGAGGCAAGGTGGGCATTTATGCTTTAGCATACATCGTCATTTTGTCACCTGCATTGCTTTTCCGCCTCTCTACCTCTGATTTTGCCAACCTAGGTGTTAAGTAAAATTGACTCCTCATTAGGCTCGTGCATTCTTACTAAAAATCCAAAGTGATAACAAATAAAATTGGGATTGTTAAGATTACATGACCCTAAAATACATCAAAAAGAAAAATCTTGTCTTGGAGCGAGTAATCCCCTCATTGTCTTCGCTTTTACTTGCTCGCGCACACCCTAAGGACTAGCGCCCAAATCCCATTCAGCCTCCTAAGTGTTTGCGCAACTTTTGGACTTCTCACCTAACTCTAAAATAGACAAGATAAAAAGACCGACTTTTTGGTCTCTACCGAGTTGATTAGGTGAATTGAGGGTTTTGTATTGTGTGAGTTTGTCTCTGTTTAATTGTGTGCATTCTAGATAGCTTCTGCGCATTTGCGCCTTCTTCTCATTTCTTTTGACTTGACCATCGTGCTCTCCTGATCATTTTCTCTTTTTTCAGAGATGGCCGACTAGAGTGCTTTTTATCCAGACTTTCTGGATCCCTCGTACCTTCCAGCCGATCCACCTCCATTTTTTCAGGAGGACTTTGCTCCTTACTTTTGTACATATCCTCCTCAGCCACATATTCAGACCTCAAATTTTTACCCACCTCCACCTTCACATTTCCCTTCACATCCACCCGAGACTGATCTATTGGACTCACCTTTCATGATTTCCGTGATTGAGAACTTGAACAAAATGATGGAGCAAATGAATTCGAGGATTGAGGATCTTACTAGTTTAAATAAGAACCATAATGTCGCTCCACTATTTGAGGATATGGATTCATTTGAGGATGATCATGAGAACTTGCAATCGCCTAAAATAAAAAAATGAGAAATACTTAAAAACACAAAAAGATTTCGGGAGGCCCTTGGTTGATTCATACTGCGAGGAGAATGCTCATCTGCCAGATCTTTTGATCATACAACCATTCACACCCCGTCCCACCTTTGACCCCGAGGATGTCGATGTACAACTGCTCTTGGCATTCCTCAAGTATATGTTGATTCCGATCTCCTCCCTTGTATATAGGAGATCCAAAAATTCAAAAAATGTTAACTAAACCTGAAGTGGTGGCCGCTATTCATGAGATCATTCGTGCCCCACTTCAACAGGCCATGACCATTTATCTGCTCTTCTTCCCAATAAGAGAAAGCGGAGGAGCAGATCTGAGCGTCATATCTTGACCATGGCCACTGCCCACGCCATCACACACTATCCTTTTCCTAGGAAAAAGTACACTGTTATACCTTTCATTAGTTGTACAATCTCTGACCACACATGTGATCACACTCTCCTCAACAGCGATGCTTCGATTAGCACATTACCTTTCTCGTTGGTACAATATCTTCATTTAGGACCTCTAAAGAAGACCAGGATGATAGTACAATTTGTTGATGAATCTATCAAGAGGCCGAAAGGTATCCTTGAAAACACTGTCATTTCGATTCAGGGCACGAAGTACAATGCTAATTTTGTCGTATTGCCCATGGAGACCTCCACAAGGGAGCACTCTCCAATCATACTGGGACGACCATTCCTCGCCTCTATGAGGGTCGTTATTGAATATGGATCAGGAGAGATTCACTTTCATCTTGTTGATGAAAGTGAAGTGTTGATCACTACACCCACTACTGATTAGAGACCTACACATGATGTGACCGCACCTATCTTGGTTGACACCGAGGAACATGACTTTGATGAGACTATTAGAGAATTTTGCTGCTTATTGGATGCCACTAAAACCCAAGAATTCCTCTCTAAGGAGGAAGACTTAGAAAGCAAGGACCTTGGAATACCTTCTTTTGGGACTTGGCGTTGTGTTGATGACATCTGCGGGATTTACATGATTAATACCATTGAGCAGAGGGTAGATATTGATGAGACAAAGGCTGAATTTGATCTTGTTTCTTTTATTTAGGAATTCGGGAACTTTGATGAGAAAGATGACCCGGTTGGACTGTAGAGGATGATGAGCCGAAAAATCCATCCCTAAATCCGGGTAAGGTAGAAATCAATCTAGGGTCGTTGCGACCCAGATCTTGGAGAATCGGACTCAACAAGAAAAAGAGAGACCATCAAAACAGATAAATCAAGCACTAATCAAGAAGCGGTCTTTGCTATTTATTTAACCTGGTATAGCGACTAGGGTCGAACACAAGGAGGACGAATTGGCCGAGACGGCCTACGAAGTAGTCGAGAGATAAAAAATGAATAAAATGTTTTTGGTGGATTTTAGGTGTTTTTTAAATTTTTTTGTGTTTTAAATTATATAAGAAAATATAAGAAAATGGATAAACAAGCAAATTCAACAACTTATTTAAACACTCAAAAAATGCTCAGAAAATTGAAATAAAATTATTTTTGTGTTTTTTATATTTTCAAGTGTTTTTGGTAATTTTATGGGAATTTTATAACTTTTGGTTGATTTTCTAAAAATCGAGAAAGGGGAAAACAATGGCAAAATGTACAGTCAGATTTTATAGGCTAATTAAAAATAACTAATTAGTTTATAAAAATCTGATGGCAATTTTCATGAAAAATATATACAAAAACTAAGCTATTGAAAAAGAATTTGCATTTTTTTGAATTTTATATAATTTTTAAGAATTTTTATAAGATGTTAAGGGTTTTGTGATTTTTAGAGGTTTATAAATCCAAATGAGCCAAAAATTGGATAAAAGCTAGAAAACAAAAAAACAAACAATCCCTAATTTTTTTAGGATTTTTGGAAAAGATTTTATATTTTTAGTTGACTTTATATTCCAGACATTAGCAAAAATGATGGTTTTTGATTTTTTAAAAATAGCAAAAAGCCACAAAAATGTCCCAAAAAAGTAATGAAGTTTTTACATAGTAGCAGGAGCCACGTTTCCAATTTTCACCTTATTTGGATTTTAATTGATATTTTATTCAATCAATAAAAGAAACACAACACATAGGGACCTAAATGCAAAGAAACTTAGTTTCAGGGCTGAATATATAAAACGTGTGAAAAATATAAGGGTTTCAGTGCAAAAGTCACATCGATTTCCACACATGTTGAATAAAACCACGCACAGGGGTATAAATGCAAAAATCAGAACTAAAACTTCATTTCATAACATGGCATAAAACCCAAGCCCATACATGCAATTTATCCAAAAACTCATGTGTCGAAGCACGTGTCTCACACAAGCAGGGACTAAATCGCAAATACTAAAATTATAAGGTCCAAAGTACAAATTATCCAAAATAAAAACAACTGCAACTCATATTTACAGGACTAATCTATAAATGCAAAAAGAGGAGGGCCTAAGTGCAAATTACCCTCGTTATTAATGATCGACGGTGGAAGAGGCGATAAGTGTACGATCTGACGGTGTAGAGTAGGGACGCCTCTTCGCTGATGGACGCTCCAGATGAAATCTCAACTGAATCGGGTGGTGAAGGTCTCTCGCGATCGGACGGCCATGATCAAAACTGGAGCCTCGGGGTCGATCGGACGGTATCTAGAGGTCCTCTAGGAACAGGTCGTCGGCGAACTTCGTCGGCCCAATACCGCAGTAGAGGGGTCCTCGGACGCTGCTAGGATGGGTGAAATGATGCTCGACATCTTCCGCAGTCGATGGAAGGCTCCGATGGGGTCGGGAGCGTTAGAAGAGCTCCGACGATGAAGACCACCTGGAGCAGTTGTCCCTGGATGGTTGAGCCTCCAGATGAGGCTCTTACACCATGGTACCTGCACAGGAAACACTAGGGGTCGAGGGCAAATTGCCTCGACCCGTTAGCGGGCGAAGGGTTGACGGAATGAGGCAGAGCGGGGGTCTCCGACGAAGCGACAATGGAGGAGACCTGAGCCTTGGTTCCGGGGTGAACCAAGGTGATCGGAGGTGCAGAGAATGTGGAGCAAGGTCTCGTGAAGATGATACGATTGTCGGCGCGATCAATGGATGGACGCAGCGAAGTGAATCGGCCAGCGAAGGCCGGTGACGCGAATTACGAAAAAGCGAAAATTAGACTAACCTAGAAGGAATCTGACCAAGTGAGTGGCTGAGATCGTCTGTGCAGAAGGTCGGGAACCTCCGAGGATTGTTGCCTCGATGGATCGACGGTCCAGAGGCTCGGTCTCTCCTTGTGGCGGAGCATGGCGACGAAGACCACCGGACCTAGGGCTAGGGCGCTTCACGCCTCACTTCAAAACCTCATATCGATTGATGTCACTCAATGCAGGAAGGTAGAGGTCACACGTGTCTGAAACGGTGGCCGAAGGTGCGGCTAATGGAGGGGGAGGAAGATGATATAAACTAGTAGGGGTCGGGCGAGTATATCAGAGCTCGGATCCTTAGGCAAGAAGGCAGGCGTGGATCATGTGAGCATGGTAATCGGGGCCCGGGGTTTTAGGTTGAAGATGATCGGATCATGCCAAGAAAATGGGAGAAAATCGGGTCGGCGCATGGATCCGCGCAAAGTGGTCCAGGGGGGGCAGTTGACCGGGGGTCAACGTTCCCCCGTGGACCAATCAGGTAAATCCTTTTATTAATTATTTCGAAATTCATTTTAAAAAAGAAAATAATTTTATTTGAAAATATTTTTGTCATGAAAAATGTTTATTTATTTTCAAAGTATTTTTTAGTGATTTTTATTTATTGTTTTGAAAAATAAATTAGGTATTTACATTATATTATTATATACAGGTCTATTTACATATGTATTTTTTTTATTTTTAATTATTTTTTTGTATAATTATCCTTATTTTATATTTTATTTATTTACACCATAAAATAAGGAATATAAAAATATTTTTATTGAATTTTTATTAGGTATTTACAAGGGTGAATTAATTAGGTCTTGTATTTTATGTACATGATATATATACACTAAAGAGAATTTATTTATGTTTATTTTCCTTTTATTTTTCCCATTTTTATTTTATTTTTATAAATATGTACAAAATATGAGAAACACACATATATTTTTATTTTTAGAAAATAGACTATTTACATATAGAGGGATATTTACACCATGTTGAGTAACCCTATCTCTCTTTACTTATTTTATTTTGCGGTCAGGCCCTTGTGGAGCCGTCCCTTGGGTTAGGGTCACTCAATATTTGTTCTAAATATTTCCCTCTTTTTCTTTATTTCTTTATTCCTTTATTTTTATGCAAAAATATGCTAATTATGGTTATTTACATGGTGCATGCATTTTGATAAATTATTGTATTTATAGGTATTTACATGGTATTTTGCCAAGGTTTCTAGCTAAAATAAAGGAATAAAGAGTGATGAATGGGGATTCATCACCCCCCTATACTTTACTTTTGCTAGTCCCTTACAAACACTTATTTGAAAAAGAAGTGCGAAAGAGAAGGAGAAAGAAAAGGATAGGAAATCAAGGTTGATTATTAACTTTCCTTCATTAAATTGAAATATGGAGCTCAATCAGACCTTTGGATTATTAATTTGTCGGAACCTTATTTGGACTTAAGCTTAAAACTCAACAGCCTCTTAGTTCCACTAATCTATGGTCAAGACTCCTCCATCAACCAGATCAGAACAAGTCTACATACACAAACTCTAATGACCATGAATCTTTCCTTATACTGTGTAAGTGATATGTAGCTCCCCACCTCAGAAGTGATAAAGAAACAACCTCCCTCAACCCGGTAACTCTAATGTCTCGGTCTAGCAACTCTTTCCTCGAGAAGAGGGGTATTCCCTTTTAAGTTCATGAGCAACCGGCTCAAGAAGAGGGGGAAGAAGAGAATGGACCATGACCAGTGTAGCCATGTATCCTTGGGAGCTCTAACCAGTGTAGCTGAGTCTCCCGTTGTAAGCTTTATGAGATGGTCATGTATAACATAAGCTTTGCTTTATTTTATTATATACACTCCGGTGGGATTATTAAATTTTCAATCCGACCCACCATTTTTTTGGAGTTTTTCTTTTTGCACATTTTTTTCATGTGCATCTGTACAACATATCAACATGGTGCAGCATATATACATAAGGAGTTTTTCCTCTTGAGCCAATAGACTATCCCTCTTTTGAAGCTTTATTGCAACCCACAGATTCTGTCTTGAGACTTCATAACCACCAGACCAAGTTGAGACGCAACTCCTTCACTATAAGAAGAAGAGAGATTCTGCCTAGAAGTACTACCCTCATATGCTACCCCAAGCTAAAGGAAACTGCCTCCTCACCACCTCATCCATGGAGAGCTATGTGTAGAGTGTTGGTGCAAGTAAAGCCATTGCCTCTGAGAGTCATGCATGTGTTGTTAAGTGCTCTACTTAGGCTCATCAAGATGACATATGCTCATAGTAGTGGACTCAAAGAATTAAGTCCCAATGGACCTGAAAAGTCCTAATCCTAAGCCTTATAAGGTTCCTCTTAGAATTAGGTGGATTAAGGTCTTAACCAAGCTCCATTTGTCAATTTAATTCCATGCCAGTTTAAATGTCAACTATGATTTGGAAAAACTGTGCAAGTATTTACAAATATGCAATTTTAAAAAATATTTACACATGTGCAAAATCTTTGAAAAATGTTTGAAAACATGGATGTATGCATGAATGCGAAGTTTTGCAAAATATTTACAAAAATTTACACATGATTTTTGCAAACTTTTCGTTTTCCAAACATTTTACAAAAATTTTGTACTATATACATAAATTTTGATATGAAAATATTTACAAGCTATTTACAAAAAAAGATTTTACAATCATTTATACCAAAATAATTTTTATAGATAAATAGGTATGTGCAAGAAGAATTTTATGTACAAGGGAATTTTTAAATTTTTATGGGGTTTTAGCCATTTTATTTATTAACACACTCACACAAAGTACGAGTTATGGCTAAAGTATATATGAAATATATATACGACACCCCCCTATACTTAGCTCGAACAATGTCCTCAGAGTGATCAAGAGCGATGAAGAAGACATAACTCGTGCTTAGTATAGGGAAGTGAAAAGGAATAGTATATACAAGGATGAATCAAAGAATAGAATAAAGAAGATTCGGTGTTTCCCCCTATACTTAAGATCAAGTAATCCTAAGTATAGCAAGCTGTACATGAAGGGAAATCCGAGTGGAAGGATGTACAGGGTCTACCCTCCATACTTAGGGTAAAATATCCCTAAGTATAGGCAGCAAAACAGAGGTAGAAAGAATCAATAGAATACCCGAGAGTCCTACACCCCCTATAGTTAGGGTAAAGTACACCCTAAGTATAGCATAATCATAAGATGAGAACAGGGGGTGGGACTAAAGAATAGAGTGATATGGACAACTGGATCTATACAAGTCGGAAGAACAGTGATAATTAGGCATGAGATGCAATAGATGTGAGTCAGGAGACCACATCTTACGCAAAGTGAATCGGGGCAACATCAACGACCCGCGGCTCATGATCTAGATATGGCTTGAGCCGCTGGCCATTAACACGAAAGGTAGCATCAGAAGACAACTCAGATATATCAATACTCCCATTGTCATGTACCTTTCTAACCAAATAAGGTCCCTTCCATTTGCTCTGAAGCTTCCCTGGAAATAAACGAAGCCTACCATCAAACATCCATACTCTCTGTCCTGGCTCAAACTGCTTGTGGCTGATATGAGAATCATGCCACTCCTTCACTCTTTCCTTATATTGTAGGCTGTTTGAAAAGGCTGTATCACGAAGCTCCTACATGGCTACTAACTCTGCCCTCCTCTGATCTCCTACACATACTGGATCCAAAAGTATATCAGTAACATCCCAAAGTGACCTATGTCTCAGCTCAACAGGTAAATGGCATGGCTTGCCATAAACGACGCGAAAGGGAGATGTACCTAAAGGAGTCTTGAAAGACGTCCTATATTCCCACAAGACTGAGTCCAAAAGCTGTGACCAATCCTTTCGGTCAGGGCGGATGACTTTATACAATATAGTCTTAATCTACCTGTTCGACACTTCAGCAAGACAATTTGTCTGAGGGTGGTATGGAGTGGCTACTCGATGGTCTATGCTGAACTCGCTAGCAAGGGCCTTTACCTTGTCGTTGATGAAATGAGACCCCCCGTCAGATATCAACACTCGAGGTACACCGAACCGTGAAATGATATTCTTCCTCAAAAATCTGCAAACAGTCCTAGCATCCGCAGTTTGGGCGGGGATGGCCTCAACCCAACGACTCACATAATCCACGGCCAACAGAATGTACTCAAATCCCTGACTCCTAGGGAATGGACCCATAAAATCGATGCCCCGTGCATCAAAAACCTCACAGAAGTGTATGGGATGCATCGGCATCATATCACGCTATCCACAAGTGCCCATCCTCTGACAGTCAGTACATCTCTTCACGAACTCATCAGAGTCCTTGAAGAGAGTAGGACACCATAGGCCGGATTGGAGCACTTTCTGTATCGTTCTCCTCCCAGAGTGATGTCCTCCTGCCTCAAGCTTGTGGCAGTAAGTAAGGACGTTGTGGTGCTCCTCTGAGGAATACACCGATGCCAGATACTATCCCCTCCTTCATGGTAAAGGACGGGATCCTCCCAATGGTAAAACTTGGCCTTCGCGAGGAAGGTCTCAAGTTTCTTCCTGGGCCAATCTTGTGGAACTTTCTTAGCGACAAGATAGTTCACAATATCGGCATACCATGGGAGAGAGGCGATAGCAAGGATCGCCTCATCTGGAAAGGTCTCACAAATAGGCTCAGTCTGCTCAGAATCCTCAAGATACTCTAATCGGGAGAGATGATCCGCCACCACATTCTTTACTCCAGGCTTATCCTTAATCTCTATATCAAACTCCTAGAGTAGAAGGATCCATCTGGTCAATCTGGCTTTGGCATCCTTCTTTGCCATGAGGTACCTGATGGCGGTATGATCAGTATAGATGGTCACTCTAGATCCAATGATGTAAGATCTGAACTTATCTAGGGCAAAAACTACGGCTAGCATCTCCTTCTCAGTGACTGTGTAGTTCCGCTGGGCGGCATCCAATGTACGGTTAACGTAGTGAATAGCAAAGGGGACTCCATCCTTCCTATGTCCCAGCACTGCCCCCACGGCAAAATCGGAGGCGTCCGTCATGATCTCGAATGGGAGAGACCAATCGGGTGGCTGAAGAACAGGAGCCTCTACAATACGACTCTTGAGAATCTCGAAGGACGATAGACACTTATCATCAACAAGGAACTCGGTGTCTTTCGTCAGCAGATCAGTCAACGGTCGGGCAATCCTACTGAAATCATGAATGAAGCGCTTGTAGAAATCGGCGTGCCCCAGAAAAGACCGTAACTGCCGCAAGTTGGACGGTTGATTGAGTTTTCTAATGGCATCCACCATGGCCGGATCAACCTCCATGCCTCTGTTGGAGATGATATGGCCAAGCACCGTCCCCTGAGTCACCATAAAGTGACTCTTCTCCCAAGACAACACAAGGTGAACCTCAATACATCGCAGAAGGACTCGATTTAGGCATTCAAGAGAAGAACCGAATCCGTCGCCGTAGACCGAGAAATCATCCATGAAGACCTCCAAGCACTCCCCCACCATGTCCGAAAAGATGGACAACATGCATATCTGGAATGTCTCCGGAGCATTGCACAATCCAAATGGCATGCGTCTGAAAGCATATGTCCCGAAGGTGCAGGTGAAGGTGGTCTTGTCCTGGTCCTCAGGCGCGATGGCCACTTGATTATAGCCGGAGTACCCATCCAAGAAACAGTAATGGCTCTTCCCTACCAACCTCTCAATAATATGATCAATAAAGGGCAGGGGGAAATGATCCTTCTTGGTGGCCCGGTTCGATCGTCTGTAGTCCACACAGACCCGCCAAGAAGTGGGTACTTGGGTAGCGATATCTTCTCCAGACTCACTGACAACTGTGGTGATGCAGGTCTTCTTTGGCACCGCATGCAATGGACTGACCCACTTGGAGTCGGAGATGGGGTAGATAAAATCGGCGCTCCACCATTTTGAGATCTCCTTATGACAACCTCTCGAAGATTCGGGTTCAGCCGCCGCTGGAACTCACGCGACGGCTTTGCCTCCTCCTCGAGATAGATATGGTGGGAGCACAAGACCAGACTTATCCCCTAGAGATTGGCTACACTCCATCCTATCTCCTTGCAGTTCTTTTCAAGAACCTCCATTAGACGGGATTCTTGCTCTCCAATCAAATCAGCGGAGATAATGACTGGGTACATCTCATGCTCACCCGCAAGGAACCTATACTTCAGCGACGACGGTAGTGGCTTCAACTCTGGACAAGTAGGTGCTGGTGGATCTGGCCTCTGAAAAGTCTGAGTGAATGCTGCCAAATCTGCATGGGAGAATGAGAGCTCTCGCTCACTATCTGAATCTGGAAAAGGCTGCTCTGCTGGATTGTCTCTGCTCTGCATGGGATCAGCCTCCTCCCTAGTTGTAGGCTCAGTGGAAGTCAAACACGGTATCAAATCATCAAACTCTGCCCATACAATATCTGACTCCGAGGGATCTGTATCAGACTCACAAAAATCTGTCTCGCGGTCGGGAATCGGCTCTGCTACTTGAGATGTATCCTGGACCAGGAATGGGCTCTCCAAGCTCTCCTCTGCTGGCATCTCTGCATCAGTGAACTCTGAAGGTGAGAGGATGGCCTGTGCGACTGGATCTGCCCAAACTGCCTCGTCATCTGTAATCACAAAATCACAGTCCTGGTGGATGTCTCGCCCTGCCTCTGTCATCTACTCTGAATCTTTGGTCGGCTATGAGCAAGCTGAATCTCTGGCTCTAGTCTCCTCGACCATCTTTATTTGTATACTCTCACCCTCGACGCGAAAGTACACCTTCCCGCTATCATGGTCGGACACTGCCTTGGTTGTGGCTAAGAACGGGCATCCTAAAATGATGGGGGTATCGATCACGGACTTAGGGATCTCCATGTCCAACACAACGAAGTCCACGGGGAATTTCAGGCTCTGAATCGTGACAACAATGTCCTTCAGCAACCCCTTTGGCCTCTTGACAGGTCGATCAGCAAACTGAAGGACTGTCCTGCTCTGTCGGAGAGTACCCAACTCAAAGCGGTCGAGAAGGGCTGCCGGAAGTTGGTTGATCGAAGAACCGCTGTCTAATAGAGTGCGGTCGAACATCTGCTCATGGATGTAGCATCCGACATACGGGGCTCCTGCATCTGGCCTCTTGGTTGGCAGGCGGTTTTGAATCGTGAAACAAGTGGCACGAGTAAGCACATGGATCTCTGACTGATGGTTCCGCCTCTTCCTCCTAACTGTGGTCCTATCTCTGAGTGATCTCTAGAGTAGAGGTATGTGTTCCAAGGCCTCCTAGAGAGTCAGCTCTATGTGGAATCTATCTATCATCTGCTGGCTGAACTCTATCTGATGGTTCTTTTTTTTATTTTCTTTTTTCTGTCCCTTACCAAGATGGAGTGCTCTAGGAAAGGGGACTACCGGGTCCTTCTTAGATGAAGGACTAGGAGAGGGCCTGGCATGCTCATGAACAGCAGAATCCACACAAACATCATCAAGCAACACATGCGGATCCAAAAACAACAAACCCTTTCCTTTATTTGCAGAAATGTCCTGAGATACATGTATTGAAGGGAAAACAACATGACTAGCAAAACTGGAAATGGTGGCCTCAGTACCACCCTCGGCATCTGGACTCACGGCATCAGTACCGCGCTCTGGCTCAGCAACTGTAGTGGTGGCGTCAGTACCACCTCCTCCAACTGGTGAAGCGACGGCCTCAGTACCGTCGGTGGGATCAACTTCCATGGTGGCATCAACACCACCGTCATCATCTCTCGCGGCGTCAGTACCGCGTTCCTCCTCTCCTGGCGCTCCTAAAGTGGCATGGGATCGTCGCTCAGACGAGGCGCTGCCTGCTGGCATCCTACCGCTCCTAAGTGTAACAAAATCAGCATCAAACATGTATGCAGACATATCACCAACTGAAGCACTAGGAGTGGTAATCTCAGTGAACTCTACCTTCTCAGACTTCCTCTTGAAGTTGTTCGGGTTCGGCTCAATCTGGGCAGGGATGGCGGTCTTCCCTCTCACAATCTCTCGCATCTCCTGACGGAAATTATCCATCTCTCGTCGAAAGGTAGACTGCTGCTCGGTTATGAGGCGGGCTAGATCATCTAAGGCATGGTTCTCATAGGTCTGCTCATGAGAACCCGACGGGTGGCCTCGTTGGTAGTGAGGTTGCTGCTGCTGGTGCGGGTGAGAGGGGTATTGTTGATGATATTGTTGCTGCGGAGGCTGCTCACGCCTCCAAGACTGTCCCTGCTAATAGGGACGAGGACCGTACTGCTGGTGTCGCGATGACTGTTGTTGCTGGTGTAGTGGGGGCAGGGGCTGCTGGTGCTGCTCACGCTTTTGGCCATACTGGCCACCCTGAACTGGAGATTACTGCTGGGAACTGGTGCCTCCGGTCGACCAGCGGAATCCGGGATGGTCTCGTCGAATATCGGGCTGGGGTCGGTCATATCAAATCCCGTTGACATCCATCAACGACTCCGGCTCATAGGTGAGTGGAGGGAGTACTGCCAGGGGCTACCCAGCTGATACACTGACATCTGAGTGTTCTGGGATGGTGGTGGCTGGTAAAACTGCGGTGGCTGTTGGTACAACTCTGCCTGTACAAGGTGAACCTGTCTAGGCTGACTGGAGTGCTGAGATGAGCTACCACTGCTGCTCGGATCTCCTCGTGACCGAAGACGGGGCTGAGAAGCCGTTTGTGCCTCCTGGAGACACATGAGCTGTGTCTTCAGGTCACTCAGCATCGGTGCCATCTGATCCATCTGTGATATGCCCTGGTACTGCTTCTTCTCTATCAACTCGATCCAGTCCAGCTTCTCGCTGATGATGCCCATGTATGCGGCTGTAGACTCAGCCTGTGCGGTTGCCGCAGATGAAGTAAAGGGACCGGCAGTGACCCGTGTTATCCTCTGGTACTGCACGTTCTGTGGCTGGGGGCATCCCTGAGTGTAGAGGCGGGTCTGGGACATCACTGTATAGTTCTCGGCCATCTCCTCATAGATGGCCCAGACCTGATCATCATCCTTGGTGAAGTAGGAACTGCCACAAGAAGCGTTCACCAAGCCCTGCAGCTCTGGTGTTAGTCCGCAAAAGAAGCTCTGAACTAGGTTCGGCTTCGTGATGTCATGGTGCGAGCATCTGTCGGTGAGCTCTCGAAACCTCTCCCATGCCTCGTGAAACTGCTCGTTCGGGAGCATGGAGAAGTTGTTGACCAGGGCCCTCGCTGCATTGGTCCGCCTGAGTGGATAGTACTTGTTCAAGTACTCGGTGCGGAGCTGCTCCCAGGTGTACACGAATCTCCCTAAATGCTTCAGCCAGTTGGCTGCTCTGTCTGCAAGGGAGAAGGGGAAGGCAATCATCCTGATGGTGTCCTCGTCCACCTGCCGATCGTGGACGGTGCTGCAGATCATCTCGAACTCCTGGAGATGTAGATGGGGCTCCTCAGTGGTGAGCCCGTGGAAACGAGGGAGAATCTGAAGTGTCTGTGGGGAGAACTTGAAGTCCCCCACGATCCCCAGAAGAACCACCCATTGGTGTGTCAGTGTCGATCCAGGGTTGTGCAACTACCGCATCGGTCTTGGCTGCTCTGCTGCTGCTGCTGGCTGATCTGGCTCCTCTGGCTGATCCGGGCCCCTCCGTCCCTCGGTTCTCGGCTGCTCTCGTGCGGTCCTCAGCCTCTTCATCTCTCTCCTCATCTCCACCATGAAAGCTCCCTGATCACGTATCTGTCGCTGCATGGCCTTTAGGGAAGCTAGCTTGGTGGTTTTGATCGCATCGTGGTCCAGTACGTAAGTAGTCGTCTCTGACCTCTGACCCTCGGTACGCTCCTCGCTGCTGGCCATGGTCTCTGTAAAGGCAAAAGACCCAAACTCAGGTGCCGATAAATCATCTATTTGTTGTCTCGCATCTGGCACTGGCATCTCAGGACTGGTAGAAGGGTGGTGATGAATCCCCATTCATAAGTCTTTATTCCTTTATTTTAGCTAGAAACATTAGCCAAATACCATGTAAATAAGTGTAAATATCATAAATTGTCAAAATGCATGCATCTTGTAATTATGCATAATTAGCATGATTTTGTGTGAAAATAAAGGAATAAAGAAATACAAGAAAAAGAGGGAAATATTTAGAATAAATATTGAGTGACATAATCTCAAGGGAGGGCTCAGCATGGGCCTGACCGCAAAAGAACCCAAGTAGATAGAGATAAGGTCAATCATACTTGTACATAACCCTATGTATATAAATAACTTTCTTTTCCTCAAAATAAAAATAAAAATTGTTTCTCACATGTTGTACATATTTATAAAAATAAAATAAAAATCAGAAAAATCGAAATAAAAAATAATAATAATAATCATTTTCCACCTTGTATATATACCATGTACATATGTATATAAACTTATTTATTTAACTCATGTAAATAACTCATAAAAATAAAATAAAAATACCTTTTTATTCTAAATTTTATGTTGTAAATAAATAGAATATAAAATTGGAATAATTGTGCAAAAATAAATAATTAAAAATAAAAATAAAAAAATACATATGTGTATATACCTATATATAATAATAATAAAATGTAAATACGTTATTTATTTTTCAAAAAATAAATAAAATCAATAAAAAATAATTTGAAAAATAATAAACATTTTTCGTGTTCAAACTTTTTTAAAATAAAATCATTTAATAATTTTAAATGAATTTAAAAAGAATAAAAAAATTGGAATTATCCCATTAATCCACGGGGATTGTTGACCCCCAGTCAACTCTCCCCCCAGGACCACCCAGGATGGATCCTTGCTCCCGAACCGACTTCACCTATTTTCCCAAGCATGATCCGATCACCATTCATCTAAACCTCGGGTCCTGATTACACTTGAATCATCCCTGATCCACGCCCGGGGATCTGCTTAGGGATCCGAGCACCGAATCACTCGCCCGGCCTCCATCTTGCCGGACCCCTACGAGTATATATCATCTCCTCCGCCGTGCTTTTCAATCCATCTTTGGCCTCTATCTTCCATCCCAGGACCTCCATTCTCTTCCCCTAGAGTGACAGCTACCCGAGGAGAGTGTCGCAGCGAGGAGAAGGCGGCCCCAGCCACTGATCCGGCGACTTGTGCCGTCGTGCTCCCGCCATCGAGCGAGCTCGAGCCTCTGGCCCCGACGATCCATCGAGACGACGACCCCAGGATCTTCCTTAGACCCAGCCCAGTCGATTGCAGCCATCAGGTAACCTCGATTTACCTTAGATTCGCTTAATTTCCATTTTCGCCCAAATCGCGCCACCGGCCTTCGTCGGCTGATTCACCTCGATCTGACCATCCATTTTTGCATCTGACCATCGATTCATATCCACGAGACGTCTACCCACCTTCTACGCCCCTCCAATCAACTTGGTTTGCCCCGAAACCAAGAAGTGGGCCTCCATCGTCGTCGCCTCGTCTGAGGCCTCTGCCCCGCCTCATTCCGACCACCTCTTCACCCGCTAACAGGTCTAGGAACTTTTCCCTCGACCCAAGACTCTTGCTGTGCAGGTTGCAGGTCGAATCGACCTCATCTGGAGGTCGACTCATTCGGGTACAGCTACTCCGACCCACCTTCATCGCCGGAGCTCTCCAGGGCTCCTTGGCCTCATCAGAGGTACCTACCAACTGCGGAAGACTTCGAGCGTCCTTCTCCACATCTCAGCAACCCCTGAGGAGGTCCAGCGCGGGCCAGCGAACCTCACCGACGTCGAGTTCTTGGAGGATCCTCTTCCACTGTTAGATCAGCCCATTCGCTCCAGTTTTGATCCGGATCGTCCATCAGTGAGAGATATCCACCATCCGATCCATCAGGGCTTTGATCAGGACCGTTCATCGACGAAGGGGTAGCTGATACTCTCAACCATCAGATCTACACGTGGCACCCCCTCGTTCGTCAAATCTTAATAAAGGGGTAATTTCACTTAGGCCCCTCCTTTTATCGCATTTACAGATCAATCCTGTAAATATTAGTTTACGTTGTTTTTATTTTAGAACAACTGCAATTAGGACCTTAGGCATTTTAGTATTTGCAAAACAGTCCTTGTTTATGTGAGACACGTGCATCGACACGTGAAGTTTGGGATATTTGCATGTTTAGTCCTGTATTTCCTGAGTGTTATTGATTGCATATTTTTAAATAGGAATTACACTTATGCCCTTCCGTGTCTGAACCACGTGCTGCGCACGTGTTATTTTGGGCTTTTTCCATAAGGGCTGCTGGACTTTCTATTTTTGTTATTATTTGGCCCTGGAAGTATGTTTCTTTGCACTTAGGTCCTTGTTTGTTGTGTGCCTTGTTTTTATTGGATAAAATATCAAATTAAATCCAAATTAGGTGAAATTTGGATATGTGGATCCTGCCACAATGTAGAAATTTCCCTAAACTTTTCAAAAAATTTTGAGGCTTTTTACTATTCTAAAAAATTAAAAAACACGTATTTTTGTTACTGTTTAAATTGAAAAATCAAAGAAAAATAAAAATAACTTTTCTAAAAATTCTAAAAAAAATTGGAATAGTTTATTTTGGTGTTTTCTAGCTTCTTTCTAATTTTTAGCTTATTTCGATTTATAAAACCCATAGAAATTGAAAAACCTTAAAAATCACATAAAAATCATAAAAAAATATATAAAATTCAAAAAATGCAAACTCTTTTTCTGTATTTTATTTTTTGTATATATTTATATAAAAATTATCTCCAGATTTTTATAATCAATTATATATTTTTAATTGATCTTTCAAATCTGGCTGCACATTGAACACTGTTTTTTCCCTTTTCTCCATTTTTAGAAAATCAATTAGAAATTATAAAACCCCCTAAAATCATCGAAAATACTTAAAAACATTAAAAACACAAAAATAATTTTGTTTAAATTTTTGGAGCATTTTTTACTGTTTGAATAAATTGTTGAACTTGCTTGTTTTCCCATTTTCTTATAAAATTAAAAACACAAAAAAATTTAAAAATACTTAAAATCCACCAAAAATAATTTTATTCTTTATTTTCGATTTCGACTATCGGCCATCTCGTGCTCCTTGAGTCCGACCCGGTTACTATATCAGGATAATAAAAATAGCGAGGACCGCTACTTGATTTTTTGCTTTATCTTTTGATTGGTGGTTTCCTTATATTTTTTTGATTACCGAGTCTTCTCGATCCGGGTCGCAACGACTGAGAGTGATTTTTACCTCACCCGGATCTTGAGATCTCTGATTCTTCGATCGCCAGAATGGCGTCGTTGTCGGGGAGCACGTCTTAGTAGTCGTTTTCGATTTTTCGCGGTTTTCTTTTCCACGGCTTTTTGTAGATATTTGTAGATATATTTTCTCTGCTTTATCTATATATTTTTCTAGACTGACACACTTTTGTATCTACTTCTTGCGAGGGCCCGAGGACCAAGGCGGCTTTTTCGGAAGCCGAAGCAACCGCAGAATTCGGAGGCGGCTTCCTTCTGTACGAAGCTGTAGGAGAGCGCGAGGAGGAGAGCCAAAGTGTGGGAGCCGCGGAATAGCCATGAAATAACCGTAGAATTGGTCGTAGTTTAGTTTAGTGTAGTTTAGATTTATTTTCAGCAGAACCATTAATTTGTAATAATACAGGACTCAAACACTTGGACACTTGGGTGATATCGAGGTCTGTTTCTCCGAGCACCAGTGTGCTCGGGGACCTCACCGTGATTTTCGTCGGTTTGTTTTCTGACCGTTTATTTACTGCTTATTTGATTTACGCGATTTTAGCCCTAGCTTAGGAATTTCTGTGATTGTGACGTAATTGATTAGAATCCAAACACCTAATTATCTGCCTGTGCCTATAGATCGATAACTGGACCTAATTAATTAAATCACAAAGAAAAAGTCAGATTATTTGATCTCTAGTCCACGTGCCTTGAGGAGTCACATACAGCGCGTGCAGGATCCGTTGTGGCAGACACAGAGTGGCTCCCAAGATAGGACTCCGGACTTAGGCTTGAGTACCCGGCTACTGTGCTTACGTGTAGAAATTGCTTTGTCTAGGACCGAATTCTCGTGCATCATATAGGTAATTTATATTCTGTCTTTATTTTATGCGCGGATCACTCTACATGTAGACTGCTGGAGTCAGGTACGCATCTCTTACTCTACATGCATCATTGATTTCCGCGCATCGGCTTTTTCATCTTCTCCTCAGTTTTTGGACTTAAAAATAATCAGGAGAATCGAAAATTTTGTTAGGCGTTGTTGATTGAAAAATACTAAAAAGAAAAACCATAAAATTAGGACTGTTAACAAAACATGATCTTAAAAGACATTGACCTAATAATTCGTCTTAGGAGAGTAATCCCCTCATTGTCTGGTTTGGATGAGCGAGAGAGTGACCCGCATCCTAGGCTAGAGCCATATCCGATTTCTTGCCAGACTACTGACTTTTTAGTCGAGACAGTCTGTTAGGAGTATTGGATCCCTATCAACTCGCTTAATCGCTCTGAAAGACTATTTGATCACTTAATAAAATAGACAAGATAATCGGCTGATCTCTTACAGTCATCAGCTCTAGGTGTGTAGGTGAATTTGGGGTTTTGCTTGATCGATCTTGTTTGATTTTCTAGGTTCCATCCGCTTTCTTCTCTTTCCAGTCATCTGTCTCTTCCCCTCCCACCCTCCCTTCACTTTTCTCTTCCTCTTCTATATCCCTAGATGATGGATCCCCTTCACTTCTTGACGACTCTTGCGGCTTCTTCTCCATATTCTGACCATCAGACCAGTCCACCTTCGAGGGAGGTCGGATCCCCGATCAACCTTACGCTCCCTCCCTCCCACCCCTTTCATTCTTCTGGGCATGTTGTGCCAGACGTCCGCAGAGATCAGATAGAGCAGATGCGAGGCACGGACGATGCCATTGTTGATTTGAGAGTGCACTTCGTACGGGATCATAGAGAGCAGATGCGAGTATCAGATACCTCCTATGCCAGCTTGATGGATGAGCAGATAGGACAGGGAGCTCAGTCAGCTTCTACATTAGGTCCATTCATCCTGGATTTGGAGCTTATTCAGAGACTGCCAACATTTTCAGGGGAGGTTCACGAGGAGCCCTATCTTCACCTGTCCGACTTTGAGGAGTTTTGCAGGACACAGATTTATTTAGATATCACTGCAGAGGAGATGATGCTGAAGACCTTCCCATTCACACTTCAGGATAGAGCCATGAGATGGCATCGACGGTTGGGAAGGAGATTCGCTACATGGGAGACTTACGGTTTAAGTTTCTATAGAGATAATTTCCCCAACGTAGAGCAGAGATCATGCGGTCCTTGATCACATAGTTTCCAGTAGACCCCCAGGAGCCACTGCATGAGGCATGGCCGAGGTTTCTTGACCTTTGAGGAGCTTTCCTGAGCACGGACTTTCACTGATCGACCTTATCGAGATCTCCATGCGGGGGATGACCGCGGATCAGATAGCACTGGTGATTACCTCATGTGGCGGTTCACACCGCAGTTCCGATATTGACTTACTGGATACCATCTCGAGGTTACTTTCACAGAGACCATCTTCACGAGATGCCCTAGTCGGGACAACACATAAGGATGTTGCAGTACCAGTAGGGTGTGTCTCACTACATGAGGATACAGTTTCTACACACCAGCCCGAGGACTTGGATTCAGCAGCACCACAGAGTACAGAGGACATGACTGCTACAGTGGAGGTTCTGACCTAGAGACTACTCGAGTTCCCGTTGGTTTTCCAACTAGAGTTCAAGTCAGACCCAGACTTTTCAGTTGACGATTCGTGGATATCGGATATTCTGATATTCCAGGAAACGGAGGAGCCCCCGCTACTACAGCCATCGATCTAGCCAGCCCAGATTCTAGTACCGGATGATTCAGCTTCTTTTCTGCAGAGAAACTTCTCAGATTCAGACAGATACCATGGCTCAGCCCGACAGCCACAGCTCGATATGGGATACCACTTTGAGAGGCCAGACATAGAGAGTCCCGTATTCGAGCCTTTTGTCCTCCACTTTGATGAGAGAGATACGTTTTCTGAGGACCAGACGATGGCCAGCATTGCCGTAGAGCGAGGATCAGTCGCAGTAACATTACCAGCATCCGCGATGATGACCAGTATTTTCTCCTTCCAGATTACCGAGAGCCAGATTTCAGATGATGATGCAGCCTGGTGCAGAGAGTGGGTACTTGATAGCAGCACAAATGCCATGATAGATCCTTATCCTCTATTTCTCACCAATGATCTTTCATTCCTCCCCGAGGGTTATCTGCGGGAGAATGCCACACATAATGAGTACTCGGTTTCACCTTCTGAGAGTGTATCCGATCTGGCAGATCACGAAGCCGATTCTTCCGATCATTCTGACTCTGAGTTGCCTCACCTCGACGACCATTGCGAGGATGAGCCGATCCTTGAGATAATCGATGATCTGTCTGTTTTGGTTCCATTATATGCAATGGATATCAGTTGTCTTAGAGAGTCTCCTGATCTTCACTTTTCATACCTCTTTGAGACACTAATCGACGTAGAGGATTCTATGACTGATCAATCTTTCTCCGTGTTTGATTTCTTCGGCTCTACACTTCCACTCCAGTCTGATCCTGAGCCGACGATTTCTTTTATGCTATCAGATCCCGATCACTTCTTCTCATATCCTTGGCTGGTAGCAGACACCTGCATGATTGCCTACGTGGGTGTCATTCTTTACACTGTTCATTTCGTCGTTGTTCTCATACCAATACTGCGACGACAGCACAACATTCGCCTTACAGATGCCCTCCTGAACCTTGACACAATGTTGTCCTAGCCTTTGCGCCCAGTTAGGGGCGTAAAATATAGCGCTTGTTGAGAGGCACCTCAACATTGTACCCTTTTGTATATACGTGTTTCTTCTTGGTTAGATCGTTCTTTCTTCCGTGTTTGTTTTCACCCCAGGTCTCGCTTAGGATTATCTTTGCTATACTTAGGATATACCTCATCTTAAGTATAGGGGGATGGAAACACTGAATTGTTCATATCGTTCTGTTTCATTACTCCTATCGTTGCCTATACTTAAGGATTCTTCACCTTAAGTATAGGAGGAGTGATGCCCTCCCATCTTGTATATATTTGTCTTCTTCGTCTCTTTCAACTCCGTTTGCTGCCTATACTTAGGGATATTTCACCCTAAGTATAAGTGGGGTCGACCCTGTACATCCTTCCACTCGGTTTTCCCTTTATGTACAGCTTTCTATACTTAGGATTACTTGATCCTAAGTATAGGGGAAACACCGAGTCTTCCTTATTCTTTTCCTTGATTCATCTTTGTACATACCATTCCTTTTCACTTCCCTATACTAAGCACGGGTTATGTCTTCTTCATCGTTCTTGATCACTCTAAGGACATCGTTCGAGCTAAGTATAGGGGGTGTATATATTTCATATATACTTTAGCCATAACTCGTACTTTGTGTGAGTGTGTTAATAAATAAAATGGCTAAAATCCATAATAATTTAAAAATTTCCATTGTACATAAAATTCTTCTTGCACATACATACTTATTTATAAAAATTATTTTTGTACAAATGATTGTAAAATCTTTTTATGTAAATAGCTTGTAAATATTTTCATATCAAAATTATGTATATAGTACAAAATTTTGTAAAATGTTTGGAAAACAAAAAGTTTGCAAAAACCTTGTGTAAATATTTTGCAAAACTTCGCATTCATGCATACATCCATGTTTTCAAACATTTTTCAAAAATTTTGCACATGTGTAAATGTTTTGTAAAATAGCATCTTTGTAAATACTTGCACAGTTTTTCCAAATCATAGTTTACATTTAAACTGGCCTGGAATTAAATTGACAAATGGATCTTGGTTAAGACCTTAATCCACCTAATTATAAGAGGAACCTTAGAGGGCTTAGGGTTGAGACTTTTCAGGTCCATTGGGACTTAATTCTTTAAGTCCACTAGGTTATGAGCATATATCATCTTGATGAGCCTACGTAGAGCACTTAACAACACACGCATGACTCTCAGAGACAATGGCTTTACTTGCACCAACACTTTACACATAGCTCTCCACGGATGAGGTGGTGAGGAGGTTGTTTCCTTTGGCTTGGGGTAGCATATGAGGGTAGTACTTCTAGGCGGAACTCTCTCTTCTTATAGTGAAGGAAGTGCGTCTCAACTTGGTTTGGTGGTTATGAAGTATAAAGACAGAAGCTGTGGGTTGCAATAAAGCTTCAAAAGAGGGATAGTCTACTGGCTCGAGAGGAAAAACTCCTTTGTATATATGTTGCACCATGTAGATATGGTGTACAGATGCAGATGAAAAAAATTTGTGCAAAAAGAAAAGAACCCCAAAAATGTGGTGGGTCGGATTGAAAATTTAATAATCCCACCGGAGTGTATATAGTAAAATAAGGCAAAGCTTATGTTATACATGACCATCTCAAGAAGCTTGCAGCGGGAGACTCAGTCTACACTGGTTGTCCCAAGGATACATGGCTACACTGGTCATGGTCCATTCTCTTCTTTCCCCTCTTCTTGAGCCGATTCCACTTGAACTTAGAAGGGAATACCCCGCTTCTCAAGGAAAGAGTTGCTAGACCGAGGCATTAGAGTTACCGGGTTGAAGGAGGATGTTACTTTCTCACTTCTGAGGTGAGGAGCTACATATCACTTACACAGTACAAGGAAAGATTCATGGTCATTAGAGTTTGTGTATGTATACTTGTTCTGATCTGGTTTATTGAGGAGTCTTGACCATAGATTGGTGGAACTTAGAGGATGTTCAGTTTCAAGCTTGAGTCCAAATAAGTGGTGAATACCCATTCATCACTCTTTATTCTTATATTTTAGCAACAAAAACCTTTGCAAATGCATGTATATTCATGTAAATACAAATAATTACCAAAAGCATGCATTATACAAAGTTTAATAATTAGCTTGTCTTTGTGCAAAAATAAAAGAATAAAGAGACAAAAGAAAAAAGAGGGAAATATTTAGAATAAATATTGAGCAACCTAACCCCAAGGGAGGGCTCAGCATGGGCCTGACCTCAAAAAAGCCAAAGTAGAGAGAGATAAGGTGCTCATGTGTGTAAAGATACCTGTAAATATAATAATTATATTTCCTCTAAAAAATAATATAGAATAAAATGGCTTGTGTATATATTGTATATATATTTATAATTAAAAAATCAAAACAAAAATAGAAAAATTAAAAAGAAAATAAAAACACCATTTTCATCATGTACATACAACCACATCCATATTTATTTCACCTTATAAATAAATAAATTAATTTCTATAAATATTTGTAAATATTCTATCTTTTATGTTGTAAATAAATAAAATAAAAATAACAAAAGTGAAAACAAAAAAAAGAACAAAATTAAAAACCAAAAAGAATATTGTAAATATACCATGTATATAGATGTATATATCTATTTATTTCGCCCTTGTATATAAATAATAAAAATAAAATAAAAATATCCTTTTATTCCTAATTTTAATCTATAAATAAATAAAATATAAAATGGGTAAAAATGCACAAAAATAACAAATTAAAAATCAAAAATAAAAATCCTATATTGTACATATACCTATATTTAGCCCTAATATGTAAATACCTTGTTTTATTTTGAAAAATTAATTAAAAATCACCAAAAAAATAGAAAAAATTAAAAAAAAATATTTCATGTTTTGACTTTTTAATAAATTGCCCATTTACTATTTTTTATTAATTTTTCAAATCTTTTCCAAATGGTCGTTCCCCATTGGTCCACGGGGGTTGTTGACCGCCCGGTCAACTTCCCCCCCAGGACCACCTCTCACGGGTATTAGGTGGGCGACCCGACTTCTCTTCATTTTAGCGCCTAAACCCGATCCGCATTCCGCCAAACCCAGGGTCCTAATGACACTCCTATGGTCCGGGAACCTCGCCCGATCTCCAGCCTAGGGATCCGTGCTCCATCGAGCCCGGACCCGGAGCCTTTCTTCCCGGACCTGCACCCATATAAATTCCCAGCTCTGCCACCCTATTGTGCATCTTTGTCTCATTTGCTCCCCAGCCAGTGACCTCCACCGTCTTGCCGAGAGTGACAGCTCGCCCCAGAGGGTGTTGCAAGCGAGGAGGGAGTAGGAGACATCGATCCGGCGAGCTTCCGCCGCCGAGCACCGCCAGGACGTAGCGCCAGAGCCTCGGGCCACGACGACCCGCGAGGCAAGGACCAGAGCTAGCCCAGCTCATCCCCAGTCGATCCTTCCATCCAGGTAGTTTAGATTCTTTCCCCTTTTCTCTGATTTTGCGTTTCCCCAATTCTCGTCGTTGCCGTCCACCTCTGATTCCGGCCACATCCATCTTCGTATCGATCATCGGAATCCCCTATCACACTCGCCCTTCTCCGCGCACCTTCTCCGCACCTCCGTTCAACCCAGCTCGCACAGGAGTTGAGGTTCGAACACCTTTCCGTTGCATCGCCGGGGTTCGCCCGCACCACCGCACCGTTCACCTTCACAACCGCTTACGGGGTCGAGGCAGTTTGCCCTCGACCCAGGAGCATTTTGGTGTCATTTTGCAGGTCCCAGGAAGGCTATCTGAGGTCTTCCCATTCGAGCACCGGAGCTCCTCCTCCTCTGGGGTCGACCGAGCTCTCCGGAGCTCCGTTGATTCATCGGAGAGGTCCCACGGACGCGGGAGGCTAAGGCGAAGCTTCCTCGATCATCAGAAGCCCCCGCGGAGGCTCGGAGCGCGCGTACTGTGGGCTGGCGAAGTTCGCCGGCCACTTGTTCTTCGAGGACCTCCAGCAGCCGTCCGATGCACCTCCCGCTCCAGTTCTTATCACAGCCGTCCATCTGAGGAGTCACCAGCAGCGTCAGATCTTTGGAGGAGTGCTCTGGACCGTCCGATGGCCGAGGTTTAGCCACAGTGCTTCCCCTCCGTTCGATCCCCCACGTGGCGAGGCCCTGACCGTCTGATCAGCCCGAGGATTTTAGCGTTGGAGTGCCACCCGTTCTCGACCGCTCGATCCACCACGTGGCACACCTCCAGTCCTTGGATCTTAATAAGGGGTAAAGTTCTCTTAGGCTTCTCTGGTTTTCGTATTTACCATCTAGTCCTGTAAATATTTTAAAACGTCTATTTCAGTAGGGTAATTTGCATAGTGGACCTTGTTTTTTAGGGTATTTGCTTTTATACCCCTGTGTGTTGTGGACACGTGCTTCGACACGTGATTTTTGTGGGATATTTGCACGGATGCCCTTGTAGTTCTGGGATGTTAATTAATGAATGAATCTTTTTAGATAATTGCATTTATACCCCTATGCGTGGATTTTTAAAACATGTGCTGAAATTCGTGGGTATTTTGCACAGAGGCCCTTGGGACTTTTAGTACGTGTTACTAATTAGTCCAGGAACCTTATTTTCTTGCAATTAGGTCCCTGAGTGCCCCAGGTCACGCGCCTCGCACGTGAATCCTTGGGAATTTTGCACCGGACCCCCTGGAACTTGTTTTAATTGCATTTAGGTCCCTATGTACCGTGCCCTTATGTTTGATTTTAATAAAATAGCAAATCAACTCCAAATTTGATGAATATTGGACCCATGGCTCTGCCATGGTGTAAAATTTTCTCTAATTTTTGGAGACATTTTTTATTTCATTTACTATTTTTAAAATTCAAAAACATGCATTTTCTTCACTGTCTGTCTTGAAAAATCACAAAAAAATATTAAAACTCATCTAAAAATTACAAAAAAAATAGTTACTTTTTAGTTTGTCTTGCTTGATTTTCTGACCAATTTTGGTCATTTTTCATCATATAAAACTCATAAAAATTGAAAACCACCTAAAAACTTATAAAAATTCTAATAATTATTTTAAAAATCCAAAAACAATAATTTTAGTGCTCAAATATTCCTTAAACTTTCTAGTTTATAGGAAAATTGACTTCAGGAGCTAAATAGGCATTTTTGCATTTTAAATTGGCCTTTTACTCCTGACTCGACAGGTGCTCCAGTTCTTTGCCTTGTTTTATTTTTAGAAAATTAAATAAACATCAGAAAAATCCCAAAAATTCACTAAAAATAGTAAAAAACATAAAACACAAAAACATTTTTATTTGAATTTTTGATTGATTTTTGATGCATTAAATAATTGCTTGAAGTTGGTCGTTTTACTTGTTTGCCTTATTTTCTTAAATAATTCAAAATCTAAAAAAATTATAAAACCTAAAAACCCACCAAAAACACTTGTATTTTACTTTATCTATTCTTTTTGACTACTTCGTAGGCCGCAAGGCCATCACGTGCTCCTTGTGTTCGACCCTGGTCGCTATACCAGGTTAAAATAATAGCAAGACCGCTATTTATGTTTGAGTTGATTTTTATCCGATTTAGTGGTCTATTTTTCTTGATTGACACCACTTGGTTACTTGGGTCGCAACGACCCTTGATTACCTTTTTACCCGAGTGATCAGGTGTGTCATCAGAATGGCGTCGTTGCCGGGGAGCACGGCTTAGTAGTCGATTTATTTTTCCCGCGGTTTTCTTTTCGCGGCTTTTTATATAGATTTTTGCTTATATATTTTTTCTGACACTGTTTATACAATAATCTGGTCTGACACTTTGTCTGTTTCTTGCGAGGGCCTGAGGATCGAGGCGGCGACTCTCGAGTAGCCGACGCAACCGCGGGATTCGGAGGCGGCTCCCTTCTGTACGGAGCTGCAGGAGAGCGTGAGGAGCAGCTTAGTGTAGAGTAGTTTAGATTTATTTCAGTCCATTTTATTTGAATTGTAATAATACAGGTACACTCAGAGACTTGGACTTTCGGGGTCTGTTTCGCCGAGCACCGGTGTGCTCGGGGGACCCCTTTAGCTAGTTCGGTTTTTACGCAGTTTTTACGCGGTTTCCCCTTACTGCCTTTTACGGTTTTACGCGATTTTTATCGAGCCCCTAGCCTTAGGAATTTCTGATTGATTGTGTCGTACTCAGTAGGATCCACACACCTAATAGACTGCTCGTACCTATAGATCGTTAATTGGACCTACTAATAAATCATTAATAAAAATAGCTGAGTCGCTTTCCTGAGAGCCTACGCGCCGCGAGCCTGCCCCGTCAAGCGCTACTCCTGAACTCGACCAGTCGAGAAGAGGAGGGTGGGTCTAGACCGGACTCTTTGGATCGAGGGCGAGTGACCAGCTAGACGGTGCTTTCGAGTAGAAGTTGCCTGCTTAGGACTCGGTTTTCCGCTGCACCATATAGGTAGTTTTATTTCTGTCCTTAAATTCTGCGCGGATCATCTTGCAGGTAGACTGCTGGAGTCAGGTACGCTTTTCTATCTCTGCATGCATCATTGATTTTCACGCATTGGCTTTTTCATCTTCTCCCCCCTATTTTTGACTTAATAACCAGGAGAACCGAAAAATTCGTTAGGCGTTTTTTCTTGCATTAAAAATATCTAAAAAAAAGAAAAACCATAAAATTGGGACTGCTAAAACTATCGACCCTAAAAGACACCTGACTTAAAAATTTGTCTTGGGGAGAGCAACCCCCTCATTGCTTGGTTTGCTTGTGCGAGAGAGTGACCCGTACACTAGGTAAAGCCCTCCGGTACTCATCTCGGCTGATTACCGACTCTTCTGTGCGGGACAGTCGGTTGGGAGAGTATCGGGTATCCCAACAGGTCACGTAATCGCTCTAATATTTTGATTGTTCACCAAAATAAAAATTGACAAGATAATTTGACCGAACTTTTACGGTCTTCAGCACGCATTGCGTTGGTGAACTGGGGGTTTGCTTTTGATCGTAGTTTTTCCAGATCTCATCCACCTTACTCGCCAGATCACGATGATGGGCAGGAGGTCTCTTAGACAGCCTTTGGCTGCGCCGCTTTTTAGCACTCCGGCCCATTCATCTAGGTCGGTTCGTGGGAGCTCAGACCCGCTCTCCAAACTCGAGTATGACTCCGCCCTGTTCCCCCTCGACCACCCTTCTTCTGATACCGAGATGTTAGTGCCAGAGGAGAGACAGACAGATTATTTATCAGCACCTGAGTTCGGTTGTTTTGATTTTTTAGAGACAATGGCCGGCAGTTCTGATGATCGCGCTGGAGGTCCACGAGGAGATCAGCATTTCGGTTTGGACCAGGGTGCGATCAACTCCACCCTGATGACCTCACTTGATTCAGTTCAGCAGCAGTTGAGGGATCAGGGAGCGTTCATGATCGAGATGAGGAGAGAGCTAGAGCAGTTGAGAGCCGACCGCGAGAACCGCAGAGGAGGAGGACCCGACGATGCAGCAGCCGCCGCAGCAGCCGCAGCAGCCGCAGCAGGAGGAGCAGGAGGCGGAGCAGGACCACCGAGACCGATGCGGGATAACCACAATCCCGGATCGACTTTGACGCACCGTTGGGTGATGCTACCAGCCATCAAGGGGGACTTCAAGTTCCCCCCGAACACTTTGCAGCTCCTTCCCCGATTTCACGGTTTGGCTACTGAGGAGCCTCATCTCCACCTTCAGGAGTTTGAGATGATTTGTAGTACTGTCCACGATAACAGGTGGACCAGGACACCATACGGATGATTGCCTTCCCCTTTTCCTTAGCAGACAGAGCAGCCACCTGGCTGAAGCACTTGGGGAAGTTTGTCTACACTTGGGAGCAGCTCCGCGCCGAGTACTTGCACAAGTACTATCCACTCGGGCGGACGAACGCCGCTAGATCCCTGATCAGCAACTTCTCCATGCTCCCCAATGAGCAGTTCCACGAGGCATGGGAGAGGTTTCGAGAGCTGACCGACAGATGCCCGCACCACGACATTTCCAAGCCGAACCTTGTTCAGAGCTTCTTCAGCGGGCTGACACCAGAGCTTCAGGGCTTGGTGAACGCTTCTTGTGGCGGGTCTTACTTCGTCAAGGATCACGACCAGGTCTGGGCCATCTACGAGGAGATGGTCGAGAACTACATGGTGATGTCCCAGACCAAGTTGTACACTCAGGGCAGACCCTATAAGCCAGGACCCGTGCAGTACCAGAGGATAGCACGGGTTGACGCCGGTCCTTCCAGTTCGTCCGCAGTAGCAGCAGCACAGGCAGAGTCCACAGCTGCGGACATGGGCATCATTAGCGAGAAGTTGGATCGGATGGAGCTGATTGAGAAGAAGCAGTGCCAGGGCATCACTCAGATGGAGCAGATGGCACAGACTCTGAGCGACATGAAGACCCAGCTCTTGTGTCTCCAGGAGGCACAGACGGCTTTCAGCCTCGTCTTCAGTCGCGAGGCGATCACGGCAGCAGCAGCAGCTCGTCCCAGCGCTCCAGCTCACACCAGCAGCCTAGACAGGTTCACCTTGTACAGGCGGAGCCGTACCAGCAGCCGCAACCCACCTACCAGTCACCACCGTCTCCAGACATGCAGATGGTGGTATACCAGCCGGATCAGCCTCTGGCAGTACTACCACCAGTCCAGTACGATGCAGAGCTGCTGATGGATGTCAACGGGATTTGGTATGACCACCCTCAGCCCGACGAGACCATCCCGGATTCCGGTGGGGGAACGGAGGTACCCAGCCCCAGCAGCAGCCGTCAGAACAGGGTGGCCAGTACAGCCATTAGAGAGAGCACCAGCAGCAGCCCCCAGTGTACCCACCACCACAGCAGCAGCAGTCGTCCTATGGTCCTTGTCCCTATCAGCAGGGACAGCCTTGGAGGCGAGATCAGCCTCAGCAGCAGCAGCAGCATCACCCATACCCCTCTCAGCACCAACAGCAGATCCAGCAGCCTCACTACCAGAGAGGCTACCCGTCGGGTTCCCATGAGAACCCTGTTTTGGATGACATAGCCCGCCTCCTCACGGATCAGCAGGCTACCTTCAGACGGGAGATGGACGAGTTCTGCCAGGAGATGCGGGACATTGTGAGAGGGAAGGCCGCCATCCCTGCCCAGATAGAGTCGAACTCCAACAGCCTGAAGCAGAAATCTGAGCAGGTAGCTTGTACTGAGTATACCACTCCTAGTGATACATTTGGTGATATGACTGGATACCTGTTTGATACTGATTTTCTCACACTTAGGAGCGGTAGGATGCCAGCAGGCGGCGCCTCGTCTGAGCTACATCATGAGGATCCACCTAGAGTGCCCGACGAGGAGGATGACGATGGTGGTACTGATGCCACCAAGGATGCTGATTCCACCGGCGGTACTGAGGCCGCCGTTTCACCAGTTCGAGGAGGTGGTACTGAGGCCACCCACGATGCCGAGCCAGAGCACGGTACTGAGGCCGCGAGTCTTCCAGCCGAGCCAGCCACTGGTGGTACTGAGGCCACCAGAGTTCACGTAGAGAGATCTGTTGTTTTTCCTTCACCAGATGTATCTCGGAACCATGTTGTGAATAAAGGAAAGGGTTTATTTTCTTCTGGTCCCACTGTGGTGCATGATGTATGTGTGGATCCGGTCGTCGAACCGCCTAGACCCTTTCCTAGTCCTTCATCTGAGAAGGACCCAGTGTTCCCCTTCCCTAGAGCCCTTCAGATGGGGAAGGGGAAGAAAACAGAAAATCCAAAAAAAAGAGACCAGGAAGAGTTCAGCCAACAGATGATAGATCGTTTTCACATACAGCTGACTCTTCAGGAGGCTTTGCAGCACATTCCCCTTCTTCAGCGTTCATTGAGAGACAGGACCACAGTCAGGAGGAAGAGGAGGAACCACCACTCTGAGATCCATGTGCTGACGAAAGCCACGTGTTTCGCGATCCAGAACCGTCTGCTGGCCAAGAGGCTAGATTCAGGAGCCCCTTATGTCAGATGCCATATCAGTGAGCAGAGGTTCGACCGTACTCTATTAGATAGCGGATCGTCGATCAACCTCCTTCTGGCAGCCCTTCTTGACCGTTTAAGTTGGGCACTCTTAGACAGAGCAGGACAGTCCTTCAGTTTGCTGATAGATCTGTCAAGAGGCTGAAGGGGTTGTTGCGAGACGTTGTCGTCACTATTCAGGGCCTGCAATTCCCTGTGGACTTCGTAGTGTTGGACATGGAGATCCCTGATTCAGTGACTGATACCCCCATCATTCTAGGTCGTCCGTTCTTGGCCACAACCAAGGCGGTGACTGACCATGATAGCGGGAAGGTATACTTTCGCGTCAAGGGCGAAAGTGTACAAATAGAGACGGTCGAGGACAACAGAGCCAGAGAGAGATCATGCTCAGAGACCACTTCAGATATAGAGCAGCTGACAGATGCAGGGGTAGACATCCACCAGGACTGTGACTTTGTGATCACAGACGATGAGGCAGTTTGGGCAGACCCAGCAGCACAGGCCATCCTCTCATTTTCAGACACCGCTGATGCAGAGATGACAGCAGAGGAGAGCTTGGAGAGCACATTCCTGGTTCAGGATACTTTAGAGGCAGCAGAGCAGGTTCTTGACCGCGACACGGATTTTTGTGATGATGGTGGTACTGATGCCACCTTGTGTGATGCAGATCCCTTGGAGTCAGAGTCTGAGTGGGCAGATTGTGATGATTACATGCCAGACCTGATTTCCACTGAGCCAACAACTGAGAAGGAGGTAGATGCCGAGCAGATCAGAGACAGTTCAGTTGAGCAGCCTTCTTCAGACCCAGTTTGCGAGAGTACGCTCTCATTCTCCCAGGCAGATTTGGCAGCATATACGCGACTTCTTTCGAAGCCAGATTTGCCAGCACCCAGTTGTCCAGAGCTGAAGCCACTTCCTTCGTCGTTGAAGTATAGATTCCTTGCGGGTGAGCGTGAGATGTACCCAGGCATTATCTCAGCCGATCTGACTGGAGAGCAAGAATCACGTATGATGGGGGTTCTTGAAAAGAACCGCAAGGCGATAGGATGGAGCGTAGCAGATCTCTAGGGGATTAGTCCGGCCCTGTGCTCCCACCATATCTATCTTGAGGATGAGGCGAAGCCGTCGTGTGAGTTCCAGCGGCGGCTGAACCCAAATCTGAGAGAGGTTGTCATGAAGGAAATTTCGAAATGGTGGAGCGCCGATTTTATCTATCCCATCTCTGACTCCAAGTGGGTCAGCCCTTTGCATGTGGTGCCCAAGAAGACGGGCATCACTACAGTGATTAGCGAGTCTGGAGAGGAGATTGCTACACGAGTACCCACTTCTTGGCGGGTTTGTGTTGACTACAGGAGACTCAACCAGTCCACCAAGAAGGATCATTTCCCCCTGCCCTTTATTGATCAGATCATTGAGAGACTGGCAGGGAAGAGCCATTACTGTTTTCTGGATGGGTACTCGGGCTACAACCAGGTGGCCATCGCTCCTGAGGATCAGGAGAAGACCACCTTTACCTGTCCCTTTGGCACATACGCCTTCCGACGCATGCCATTTGGGCTATGCAATACCCCTGCGACTTTTCAGAGATGCATGCTGTCGATCTTTTCGGACATGGTAGGGGAGTGCTTAGAGGTCTTCATGGATGATTTCTTGGTTTACGGCGACGGATTCGACTCCTGTCTTGATTGCCTAGACCGGGTACTTCAGCGATGTATTGAGGTCCGCTTGGTTCTTTCTTGGGAGAAGAGTCACTTTATGGTGACTCAAGGGACGGTGCTTGGCCACATCATATCCAACAGGGGCATGGAGGTTGATCCGGCCAAGGTTGATGTCATTAGAAAACTCACACCACCATCCAATTTGCGGCAGTTACGGTCTTTCCTGGGGCACGTCGGTTTCTATCGACGATTCATTCGTGATTTCAGTAGGGCTTCCCGACCGTTGACTGACTTGCTGACGAAAGACACCGAGTTCCTCGTCGATGACAAGTGTCTTTCGTCGTTCGAGACTCTCAAGCATTGTATTGTTGAGGCTCCTGTCCTCCAGCCACCAGACTGGTCTCTCCCATTCGAGATCATGACGGACGCCTCCGATTTTGCCGTGGGGGCTGTGCTGGGACAGAGGAGGGATGGAGTTCCATTTGCTATCCACTATGCTAGCCGCACCTTGGATTCTGCCCAGCGGAATTATACAGTCACAGAGAAGGAGATGCTAGCAGTAGTGTTCGTCCTAGATAAGTTCAGATCGTACATTATTGGATCTAGAGTGACTTTGTATACTGATCATACCACCATCCGGTACCTCATGGCAAAGAAGGATGCCAAGGCCAGACTGACTAGATGGATCCTTCTACTCCAGGAATTCGACATTGAGATCAAGTATAAGCCTGGAGTTAAGAATGTGGTGGCGGATCATCTCTCCCGTTTAGAGCAGCCTGAGGAGTTTGAGCAGATTGATCCCATTTGTGAGACCTTCCCAGATGAGGTGATCCTTGCTATCGCCTCACTCCCATGGTATGCCGATATTGTGAACTTTCTCGTTGCTGGGAAAGTCCCACAAGATTGGCCCAGACAGAGGCTTGAGACCTTCCTCGCAAAGGCCAAGTCCTACCACTGGGAGGATCCCATCCTTTATCGCGAAGGAGGGGATAGCGTCTGACGTCGGTGCATTCCTCAGGAGGAGCACCATAGCGTCCTCACTAACTGCCACAAGCTTGAGGCAGAAGGACATCATTCTGGGAGGAGAACGGCACATAAAGTGCTCCAATCCGGCTTGTGGTGGCCTACTCTCTTCAAGGACTCTGATGAGTTCGTGAAGAGGTGTATTGGCTGTCAGAGGATGGGCACTTGTGGACAGCGTGATATGATGCCGATGCAGCCCATTCACTTCTGTGAGATTTTTGACGCATGGGGCATCGATTTCATGGGTCCATTCCCTAAGAGTCAGGGATTTGAGTACATTCTGTTGGCCGTTGATTATGTGAGTCGTTGGGTTGAGTCTATCCCCGCCCGAGCCGCTGATGCGAGGACAGTTTGCAGATTTCTGAGGAAGCATATCATCACGCGGTTCGGGGTACCTCGAGTATTGATTTCAGATGGGGGGTCTCATTTCATCAACGACCAGGTGAATGCACTTGCTAGTGACTTCGGTATAGACCATCGAGTTGCCACTCCATACCATCCACAGACGAATGATCTTGCCGAGGTCTCGAACAGGGAGATCAAGACTATTTTGCAGAAAGTCGTCCGCCCTGACCGAAAGGATTGGTCACAGCTTTTGGACTCGGTCTTGTGGGCATATAGGACGTCTTTCAAGACACCATTGGGCACATCTCCCTTTCGCCTCGTATATGGCAAGCCGTGCCATTTGCCTGTTGAGCTGAGACACAAGTCACTATGGGCAGTCACTGAGATACTTATGGATCCAGATAGTGTAGGAGACCAGAGGAGGGTAGAGTTAGAAGCCTTGGAGGAGCTTAGAGATACCGCCTTCTCAAACAGCCTACAGTATAAGGAGAGAGTGAAAGAGTGGCATGATTCTCATATCAGCCACAAGCATTTTGAGCCTGGACAGAGAGTATGGCTATTTGATGCGAGGCTGCGATTATTTCCAGGGAAGCTACCGAGCAAGTGGAAGGGACCTTATCTGGTGAGAAAGGTACACGACAACGATAGCATTGATATATCTGAGTTGTCTTCTGAGAGTACCTTTCGAGTGAACGGCCAGCAGCTCAAGCCGTTTCTAGATCATAAGCCGTGGCTTGTTGATGTTGCCCCTATTCACTTTGCGTGAGATGTGGTCTCTTGGCTCACATCTATTGCATCTCACGCCTGATTATCACTGTTCTTCCGACCTGTATAGATCCAGTTGTCCATATCACTCTATTCTTTAGTCCCACATCCCTTTCCTCATCTTATGATTATGCTATACTTAGGGTGTACTTTACCCTAAGTATAGGGGGGATGTAGGACCTTCGGGTATTCTTTTCATTCTTTCTACCCCTGTATTGCTGCCTATACTTAGGGACATTTTACCCTAAGTATAGGGGGGCAGACTCTGTACATTCTTCACTCGGATTTCCCTTCATGTACAGCTTGCTATACTTAGGATTATTGGATCCTAAGTATAGGGGGAAACCACCGAGTTCTCCTCATTCTATTCATCTCTGTATATAGCCATTCCTTTTCACTTCCCTATACTAAGCATGAGTTATGTCTTCTTCATCGCTCTTGACTCTGAGGACATCGTTCGAGCTAAGTATAGGGGGGGTGTATATATTTCATATATACTTTAGCCATAACTCGTACTTTGTGTGAGTGTGCTAATAAATAAAATGGCTAAAAGCCCTAAAAATCACAAAAATTAAAAACATTTTCCTGTAAATAATCATTCTTTTATTGCACATACATGGCTAGTGTACAAATTATTTTTGTAAAAATGTTTTCAAAAATCTTTTGTGTAAAGCTTGTGTAAATATTTTCGTATCAAAATTATGTATATAGTGCAAAATTTTTCCAAAATGTTTTGAAAATCAAAAGTTTGCAAAAACTTTGTGTAAATGTGTGTAAATACTTTTGTAAAACTTGCACTTCATGCATTCATCCATCCATGATTTCAAAACATTTTTCAAAAATTTTGCACGATTGTAAATATGTGTAAATAGCATCTTTGTATATATGTATATAGTTTTCCTGGATGATAGTTGACATTTGAACTAAGCCTGGAATTAAATTGGGAAATGGAGCTTGATTAAGATCTTAATCCACCTAATTCTAAGAGGAACCTTATAGGGCTTAGGGTTAAGGCTTTTCAGGTCCATAAGGACTTAATTCTTTGAGTCCACTAGGCTATGAGCATATGTCATCTTGATGAGCCTAAGTAGAATACTTAACAACACACGCATGACTCCTAGAGACAATGGTTGACTTGCACCAGCACTTTACACATAGCTCTCCACGGATGAGGTGGTGAGGAGGCAGTTTCCTTTGGCTTGGGGTAGCATATGAGGGTAGTACTTCTAGGCGGAACCTCTCTTCTTCTTCTAGTGAAGGAAGTGCGTCTCAACTTGGTCTAGTGGTGATGAAGTCTAAAGACAGAAGCCGTGGGTTGCAATAAAGCTTCAAAAGAGGGATAGTCTACTGGCTCAAGAGGAAAATTTCTTGTATATATGCTGCACCATGTAGATATGTTGTACAGATGCACTTGAAAAAAAATGCAAAAAGAACTCCAAAAAAGTGGTGGGTCGGATTGAAAATTTAATAACCCCACCGGAGTGTATATAGTCAAATAAAGCAAAAGCTTATGGTATCCATGTTACATCTCATGAAGCTTGCAGCGGGAGACTTAGCTACACTGGTTGAGCTCCCAAAAGTCTATACCTCTTATTCCCCCTCTTCTTGAGCCGGTTGCACTTGAACTTAGAAGGGAATATCCCGTTTCTCGAGGAAAGAGTTGCTAGACCGAGGCATTAGAGTTACCAAGTTGGGGGAGGTTGTTTCTTTATTACTTCTGAGGTGGGGAGCTACATATCACTTACACTGCATGGAAAGATTCATGGTCATTAGAAGTTGTGTATGTAGACTTGTTCTGATCTGGTTTATTGAGGAGTCTTGACCATAGATTGGTGGAACTTAGAGGCTGTTGAGTTTTAAGCTTAAGTCCAAATAAGGTTCCGACACATTAATAATCCAAAGATCTGATCGAGCTCCATAATTCAATTTAATGAAGGAAAGTTTAATATTCAACCTTGATCCATGTACATTCTCCTCTTTTTCTTTTTCTTTCTTTCTTTTTCACTTCTTTTTCAAATAAGTGTTTGCTAAGGGACTAGCAAAAGTTAAGTATAGGGGGGGTGATGAATACCCATTCGTCACTCTTTATTCTTATATTTTAGCTACAAAAACCTTTGCAAATGCATGTATATTCATGTAAATACAAATAATTACCGAAAGCATGCATTATATAAAGTTTAATAATTAGCATGTTTTTGTGCAAAAATAAAAGAATAAAGAGACAAAAGAAAAAGAGAGAAATATTTAGAATAAATATTGAGCAACCTAACCCTTAGGGAGGGCTCAGCATGGGCCTGACCGCATAAAAGTCAAAGTAGAGAGAGATAAGGTGCTCATGTGTGTAAAGATACATGTAAATATAATAATTATATTTTCCTCTAAAAATAATAATAATAATATAGAATAAAATGGCTTGTATATATATTGTATATATATTTATAATTAAAAAATCAAAACAAAAATAGAAAAATTAAAAAGAAAACAAAAACACCCTTTTCATCATGTACATACAACCACATCCATATTTATTTCACCTTATAAATAAATAAATTAATTTCTATAAAGATTTGTAAACATTCTATCTTTTATGTTGTAAATAAATAAAATAAAAATAACAAAAGTGAAAACAAAATAAAAAGAACAAAATTAAAAACCAAAAAGAATATTGTAAATATACCATGTATATAGATGTATATATCTATTTATTTCACCCTTGTATATAAATAATAAAAATAAAATAAAAATATCCTTTTATTCCTAATTTTATTCTATAAATAAATAAAATATAAAATGGGAATAAAAATGCACAAAATTAACAAATTAAAAATGAAAATAAAAATCCTATGTTGTACATATACCTATATATAGCCCTAATATGTAAATACCTTATTTTTATTTTGAAAAATTAATTAAAAATCACCAAAAAATAGAAAAAATTAAAACAAAAATATTTAATGTTTTGACTTTTTAATAAATCGGCCATTTACTATTTTTTATTAATTTTTCAAATCTTTTCCAAATGGTCGTTCCCCATTGGTCCACGGGGGTTGTTGACCGCCCGGTCAACTTCCCCCCCAAGACCACCTCTCACGGGTATTAGGCGGGCGACCCGACTTCTCTTCATTTTAGCGCCTAAACCCGATCCGCATTCCACCAAACCCAGGGTCCTAATGACACTCCTATGGTCCGGGAACCTCGTCCGATCTCCAGCCTAGGGATCCGTGCTCCATCGAGCCGGACCCGAGCCTTTCTTCCCGGACCTGCACCCATATAAACTCCCAGCTCAGCCACCCTATTGCGCATCTTTGGCTCATTTTCTCCCCATCCAGTGAACTCCACCGTCTTGGCGAGAGTGACAGCTCGCCCCAGAGGGTGTTGCAGCGAGGAGGGAGTAAGGAGACATCGATCCGGCGAGCTTCCGCCGCCGAGCGCCGCCAGGAGGTAGCGCCAGAGCCTCGGGCCACGACGACCCGCGAGGCAAGGACCAGAGCTGGCCCAGCTCATCCCCAGTCAATCCTTCCATCCAGGTAGTTTAGATTCTTTCCCCTTTTCTCTGATTTTGCGTTTCCCCCAATTCTCGCAGTTGCCGTCCACCTCTGATTCCGGCCACATCCATCTTCGTATCGATCATCGGAATCCCCTATCACGCTCGCCCTTCTCCCGCGCACCTTATCCGCACCTCCGTTCAACCCAGCTCGCACAGGAGCTGGGGTTCGAACCCCTTCGCCGTCGCATCGCCGGGGTTCGCCCGCACCACCGTACCGTTCACCTTCACAGCCGCTTACGGGGTCGAGGCAGTTTGCCCTCGACCCAGGAGCTTTTTGGTGTCATTTTGCAGGTCCCAGGAAGGCTATCTGAGGTCTTCCCATTCGAGCACCGGAGCTCCTCCTCCGCTGGGGTCGACCGAGCTCTCCGGAGCTCCGTTGATTCATCGGAGAGGTCCCACAGACGCGGGAGGCTAAGGCGAAGCTTCCTCGATCATCAGAAGCCCCCCGGAGGCTCGGAGCGCGCGTGCTGGGCCGGCGAAGTTCGTCGGCCACTTGTTCTTCGAGGACCTCCAGCAGCCGTCCGATGCACCTCCCGCTCCAGTTCGTATCATAGCCGTCCATCTGAGGAGTCACCAGCAGCGTCAGATCTTTGGAGGAGTGCTCTGGACCGTCCGATGGCCGAGGTTTAGCCACAGTGCTTCCCCTCCGTTCGATCCCCCACGTGGCGAGGCCCTGACCGTCCGATCAGCCCGAGGAGTTTAGCGTTGGAGTGCCACCCGTTCTCGACCGCTCGATCCACCACGTGGCACACCTCCAGCCCTTGGATCTTAATAAGGGGTAAAGTTCTCTTAGGCCCCTCTAGTTTTCGTATTTACCATCTAGTCCTGTAAATATTTTAAAACGTCTATTTCAGTAGGGTAATTTGCATAGTGGACCTTGTTTTTTAGGGTATTTGCTTTTATACCCCTGTGTGTTGTGGACACGTGCTTCGACACGTGATTTTTGTGGGATATTTGCACTGATGCCCTTGTAGTTCTGGGATGTTAATTAATGAATGAATCTTTTTAGATAATTGCATTTATACCCCTGTGCGTGGATTTTTAAAACATATGTTGAAATTCGTGGGTATTTTGCACAGAGGCCCCTGGACTTTTAGTACGTGTTACTAATTAGTCCAGGAACCTTATTTTTCTTGCAATTAGGTCCCTGAGTGCCCCAGGTCACGCGCCTCGCACGTGAATCCTTGGGAATTTTGCACCGGACCCGCTGGAACTTGTTTTAATTGCATTTAGGTCCATGTGTACTGTACCCTTGTGTTTGATTTTAATAAAATAGCAAATAAACTCCAAATTTGATGAAAATTGGACCCATGGCTCTTGACATGGTGTAAAATTTTCTCAAATTTTTGGAGACATTTTTTATTTCATTTACTATTTTTAAAAATTCAAAAATATGCATTTTCTTCACTGTCTGTCTTGAAAAATCACAAAAAAATAATAAAACTCATCTAAAATTTACAAAAAAAATTAGTTACTTTTTATTTGTCTTGCTTGATTTTCGGACCAATTTTGGTCATTTTTCATCATATATAACTCACAAAAATTGAAAAACACCTAAAAACTTTTAAAAATTCTAATAATTATTTTAAAAATCCAAAAACAATAATTTCAGTGCTCAAATTTTCCTTAAATTTTCTAGTTTATAGGAAAATTGACTCCAGGAGCTAAATAGACCTTTTTGCATTTTAAATTGGCCTTTTACTCCTGACTGGACAGTACCTCCAGTTCTTTGCCTTGTTTTATTTTTAGAAAACTAAATAAACATCAGAAAAATCCCAAAAATTCACTAAAATTAGTAAAAAAACATAAAACACACAAAAACATTTTTATTTGAATTTTTGATTGATTTTTGATGCATTAAATAATTGCTTGAAGTTGGTCGTTTTACTTGTTTGCCTTATTTTCTTAAATAATTCAAAATCCAAAAAAATTATAAAACCTAAAAACCCACCAAAAACACTTGTATTTTACTTTATCTATTCTTTTTGACTACTTCGTAGGTCGTAAGGCCATCATGTGCTCCTTGTGTTCGACCCTGGTCGCTATACCAGGTTAAAATAATAGCAAGACCGCTATTTGTGTTTGAGTTGATTTTTATCCGATTTGGTGGTCCATTTTTCTTGATTGACACCGCTTGGTTACTTGGGTCGCAACAACTCTTGATTACCTTTTTACCCGAGTGATCAGGCGTGTCATCAATAAGGTTCCGACATATTAATAATCCAAAGGTTTTGATTGAACTCCATATTTCAATTTAATGAAGGAAAGTTTAATAATCAACCTTAATTTCCTCTCTTTTTCTTTTTCCTTCTCTTGTGCACTTCTTTTTCAAATAAGTGTTTGCTAAGGTACTAGCAAAAGTAAAGTATAGGGGGTGATGAATCCCCATTCATCACTCTTTATTCCTTTATTTTAGCTAGAAACCTTACCCAAATACCATGTAAATATGTGTAAATATCATAAATTGTCAAAATACATGCATCTTGTAATTATGCATAATTAGCATGATTTTGTGCGAAAATAAAGGAATAAATAAACACAAGAAAAAGAGAGAAATATTTAGAATAAATATTGAGTGATTTAATCCCAAGGGAGGGCCTATGTAGAGAGAGATAAGGTCAATCATACTTGTACATAACTCTATGTATATAAATAATTATATTTTCCTAAAAATAAAAATAAAAGTGTTTCTCACATGTTGAACATATTTATAAAAATAAAATAAAAATCAGAAAAATCGAAATAAAAAGAAAAATAATAAAAATCATTTTCCACCTTGTATATATATCATGTACATATGTATATAAACTTATTTATTTAACTCATGTAAAGAACTAATAAAAATAAAATAAAAATACCTTTTTATTCCAATTTTTATATTGTAAATAAATAAAATATAAAATTGGATTAATTGCGCAAAAATAAATAATTAAAAATAAAAATAAAAAATACATATGTGTATACACCTATAAATAATAATATAACGTAAATACGTTATTTATTTTTCAAAAATATAAAAAAAATCATTAAAAAATAATTTAAGAAATAATAAACATTTTTCATGTTCAAATTTTTTTAAAATAAAATCATTTAATAATTTTAAATGAATTTACAAAGAATAAAAAATTGGAATTATCCCATTGGTCCACGGGGGATTGTTGACCCCCGGTCAATTCTCCCCCCAAGACCACCCAGCACGAATCCTTGCTCCCGACCCGACTTCGCCTATTTTCCCAAGCATGATCCGATTACCATTCATCCAAACCACGGGTCCTGATTACACTTGAATCATCCCTGATCCACGCTCGGGGATCTGCTTAGGGATCCGAGCCCCGAATCACTTGCCCGACCTCCATCTTGCCGGACCCCTACGAGTATATATCATCTCCTCCGCCACGCTTTTCAATCCATCTTTGGCCTCCGTCTTCCATCCCAGGACCTCCATTCTCTTCCCTAGAGTGACAGCTACCCGAGGAGAGTGTCGCGGCGAGGAGAAGGCGGCCCCAGCCACTGATCCGGCGACTTGCGCCGCCGTGCTCCGCCACCGAGCGAGCTCAACCCTCTGGCCCCGACGAGCCATCGAGGCGACGACCCTAGGAGCTTCCTTAGACCCAGCCCAGTCGATTGCAGCCATCAGGTAACCTCAATTCACCTTTGGTTCGCTTAATTTCCATTTTCGCACAAATCGCGTCGCCGGCCTTCGCCGGCTGATTCACCTCGATCCGACCATCCATTTGCGCATCTGACCATCGATTCATATCCACAAGGCCTCTACCCACCTTCCACACCCCTCCGATCACCTTGTTTCACCCCGGAACCAAGAAGTGGGCCTCCATCGCCGTCGCCTCGCCGAAGGCCTCCACCCCGCCTCATTTCGACCACCTCTTCACCCGCTAACGGGTCGAGGCACCTGCCCTCGACCCAAGAGTCTTGCTGCGCAGGTTGTAGGTCGAATCGACCTCATCTGGAGGTCAACTTATTCGGGTACAACTGCTCCGTCCCACCTTCATCGCCAGAGCTCTCTAGGGCTCCTTGGCCTCATCGGAGGTACCCACCAACTGCGGAAGACTTCGAGCATCCTTCTCCACATCTCAGCAGCCCCTGAGGAGGTCCAGCGCGCACGGATTGGGTCGGTGAATCTCGCCGGCGTTGAGTTCTTGGAGGATCCTCTTCCATCGTTAGATCAGCCCATTCGCTCCAATTTTGATCTGGACCGTCCATCAGAGAGAGATATCCACCATCCGATCCATCAGGGCTTTGATCAGGACCATTCATCGACGAAGGGTCGTTGATACTCTCAGCCATCAGATCTACACATGGCACCCCCTTGTCCATCAGATCTTAATAAAGTGGTAATTCCACTTAGGCCCCTCCTTTTATGGCATTTACAGATCAGTCCTGTAAATATTAGTTTACGTTGTTTTTATTTTGGAACAATTACAGTTAGGACCTTAGGCTTTTTAGTATTTGCAAAATAGTCCTTGTTTATGTGAGACACATGCATTGACACGTGAAGTTTAGGATATTTGCATGTTTAGTCCTGTATTTCCTGAGTGTTACCGATTGCATATTTATAAATAGGAATTACACTTATGCCCTTCCGTGTCTGACACTTAGGTCCTTGTTTATTGTGTGCCTTGTTTTTATTGGATAAAATATCAAATCAAATCCAAATTAGGTGAAATTTGGACACGTGGCTCCTGCCAATGTGAAAGTTTTCCTAAATTTTTGGGATATTTTTGAGACCTTTTACTATTTTTAAAAAAATCAAAAACACGTATTTTTTTTACTGTCTGAATTGAAAAATCAAAGAAAAATATAAAAACGTTTCTGAAAATTCTAAAAAAACTTAGGGATAGTTGATTTTGGTGTTTTCTAGCTTCTATCCAATTATTAGCTTATTTGCATTTATAAAACCCATAAAAATTGAAAACCCCTAAAAATCATTAAAAATTCTATAAAATTAAAAAAATGCAAACTCTTTTTCTGTAGTTTAGTTTTTGTATATATTATCATAAAAATTATATCCAGATTTTTATAAATCACTTATATATCTTTAATTGATCTTTCAATTCTGCCTGCACATTGAACACTGTTTTTTTCTCTTTTCTCAATTTCTAAAAAATCAACTAAAAATTATAAAACCCCCATAAAATCACAAAAAAAAACACTTAAAAACATTAAAAACACAAAAATAATTTTGTTTAAATTTTTGGAGCATTTTTGAGTGTTTAAATAAATTGTTGAACTTGCTTATTTTCCCATTTTCTTATAAAATTAAAAACACAAAAAAATTAAAAACATTTAAAATCCACCAAAAATATTTTTATTCTTTATTTTCGATTTCGACTACTTCGTAGGCCATCTCGGCCATCCCGTTCTCCTTGAGTCCGACCCTGATCGCTATACCAGGTTAATAAAAATAGCGAGGACCGCTACTTGATTTTTATTGCTTTATCTTCCGATTGGTGGTTTCCTTATATTTTCTTGATTGACCGAGTCTTCTCGATCCGTGTCGCGACGACCCGAGAGTGATTTTTACCTCACCCAGATCTTGAGATCTCTGATTCTTCGGTCGTCAGGTGGTCAAGGGGGAACAGGGCGGAATCGAACTCGGGTTCGAAGAGTGGGTCTCGACTCTCACGAACCAACCTAGATGAAAGGGCTGGAGTGCTAAAAAGTGGTGCAGTCAGAGGCTGCCTAAGAGACCTCCTGCCCGTCATCCTGATCTGGCGAGTCGGGCGGATGAGATCTGAAAATACACAAGATGAGCAAACAAACCCCAAGTTCACCTACTCAACATTGAGTTGAAGACCGTAAGAGATCGATCGATTATCTTGTCAATTTTATTTAGGTGAGAATGTCAGGATATCAGAGCAGTTACGCGAGCTGATAGGAATCCAATCTGCCTACCAGACTGTCCCGTATAAAAGGCCGGTAGTCTGATCGGGGTTCGGATATGGCTCTAGCCTAGTGTGCAGGTCGCTCTCTCGCTCATCCAAAACAGACAATGAGGGGGTTGCTCTCCCCAAGACAAATTTTTAAATGAGGTGTCTTTTAGGGTCAAGTGTGTTTAGCAGTCTCAATTTTATAGTTTTTCTTTTTTAGATGTTTTCAAGCAAACAACGCCTAACGAATTTTTCAGTTCTCCTGGTTATTTATGTCCGAAAATGGGGGGAGAAGACGAAAAAGCTGATGCACGATAAAATCAATGATGCATGCAAAGTAAGAGATGCGTACCTGACTCCAGCAGTCTACATGCAAAGTGATCTGTGCATAAAATAAAGGCTAAAAGTAAACTACCTATATGATGCACGAGAAACCAGCCCTAAACGAAGCAATTTCTACACTTGAAGCACAGTAGTCGGGTAATCAAACCTAAGTCCGAAGCACTATCTTGGGAGTCACTCGGTGTCCGCCATAGCGGATCCTGCACGCATTGTATGTGACTCCTTAAGGCACATGGACTAGAGTCTAGTTAATCTGACTTTTTCTTGTGATTTAATTAATTAGATCCAATTATCGATCTATAGGTGCAGGCAGATAATTAGGTGTTTGATCCTAATTAATTACGTCACAATAAGAGAAAATCCTAAGCTAAGGCCAAAATCGCATAAATCAGATAAGTAGTGAAATAAAAGCGATGAAAGCAAAACTGGCGAAAAACCGCGATGAGGTCCCCCGAGCACACCGGTGCTCGGCGAAACAGACCTCGATAAGTCACCACAGTCCAAGTCTGAGTTCTTGTGTTATTACAAATAAATGGTTCTGCAGAAAAATAAACCTAATCTAATCTACGGCTATCTACGTGGCTATTCCGCGGCTCCCACACTCCTGCTCCTCTCCTCGTGTCCTCCTGCGGCTCTATACAGAAAAGAACCGCCTCCAACTCCCGTGGTTGCTTCGGCTTCCTAAAAAGCCGCCTCGGTCCCCGGGCCCTCGTAAGATAGCAAATAGAAATGTATTAGACACAGTTATTAGAAAAATTATGCAAATAATATCAGATAAAAATATCTACACAACTATGCACAAAAAGCCGTGAAAAACTGCGAAAAATCTAAAGACTACTAAGCCGTGCTCCCCGGCAACGGTGCCATTCTGATGAGCCGAAAAATCCCTCCCTAAATTCGGATAAAGTAGAAATCAATCTAGGGTCGTTGTGACCCGGATCTCGGAGAATCGAACTCAACAAGAAAAAGAGAGACCACCAAAACAGATAAATCAAGCACTAATCAAGAAGCGGTCTTCGCTATTTATTTAACCTGGTATAGCGATCAGGGTTGAACACAAGGAGCACGAATTGGCCGAGATGGCCTACGAAGTAGTCGAGAGATAAAAAAATGAATAAAATGTTTTTGGTGGATTTTAGGTGTTTTTTAAAATTTTTTGTGTTTTTAATTATATAATAAAATATAAGAAAATGTATAAACAAGCAAATTCAACAACTTATTTAAACACTCAAAAAAATGCTCAGAAAATTGAAATAAAATTATTTTTGTGTTTTTTATATTTTTAAGTGTTTTTGGTAATTTTATAAGAATTTTATAATTTTTAGTTGATTTTCTAAAAATCGAGAAAGGGGAAACAATGGTAAAATGTACAGTCAGATTTGATAGGCTAACTAAAAAAACTAATTAGCCTATAAAAATCTGATGGCAATTTTTATGAAAAATATATACAAATACTAAGCTACAGAAAAAGAGTTTGCATTTTTTGAATTTTGTATAATTTTTAAGAATTTTTATAAGATGTTTAGGGTTTTGTGATTTTTAGGGGTTTTATAAATCCAAATGAGCCAAAAATTGGATAGAAGCTAGAGAACAACAAAACAAACAACCCTAATTTTTTTAGGATTTTTGGAAAAGTTTTTATATTTTTAGTTGATTTTCAATTCCATACAGTATCAAAAATGATGGTTTTTTATTTTTTAAAAATAGCAAAAAGCCACAAAAATGTCCCAAAAAATTAATGAAATTTTTACACAGTAGCAGGAGCCACGTATCCAAATTTCACTTGATTTGGATTTTAATTGATATTTTATTCAATCAATAAAAGACACACAACACACAGGGACCCAAATGCAAAGAAACTTAGTTTCAGGGCTGAATATATAACACATGTGAAAAATATAAGGGTTTCAGTGCAAAAGTCACTCAATTTCCACACATGCTGAATAAAACCACGCACAGGGGTATAAATGCAAATATCAGATTAAAACTTCATTTCATAACATGGAATAAAACCCAATCCCATACATGCAATTTGTCCAAAACTCACGTATCGAAGCATGTGTCTCACACAGGCAGGAACTAAATCGCAAATACTAAACCTATACGGTCCAAAGTGCAAATTATCCAAAATAAAAACAAATACAACTCATATTTACAGGACTAATCTATAAATGCCAAAAGAAGAGGGCCTAAGTGCAAATTACCCTCGTTATTAACGATCGACGGCGGAAGAGGCGACACGTGTACGATCTGACGGTGTAGAGTAGAGACACCTCTTCGCTGATGGACGCTCCAGATGAAATCTCAGCTGAATCGGGCGGTGAAGGTCTCTCACGATCGGACGGCCACGATCAAAACTGGAGCCTCGGAGCCGATCAGACGGTATCTGGAGGTCCTCCAAGAACAGGTCATCGGCGAACTTTGCCGGCCAAATACGCGCAGTAGAGAGGTCCTCGGACGCTGCTAGGATGGGTGAAATGATGCTCGACGTCTTCTGCAGCCGATGGATGGCTCCGATGGGGTCGGAAGCGTTAGGAGAGCTCCGACGACGAAGACCACCTGGACCAGCTATTCCTGGACGGTTGAGCCCCCAGATGAGGCTCTTACGCCATGGTACCTGCACAGGAAACACGAGGGGTCGAGGGCAAACTGCCTCGACCCTTTAACGAGAGAAGGGGTGACGGAATGAGGCGGAGCGAGGGTCTCCGACGAAGCGACGATGGAGGAGACCTGAGCCTTGGTTCCGAGGCGAACCAAGGTGATCGGAGGTGCGGAGAATGTGGAGCGAGGTCTCGTGAAGATGATACGATGGTCGGAGCGATAAATGGATGGACGGAGCGAAGTGAATCGGCCGGCGAAGACGGGCGGCGTGAATTGGGAAAAAGCGAAAATTAGACTAACCTAGAAGGAATCTGACCTAGTGAGTGGCTGAGATCGTCTGTGCTGAAGATCGGGGACCTCCGGGGATCGTTGCCTCGATGGATCGACGGTCCAGAGGCTCGGGCTCTTCTTGCGGCGGAGTACGGCGGCGAAGACCACCAGACCTAGGGCTAGGGCGCTTCACTCCTCACTGCAACACCTCCTATCAATTGCTGTCACTCAATGCAGGAAGGTGGAGATCATAGGTGTCTGAAACGGTGGCTGAAGGTGCGGCTAATGGAGGGGGGAGAAGATGATATATACTAGTAGGGGTCGGGCGAGTGTATCGGAGCTCGGATCCTTAGGCAAGAAGGCGGGCGTGGATCATGGATGTGAGCATGGTAATCGGGGCCCGGGGTTTTAGGTTTAAGATGATCGGATCATGCCAAGAAAATGGGAGAAAATTGGGTCGGCGCATGGATCCGCGCAAAGTGGTCCGGGGGGGCAGTTGACCGGGGGTCAACGTCCCCCCGTGGACCAATCAGGTAAATCCTTTTATTAATTATTTAGAAATTCATTTTAAAATAGAATATGATTTTATTTGAAAATAATTTCAACATTAAAAATGTTTATTTATTTTCAAAGTATTTTTTGGTGATATTTATTTATTTTTTTTTGAAAAATAAATTAGGTATTTACATTATATTATTATTATATAGAGGTCTATTTACATATGTATTTTTTATTTTTAATTATTTATTTTTGTACAATTATCCCTATTTTATATTTTATTTATTTACAACATAAAATAAGGAATATAAAAATATTTTTATTGAATTTTTATTAGGTATTTACAAGGGTGATTTAATTAGGTCTTGTATTTTATGTATATGGTATATATACACTAAAGAGAATTTATTTATGTTTATTTTCTTTTATTTTTCCCATTTTTATTTTATTTTTATAAATATGTACAAAATATAAGAAACACACATATATTTTTATGTTTAGAAAATAGACTATTTACGTATAGAGGGATATTTACACCATGTTGAGTAACCCTATCTCTCTCTACTTATTTTATTTTGCGATCAGGCCCTTGTGGAGCCCTCCCTTGGGTTTGGGTCACTCAATATTTATTCTAAATATTTTCCTTTTTTCCTTTATTTCTTTATTCCTTTATTTTTATGCAAAAACATGCTAATTATGGTTATTTACATGATGCATGCATTTTGATAAATTATTATATTTACATGTATTTACATGGTATTTTGCCAAGATTTCTAGCTAAAATAAAGGAATAAAGAGTGATGAATGGGGATTCATCAAAGGACGAACAGGATTTGACTACTTCCACTGATGAGTTCGTTCCTTTTGTTTTTGACCTAGGTGAGACCTCGTAGGACGGCACTGACTACACTTCTTCCGATGATGAGTCTGTCCCTTCTCATGATGACATTAGCAAGACATCCAAGGCCAGACCTAGTCGTATTACTTCCACTTACCCGTCTGTGCCTCTTCACTCTAGGACCATTGAGGAGCTTCACTGTGTCGACCCTGATTGGTTTTTGTCATCTGAGGACCTCGATGTTGCCTTGCTCCTTATCAAATCTATCCCTTAGCGGCCCCCACAAGAAGGTTCACTTTCAACCTTCTTAATCCTTTGTGTATTCACTCTGTTGTATATCCGCTTTTGTTCATCTCGGTCCCTCTACTGTTTTGCTCATTCACCCATTTTCGTATGTACCTTACTTAGGATGTACTTTATCCCAAGTATAGGGGGTTGGATGAGCCGAGTGTTCATTCATCGTTCCGTTTCATCGCTCCTGTTGTTCCCTATACTTAGGGCTTCTTTTACCCTAAGTATAGGGGGAGTGGTGTGTATATTCTCTCTTCTATTTTCCTCCATCTTCATAACTCTTCTCTTATTTTCTTCTTTTCCTTGTCTATCTTCTTTTTCTACCAAAAAGGTGTCGCCCCTTTTTGCCAGTCTTCTATACTTTGGACGTACTTTGTCCTAAGTATATGAGGATGTGCATCTCGAGTTCTTCTATTCTTTGATCCTCTCCATTGGCTCCTCTTCTTGTCTATACTTAGGGATATCTTACCCTAAGTATAGGGAGAGACAAACTGAGTATGATCTGTTCATTCCCACCCTTGACCCTCCATGCTTTGTTTACAATCGTCTACTATACTTAGGATTATTTGATCCTAAGTATAAGGGGGAAGGTCAACTTCTTATTCGTTCATTCATTTATTCTTTCTTTATTTATTCTTTAGACTTTTCTAAACTCAGTACAAGTTATGTATTCTCCTTTTCTCTCTGATTTATGAGGACATAGCTCAAGCTAAGTATAGGGGGGTCGTATATACTCCGTATATACTTTAGCAATAACTCATACATTTGTATTTTTCTAAATAATTATGTCTAATTATACTATAAAATTCATTAAAAACCTTAATAGAAAGATGCTAATTATTCCTCAAATTCTTTTTGTATTTACTGATAAATAAATCATGTGAAAATATTTTTTACAAAATATTTAAAAAATAGTTGGAAAATCTTTTTGAAAAATCTTTTAAAAACTATTTGGAAAACATTTTGTTACATATTTTCAACCTTTTGTAAAAAACATTTGTGTTAAAAAAATTATTTTCTTTATGTTAAAAAAATGTTTGGAATTTTTTTTGCAAATGGTTTGAAAAATGGTTGCAAAAATATTTTAAAAATGCATATATATTGTTTGTAAAACCTTTGCAAAATAATTTTCAAATGTGTGTACATGTTTGTAAAAAGTGTTTGTAAAAAATATTTTAGACTATAGTTTTCAAAAATTGTTTGAAAAACCTTTTTCAAATAACTTTGTGGAATATATACATCGCCATAAAATTCTTTATTAAGTGGTATATATATATAATTGACCACTTACCCCTTGTAAATTCTTAAACTCTAACTCTTATAAATATAAGATGCTTTCCGTTTTAAATATCTGTACCAAGTTTTTATCCAAAATCTTTTGTTTTCAAAAAACCCAAGAACACTTGCAAAATCAAAATACCAAAAACATTCGAAAAATCTTTTGGAAAAATACCAAAAAATATATATGCATCATCTTTTTCAAAAATCCATAAAAATTTCAAAACTTCCAAAACTGCATCACAAAAATATTTTCTGCATCCTGCATAGCATGTGCATGGCATTAGCATTTCTCGGATTGAGTTTGATAATTGAACAAGTCTAAGTAAAATCCGAAGATTTGAGCTTGTTTGGACCTTAAATCTACCTAATTAATAGGAAACTTATAGGAACTGAAATTGAGGTACTTCAGGTCTAGTTGACTTAATTCTTTGAGGATCATGAGACTAGGTTCAATGGATTCTTGACCGCCTAAGTAGAGTATTTTTGAGCATACACACGACTCTTGTTGATAATGACCTAACTTGGACACCTGCACCTTTCACTTGGCTCAACTCAGTTGGAGTGGTGGGGGGATTGGATTTGCCGGTATGAGACACACACAAGTGGAAACATTTGTCCTCCTCTAAGGAGGGAAGTGCACCCCAACCCTTCCGATGATGATGAATTTTGAAGACATGAGAGTGTGGGTTGCAATAAAGCTTCAAAAGAGGTATAGTCTACTGGTTCAAGAGTAAAAACTCCTTATTAAATGTTGTCGTATATAGTATTTCAAAAAAAAAGAGAAAAAAAAACAAAAAATCCAAAAAAGTGGACATGCCTGAATAAAAATAAAATGCCTATCGGAGTGTATATTTGTATAGTCAATAAGCAAGCTTGAGCTTCAAAGTCAAATTATGTGAGCTTGCAACTGGATGACTTTCCCATACTGGTCTTGCATTCTAGGATAGGTAGCTACACTGGCTACCATCCATTCTTCTCTTCACCCCCTCCTTTTGAACCGGTTGTCACTTGGACTTAGAAGGGAATACCCCGCTCTTCGAGGAAGGAGTTATTGGATTGGGGAATCATTAGGTTGTCATGCTGGAGAAGTCAGTCTTTTTATCATTTCAATTGGGGAGATCCACGACTGCTTACACTGTACGAGTCGGATTCATAGTCATTAGGATTTGCGTATGAGTTGAAGTACTCTAACCTGGCTATTGTGGAGACTTTAGCAGAGTTTTAGGATTCTCGAAGGCTGCTGGATTTTAAATCTGATTCCCATTAAGGTTTCGCCTACACTAAAATTCCAAAGGTCCGACTTGAGTTCCAAACTTTGATTTTGTGACGACAAGTTTGATAATTAAATTCAATCCATCTTTCTTCTTTTTCTTTTCTTTGTTTTTCTTTTTCTGCACTTATTGCATAAGTGTTTGCTAGGGACTAGCAAAGACAAGTATAGGGGGATGATGAATCCTCGTTTCATCATCTTTATTCTATCATTTTGGCCTTAAAACCCTAGTAAATGAGTGTAAATAGTCTTAATTCTTGCATTTTATCATTCATGCATCATTGTGTAAATACTATATAAAATACGGTTTTTAAAGCCAAAATTATAGAATAAAGAAAAGATAAAATCTTGAAAATATTTTATGACCCGAAACCCTAAGACATAGGCATCTCGATGATTAGGTAGACAAGGAATAAAGTAGGGGGAGATAAGGGCCAAAATACAATGAAAATTCCATTTATTTAATTCATTGTTATTTATTTTGGGACCTATTTTTAGTTCCATTTTTAATACCTCAAATAAAGAAACTATGACATAAAAGTTGTCGATAATAAAATATAGAAAATACAAAATTGATTTCATGAAAAAATAATGTGTAGATAAAAAGATATGATCTGAATAAGATTCCAAAATCCCAACTTCCCAGACCTGTATCTCTCAAATAAAAACTCAAATATATCAAAATCACCATTAATTGTATGTAACTTTTAATAAGCTATTTAATGAAGGTGATTTCATATTTTTTTGGAGTTATGGTGCAGAAGTTAGGTTTTGGACCCCTGATTTACAATAGTTTACGGTTTTTTCTTTCTTTTTGTATAGATTTCATTGTAACTCCTTTTCTTTTGATTTCAATTTAATTTTGTTAGTTGTATATTCTAATTTCTATTAAAATATAAAATCTGCTAAAAAGTATAAAATACAAAATACAAATTAGGTTGTTTCCATACAAGTCAACTTGACTTGTATTTTATCTTTAGCACTTCTATTAAAAATTAAAAATCAACAAAAATATCTTCGAGTATCTAATATTATATAAAACATAATATGATAGTATTATTAACAAGAAAACAAATCTAAAAATCATAAAAATCCAAAATGGGTATTTTATACATTCAAAAATAGTTTTTTTATTTTACATCTTTTGCAAAACTTTCTTTTGCAATATTTTTTACAACATTATTTCGAGAATGTTTTATGATTTGAGTTTTTATTTTGAGGTATCCTATTATTTATTTCAAGCATATTCATTTGAAACCTCTCTTTTTGTGATTGATCCCATGGACCATGAAGATATCCACTAGAGTCCAAATTTTTTGAATTAGCCTATTCCCATTGGTTGGTACAACTTCATCTCATGTCTCCTTTATTTTGGACTCAACCTTTTCACCTTCATCTTCTCTCTTAGTATTTCATGCAAAAACCCACCAACTCTTTTACACCTTCTTCCACCTAGATGAGCCCACCACCAGTAGCCATCATATCTTCCATTCCTCCACCAAATAAAAGAGTTTCAACTCCCATTTTTTGAAATCATTTACCATTAGAGACTTCATTCTGCATCCCATTTCCTTTGTGACAGAGAGGTTGTGTTCATGAGCCACCTTCTATTGGTGTGATCCCTTGGTGTTCTAGCTCCATTGTATCATGGAGTTCGTCTCCGTCAAGCCTCTTCAGCGTCGGAATCGAGGCCATGACCGCTCATTCTCATCGGAGAGTCGATCTCCATAGGCGACAACCTTTACATGCTACATTTTCCTTCTTATAGGTAACTTTTAGATTCAGTTTTTATTCGTGTTGTAGTGTAACAACCCATCATCTTCAACTTTCATTCATCCTCCTCGATGCGGCTCACATCTCATCACCGCCATCCTCCTCTATTCTACGTATCCTCCCACACAACCCGCTCCAGCTTCGATCCATACGATGGCTGGAGAACCTCCTTCTTCCCTCACCAAATCGAAGGAAAACCCATTCATACCCAATTTTTTGTGTACCTAACATCTTGATCGTGGTTTATACTCGAGCCCTTCTTCTAATCGTAGGTACATCAAAGAACCTTCACACCATCACACGATCATCGACCCTCGGATAGGCCTTCTTGTTGTTGTTGTTGTCCAAATGAAGACGAAGGGAGGGGGCGGATAGCATCCACTGTTGGATCCATCCCCCTCCTTCTAATCTTAGCCATCTAGCCAAGGGGTATAAGTTTTACGCACAAGCCCTCACCATTTTGGAGTTTCACGTGTGTACCCTTACATTCCAAGAGTAGCTTGATGCCATCTGGATCAGTGGGCCATTTTGCAATCACGCCCCCTCATTTTTTGGTATATTTCATGAGTTTTCGAGCTATATTTTGAGCTACAGTTTCGTTCTTATATTTTCATCAGTACCTCTGCACTTAAACATTCATAAATCATTCATCTGAATTTCATTTTTTGTAAAATTTTATTTATTAAACAGCTTCTTTAAAGACCTACATCAAGCACAAATTTCAAAATATCCTGATGTACGAACTATTAGTGATGAATTTTTTAATTCAGAGTATTGATTTGGTTTATTTTGTTAATAACTCTTTAAATACTTGATATCACTTGGTCATTTTTGGATATGTTGTAGGAATTAGTATGGCCTAATTTGTACTCAAATTTCATCAAAAGATATTGATATTTCTGTCCGATATAATTTCTACAATATTGTGAGTGATCGATTTATTTGTGGACCACTTTCATCTATTTGAAAACTAAAAATATGTCTGTGTACCCCTGATTTTGTTCTACAATCAGGGATTTATTGTATTTTTATCATGTTGTTTGGATAGTCAAAAAATCAAAAACATCATTTCCACCTTCTTGTTGTCTTTTATTTTTAATATATTCATTACATCTCAGAAAAATAGAAAACTAATATTGTAGCTTTCTCTCATTTATATCTATATCATATCTGAAGGGAATTCAGTAAATTAGGCCTAGTGTCCAAAAACTAAAAAACACTTCAAAACTTGCAAAAATCACTAAAAATGAAATAGTGCCAAAAGCCTAAAAACAGTCATGTTTTATTTTATATAATCTTCTCTACCAAGGAAATATATATATATAATTTTAGGACTTCATTTTGAACTATTGGTAGTATTTTATGTGTGTGTGTGTGTGTATATATATATATAATTTTAGGACTTCATTTTGAACTATTGGTAGTATTTTATGAGTGTCCTATTTGCCTTATTTTTTCCAAGTTTATTGCCTGTTTTATCTTATTACTTGCTTTTTTCTAAAAAAAATTATAAAAACTTTTGCAAAATTAATTAAAACACCAAAATTATTTTAGAATCTTTATTTTGGATTTATTTGGCCTATTTTAAAAATCCAAAAATATTTTCTCTATTTCTTTCATTTATATCTCTCTCTTAGTATATCTAGATATCTATATATATTTGTCATTATTCTTTATATTATTATCACTGTAAATTTATTTATAGTTAAAAAACTACAAAAACATTTGAATTTTTAAAAACAAAATAAAAACTAAAAAATAAAAAACCCACAAAAAAAGAGACTTATAGACAAATAGTTCACAATCACATTTTGTGCATTTATTTGCCCGATCTATCATGCTTGTTCCTTGTGTTCGACACTCTACATACTTGCACCTATACACATCCTTGTTGTAGAGTTATAATAAATTTTAACTTTGCACTACTTTTTATTATTTAATTATCATTGTTGGTTAATTATTGTCTGAAGTTGGGTTTCGTGAGCGGTCAACACATCAACTGGATTTCTCACCTTGTGAGATCTCTAGACCCTGGCAAAATCAACTTCACAATAGGTGAAGTATGTAGAGTGTCTAGCACAAAGAGCACACAAGATAGATTGTAAAAATAAATCCAAAACTTTCCTTATTCTTATCTTTTTATTCTATTTTTGTGGGGTTTCAATGATATTTAATTTTTATGGGTTTTTAATTTTTAATTTTTGATTTTATAATTTTTATTTTAGTTTTATAATGTTTGATTTTTAGTTTTTTTATTTTTAAAAGAATAAATATATGCATATGTGGTAATATGTATAATATAGATACTATATATTATATAAGTAATATACACAAAATCAAGAAATATACCATAAGGTACAATCCCTTTTATTTTTTAAGGTTTTAAATATTTTTCATATTTTCAGTAATAATAATATAAGTTTATATTGCTATATATACAGAATGAAGGCTTTATATTTATGAATATATCTATAAATACTCAAATAAATAAAATAAAATGTTTGTCCTTTTATCTTTTTCTTTATTTTTGTTAATTTCCTCATAATTTTTGCTAATGTTTTTTTATTTCGAATTGATAAAAAGGTTAAAATAGTGACTAATAATACTAGGCCGAATTGTTTTGGAATTTAAAAATAGATAAATACTTTAAAATTCCCAAAACTATTTTTAATATATAATGTAAACGAAATTTAGAAATATAAATGAATATTTTTTGGATTTTTATATAATTTTTACTGATTTTTGAAGGATTTTGAAGTTTTTAATTTAGCCTTTTTGTTTTGCTATTTTTAGTGATTCTTGGTCTGTAGTTATAAAATACAATAATAATTATTATCTATTTTTTTTGAATTTCTATGCATTTTTTATACTTTTTTGGATTTTTAAATGCAAAGAAGGGAAAAATGTAATGTTTTGTATTTTAAAATATAAAAACAATTTTAGTTGCCTCAAGAAAATTATATGTGATTTAAAATAGGTTCAAGCACTTAAAATATTTTTTCTAAAATTTTTGGATGCGAAATGTTATTTATATCGGTCAGAATACAGGAAATAATGTTAATTATTATACTAGGGACCTATTTGTAATTAAACTAAAACTTTAATGTATTCTAGAACACATTTCAATAGTCAATGGGCATATGTGCAAAAATCCCATAGTATTTTATATTAACGTGCTGGTAGGGGCATAAATGCAAGACTAAAAAAGGTACAAGACCTACTTGTAAATTTCACAAAAATATTACACTAGAATAAAAAGTTCTTGGACCAAATGTAAATAAACAAACATGGAGGGGCTTAGGTGTAAAATGTCCAGTCACCCCCCCCCCTCCAAAGGCATGTGAGGTTATGTGGACTGGACCTAAGTGTAAAAATTAAAAACCTAGGGTTCTGATTATAAAAAATAATATAGCTGTAGATGAATGTTTTTGGACTAAAAAGAAATTACAAAGGTCGGGTTCTATGTTGCAAATTATCCCCGAGGCACGCATGTGGATGACTCAAATCATTTCACTTATCCACGTGGCATCTCCTCTTTGCTTGTTACCGCTTCACGGATGAGCTGGTAGATTAGATCTCCGCTGGAGATCTGACGATGGTTCGATCGCTCAATCCGATGACTACTATCAAAATTGGAGGGATAGGGGGATCCAACAGCTACTGCTCTTCCCTAAGAACAGGGAAGAACATCTCTTCAGGCGAGCTTTGATCTTCGACTCCTCCCTCCTCCGAGCTCCTCCGGCGCCGCTCTGGTGCTCAAATCATTCTCCTCAACTGTTTGCAGTTGTTGATGGCTTCAAAAAGGTCCATAACCTATTGGTGGAGTCCTAGTAGGTCGGAGAAGCTTAGGCATCCAGGGAACCAAGACCAGTTGCAAAATCACCTCCAATAAGGCACTGTGATCCAGGCTCCTGTACAGAAAGGAAGAGGGGTCGAGGGAAAATGACCTCGACACGCTATTTGGCAAAATGGAGGTGGATTTGGGTCAGGGTGGTGCTCTCCAGTGAAGGGCAGCGGAGGAAAGTTGATCTCTTGACTTAGGGTAGCTCAGGGTGAACGGAGTGGCTCAAGGTGTAGAGAAATGAAAGGGAAAGGAGATGGAGATGAAATGGGTGGCGGAACAAAACTGAAACGATGGAAACATGGGCCAGAGAAGAAGCTTCGATGAACTACGAAATTGAAATCTATGATACTATAGTTAAAAAAATCTAAACTAAAGAAGAGAAATGGAAACTAAGGCTACAAGCTACCTAAAATGCAGTAAAGAAGAAGCTCGATTCAACTGGTGGGCCAAGGAGCAGAATACCATGCTAGAGGAGCTCCAACGTGGTGTGTATCACACCTCCTAAGCACACACATGCTACAAATCAATATGGAGCATTGATGTCACCTTGATCGATGTGTCGTGCTAGGGATCTGAGGGTTGGAGCGAAGAAAAAACATATCAAAATTCAAATGAGGTTCGACAAAAGTTACTTGTACATGGGAGTCTTTGAACAAAGTGACAGGTCATTTTAGTGATCCTAATATCGAGGCAAGATGCACATGAAAGATCGGTGATCGAAGAAGAAAAGATGTAAAGGAATCGAACCAAAAAATGCAAGAATTATCAAGGGTAAATTGAGGAAGTTGGGGATCTAGTGTCTGACAGACGTAGACCTAGGTAGGCCAGGGAGTTGACCGAGGTCAACTAGGACCGGTCTCCCATTGATCCACGTAAGCACGCTAGGCGACAAACATGGAATAACTCCTTTATTAATTAAATTTAAAATATTAAATGATTTTATTATTTTTTAAAAAAATGAAAAATATTTCTTATTTTATGTAGTATTTTATTATAATTTTTTATTTATTTTTACAAGTTGATTTATTAGGTGTTACTTTTTACATGTACATTTATAGGTATATTTACCTATATATAATGTATTTAATTTTTATTTTAATTTTTGAATTTTATTATTTTATATACATAATTTATAGTTTATAACTTATTTAAATACACATATGGGTATTTTTATTGTATTTTTTAGTTTACTTATGTACTTAAATAATTGTATATATTTATTATATATGTTTATATAAGTATAATTCATCTATGTATTATAGTAAACTTATTTATTTTAACTTATTTAGATGGTTTTTTTAATTTAATTATGTATATGTATTTTAAATAATATTTACAAAATTATAAAAATAAAAGAGACTTAAAAATATAAAGAATAAATATAAAGAATATTATATACAGATATATTGCACAATGAGGATACAAAAGCCAACTTTTATCTCTTAGTTCCAAATTAAATGAAGCCACCATCATTGATTAGATAATTAAATTTTATAATTAATAAAGATAAGTTTGATGAATTTTGAGATTGTATGGAAAAGACACACATCTAGAAAATTTTTTGTGTCTTTTTATTTTAAGGATCTAGGGCACACTGTGCATTATTTTTGAGTGAAATAAATTTTATATTTTTATGTAAAAATTCATGTTCAGTGTTTATTGATTTGAGTTATAACTAATAAATAATAAAATGGGTAAAGTAGGGTTTTTATGTAATTTTTGGCCTTTATCTCCCATTCTTTACTCCTTGTCAACCAATTCATTCTTGACTTAGTCCCAAGGTTTAGGGTCATTCAATACCTTTTGTATTTCATTTCATTTTCTTTTCTTTTCTTTATTCTTTAATTTTAGCATTAAATAAAATAATTTATATAATATTTATAGTATAAATAATAAATATTATTTTGTACAAGTTATTGTTATTTACGTGCATTCAACAAAGGATTTAAGGTCAAATAAAAAGATAAATGTGATGAAATGGAGATTCATCTCTTATACACATATAACAAAGCTAATCTATAAGGTATTTATAAAATTATTCATATTTGATCCATATTTTTTAAGAATATTGTAACCTTTTTTAAATTTATGTAAATTCTAGTATCTGCATTTGTATTCATATTCTAAAATGGATAAGAATTCAATCTATGTGTTTCTACATTCGTATCTGACCTTTTTCATCCCTACCACTATGATTGTTGTGTATTGGGGTTAATGCATCAGAGTGCCGATTTTTCTCTGTCGGAGATTATTCATGTTTTTTTAAATGGAGATGAAAATTGCAGTTAGGGTTGTCAAATTATTTCATGCATGATATTTGCTCAAATTCGACTCATTAAAAATCTCAATCAAGGTTCATTTCGAAAGTAAATGGACCAAACATATACACATGTTTAGATTTATTTATGTCAATGAAATGAACATGAATAAGGTAAGTTTGCTAAGGTTTAGTTTGTTAAAAGTTTGATTAAATTTAGCATATGAGTATCTTAAATATGTATGCATGAATCTACGTACATACATACATACATACATACATACATATATACACACACACATGCTTGAATGCTTGAATGGATGGAACTTATAAAGATTTGGTTAATATATTCATTAGCAATTAAAAATAAAACATGCATCAAAGTTGAACGAATCAAATCATTTATACAAATCTAAGTTAAAGCTTGGGCGGAGCGAAAAAAGATTATTTAACATATATTTTTGAAGGTTTGTTCTCAAAAACGCCTTACCCAATACGAAAATGTATATATAATAAGAATATGTAAGGTGTATTCTTAAATCGAACCTTCCCAAAGCCAACCTCTACGATAATTTCTATCTTATCAACAGAACCTGGGTGACCTAACTGCAGTAGACCTCGTCCACCTTGGGGTCAATACCTACTCTGCATGCATGACGATAAGTCCTCCTCCACCGTTTCAAATGAGAGGTGTCAGACGTGGTGCAGAAGCATCTATTACATTTGTCTCCAGCACCCACCTTTCCCTTCTGCCCCCCTCCCTCTCCTCCAGTATACAACACTGCAGCTCTCCGGTTCTACATGTGATAGCACGAACAGCAACCCCCTGTTCTCTGCATGCCATGCTGTGCTTCCTCGTCAGACACTCGGATCTGTATGTATTCCTACGTACGCACCTATTAAAATATAGAATCATATCCATTTATTCACTCTTACGTACGATACAACAGACTTGATTGCAATCACAAGCACACATCAACGTCCACTTCCCTTACCTCTGCAATAGATACAATCCCGTGCATGGAGCCATTGAATTGGTGCCGCCTGTAGCTACCGATTCCCTCATCCCTAGGACACCCTCTTGCCAACTTCCCACCATAAGGGGAGGGCGTCCAGATCAACATACCTCCACTCCCCGTGACACCCCCACCACCATTTGCAGCACATATAATTTGGACTTAACAGTTATACCCATAGCTTTCGCTATATATAACACAAGGTCAAGCAAGCTCGCGAGAGGAAGAAGAAGATATGATGGGTTCGAATTCTGTGGTTCCGCTGCAGCCACCGCAGGCGGAGGAGCAAGGAATCAGGTGCCCCCGATGCGACTCCCCGAACACCAAGTTCTGCTACTACAACAACTACAGCCTCGCGCAGCCGAGGCACTTCTGCAAGACCTGCAGGAGGTACTGGACTAAAGGCGGCGCGCTCCGCAACGTCCCCGTCGGCGGTGGCTGCCGCAAGAACAAGAAGCCTTCCAGATCCTCCAGCGCACCGAAGCTCTCCACCTCCGCAGCCCCATGCGACAGTTTCCAGCGCCTGTCTATCTACCACGGCCGTCAACCTAATGGTGCATTCGTCTCCCTTGGAGATCTCTCCGCAGCTAAACCAAACTCTCTGGGAGGTGGGTTCAATTTCTACCCTATTTCGGATGTGGGAGCTGTTATCGCTGCCTCCTCCTTAGCCGTCAATGGCGCTGGCAACGTCGACGAAAGCCTCGCTTCATCCATTGAGTCTCTCAGCTCCATGAATCAAGTCCTCCATTGGAGGCTGCAGCAGCAGAGGCTTGCCATGTTCTTCGAGCAGCCGAAAGAGGACGGGCTTCCTCCGACGCCGACCAATCTCTTCCAGATCCAGCGGCAACCCCCTCTCCCGCTTAACCATGATGATCATAGCGTGATGATCCTACACCATGAGGACGTCTCTCTCAATGGCAATGATGGTGACAGCAGGAGCTACCAAGGCAACTGGAGTAGTACCGGTACATGGAATGTAGGCATGCATCATTTCACTGCACTCCCCTAAGCTCCACATTCCATTATTAATTATGCTTGCAATATATAACTGGCTGATCACCAGCCCGTAGATTTATTTCTTTTCTACCCTTCTTCCATTCTAATGATTGTCGAACTGTGTTAACTTGCTAATCTGCATTGTTGCTGCAACTGTTCATGCTCTACCAGGTCTCGCTTCTTTTTTAGGGTTCTTCTTGTTAATATATAATTAAAGGTATCATATATCACCACTCTCCAACCTTCTGAATAGCATTAAGAGAGCCATATCACATCGTCAGAACTATCCAGGCATCAGGAGAAATTTCATGATGGGTGCCCTAAATTTTTCTCTCAAAATTTCCATTATTTTGGAGATTCGTCAAAACATCTTAAACACGCGTATATTATTTGAAATGAATTTATGACTGTCGTCAATCATATGTATTTCTGTCATATGTAAGAAACAACAATTTGCCAAGACAGAGAGTTTGCCATTTAAGATGGTCAGTAAGAAGTGGCTCTCGCAGAGAAGCATTTATGGGGGCCGTTAATGACCATCATAAATAAAACAATCGGCGAAAAAATGCTAATTATCTTAGAATGAATAGAGAAATCATAGTAATTATACATAATATAATGTGAAACGTAGAAAAGATTAATCTCAAGAACTGAACACTACAATATATGAGCTTATCGCAAACCGTACGAGATCCCATTAGGAACTGTCTTATAGGATTGTATAATGAAATTATGTTGCATGCATGTACAAATCAAACATAAATCTTTTGTGTCTTTGCGAAATACAATTTATAATTGGAGAATGCATTTAAAAAAATTTAAAAAAATTTGAAAATAAAATAATTATGGTTGGATTTGACAATCACATTTCTCGACAACCTTTTTTGAGAAAAAAAACAATCAGATTTCATTTAACACGTATAGAAGAATCCCTGCACATCAACGAGATGATAAAGTTTAATACAGACCAAAATCTTTCCCAACATATATGTGGGTGGTTAAACAAAATCTAGTAAAAAAAGTAATTCCTCCTAATTTCAAAAAAGATTTCCCGACAAACAGTAGACCGAACATGCAGTTATAAGCATAACAGACTAGAGACGACGACATCAAAAGTAGAATATTTGATGGAAGAACAAATGATAATGGCTACACTACATGACTAAGGTGGTTCCGAGGACATACTAGGGTGATGGCATTCTTACCGTCCCTATCTTATCAATAGGGTCCGGTCTTTGATCCTAAAGGGGTAACTCCTTTGGTGTTGCTCTACTCCAATGAGTCACCCTTCCTGCTACCTCTAAGAATTTTTAGGTATACTGCGTTTGTCCACAATTTTCATGCGGCTGATAAGCTATCACTTAAAACGGTCAAGTGTGTTTTTCTTGGCTATTCATGCACTCAAAAGGGCTACATGTGTTAATACCTTGCTCGACACCTATATTACATTTCTGCAGATGTTACTTTCTTTGAACAAACTAGCTTCTTTATCCAGTCTGTCACGGATATCCTACTGGATCTTCCTCGACTACCAATTGTTTATAAATTATAAGGGCAAGTATACATCTGTGCATGCTCATGTACCTTTGTTTGTTCCTCTTATGTAGGATGATATGTCATCTTCATGTGCTCCAACCACTACTTCATCAGATTTGCATCAGGATCTTCCAATATCTCCCTGTAGATGTACAATTCAACCTATGTCTCATTAACTTCTATTGATGGCTTGTCATGTTGTAACAAGAGATATGCATATCTTCTGATGACCCTTTCTGTTCCCGGATATCACCGTAGTGCATTAAAAGATCATGGTTGACAACAAGCAATGAAGGGGTAAATGGATGCTCTGACATCTCGGGGAACGCGGGACCTTGTACCGTGTCCCATGAGAATCTCCATTTCATCATCTTTATTCTTTCATTTTCGTCTTAAATCCTTAACTAAGTGCATGTATATATCATTAATTTACGAAAATGAACATCACTAAATCACATAAAATATTGTACAGAAAACTGCATAAAACATTGCATTTTTGCCAAAATAAAAGAATAAAGAAAAGAAAAGAAAAATTGAAGTGTCAAAGACACTGAGTGACCCTAGCCTCCGAGAGCAATTCATCATGATGACTTGTATGACAAGGAATAAAGTAGGGGGAGATACAACAACCAATTGTACAGAAAGCACAACGCGAACCCTAATTTTATAGGCCAATAATTACATTTTGAGACTTATTTTATTTCCTTATTTCTATACATTAATCAATAAACTTTGAACATGAAAATCATATATAAGAATACAAAAAAATAAAAAATATATTTCATTAAAAAATAATGCACAATGCGTGCCCGACAAACACAAAATAAAAAATCGTAAAGAAAGCTTTGCAGACATGTATTTTATCCAAACAAATTCAAAATTCAACAAACTCGCATCTATTGTTCATAAATAAAATTATCTATTTAATGAAGGTGGTTTCTTTCAATTTAGATTTAAGATGTAAAAGTTAAGTTTTGGATCCTCATTGTGCAATATATTTGTATATAATATTCATTATATGTATTCTTTATATTTTTCACTATCTTATATTTGTATAAATTTATAAATATTATTTAATATACATGTATATAATAAAATTAAAATAAAACCATTAAATCTACATTAAAATAAATAAGATACTCTAATACATGGAAGAATTGTACATGCAAATACCTATATAATATACACACATAATTTTCTAAGTACAAAAATAAACACAGAAAAATATAATAAAAATACCTAAATATTTATTTAAATAACTTATAAATATGTAAAATACATGTAAATAATGATAAAATATAAAATACAAAACAAAATTAAAATACATAAAGTACATGCATATTTACCTATATGTACACATGTAAATATTAACAAGTTATAAATTAGCTTATAGAAATAAATAAAAATCACAAAATAATAATACACAAATTTACAAGTATTTCTTGTTTTGATAAAAAAATAATAAAATCATTTCCTATTTTTAAATGAATAAATAAATGGAATTTTACTCTGAATTTCCTACTTGATCCACATGGACCAACCAGGACTCGACATTCGTTGACCCCAAGTTAATTGTATGTAGACCTGGCCAAATGCAGGCCAGACCAGCCCATGGGCGGGGCGAACGGGCTAAGGTTCAATAATCTATGTCCAAAGCCCGCCCATAGCCCATTTCGCTCTTTATCCATTAAATTTTCTAACGGTATTTAATATATACAAATGATTTTATTAATACCATTTATACTTTATATAACTAATATAAATAGTTTACATGTTATTTAACATATAAACTATTGATTTTTTTAAAAAATAGTGTCACATATGAAAACTTTGAAGTGTATTATATTAATACAAGTATTATTCAACTTATATTTATATATTATTGCAGGTCAGGCGGGTCCGGCCCATTCCCAAATCTCCTAGCCCAAGCCCGACCCTTAAGTGGGATGGGTGGGCAGACCCCAACCCGTTGGCCGCGTCTAACTGTACGCCCCTCTGCCTCCTTGTCAGGCATCGTGACACCCACTAATGATCAGAAATTTACTAATGGGTTATATTTTTATTTAATGAAAAATGTAATGGAATGTCTCCATGTGACCCAAAAGGAACCCGAATCAATCAAATAATTTTATTTTTATCCAATCAAAGAAATAAAGATGGATGTGCTTTTTATTAACCATGTATATCTCCAAGGGTTGAAATCAAGGATGCACTAATAAAAACAAGGAGTATTAATTTTCAAGAAAAAATAAATGAAGACTCTTTTTCATTTTCTATTTTTCGTCTTCTTACAAGTTTTGCGCTTTTTGTTTTTTTATGGAATTTAATTTTTATATTTGTTATATTCTCTGATTTTCATTTTTTTTCAATAATTTTTATTTTGAAAATTTCTCATAATTTTTAAATTTTCAAAACGTACAAAACGAAAAAAGAAAAATACAAAGGCAAGTAGATTAAAGCACACTTTTAGTATTTTCCAGATTTGCTACAAATATCCAAAAAATTCAAATAAAAATATTTTGTGTTTTTGATAATTTTTTATTCAAATATTTTTAGATTTTTTGTATTTTCAAATCAATTAAAAACAAATAATAAAAAATGAAGACACTAATTTTTATTTTTAAAATATAAAAAAAATAAATCAAATCTGGAAACTATTTTTATTAAAAAGAGTTTTTATTTATCTTTCGAACTATATCTTATTTTTTAATGATTTTATATCATTTTAAAATATTTTATGTAATTTCAAAAAAATTGATTTTCGTAAATAATTTTCAAACAAATTTTGTATAGTAATTAAAACACCTTAAAACACACTTACAGGAATTTGTAGAAATTTTAAAAGTATTTATCATTTTTTTATGAATCGAAAATTACAAAAATGATAAATTTTTAGGGTTTTTGAATTTTAAATAAAAGAGCAATTTGTTTTTCAAATAAAAATTAGAGATGATTGATAACCCGAAAAACCCTCAAGACCCGGGTGAAGGTAATGAAACAAGGGTCGTTGCGACCCGGATCTCAGAGGATGGGTATATCAAGAAAAATATCGAACCGCGAAATAAATCAGAGATCAAAACACGAAGTGCGGTCCTAGCTATGGGATTAACCTGGTATAGCTCCCAGGGTCGAACACAAGGAGCACGGGTTGGCCAAAGGCCTACGAAGTAGTCAACAAATCAGAGAAAAAGGGAAAACATTTTTAGTGGTTTTTAATTGTTTTTAATTTTTTTTGGATTTTTAATATGTAAAGAAAATAAGAAAACACAAGAACAAGCACACTTGAGCAATTTATTTAAAGCATCAAAAATCAAGCAAAAATTCAAGAGAAATTGTTTTTATGTTTTTTAGGTTTCTAAGTATTTTGGGTGAATTTTTGGGATTTTTATAAGGTGTATTTTATTTTCTAAAAATCAAACAGTGCGAAAAAGGCAAGGTACTGTCCAGCCAGGCCCAAAATCCAAAAATAAAATATTTAAGGATCTCAAGAGGGCCTGGAGGTAATTTTCCTGTATGCTAGAGAAAACAAGGAAAATTTGAGCACCAAAATTATTGTTTTTGGGTTTTTAAATTATTTATTATGATTTTTATGAGTTTTTAGGTGTTTTTGAATTTTTAGGGTTTTTAAGCAATGAAAAATAGCCAAAATTGGCTACAAAATCAAGAAACAAAACAGAAACAACACCTAATTTTTATAGAATTTTTGGGGGTGTTTTTATATTTTTTTGTAATTTTTAAATCTAGACAGTAGCTAAAATGATGGTTTTTGAATTTTTAAAAATAATAAATGCACTCAAAAATGTCCCCCAAAATTCTTAAAAATCCTACAACATGGCAGGAGCCATGTGTCAAATTTTTATCGAATTTGGAGGTGATTTGATATTTTATTCAAAACTAACAAGGGGGCACTGTGCACAGGGACCAAAGTGCAAATACTCGAAGATCTGTGGGTCCAGGTGCAAATAACCCAGCAAGTCACGCGCGTGGCGCGTGCCTGGGGCACTCAGGGACCTTTTGGTAATAAAAACCAAGTCCTAGGACCTTTTGGTAACTCGTACCAAAAAGTCCAGGGACGGTTATGCAATTAACCCACTAAAATCGCACATGTGCAAATAAAGTGTTCACAGGGGCATAAAAGCAATTACCAAAAAGTTTCTAATCATTCATGAACCAACCAGAACTACAGGATAATAGTTGCAAATAACCCAGACAAAGCACGTGGCGAAGCACGTGGATCACAAATACAGGGGTATAAATGCGAATCTCAACAAGCACAAGGTCCAAGGTGCAATTTACCCAACGTAAATAAAATGCATAAAATATTTACAGGACTGGAATTAAAAACACAAACTACGAGGGGGCCTAAGATAAATTACCCCTTATTACGCCGACGGCTGGATGAGCGCCACGTAGATGATCGGACGGTCTCGGATGGCTGGCGCTTCTCTCCTTTACGCACGGGGGCCGATCGACGGTGCAGGGCGAGACACGTGGAGGATTTGACGGCTGGCGGCGCTGGTGCCTGATAACCCGAAAAACCCTCAAGACCCGGGTGAAGGTAATGAAACAAGGGTCGTTGCGACCCGGATCTCAGAGAAGGGGTATATCAAGAAAAAAAGTCGAACCGCGAAATAAATCAGAGATCAAAACACGAAGTGCGGTCCTAGCTATGAGATTAACCTGGTATAGCACCCAGGGTCGAACACAAGGAGCACGGGTTGGCTTAAAAAGCCTACGAAGTAGTCAAAGAAGAAGGGAAAACATTTTTAGTGATTTTTAATTGTTTTTAATTTTTTTTTGGATTTTTAATATGTAAAGAAAGTAGGAAAACACAAGAACAAGCACACTTGAGCAAGTTATTTAAAGCATCAAAAATCAAGAAAAAATTCAAGAAAAATTGTTTTTATGTTTTTTAGGTTTTTAAGTGTTTTTGGTGAATTTTTGGGATTTTTATAAGGTGTATTTTATTTTCTAAAAATCAAATAGTGCGAAAAAAGCAAGGTACTGTCAAGTCAGGCCCAAAACCCAAAGATAAAATATCTAAGGATCTCAAAGGGACCTGGAGGCAATTTTCCTGTATACTAGAGAAAGCAAGGAAAATTTGAGCACCAAAATTATTGTTTTTGGGTTTTTAGATTATTTATTATGATTTTTATGAGTTTTGAGGTGTTTTTAGATTTTTAGGGTTTTTACTCAATGAAAAATAGCCAGAATTGGCTAGAAAATCAAGTAACACAACAGAAACAACACCTAATTTTTATGGAATTTTTTGGGGGTGTTTTTATATTTTTTTGGGATTTTTGAATCTAGATAGTAGCTAAAATGAGAGTTTTTGAATTTTTAAAAATAGCAAATAAACTCAGAAATGTCCCCCAAAATTCTCAAAAATCCTACAACATGGCAGGAGCCATGTGTCAAATTTTTATCGAATTTGGAGGTGATTTGATATTTTATTCAAAAATAACAAGGGGGCACTGTGCACAGGGACTTAAGTGCAAATACCCGCAAATCTGGGGGTCCAGGTGCAATTTGCCCAGCAAATCACGCGCGTGGCGCGTGCCTGGGGCACTCAGGGACCTTCTGGTAATAAAAACCAAGTCCTAGGACCTTTTGGTAACTCGTACCAAAAAGTCCAGGGACGGTTATGTAATTAACCCACTAAAAGGCGCACATGTGCAAATAAAATGCTCACAGGGGTATAAAAGCAAATACCAGAAAGTATCTATTCATTTAACAAACCACCAGAACTACAGGATTAATATTGCAAATACACCAAACAAACACGTGACGAAGCACGTGGCTCACACATACAGGGGTATAAATGCAAATATAAACAAGCACGAGGTCCAATGTGCAAATTACCCTACGTAAATAAAGTGCATAAAATATTTACAGGACTGGAATTAAAAACGCAAACTACGAGGGGGCCTAAGATAAATTACCCCTTTATTACGCCGACGGCTGGATGAGCGCCACGTAGATGATCGGACGGTCCTGGTGAGTGGCGCCCCTTTCTCCTTCGCACGCGGGCCTGATCGACGGCGCAGAGGGGGCCACGTGGATGATCAAACGGCTGGCAGGTGCTGGTGGTTCCCTCTCTCTGCTCCAACGGTCCGGATCTACCCTCGAATCGATCAACGGTATCTGCTCCTCGAAGGATGGACGGTGACGATTGAAACTGGAGCGGGGGACGATCGGACGGTGGTGGAGGATACTGGAAGAACACTCAGCCGGCGAGCTTCGCCGGCCTTGTGCGCGTGCAGTAGTCCTCCTCAGCTACCTCAAGGTATCGGAACAGATCCACGGTGGAGCCCCGCAGCTGGTGAAGGCCTCCGATGGCCCAGCCGAGCCCTGGAGGGGCTCCGGCGAGGTCGACGGAGTCGAGCTCCTGGCCTGGAAGTGAGGGGGCCTCAGATGGCCTCCTCTTGACCTGCAAAATGAACCAGAAGCTTCGCGGGTCGAGGGCAAAGTGCCTCGACCCGATGAGGCGCCGTGAGGGTGAACGATGGGTCGGGACGAGCGAGCTCCGGCGAGCGGAGGACGGTGGAGCTCGAACCCCAGCTCCTTTGTGAGCTGGGTTGAGTGAAGGGGCGTAGAAGGTGCGTCGAAGGATGGCGAAGGTGATAGTGTGTCCCGATGATCGAGAAGATACGCAAGATGACCGGAATCAAAGGAACTCGTCGGAGATGCGATTTGGGGGAAGCTTAAAATTAAACGAAATGGGCGAGCTATGAGGCTACCTGGGTGGTGCGGAAGACTGTGCTGGAGCTTAGCTAGCTCCCGGTCGTCGCCTCGAAGGTTGTCACTGCCTGAGGCTCGAGCTCCTGCTAAGTGGCGGAGCACGGCGGCGCGAAGCTGCCGGATCAATGGTCCGGGCACCCCCTCCTCACTACGACAAAGGCAACCGCGAGCTGTCACCTCGAGGTTTGCAATGGAGGTCACGGGAATGAGAGTGGCGAGCCAAAGATGCGTGAAAACAGGGGCGGAGCTCGGACTATATACGCGTGCAGACCCGACTAGGGCTGGTCGGGTAGGGCTGCAGGAAGCACGGATCCCAATGTGGATGCCCCGGCGGTCATGTCGGATGTACGAGGAATCGATAGGACCCGGGGTTTGCGGAGGAGGCGATCGGATCGAGCGCAGAAAAATAGGAGAAGTCGGGTCGGGCGCAAGATCCGTGGGAGAAGATGGTCCGCGGGGGGAGTTGACCGGGGTCAACATTCCCCGTGGACCAGTGAGGTGCTGCCACGTGGATAAGATTTGAAATTCAAAAATGAGGCAGCAAATGGTCGATTCAGCAAAAACTTTCAACATGAAATATTTTTCTTTTATTTTTTTCTATTTTTTTGGTGATTTTTAATTAATTTTTGGAAATAAGAATAAGGTATGTACATTATATAGGGATATATACAATATGTAGGCTTTTTATTTTTGATTTTTTTATTATTATTTTCATACAATTTTATTCCTATTTTACATTTTATTTATTTATAGAATAAAATGAGGAATAAAAGGATATTTTTATTTTATTTTTATCACTTATATACATGGGTGGAATAAATAGTTATATACATTTATATACATGGTATGTATACAATGTATTTTTGTATTTTTAATTTTGTAATTTTTATTTGATTTTTGTTTTGTTTCTTGTTATTTTATGTATTTACAATATGTAACATAGAATATTTACAAAAAGTTTAGAAAATAATTTATAAGGTTAAATAAATAAGGGAGCATGGTTTATGTACATGGTGAAAGGGCATTTTTGAATTTTTGATTTTTAAATTTTTATTTTGTTTTTAATAGTTCCTAAATATATACAAAATGTGTACAAGCATATTTTTGGGTGAGGAAAATATAATTTTATTTATTTACAAAAATCTATACACATGAGCTCCTATCTCCCTCTACTTTGGCTTTTATGCGGTCAGGCCCATGCTGAGCCCTCCCTTGGGTTAGGTTGCTCAATATTTATTCTAAATATTTCCCTCTTTTTCTTTTTCATCTTTATTCTTTTATTTTTGCACAAAAACATGCTAATTATAGGTTTTTACAAAATGCATGCTTTTGCTAATTATTCCTATTTACACATATCTACATGCATTTGCATAGGTTTTTGTAGCTAAAATATAAGAATAAAGAGTGATGAATGGGTATTCATCACCCCCCTATACTATACTTTGCTAGTCCCTTAGCAAACACTTATTTGAAAAAGAAGTGAAAAAGAAAAAAGAAAAAGAGGATGTACATGGATCAAGGTTGAATTATTAAACTTTCCTTCGTTAAATTGAAATATGGAGCTCGATCAGATCTTTGGATTATTAATGTGTCGGAACCTTATTTGGACTTTAAGCTTAAAACTCAACAGCCTCTAAGTTCCACCAATCTATGGGCAAGACTCCTCAATAAACCAGATCAGAACAAGTCTACATACACAAACTCTAATGACCATGAGTCTTTCCATGCAGTGTAAGTGATATGTGGCTCCCCACCTCAGAAGCAACAAAGAAACAACCTCCCTCAACCTGGTAACTCTAATGCCTCGGTCTAGCAACTCTTTCCTCGAGAAGCGGGGTATTCCCTTCTAAGTTCAAGTGCAACCGGCTCAAGAAGAGGGGGTAGAAGTATAGAGTTTTGGGAGCCTAGCCAGTGTAGCTAAGTCTCCCGCTGCAAGCTTCATGAGATGTAACATGGATACCCTAAGCCTTGCTTTATTTGACTATGTACACTCCGGTGGGGTTATTAAATTTTCAATCCGACCCACCACTTTTTTGGAGTTCTTTTTGCATTTTTGCATTTTTTTTCAAAGACTTCTGTACAACATATCTACATGGTGCAGCATATATACAAGAAATTTCCTCTTGAGCCAGTAGACTATCCCTCTTTTGAAGCTTTATTGCAACCCACAGCTTCTGTCTTTAGCCTTCATCACCACTAGACCAAGTTGAGGTGCACTTCCTTCACTAGAAGAAGAAGAGAGGTTCCGCCTAGAAGTACTACCCTCATATGCTACCCCAAGCCAAAGGAAACTGCCTCCTCACCACCTCATCCGTGGAGAGCCATGTGTAAAGTGCAGGTGCAAGTCAAGCCATTGTCTCTAAGAGTCATGCGTGTGTTGTTAAGTGTTCTACTTAAGCTCATCAAGATGACATATGCTCATAGCCTAGTGGACTCAAAGAATTAAGTCCTTATGGACCTGAAAAGCCTTAAACCTAAATCCTATAAGGTTCCTCTTGGAGTTAAGTGGATTAAGATCTTTTTCAAGCTCCATTTCTCAATTTAATTCCAGGCTTAGTTTAAATGTCAACTCTCATCCAGGAAAAATTATATACATATATGTACACAAGATGCTATTTACAAATATTTACAATCATGCAAAATTTTTGAAAAATGTTTTGAAATCATGGATGAATAATGCATGAGGTGCAAGTTTTGCAAAACGATATTTACAAACATTTACACAAGGTTTTTGCAAACTTTTGATTTTCAAAACATTTTGGAAAAATTTTGTACTATATACATAATTTTGATACACAAATATTTACACAAGCTTTACACAAAAGATTTTTGAAATCATTTTTACAAAAATACTTTGTACACTAGCTATGTATGTGCAAGATAAAAGAAGTTGATGTACATGAAAATTTTTAAATTTTTGTGATTTTTAGCCATTTTATTTATTAACACACTCACACAAAGTACGAGTTATGGCTAAAGTATATATGAAATATATACACACCCCCCCTATACTTAGCTCGAACGATGTCCTCAGAGTGATCAAGAGCGATGAAGAAGACATAACGCGTGCTTAGTAAAAGGGAAGTGAAAAGGAATGGCTAAGTACAGGAACGAATAAATGAATAGAATGAGAGGAACTCGGTGGTTTCCCCCTATACTTAGGATTAACTAATCCTAAGTATAGCAAGCTGTACATGAAGGGAAAGCCGAGTGAAGAAGATACAGAATCTGCCCCCCCTATACTTAGGGTAAAATATCCCTAAGTATAGGCGGCAAAACAAGGGCAGAAAGAATAAAAAGAATACCCGCAGGTCCTATATCCCCCCTATACTTAGGGTAGAGTACACCCTAAGTATAGCATAATCATAAGATGAGAGAAGGGATGTGGGACTAAAGAATAGAATGATATGGACAACTGGATCTATACAGGCGGAGGAACAGTGAAAATCAGGCGTGAGATGCAAAAGATGTGAGTCAAGAGACCACATCTCACGCAAAATGAATAGGGGCAACAATAACGTCCCGCGGCTCATGATCTAGAAATGGCTTGAGCCGCTGGCCGTTCACTCGAAAGGTGCTCTCAGAAGACAACTCGGATATATCAATACTACCATTGTCGTGCACCTTTCTGACGAGAAAAGGTCCCTTCCATTTGCTCTGTAGCTTCCCTGGAAATAATCTAAGCCTCGCATCAAACAGCCATACTCTCTGTCCAATCTCAAAATGCTTGTGGCTGATATGAGAATCATGCCACTCCTTGACTTTCTCCTTATAATGTAGGCTGCTTGAGAAAGCTGCATCTCTAAGCTCCTCCAGGGCAGCTAACTCTGCCCTCCTCTGCTCTCCTATACCATCTGGATCCATAAGAATATCTGTGACTGCCCAAAGTGACTTGTGCCTCAGCTCAACAGGTAAATGGCATGGCTTGCCATATACGAGGCGAAAGGGAGATGTGCCCAAAGGTGTCTTGAAAGATGTCCGATATGCCCACAAGACCGAGTCCAAAAGCTGTGACCAATTCTTTCGGTCAGGGCGGACGACTTTCTGCAGAATAGTCTTGATCTCCCTATTCGACACTTCGGCTAGACCATTCGTCTGTGGATGGTACGGTGTAGCAACACGATGATCTATGCCGAACTCGCTAGCAAGTGCCTTCACCTGGTCGTTGATGAAATGAGACCCCCCATCAGAAATAAGAACTCGTGGAACCCCGAACCGCATGATGATATGCTTCCTCAAAAATCTGCAAACTGTCCTCGCATCAGCGGCTCGGGTGGGGATAGCCTCAACCCAACGACTAACATAATCAACGGCCAACAGAATGTACTCAAATCCCTGACTCTTAGGGAATGGACCCATGAAATCGATGCCCCATGCGTCAAAAACCTCACAGAAGTGAATGGGCTGCATCGGCATCATATCACGCTGTCCACAAGTGCCCATCCTCTGACAGTCAGTACACCTCTTCACGAACTCATCAGAGTCCTTGAAGAGGGTAGGCCACCACAAGCCGGATTGGAGCACTTTCTGTGCCGTTCTCCTCCCAGAATGATGTCCTCCTGCCTCAAGCTTGTGGCAGTAAGTGAGGACGCTATGGTGTTCCTCCTGAGGAATACACCGACGCCAGACGCTATCCCCTCCTTCGTGGTAAAGGATGGGATCCTCCCAGTGGTAGGACTTGGCCTTCGCAAGGAAGGTCTCAAGCCTCTGCCTGGGCCAATCTTGTGGGACTTTCCCTGCAACGAGAAAGTTCACAATATCGGCATACCACGGGAGTGAGGCGATAGCAAGGATCGCCTCATCTGGGAAGGTATCTCGAATGGGATCAATCTGCTCAGAATCCTCAGGCTGCTCTAATCGGGAGAGATGATCTGCCACCACATTCTTGACTCCAGGCTTATCCTTGATCTCAATGTCGAACTCCTGGAGTAGAAGGATCCATCTAGTCAGTCTGGCCTTGGCATCCTTCTTTGCCATGAGGTACCTGATGGCGGTGTGATCTGTAAACAAAGTCACTCTAGATCCAATGATATACGATCTGAACTTATCTAGGGCGAACACTACGGCTAGCATCTCCTTCTCTGTGACCGTATAATTCCGCTGAGCGGAATCCAATGTGCGGCTAGCGTAGTGTATGGCAAACGGAACTCCATCCCTCCTCTGTCCCAGCACTGCCCCCACGGCAAAATCGGAGGCGTCCGTCATGATCTCGAATGGGAGAGACCAATCAGGCGGCTGGAGAACAGGAGCCTCAATAACACTCTGCTGGAGAGTCGCAAAGGACGAGAGACACTTGTCATCGACAAGGAACTCGGTGTCTTTCGTCAAGAGGTCAGTCAACGGTCGGGCAATCTTGCTAAAATCCTGAATAAATCTCCTATAAAATCCAACGTGCCCCAGGAATGACCGTAGCTGCCTCAAATTGGACGGTGGTGCGAGTTCTCTAATGACATCCACCTTGGCCGGATCAACCTCCATGCCCCTGTTGGAGATGATGTGGCCAAGCACCGTCCCATGAGTCACCATGAAGTGACTCTTCTCCCATGATAGAACCAAATGAAACTCGATACATCGCTGGAGTACCCGGTCTAGGCAGTCAAGACAAGAATCGAATCCGTCGCCGTAGACCGAGAAATCGTCCATGAAGACCTCCAAACACTCCCCTACCATGTCCGAAAAGATCGACAGCATGCACCTCTGAAAAGTCGCAGGGGCGTTGCATAGCCCAAATGGCATGCGTCGAAAAGCATATGTGCCGAAGGGACAGGTAAAGGTGGTCTTCTCCTGATCCTCAGGAGCGATGGCCACTTGGTTGTAGCCCGAGTACCCATCCAGGAAGCAATAATGGCTCTTCCCTGCCAGTCTCTCAATGATCTGATCAATAAAAGGCAGGGGGAAATGGTCCTTCTTGGTGGCTTGGTTGAGTCTCCTGTAGTCAACACAAACCCTCCAAGAGGTGGGTACTCGTGTAGCGATCTCCTCTCCCGACTCACTGATCACAGTCGTGATGCCCGTCTTCTTGGGCACCACATGCAAGGGGCTGACCCACTTGGAGTCGGAAATGGGATAAATAAAATCTGCACTCCACCATTTTGATATTTCCTTCATCACAACCTCTCTCAGGTTGGGGTTCAGTCGCCGCTGGAACTCACGCGACGGCTTCGCCCCCTCCTCAAGATAGATATGGTGGGAGCACACTGCTGGACTAATCCCATGGAGATCCGCTACGCTCCATCCGATCGCCTTGCGGTTCTTTTCAAGAACCCCCATCAGACGGGATTCTTGCTCTCCAGTCAACTCGGCGGAGATGATGACTGGGTACATCTCTGGATCGCCCGCAAGGAATCGATACTTCAGCGAAGTAGGGAGCGGCTTTCGCTCTGGAATGCTGGGTGCTGGCAAATCGGGCTACGGAAGAAACTGAGTGAAAGCTGCTAACTCTGCCAAATCTGCCTGGGAAAGTGAAAGCGTACTCTCGCAAACTGGATCGGGAGAAGGCTGCTCAACTGCACTGTCTCTGCTCGGCTCTGCATCTACCTCCTCCTCTTCTGTAGGCTCAAGTGGACTCATGTCTGGCATCTAATCATAGCAATCGGCCCAATCAGACTCTGAATCCGAGGGATCTGTATCATAAGTGGTGGCATCAGTACCATCGGGAAACAAGGTGGCCTCAGCACCACCATCACTCAACATCGTGTCGCGATCAAGGACCGGCTCTGCTGCCTCTATGATATCCTGAACCAGGTCTTTGCTCTCCAGACTCTCCTCTGCTATCGTCTCTGCATCAGCTGTATCTGAAAGTGAGAGGGTGGTCTGTGTCTCAAGATCTGCCCAAGCTGCCTCATCATCTGTGATCACAAAATCACAGTCCTGGTGGATGTCTGGCTCTGCGTCTGTCAGCTGCTCTGAGTCTGTACTCGCATCTGAGCGGGATCTGAATCTGGCTCTATAGTCCTCGACCGTCTCTATTTGTATACTCTCGCCCTGGATGCGAAAGTACACCTTCCCGCTATTATGATCAGTCACCGCCTTGGCTGTGGCCAAGAACGGACGACCAAGGATGATGGGGGTATCGGCCACTGACTCAGGGATCTCCATGTCCAACACTACGAAGTCCACGGGGAATTGCAGGCCCTGAATAGTGACGATAACGTCTCGTAATAACCCCTTCGGCCTCTTGACAGATCGATCAGCGAACTGAAGGACTGTTCTGCTCTGTCGAAGAGTGCCCAACTCGAAGCGGTCGAGAAGGGCTGCCGGAAGAAGGTTGATCGACGATCCGCTATCTAGAAGAGTACGGTCGAACCTCTGCTCACTAATCTGGCATCTGACATACGGGGCCCCTGAGTCTGGCCTCTTGGCTGGCAGTCGGTTCTGGATCGCAAAACACGTGGCTTTCGTCAGCACCTGGATCTCGGAAGTGTGGTTCCTCCTCCTCCTCCTGACTGTAGTCCTATCTCTCAAAGAATGCTGGAGAAGGGGGATGTGCTGCAAAGCCTCCTGGAGGGTCAGCTGGATGTGGAATCGATCAATCATGCTCTGGCTGAACTCCTCAAGCTCTCTCTTTTTGGGATTTTCTTTTTTCTTCCCCTTCCCCATCTGAAGGGCTTTAGGGAAGGGGATCACAGGGTCCTTCTCAGATGAAGGACTAGGAAAAGGTCTAAGCGGTTCAAGGACCGGATCCACACATACATCATGCACCACAGTGGGACCAGAAGAAAGTAAACCTTTTCCTTTATTCAAAACAGAGTTCTGAGGTACATGAGTGCGAGGAAAAACAACATCTCTCTCTGTACACACACCGGTGGCCTCAGTACCACCACGGGCTGGCTGCTCTGCTGCTGCTGCAGGTAGACGTCGTGCGGCATCAGTACCGCTGGCTGGCTCGGCTGAATGGGTGGTATCAGTACCACCTCCTCGAACTGGTGAAGCGGCGGCCTCAGTACCGCCGGTGGGATCAGCATCCTTGGTGGCATCAGTGCCACCATCATCATCTGGAGCGGCCTCAGTACCGCTCTCCTCCTCCTCATGTGGCGCCTGTGAAGTGCCCTCGTGGTCAAGCTCAGGTGAGGCGCCGCCGCCTGCTGGGGTCCTACCGCTCCTAAGTGTGACAAAATCAGCATCAAATAGATCCGAAGAAATATCATCAAAAGGGTCACTAGGAGTGGCTAACTCAGTATGTACTACCTGCTCAGATTTCCTCTTAAGACTATTCGGATTCGGCTCAATCTGGGCTGGTATGGCGGCCTTCCCTCTGACCAGGTCCTGCATCTCCTGGCGGAACTCGTCCATCTCCCGTCTGAATGTGGCCTGCTGGTCCGTGAGGAGGCGGGCGATGTCATCCAAAGCGGGGCTCTCGTGGGAGCCCGACGGGTAGCCTCTCTGGGGGTGAGGCTGCTGGATCTGCTGCTGATGGTGCTGGTGAGAGGGGTAGGATGGAGGCTGCTGCTGGTATCCCTGGTGAGCCTGCTGCTCACGTCTCCAAGACTGTCCCTGCTGCTGATAGGGACGAGGACCGTAGGATGACTACTGCTGATATGCTGGGGGCTGCTGCTGCGGCTGGTGCTGGTCTCTCTGCTGGGAGTACTGCCCTCCCTGTCCTGACGGCTGCTGCTGGGGCTGGGCACCACCACTCCCCCACCTGAATCCGGGATGGTCTCGTCGGATCCCAGGCTGGGGGCGGTCATACCAAATCCCGTTGACATCCATCAACGGCTCTGCATCGAAGGGGTCTGGCGGCAGTACTGCCAGAGGCTGATCCGGCTGGTAGACCACCATCTGCATCTCTGGAGATGGTGGTGACTGGTAGGTGGGCTGCGGCTGCTGGTACGGCTCCGCCTGTACAAGGTGAACCTGTCTAGGCTGCTGTGAAGAGCTGGAGCGCTGGGACGAGCTGTTGCTGCCGCCGGTATCGCCTCGCGACAGAAGACGTGGCTGTGAAGCCGTCTGTGTCTCCTAGAGACACATGAGCTGGGTCATCATGTCGCTCAGAACCTGTGCCATCTGCTCCATCTGCGTGATACTCTAGCACTGCTTCTTCTCTATCAGCTCCATGCGATCCAACTTCTCGCTGATGATACCCATGTCCGCAGCGGATGACTCTGCCTGTGCTGCTGCGACTGCGGACGAACTGGATGGACCTGCATCTACCCGTGCTATCCGCTGGTACTGCACGGGTCCTGGCTGATGGGGCTGGGTCTTCTGAGTATAGAGCCTGGTCTGAGACATCACCATATAGTTCTCGGACATCTCCTCGTAGATGGCCCAGACCTGCTCATGGTCCTTGGCAAAATAGGACCCGCCGCAAGAAGCGTTCACCAGACCCTGAAGCTCTGGCGTCAACCCGCTGAAAAAGCTCTGAACTAGGTTCGGCTTGGATATGTCGTGGTGCGGGCATCTGTCTAGGAGCTCTAGAAACCTCTCCCAAGCCTCGTGGAACTGCTCGTTGGGGAACATGGAGAAGTTGCTGATCAGGGCCCTCGCTGCATTCGTCCGCCCGAGTGGATAGTACTTTTTCAAGTACTCGGTGCGGAGCTGCTCCCAGGTGTAGACAAACTTCCCTAAATGCTTCAGCCAGGTGGCTGCTCTATCTACCAGTGAAAACGGGAAGGCTATCATCCGAATCGTATCCTGGTCCACGTGGCGATCGTGGACAGTGCTGCGGATCATCAAGAACTCCTGGAGGTGAAGATGGGGCTCCTCAGTAGCAAGCCCATGGAAGCGGGGCAGTAACTGCAAGGTGTTCGGGGGGAACTTGAAGTCCCCCACGATCGCTGGCACTACCACCCAGTGATGCATCAGAGTAGATCCGGGGTTGTGTAACTCCCGCATCGGTCGTGGTGGTCCTCCTGCCGCGGCTGCTGCGGCTGCGGCCTCTGCATCAGGCATCTCCTCAGGCTCGCTCTGCTCTGAACCTCTCTCTGCTCTGAGCCTCTCCAACTCTCTCCTCATCTCTATCATGAATGCTCCCTGATCGCGTAACTGCTGCTGAACTGTCTCGAGCGATGCGATCAGGGTGGAGTTGATCGCTCCCTGGTCAAATACAACATGCTGGTCTCCCTGCGGACCTCTGGAGTGATCGTCTGATCTGGCTGCCATAGCGACGTCTGCAAAATCAAATGAGCCCAACTTAGGTGCTGACAAGTCTGATAATCTCTCCTCGGGCTCATGTCTCTCAGTGCCGAAAGAAAGGGGGTCGAGGGGGAACAGGGCGGAATCGTACTCGGGCTCGGAGAGCGGGTCTTGGCTCTCGCGGGCCAACCTAGATGATCGGGTAGACGTGCCCGAAAGCGGTGCAGCCAGAGACTGCCTAAGAGACCGTCTACCCATCATCTTGATCTGGCGAGTAGTGCGGATGAGATCTGGAATCAACTATGATCAAAAACAAACCCCCGGTTCACCAACGCAACGCGAGCTGAAGACCGTGAAAGTTCGGTCAAATTATCTTGTCTATTTTATTTTGGTGAACACACAAAATATCAGAGCGCTTACGTGACCTGTTAGGATATCCGATGCTATCCCAACCGACTGGACCGCACGGAAGAGTCGGTAATCGGTCGGGTCTAACACCGGGAGGCTCTACCTAGGGTGCGGGTCACTCTCTCGCGCATCCAAACCAGACAATGAGGGGGTTGCTCTCCCCAAGACAAAGTTTTTAGGGTGAGCGGTTTTTAAGATCAAGTATGATTAGCAGTCCCGATTTTATTGTTTTTCTATTTAATATTTTTCAGAGCAAACAAAAGGCCTAACGAATTTTTCGGTTCTCCTGATTATTAAGTCCGAAACAGGGGGAGAAGACGAAAAAGCCGATGCGCGATGAAATCAATGATGCATGCAAAGTAAGGAAGGCGTACCTGACTCCAGCACTCTACATGCAATATGATCCGCGCAGAATTTAAAGACAGGAATAAAACTACCTAAATGATGCAACGGGAAAAACCGAGTCCTAGATGAGCAATTCCTAGCGCAGAACCGTCTAACTCAGTCACTCGCCCTCGATCCAAAGAGTCCGGTCTTGGCCCACCCCTCCTCTTCTCGACAGGTCGAGTTCAGGAGTAGCGCTTGTGGGGCAGGCTCGCGGCGTGTAGGCTCTCAGGAAAGCAACTAAGTTATTTTTATTATTTATTATTAGTAGGTCCAATTAACGATCTATAGGAACAGATGAGCAGTTAGGTGTGTGGATCCTACTAATTACGTCACAAGCACCAGAAATTCCTACGGCTAGGGGCTCGATCAAAACCGCATAAACACCGGAAAGGCAGTAAAAAAGGTAAAGAAAGCTGCGAGAAAACCGCGAAAAACCGCTAAGGGTCCCCCGAGCACACCGGTGCTCGGCGAAACAGACCCGCTAAGTCAAGTCCAAACAGTTCAAGTCTCTGAACACCTGTATTATTACAATAATAGTAAATGAATATCCCTAAACTATCCTCACCCACTCAACTCTCTCTCTCGCTCTCTCATGCGGCTCGATGAAGAAACGAGCCGCCTCCGCTTCGCTCGGGTGCACCGGCGCTCCTAGGAAAGCCGCCCTCGCTCCTCGGGCCTCGCAAGAAACAGAGAGAAAAGTGGTCAGTCCAGAAATTATTGGCAGAAATGTGAGAAAAAATATATGCAACAAATCTATACAAAAAGCCGCGAAACTCAAAAAGCCGCGGAAAAATCTAAAAGTGACTACTAAGCCGTGCTTCCCGGCAACGGCGCCATTGTGATAAACCCGAAAAACCCTCAAGACCCGGGTGAAGGTAATGAAACAAGGGTCGTTGCGACCCGGATCTCAGAGAAGGGGTATATCAAGAAAAAAAGTCGAACCACGAAATAAATCAAAGAGATCAAAACACGGAGTGCGGTCCTAGCTATGAGATTAACCTGGTATAGCACCCAGGGTCGAACACAAGGAGCACGGGTTGGCTTAAAAAGCCTACGAAGTAGTCAAAGAAGAAGGGAAAACATTTTTAGTGATTTTTAATTGTTTTTAATTTTTTTTTGGATTTTTAATATGTAAAGAAAATAGGAAAACACAAGAACAAGCACACTTGAGCAAGTTATTTAAAGCATCAAAATAAATGCAAAAATTCAAGAAAAATTGTTTTTATGTTTTTTAGGTTTTTAAGTGTTTTTGGTGAATTTTTGGGATTTTTATAAGGTGTATTTTATTTTCTAAAAATCAAACAGTGCGAAAAAAGCAAGTTACTGTCCAGTCAGGCCCAAAACCCAAAGATAAAATATCTAAGGATCTCAAAGGGACCTGGAGGTAATTTTCCTGTATACTAGAGAAAGCAAGGAAAATTTGAGCACCAAAATTATTGTTTTTGGGTTTTTAGATTATTTATTATGATTTTTATGAGTTTTGAGGTGTTTTTAGATTTTTAGGGTTTTTACTCAATGAAAAATAGCCAGAATTGCTAGAAAATCAAGTAACACAACAGAAACAACACCTAATTTTTATGGAATTTTTGGGGGTGTTTTTATATTTTTTGGGGATTTTTGAATCTAGACAGTAGCTAAAATGAGAGTTTTTGAATTTTTAAAATAGCAAATAAACTCAGAAATGTCCCCCAAAATTCTGACAAATCCTACAAACATGGCAGGAGCCATGTATCAAACTTTTATCGAATTTGGAGGTGATTTGATTATTTTATTCAAAAATAACAAGGGAGCACTGTGCACAGGGACTTAAGTGCAAATACCCGCAAATCTGGGGGTCCAGGTGCAATTTGCCCAGCAAATCACGCGCGTGGAGCGTGCCTGGGGCACTCAGGGACCTTCTGGTAATAAAAACCAAGTCCTAGGACCTTTTGGTAACTCGTATCAAAAAGTCCAGGGACGGTTATGTAATTAACCCACTAAAAGGTGCACATGTGCAAATAAAATGCTCACAGGGGTATAAAAGCAAATACCAGAAAGTATCTATTCATTTAACAAACCACCAGAACTACAGGATTAATATTGCAAATACACCAAACAAACACGTGACGAAGCACGTGGCTCACACATACAGGGGTATAAATGCAAATATAAACAAGCACGAGGTCCAATGTGCAAATTACCCTACGTAAATAAAGTGCATAAAATATTTACAGGACTGGAATTAAAAATGCAAACTACGAGGGGGCCTAAAGATAAATTACCCCTTTATTACGCCGACGGCTGGATGAGCGCCACGTAGATGATCGGACGGTCCTGGTGAGTGGCGCCCCTTTCTCCTTCGCACGCGGGCCTGATCGACGGCGCAGAGGGGCCACGTGGATGATCAAACGGCTGGCAGGTGCGGGTGGTTCCCTCTCTCTGCTCCAACGGTCCGGATCTACCCTCGAATCGATCAACTATCTGCTCCTCGAAGGATGAACGGTGACGATTGAAACTGGAGCGGGGGACGATCGGACGGTGGTGGAGGGATACTGGAAGAACACTCAGCCGGCGAGCTTCGCCAGCCTTGTGCGCGTGCAGTAGTCCTCCTCAGCTGCCTCTGGGTATCGGAACAGATCCACGGTGGAGCCCCGCAGCTGGTGAAGGCCTCCGATGGCCCAGCCGAGCCCTGGAGGGGCTCCGGCGAGGTCGACGGAGTCGAGCTCCTGGCCTGGAAGTGAGGGGGCCTCAGATGGCCTCCTCTTGACCTGCAAAATGAACCAGAAGCTTCGCGGGTCGAGGGCAAAGTGCCTCGACCCGATGAGGCGACGTGAGGGTGAACGATGGGTCGGGACGAGCGAGCTCCGGCGAGCGGAGGACGGTGGAGCTCGAACCCCAGCTCCTTTGCGAGCTGGGTTGAGTGAAGGGGCGTAGAAGGTGCGTCGAAGGATGGCGAAGGTGATAGTGTGTCCCGATGATCGAGAAGATACGCAAGATGACCGGAATCAAAGGAACTCGTCGGAGATGCGATTTGGGGGAAGCTTAAAATTAAACGAAATGGGCGAGCTATGAGGCTACCTGGGTGGTGCGGAAGACTGTGCTGGAGCTTAGCTAGCTCCCGGTCGTCGCCTCGAAGGTTGTCACTGCCTGAGGCTCGAGCTCCTGCTAAGTGGCGGAGCACGGCGGCGCGAAGCTGCCGGATCAATGGTCCGGGCACCCCCTCCTCACTACGACAAAGGCAACCGCGAGCTGTCACCTCGAGGTTTGCAATGGAGGTCACGGGAATGAGAGTGGCGAGCCAAAGATGCGTGAAAACGGGGGCGGAGCTCGGACTATATACGCGTGCAGACCCGACTAGGGCTGGTCGGGTAAGGCTGCAGGAAGCACGGATCCCAATGTGGATGCCCCGGCGGTCATGTCGGATGTACGAGGAATCGATAGGACCCGAGGTTTGCGGAGGAGGCGATCGGATCGAGCGCAGAAAAATAGGAGAAGTCGGGTCGGGCGCAAGATCCGTGGGAGAAGATGGTCCGCGGGGGGAGTTGACCGGGGTCAACATTCCCCGTGGACCAGTGAGGTGCTGCCACGTGGATAAGATTTGAAATTCAAAAATGAGGCAGCAAATGGTCGATTCAGCAAAAACTTTCAACATGAAATATTTTTCTTTTATTTTTTTCTATTTTTTGGTGATTTTTAATTAATTTTTGGAAATAAGAATAAGGTATGTACATTATATAGGGATATATACAATATGTAGGCTTTTTATTTTTGATTTTTTTATTATTATTTTCATACAATTTTATTCCTATTTTACATTTTATTTATTTATAGAATAAAATGAGGAATAAAAGGATATTTTTATTTTATTTTTATCACTTATATACATGGGTGGAATAAATAGTTATATACATTTATATACATGGTATGTATACAATGTATTTTTGTATTTTTAATTTTGTAATTTTTATTTGATTTTTGTTTTGTTTCTTGTTATTTTATGTATTTACAATATGTAACATAGAATATTTACAAAAAGTTTAGAAAATAATTTATAAGGTTAAATAAATAAGGGAGCATGGTTTATGTACATGGTGAAAGGGCATTTTTTAATTTTTGATTTTTAAATTTTTATTTTGTTTTTAATAGTTCTTAATATATACAAAATATGTACAAGCATATTTTTGGGTAAGGAAAATATAATTTTATTTATTTACAAAAATCTATACACATGAGCTCCTATCTCCCTCTACTTTGGCTTTTATGCGGTCAGGCCCATGCTGAGCCCTCCCTTGGGTTAGGTTGCTCAATATTTATTCTAAATATTTCCCTCTTTTTCTTTTTCATCTTTATTCTTTTATTTTTGCACAAAAACATGCTAATTATAGGTTTTTACAAAATGCAAGCTTTTGCTAATTATTCCTATTTACACATATCTACATGCATTTGCATAGGTTTTTGTAGCTAAAATATAAGAATAAAGAGTGATGAATGGGTATTCATCAGTGCCTCTCTCCTCTGCGCTAACGGTCCAGATCTACCCTCAGGGATGATCGACGGTATCTGCTCCTCGAAGGATGGACGGTCGTGATGCGAACTGGGGAGCTGGGGCTGATCTGACGGCGATGGAGGACTCTCGAAGAACAGGTGGCCGGCGAGTTCGCCGGCCTCGTACGCGTGTTAGGGTCCTCCTCAGCTGCCTCCAAGGATCGGAGAAGATCGGCGATGACGTCCCGCAGCTGGTGGTGGCCTCCGATGGCCCAGCCGAGCCCTGGAGGGGCTCCGGCGAGCTTGGCGGCGATGAGCTCCTGGCCTAGATGTGAGGGGGCCTCAGATGGCCTCCTCTTGACCTGCAAAACAGCTCAAGAGCTTCGCGGGTCGAGGGCAAAGTGCCTCGACCCGAAGAAGCGGCGTGAGGGTGAACTGTGGGTCGGGACGAGCGAGCTCCGGCGAGCGGAGGACGGTGGAGCTCGAACCCCAGCTCTGGTGCGAGCTGGGTTGAATGAAGGGGCGTAGAAGGTGCGTCGAAGGATGGCGAAGGTGATAGTGTGTCCCGATGATCGAGAAGATACGCAAGATGACCGGAATCAAAGGAACTCGACGGAGATGCGATTTGGGCGAAATAAAAAATTAAACTAAATAGGCGAGCTAGAAGGCTACCTGGGTGGAGTGGAAGACTGTGCTGGAGCTTGGCTAGCTCCTGGTCGTCGCCTCGAAGGTTGTCACTGCCTGAGGCTCGAGCTCCTGCACGAGGCGGAGCACGGCGGCGCAAAGCTGCCGGATCAATGGTCCGGGCACCCCCTCCTCACTGCGACAAAGGCTACCGCGAGCTGTCACCTCGGGGTTGCAATGGAGGTCACGGGAATGAGAGTGGCGAGCCAAAGATGGGATTGGAGTGCGGCGGAGCTCAGGTTATATATGGGTGCAGGTCCGGGAAGAAGGGCTCGGGTCCGGCTCGATTGAGCACGGACCCCTAGGCAAGGTGTCGGGCGGGGTTCCCGGATGCACAGGGGATGATCGGAGCCCTGGGTTAGCGGATTTGGAGACCGGGTCGTGACGCAATAAATCGGGGAAATCGGGTCGGGCGTCACGACCCGTGTGAAGTGGTCCACAGGGGGAGTTGACCGGGCGGTCAACAATCCCCGTGGACCAATGGGAGTCAGCCACATCAGAAAGATTTGGAAATTAATTTAAAAATAGAAAATGGCTGATTTAGCAAAAACTCAAAACATAAAAAATGTTTGTTTTAGTTTTTTCTATTTTTTTGTGAATTTCAATAAATTTTTGGAAATAAAAATAAGGTATATACAATATATAGCCATATATAGGTATATGTACAATATAGGGTTTTTAATTTTGATTTTTAATTAGTTATTTTTATACAATTTTTATTCCTATTTTATATTTTATTTATTTATAGAATAAAATGAGGAATAAAAGGCTATTTTTATTTTATTTTTATTAATTATATACATAGGTAAAATAAATAGTTATGTACAACTATATACATGGCATATGTACAATATGTTTTTGTAATTTTAATTTTGTACTTTTTATTTGCTTTTTGTTTTGTTTCTTTTTTATGTTATTTATTTACAATATATAACATAGGATATTTACAAAAAGTTTTGAAAATAAATAAGTTTATTTACAAGGTTAAATAAATAAGAAGACAAGGTCTATGTACATGGTGAAGGGTTATTTTTGGATTTTTGACTTTTAGATTTTTATTTTGTTTTTAATAGTGTATAAATGTGTACAAATTTTTACAAAATATTTACAACATATTTTTGGGTGAGGAAAATATAATTTATTTATTTACATAGGTATTTACACATGAGCACCTATCTCCCTCTACTTGACTTTTTATGCGGTCAGGCCCATGCTGAGCCCTCCCTTGGGTTAGGTTGCTCAATATTTATTCCAAATATTTCCCTCTTTTTCTTTTTGATCTTTATTCTTTTATTTTTGCACAAAAACATGCTAATTATAGGTTTTTACACAATGCATGCTTTTGGTAATTATTGATATTTACATATATCTACATGTATTTGCAAAGGTTTTTGTAGCTAAAATATAAGAATAAAGAGTGATGAATGGGTATTCATCACCCCCCTGTACTTAACTTTGTTAGTCCCTTAGCAAACACTTATTTGAAAAAGAAGTGAAAAAGAAAGAAAAAGAAAAAGAAAAAGAGGATGTACATGGATCAAAGTTGAGTTACTAAACTTTCCTTCATTAAATTGAAATATGGAGCTCGATCAGATCTTTGGATTATTAATGTGTCGGAACCTTATTTGGACTTAAGCATAAAACCCAACAGCCTCTAAGTTCCACCAATCTATGGACAAGACTCCTTAATAAACCAGACCAGAACAAGTCTACATACACAAACTCTAATGACCATGAATCTTTCCATGCAGTGTAAGTGATAGTTGGCTTCCCACCTCAGAAGTAACAAAGAAACAACCTCCCTCAACCTGGTAACTCTAATGCCTCGGTCTAGCAACTCTTTCCTCGAGAAGCGGGGTATTCCCTTCTAAGTTCAAGTGCAACCGGCTCAAGAAGAGGGGGTAGAAGTATAGAGTTTTGGAAGCTCAGCCAGTGTAGCTAAGTCTCCCGCTGCAAGCTTCATGAGATGTAACATGGATACCATAAGCTTTGCTTTATTTGACTATATACACTCCGGTGGGGTTATTAAATTTTCAATCCGACCCACCACTTTTTTGGAGTTCTTTTGCATTTTTGCATTTTTTTTTCAAGGACTTCTGTACAGCATATCTACATGGTGCAGCATATATACAAGAAATTTCCTCTTGAGCCAGTAGACTATCCCTCTTTTGAAGCTTTATTGCAACCCACAGCTTCTGTCTTTAGCCTTCATCACCACTAGACCAAGTTGAGGTGCACTTCCTTCACTAGAAGAAGAAGAGAGGTTCCGCCTAGAAGTACTACCCTCATATGCTACCCCAAGCCAAAGGAAACTGCCTCCTCACGACCTCATCCGTGGAGAGCCATGTGTAAAGTGCAGGTGCAAGTCAAGCCATTGTCTCTAAGAGTCATGCGTGTGTTGTTAAGTGTTCTACTTAAGCTCATCAAGATGACATATGCTCATAGCCTAGTGGACTCAAAGAATTAAGTCCTTATGGACCTGAAAAGCCTTAAACCTAAAACCTATAAGGTTCCTCTTAAAGTTAGGTGGATTAAGATCTTTTTCAAGCTCCATTTCTCAATTTAATTCCAGGCTTAGTTTAAATGTCAACTCTCATCCAGGAAAAATTATATACATATATGTACACAAGATGCTATTTACAAATATTTACAATCATGCAAAATTTTTGAAAAATGTTTTGAAATCATGGATGATGATGATGCATGAAGTGCAAGTTTTGCAAAAAGATATTTACAAACATTTACAAGCATTTACAAAAGATTTTTGCAAACTTTTGATTTTTCAAAACATTTTGGAAAAATTTTGTACTATATACATAATTTTGATACAAAAATATTTACACAAACTTTATACACAAGATTTTGAAATCATTTTTACAAAAATACTTTGTACACTAGCTATGTATGTGCAAGGATAAAAGAGGTTTATGTACATGAAAATTTTTAAATTTTTGTGATTTTTAGCCATTTTATTTATTAACACACTCACACAAAGTACGAGTTATGTTAAAGTATATATGAAATATATACACCCCCCCCCCCTATACTTAGCTCGAACGATGTCCTCAGAGTGATCAAGAGCGATGAAGAAGACATAACTCGTGCTTAGTAAAAGGGAAGTGAAAAGGAATGGCTAAGTGCAGGAACGAATGAATGAATAGAATGAGAGGAACTCGGTGGTTTCCCCCTATACTTAGGATTAACTAATCCTAAGTATAGCAAGCTGTACATGAAGGGAAATCCGAGTGAAGAAGATACAGAGTCTGCTCCCCCTATACTTAGGGTAAAATATCCCTAAGTATAGGCAGCAAAACAAGAGCAAACCGAATGAAAAGAATACTCGCAGGTCCGACATCCCCCCTATACTTAGGGTAAAGTACACCCTAAGTATAGCATAATCATAAGATGAAAAAGGGATGTGGGACTAAAGAATAGAATGATATGGACAACTGGATCTATACAGGCGGAGGAACAGTGAAAATCAGGCGTGAGATGCAAAAGATGTGAGTCAAGAGACCACATCTCACGCAAAATGAATAGGGGCAACAATAACGTCCCGCGGCTCATGATCTAGAAATGGCTTGAGCCGCTGGCCGTTCACTCGAAAGGTGCTCTCAGAAGACAGCTCGGATATATCAATACTACCATTGTCGTGCACCTTTCTGACGAGAAAAGGTCCCTTCCATTTGCTCTGTAGCTTCCCTGGAAATAATCTAAGCCTCGCATCAAACAGCCATACTCTCTGTCCAATCTCAAAATGCTTGTGGCTGATATGAGAATCATGCCACTCCTTGACTTTCTCCTTATAATGTAGGCTGCTTGAGAAAGCTGCATCTCTAAGCTCCTCCAGGGCAGCTAACTCTGCCCTTCTCTGGTCTCCCATACCATCTGGATCCATAAGAATATCTGTAACTGCCCATAGTGACTTGTGCCTCAGCTCAACAGGTAAATGGCACGGCTTGCCATGTACGAGGCGAAAGGGAGATGTACCCAATGGAGTCTTGAAAGACGTCCTATATGCCCACAAGACCGAGTCCAAAAGCTGTGACCAATTCTTTCGGTCAGGGCGGACGACTTTCTGCAAAATAGTCTTGATCTCCCTATTCGACACCTCAGCTAGACCATTCGTCTGTGGATGGTAAGGTGTGGCAACACGATGGTCTATGCTGAACTCGCTAGCAAGGGCCTTTACCTGGTCGTTGATGAAATGAGACCCCCCATCAGAAATAAGAACTCGTGGAACCCCGAACCGCGTGATGATGTGCTTCCTCAAAAATCTGCAAACTGTCCTCGCATCAGCGGCTCGGGCGGGGATAGCCTCAACCCAACGACTAACATAATCAACGGCCAACAGAATGTACTCAAATCCCTGACTCTTAGGGAATGGACCCATGAAATCGATGCCCCATGCATCAAAAACCTCACAGAAGTGAATGGGCTGCATCGGCATCATATCACGCTGTCCACAAGTGCCCATCCTCTGACAGTCAGTACACCTCTTCACGAACTCATCAGAGTCCTTGAAGAGGGTAGGCCACCACGAGCCGGATTGGAGCACTCTCTGTGCCGTTCTCCTCCCAGAATGATGTCCTCCTGCCTCAAGCTTGTGGCAGTAAGTGAGGACGCTATGGTGTTCCTCCTGAGGAATACACCGACGCCAGACGCTATCCCCTCCTTCGTGGTAAAGGATGGGATCCTCCCAGTGGTAGGACTTGGCCTTCGCAAGGAAGGTCTCAAGCCTCTGCCTGGGCCAATCTTGTGGGACTTTCCCTGCAACGAGAAAGTTCACAATATCGGCATACCACGGGAGTGAGGCGATAGCAAGGATCGCCTCATCTAGGAAGGTATCTCGAATGGGATCAATCTGCTCAGAATCCTCAGGCTGCTCTAATCGGGAAAGATGATCCACCACCACATTCTTGACTCCAGGCTTATCCTTGATCTCAATGTCGAACTCCTGGAGTAGAAGGATCCATCTAGTCAGTCTGGCCTTGGCATCCTTCTTTGCCATGAGGTACCTGATGGCGGTGTGATCTGTAAACAAAGTCACTCTAGATCCAATGATATACGATCTGAACTTATCTAGGGCGAACAATACGGCTAGCATCTCCTTCTCTGTGACTGTATAATTCCGCTGGGCGGAATCCAATGTGCGGCTAGCGTAGTGTATGGCAAATGGAACTCCATCCCTCCTCTGTCCCAGCACTGCCCCCACGGCCAAATCGGAGGCGTCCGTCATGATCTCGAATGGGAGAGACCAATCAGGCGGCTGGAGAACAGGAGCCTCAATAACGCACTGCTGGAGAGTCGCAAAGGACGAGAGACACTTGTCATCGACAAGGAACTCGGTGTCTTTCGTCAAGAGGTCAGTCAACGGTCGGGCAATCTTGCTGAAATCCTGAATGAACCTCCTATAAAATCCAACGTGCCCCAGGAATGACCGTAGCTGCCTCAAATTGGACGGTGGTGCGAGTTTTCTAATGACATCCACCTTGGCCGGATCAACCTCCATGCCCCTGTTGGAGATGATGTGGCCAAGCACCGTCCCGTGAGTCACCATGAAGTGACTCTTCTCCCATGACAGAACCAAATGAAACTCGATACATCGCTGGAGTACCCGGTCTAGGCAGTCAAGACAAGAATCGAATCCTTCGCCGTAGACTGAGAAATCGTCCATGAAGACCTCCAAACATTCCCCTACCATGTCCGAAAAGATCGACAGCATGCACTTCTGAAAAGTCGCAGGGGCGTTGCATAGCCCAAATGGCATGCGTCGAAAAGCATATGTGCCGAAGGGACAGGTAAAGGTGGTCTTCTCCTGATCCTCAGGAGCGATGGCCACTTGGTTGTAGCCCGAGTACCCATCCAGGAAGCAATAATGGCTCTTCCCTGCCAGTCTCTCAATGATCTGATCAATAAAAGGCAGGGGGAAATGGTCCTTCTTGGTGGCTTGGTTGAGTCTCCTGTAGTCAACGCAAACCCTCCAAGAGGTGGGTACTCGTGTAGCGATCTCCTCTCCCAACTCACTGATCACAGTCGTGATGCCCGTCTTCTTGGGCACCACATGCAAGGGGCTGACCCACTTGGAGTCGGAAATGGGATAAATAAAATATGCGCTCCACCATTTGGATATTTCCTTCATCACGACCTCTCTCAGGTTGGGGTTCAGTCGCCGCTGGAACTCACGCGATGGCTTCGCCCCCTCCTCAAGATAGATATGGTGGGAGCACACTGCTGGACTAATCCCATGGAGATCCGCTACGCTCCATCCGATCGCCTTGCGGTTCTTTTCAAGAACCCCCATCAGACGGGATTCTTGCTCTCCAGTCAACTCGGCGGAGATGATGACTGGGTACATCTCTAGATCGCCCGCAAGGAATCGATACTTTAGCGAAGTAGGGAGCGGCTTTCGCTCTGGAATGCTGGGTGCTGGCAAATCTGGCTGTGGAAGGAACTGAGTGAAAGCTGCAAGGTCGGCCAAATCTGCCTGGGAAAGTGAAAGCGTACTCTCGCAAACTGGATCGGGAGAAGGCGGCTCAACTGCACTGTCTCTGCTCGGCTCTGCATCTGCCTCCTCCTCATCTATAGGCTCAGGTGAACTCAGATCTGGCATCTGGTAATAACAATCGGCCCAATCAGACTCTGAATCCGAGGGATCTGTATCAACCACGGTGGCATCAGTACCACCGGAAAACAAGGTGGCCTCAGCACCACCATCACTAAACCTCGTGTAGCGATCAAGGACCGGCTCTGCTACCTCTATGGTATCCTGAACCAGGTCTGTGCTCTCCAGACTCTCCTCTGCTATCGTCTCTGCATCAGCTGTATCTGAAAGTGAGAGGGTGGTCTGTGTCTCAAGATCTGCCCAAGCTGCCTCATCATCTGTGATCACAAAATCACAGTCCTGGTGGATGTCTGGCTCTGCGTCTGTCAGCTGCTCTGAATCGGTACTCGCATCGGAGCGGGCTCTGAGTCTGGCTCTGTAGTCCTCGACCGTCTCTATTTGTATACTCTCGCCCTCGACGTGAAAGTACACCTTCCCGCTATCATGATCAGTCACCGCCTTGGCTGTGGCCAAGAACGGACGGCCAAGGATGATGGGGGTATCGGTCACTGACTCAGGGATCTCCATGTCCAACACTACGAAGTCCACGGGGAATTTCAGGCCCTGAATCGTGACGATAACGTCTCGTAATAACCCCTTCGGCCTCTTGACAGATCGATCAGCGAACTGAAGGACTGTCCTGCTCTGTCGAAGAGTGCCCAACTCGAAGCGGTCGAGAAGGGCTGCCGGAAGAAGGTTGATCGATGATCCGCTATCTAAAAGAGTACGGTCGAACCTCTGCTCACTAATCTGGCATCTGACATACGGGGCCCCTGAATCTGGCCTCTTGGCTGGCAGGCGGTTCTGGATCGCGAAGCACGTGGCTTTCGTCCGCACATGGATCTCGGAAGTATGGTTCCTCCTCCTCCTCCTGACTGTAGTCCTATCTCTCAAAGAACGCTGGAGAAGGGGGATGTGCTGCAAAGCCTCCTGGAGGGTCAGTTGGATGTGGAATCGATCAATCATGCTCTGGCTGAACTCCTCAAGCTCTCTCTTTTTGGGATTTTCTTTTTCTTCCCCTTCCCCATCTGAAGGGCTCTAGGGAAGGGGATCACTGGGTCCTTCTCAGATGAAGGACTAGGAAAAGGTCTAAGCGGTTCAAGGACCGGATCCACACATACATCATGCACCACAGTGGGACCAGAAGAAAGTAAACCTTTTCCTTTATTCATAGCAGAGTTCCGAGATACATGAGTGCGAGGAAAAACAACATCTCTCTCTGTACACACACCGGTGGCCTCAGTACCACCACGGGCTGGCTCTGCTGCTGCTGCTGCCGGTAGACGTCGTGCGGCATCAGTACCGCTGGCTGGCTCGGCTGAATGGGTGGCATCAGTACCACCTCCTCGAACTCGTGAAGTGGCGGCCTCAGTACCGCCGGTGGGATCAGCATCCTTGGTGGCCTCAGTGCCACCATCATCATCTGGAGCGGCATCAGTACCGCTCTCCTCCTCCTCCTGTGGCGCCTCTGGAGTGTCCTCATGGTGAAGCTCAGATGAGGCGCCGCCGCCTGCTGGGGTCCTACCGCTCCTAAGTGTGACAAAATCAGCATCAAATAGATCCGAAGATGTATCATCAAATGGGTCACTAGGAGTGGCTAACTCAGTATGTACTACCTGCTCAGATTTCCTCTTGAGATTGTTCGGATTCGGCTCAATCTGGGCTGGAATGGCGGCCTTCCCTCTCACCAAGTCCCGCATCTCCTGGCGGAACTCGTCCATCTCCCGTCTGAATGTAGCCTGCTGGTCCGTGAGGAGGCGGGCGATGTCATCCAAGGCGGGGCTCTCGTGGGAGCCCGACGGGTGGCCTCTCTGTGGGTGAGGCTGCTGGAACTGCTGTGGTGGGTAAGAGGGGTAGGATGGAGGCTGCTGCTGGTATCCCTGGTGAGCCTGCTGCTCACGTCTCCAAGACTGTCCCTGCTGCTTATAGGGACGAGGACCGTAGGATGACTGCTGCTGATACGCTGGGGGCTTCTGCTGCGACTGGTGCTGGTCTCTCTGCTGGGAGTACTGCCCTCCCTGTCCTGACGGCTGCTGCTGGGGCTGGGCACCACCACTCCCCCACCTGAATCCGGGATGGTCTTGTCGGATCCCAGGCTGGGGGCGGTCATACCAAATCCCGTTGACATCCATCAACGGCTCTGCATCGAAGGGGTCTGGCGGCAGTACTGCCAGAGGCTGATCCGGCTGGTAGACCACCATCTGCATCTCTGGAGATGGTGGGGACTGGTAGGTGGGCTGCGGCTGCTGGTACGGCTCCGCCTGTACAAGGTGAACCTGTCTAGGCTGCTGTGAAGAGCTGGAGCGCTGGGACGAGCTGCTGCTGCCGCCGGTATCGCCTCGCGACAGAAGACGGGGCTGTGAAGCCGTCTGTGTCTCCTGGAGACACATGAGCTGGGTCTTCATGTCACTCAGAACCTGTGCCATCTGCTCCATCTGCGTGATACTCTGGCACTGCTTCTTCTCTATCAACTCCATGCGGTCCAACTTCTCGCTAATGATCCCCATGTCCGCAGCGGATGACTCTGCCTATGCTGTTGCGACTGCGGACGAACTGGATGGACCTGCATCTACCCGTGCTATTCGCTGGTACTGTACGGGTCCTGGCTGATGTGGCTGGGTCTTCTGAGTATAGAGCCTGGTCTGAGACATCACCATAAAGTTCTCGGACATCTCCTCGTAGATGGCCCAAACCTGCTCATGGTCCTTGGCAAAGTAGGACCCGCCGCAAGAAGCGTTCACCAGACCCTGAAGCTCTGGCGTCAACCCGCTGAAAAAGCTCTGAACTAGGTTCGGCTTGGATATGTCGTGGTGCGGGCATCTGTCTAGGAGCTCTCGAAACCTCTCCCAAGCCTCGTGGAACTGCTCGTTGGGGAACATGGAGAAGTTGCTGATCAGGGCCCTCGCTGCATTCGTCCGCCCGAGTGGATAGTACTTTTTCAAGTACTCGGTGCGGAGCTGCTCCCAGGTGTAGACAAACTTCCCTAAATGCTTCAGCCTGGTGGCTGCTCTATCTACCAGTGAAAACGGGAAGGCTATCATCCGGATCGTATCCTGGTCCACGTGGCGATCGTGGACAGTGCTGCAGATCATCAAGAACTCCTGGAGGTGAAGATGGGGCTCCTCAGTAGCAAGCCCATGGAAACGGGGCAGTAACTGCAAGGTGTTCGGGGGGAACTTGAAGTCCCCCACGATAGCTGGCACTACCACCCAGTGATGCATCAGAGTCGATCCGGGGTTGTGCAACTCCCGCATCGGTCGTGGTGGTCCTCCTGCCGCGGCTGCTGCCGCTGCGGCGGCGGCAGCTGCTGCTGCGGCTGCTGTGGCTGCGGCTGCGGCCTCTGCATCAGGCATCTCCTCAGGCTCGCTCAGTATCTCCTCAGGCTCGCTCTGCTGGCCTCGCTCTGCTCTGAGCCTCTCCAACTCTCGCCTCATCTCTATCATGAATGCCCCCTGATCGCGTAACTGCTGCTGAACTGTCTCTAGCGATGCAATCAGGGTGGAGTTGATCGCTCCCTGGTCAAGTATAACATGCTGGTCTCCCTGTGGACCTCTGGAGTGATCGTCTGATCTGGTTGCCATAGCGACGTCTGCAAAATCAAATGAGCCCAACTCAGGTGCTGTCAAATCTGCTAATCTCTCCTCGGGCTCATGTCTCTCAGTGCCGAAAGAAAGGGGGTCGAGGGGGAACAGGGCGGAATCGTACTCGGGCTCGGAGAGCTGGTCTGGGCTCTCACGAGCCAACCTAGATGATCGGGTAGACGTGCCCGAAAGCGGTGCAGCCAGAGGCTGCCTAAGAGACCGTCTACCCATCATCTTGATCTGGCGAGTAGTGCGGATGAGATCTGGAATCAACTATGATCAAAAACAAACCCCCGGTTCACCAACGCAACGCGAGCTGAAGACCGTGAAAGTTCGGTCAAATTATCTTGTCTATTTTATTTTGGTGAACACACAAAATATCAGAGCGCTTACGTGACCTGTTAGGATATCCGATGCTATCCCAACCGACTGGCCCGCACGGAAGAGTCGGTAATCGGTCGGGTCTAACACCGGGAGGCTCTACCTAGGGTGCGGGTCACTCTCTCGCGCATCCAAACAATACAATGAGGGGGTTGCTCTCCCCAAGACAAAGTTTTTAGGGTGAGCGGTTTTTAAGATCAAGTATGATTAGCAGTCCCGATTTTATTGTTTTTCTTTTTAATATTTTTCAAAGCAAACAAAAGGCCTAACGAATTTTTCGGTTCTCCTGATTATTAAGTCCGAAAAACAGGGGGGAGAAGACGAAAAAGCCGATGCGCGATGAAATCAATGATGCATGCAAAGTAAGGAAGGCGTACCTGACTCCAGCTCTCTACATGCAATATGATCCGCGCAGAATTTAAAGACAGGAAATAAACTACCTAAATGATGCAAGCGGGAGAAACCGAGTCCTAGATGAGCAATTCCTAGCGCAGAACCGTCTAACTTAGTCACTCGCCCTCGATCCAAAGAGTCCGGTCTTGGCCCACCCCTCCTCTTCTCGACAGGTCGAGTTCAGGAGTAGCGCTTGTGGAGCAGGCTCGCGGTGCGTAGGCTCTCAGGAAAGCGACTAAGTTATTTTTATTATTTATTATTAGTGGGTCCAATTAACGATCTATAGGAACAGATGAGCAGTTAGGTGTGTGGATCCTACTAATTACGTCACAAGCACCAGAAATTCCTACGGCTAGGGGCTCGATCAAAACTGCGTAAACACCGGAAAGGCAGTAAAAAAGGTAAAGAAAGCCGCGAGAAAACCGCGAAAAACCGCTAAGGTCCTAAAGGGTCCCCCGAGCACACCGGTGCTCGGCGAAACAGACCCGCTACGGTAGAAGTGTCCAAGCACAGTCCAAGAGTTCAAGTCCCTGTATTATTACAATAATAATAAATGAATATCCCTAAACTATTCTCACCCACTCAGCTCTCTCTCTCTCGCTCTCTCCTGCGGCTCGATGAAGAAACGAGCCGCCTCCGCTTCGCTCGGGTGCACCGGCGCTCCTAGGAATGCCGCCCTCGCTCCTCGGGCCCTCGCAAGAAATGGAGAGAAAAGTGGTCAGTCCAGAAATTATTGGCAGAAATATGAGAAAAATATATGCAACGAATCTATACAAAAAGCCGCGAAACTCAAAAAGCCGCGGAAAAATCTAAAAGTGACTACTAAGCCGTGCTCCCCGGCAACGGCGCCATTCTGATAACCCGAAAAACCCTCAAGACCCGGGTGAAGGTAATGAAACAAGGGTCGTTGCGACCCGGATCTCAGAGGATGGGTATATCAAGAAAAATATCGAACCGCGAAATAAATCAGAGATCAAAACACGAAGTGCGGTCCTAGCTATGGGATTAACCCGGTATATCTCCCAGGGTCGAACACAAGGAGCACGGGTTGGCCAAAGGCCTACGAAGTAGTCAACAAATCAGAGAAAAAGGGAAAACATTTTTAGTGGTTTTTAATTGTTTTTAAATTTTTTTGGATTTTTAATATGTAAAGAAAATAAGAAAACACAAGAACAAGCACACTTGAGCAATTTATTTAAAGCATCAAAAATCAAGCAAAAATTCAAGAAAAATTGTTTTTATGTTTTTTAGGTTTTTAAGTATTTTTGGTGAATTTTTGGGATTTTTATAAGGTGTATTTTATTTTCTAAAAATCAAACAGTGCGAAAAAGGCAAGGTACTGTCCAGCCAGGCCCAAAATCCAAAAATAAAATATTTAAGGATCTCAAGAGGGCCTGGAGGTAATTTTCCTGTATGCTAGAGAAAACAAGGAAATTTTGAGCACCAAAATTATTGTTTTTGGGTTTTTAAATTATTTATTATGATTTTTATGAGTTTTTAGGTGTTTTTGAATTTTTAGGGTTTTTAAGCAATGAAAAATAGCCAAAATTGGCTAGAAAATCAAGAAACACAACGGAACCAACATCTAATTTTTATAGAATTTTTGGGGGTGTTTTTATATTTTTTTGTAATTTTTAAATCTAGACAGTAGCTAAAATGATGGTTTTTGAATTTTTAAAAATAACAAATGCACTCAAAAATGTCCCCCAAAATTCTTAAAAATCCTACAACATGGCAGGAGCCATGTGTCAAATTTTTATCGAATTTGGAGGTGATTTGATATTTTATTCAAAACTAACAAGGGGGCACTGTGCACAAGGACCAAAGTGCAAATACCCGAAGATCTGTGGGTCCAAGTGCAAATAACCCAGCAAGTCACGCGCGTGGCGCGTGCCTGGGGCACTCAGGGACCTTTTGGTAATAAAAACCAAGTCCTAGGACCTTTTGGTAACTCGTACCAAAAAGTCCAGGGACGGTTATGCAATTAACCCACTAAAATCGCACATGTGCAAATAAAGTGTTCACAGGGGCATAAAAGCAATTACCAAAAAGTTTCTAATCATTCATGAACCAACCAGAACTACAGGATAATAGTTGCAAATAACCCAGACAAAGCACGTGGCGAAGCACGTGGATCACAAATACAGGGGTATAAATGCGAATCTCAACAAGCACAAGGTCCAAGGTGCAATTTACCCTACGTAAATAAAATGCATAAAATATTTACAGGACTGGAATTAAAAACACAAACTACGAGGGGGCCTAAGATAAATTACCCCTTATTACGCCGACGGCTGGATGAGCGCCACGTAGATGATCGGACGGTCTCGGATGGCTGGCGCTTCTCTCCTTTACGCACGGGGGCCGATCGATGGTGCAGGGCGAGACACGTGGAGGATTTGACGGCTGGCGGCGCTGGTGCCTCTCTCCTCTGCGCTAACGGTCCAGATCTACCCTCAGGATGATCGACGGTATCTGCTCCTCGAAGGATGGACGGTCGTGATGCGAACTGGGGAGCTGGGGCTGATCTGACGGCGATGGAGGACTCTCGAAGAACAGGTGGCCGGCGAGGTTCGCCGGCCTCTGATTACCGCCCGAATGACAGAGGTAAAAGGTCTAAAAATAAATCACAATGTCGTTGCGACCTCAATCAATCAGACTAGGTAAATCAAGAAAAATAATCAACCACTCGAATAAGATAAAATCAACTAAACACAGAGAAGTGGTCCTGCTATAGGATTAACCTGGTATAGCTCCCAGGGTCGAACACAAGGAGCACAGATTGGCTAAATAGCCTACGATGTAGTCAGAAATCCAGAAGAGTTTTTTTTTTTATGGTTTTTATTTGTTTTTATATTTTTTTAGATTTTTTTTTTTTTAAATGATGAGAAAGTGAGAGAAGGTAAATACAAGGGAACTTCAACAATTTATACAACACCCCAAAAATAATGCAAAAATTAAGAAAAAATGGTTTTTATGTTTTTTAAGTTTTTTACTGTTTTTGGTGAATTTTTGGAATTTTTCTAATGGATAAAATATTTATTAAAAATCAAACAATGCGACAAAAATAGGGTACTGTCCAGCAAGGCTTAAGATCCAAAAACAAAATAATTTTGGATCTCAAAAAGCCCTAAAGGTAATTTTCCTATAATCTAGAAAGAATAAGGAAAATTTAGGCACCCTAATTATTGTTTTTGGATTTTTAATTAATTTATTACAATTTTTATGAGTTTTTAGGGGTTTTTTCAATTTTTAGGGTTTTTAAGTGATGAACAATAGCCAAAATTGGCTAGAAAATCAAACAACAAGCAATAAACAGTACCTAATTTTTTTAGAATTTTTAGTGGAGTTTTTAGATTTTTTTGGTATTTTTAAAGTCAAACAGTAGCAAAAATATGGGTTTTTGAATTTTTAAAAATAATAAATGAAATCAAAAATGTCCCCAAAAATCATAGAAATTCCTACACCATGGCAGGAGCCATGTGTCAAAATTTCATTGGATTTGGAGGTCGTTTGATATTTTATTCAAAAATAAAGGTGGGGCACTATGCACAGGGACCTAAGTGCAAATACCCAAAAGTTCTGGGGTCCTGGTGCAAAATACCCAAGAAGTCACGTGCCAAGCACGTGTCTGGGGCACTCAAGGACCTAAATGTAATAAAAATAAGTCCCAAGGACCTATTGATAACTCGTATCAAAAGTCCAGGGGGCTCGGTTGCAATTTACCCAAAATAATTCGCACATGTGCAAAATCAATGCTCACAGGGGTATATTTGCAAATAAACAAAACATTTCATTCAATGAATAACATCCAGAACTACAAGGGGTCTCATGCAAATAACCCAACAAAACACGTGACGAAGCACGTGGGTCTCTACTGGCAGGGGTATAAATGCAAATAAAATTAAGTGCGAGGGTCTCTATGCAAATATCCCAGAAAATAAACAACTTGACTTGAAATTTACAGGACTAAAACGAAAACAATAAACTACAAGGGGGGCCTACGATATTTACCCCTTTATTAATGAAGCGTTGGATGCGCGCCACGTGTAGATCGAACGGCTGCAGAGGGTGGGCGCTCCAGATGGCGTCTCCTCTGATCGGACGGTGGAAGCAGCTCCTCGATCGGACGGCCAAGATCTGATCTGGAGCGGTGAGGCTGATCTGACGGCGATGGAGGGTCCTCGAAGAACTGATGGCCGGCGAACTTCGTCGGCCTCGTGAAGGTGTCTCCGGTCTCCTCTGCTGCGCCTGAAGGTCGGAGAAGGTCCGGCGTGAGGTTGCGCAGCTGCTGCGGGTCTCCAATGCCCCGGCCGAGCCCTGGAAGGCTCCGGCGAGGTCGGCGGAGAAGAAGCTCCTGGCTGAAGTTGGGAAGCCTCAGACGGCCTCCTCTTGACCTGCAAAAGAGTTCAGAAGCTTCGCGGGTCGAGGGCAAAGTGCCTCGACCCGGTTAGGTGGCGTGAAGGTGAATGGTGCGGTGGGGCGGAAGAGCTCCGGCGAGGCGGAGGCGATGGAACTCGAACCCCAGATCCTGTGCGATCTGGGTTGAATGAGCGGGCGTAGAAGGTGCGTGGGGACACGGTGAAGGTGATGGTCGGGTCGGATGATCGAGAGGTTACGCGATGTGGTCGGAATCGGAGATGTGCGTCGGAGATGTGAATTGGGCGAAATCCTAAATTAGAAGAAAGTAGAAGGAATTAAGGCTACCTGATGGATGCTGGAGACTGTGGTGGAGCGTGGCTATCTCCGGGTCGTAGCTTCGAAGGGCGTCAAGGCCTGAAGCTCGATGCTCAACGCCGGCGGCGGAGCAAGGACGGCGAAGTACGCCGGATCGATGGATACGCTTCCTCACCTCACTGCAACAAGGGCACAGCTTGCTGTCACTCTCGCGATGCCAATGGAGGTCACTGGGAAGGAAGAGAAGGGCCAAAGATGCGGCGCGGAGGCGGCGGAGGGAAGAATATATAATGTGACCGGGGCGATTAGGGTTGAGGGCTGACAGCAAAGGAAGGCGTGGATTTGATGGCGAAGGATCCGGCGAGGGAGAGGGATGAATGGCGAAGAGTCCGGGCGCGGGGGATGCGTGGGAGACAGCCTGGAGTCGCGTGGGAAATTCGGCGAAGGTGGCGCGGCGCGCGACTTCCAGAAAAGGAAGGAGGTCGCGGGGGAGTTGACCGGGGTCAACATTCCCCCGTGGACCAGTCAGACGATGCCACGTGTGTGCTATTTTTGTTTTATTTTTTTAGGGTAGAAATAGGCCGAATTAGAGAAAACTCAAAACATGAAATATTTTTCTTTTATTTTTTTCTATTTTTTGGTGATTTTTAATTAATTTTTGGGAATAAAAATAGGGTAGCTACATATATAGGTATATGTACACTATATGGATTTTTATTTTTGATTTTTTATTTGTTATTTTTATGTGTTTTTATGCTCATTTTGTATTTTATTTATTTACAAGATAAAATGAGGAATAAAAGAATATTTTTATTTTATTTTTATCACTTATATACAAGGGTGAAATAAATAAATGAGTACATTTATATACATGGTATTTATACAATGTATTTTTGTATTTTCAATTTTGTAATTTTTATTTGATTTTTGTTTTGTTTCTTGTTATTTATTTTATTTACAAAATGTATCATAGAATACTTACAAGAAGTTTAGAAAATAAATGAATTTATTTACAAGGTTAAATAAATACAAGAGTGTGGTTTATGCACATGGTGAAGGAAGGATGTTTTTGATCTTTTTGCTTTTTATCTTTTTATTTTGTTTTTAATAGTTTCTAAATATACACACAATATGTACAAACATCTTTTTGGGTGAGGAAAATATAGAGTTTTATTTATTTACAAATATATACATATGAGCTCCTATCTCCCTCTACTTTGGCTTTTATGCGGTCAGGCCCATGCTGAGCCCTCCCTTGGGTTAGGTTGCTCAATATTTATTCTAAATATTTCCCTCTTTTTCTTTTTGCTCTTTATTCTTTTATTTTGTGCACAAAAACATGCTAATTATAGGTTTTTACACAATGCATGCTTTTGGTAATTATTTGTATTTACACATATCTACATGTATTTGCAAAGGTTTTTGTAGCTAAAATAGAAGAATAAAGAGTGATGAATGGGTATTCATCACCCCCCTATGCTTAACTTTGCTAGTCCCTTAGCAAACACTTATTTGAAAAAGAAGTGAAAAAGAAAGAAAAAGAAAAAGAGGATGTACAAGGATCAAGGTTGACTTATTAAATTTTCCTTCATTAAATTGAAATAAGGAGCTCGATCAGATCTTTGGATTATTGATGTGTCGGAACCTTATTTGGACTTAAGCCTAAAACTCAACAGCCTCCAAGTTCCACCAATCTATGGGCAAGACTCCTCAATAAACCAGATCAGAACAAGTCTACATACACAAACTCTAATGACCATGAATCTTTTCTTGCGGTGTAAGTGATATGTGGCTCCCCATCTCAGAAGTAACAAAGAAACAACCTCCCCCAACCTGGTAACTCTAATGCCTCAGTCTAGCAACTCTTTCCTCGAGAAGCGGGGTATTCCCTTCTAAGTTCAAGTGCAACCGGCTCAAGGAGAGGGGGAAGAAGTATAGACTTTTGGAAGCTCAGCCAGTGTAGCTAAGTCTCCCGCTGCAAGCTTCATGAGATGTAACATGGATACCATAAGCTTTTGCTTTCTACTCCGGTGGGGTTATTAAATTTTCAATCCGACCCACCACTTTTTTGGAGTTCTTTTTGCATTTTTGCATTTTTTTTTTTAACAACTTCTGTACAACATATCTACATGGTGCAGCATATATAAGAAATTTCCCCTTGAGCCAGTAGACTATCCCTCTTTTGAAGCTTTATTGCAACCCACAGCTTCTGTCTTTAGCTTTCAACACCACTAGACCAAGTTGAGGTGCACTTCCTTCACTATAAGAAGAAGAGAGGTTCCGCCTAGAAGTACTACCCTCATATGCTACCCCAAGCCAAAGGAAACTGCCTCCTCACCACCTCATCCATGGAGAGCCATGTGTAAAGTGCAGGTGCAAGTGAAGCCATTGTCTCTGAGAGTCATGCGTGTGTTGTTAAGTGCTCTACTTAGGCTCATCAAGATGACATATGCTCATAGCCTAGTGGACTCAAAGAATTAAGTCCTTATGGACCTGAAAAGCCTTAACCCTAAGTCCTACAAGGTTCCTCTTGAAGTTAAGTGGATTAAGATCTTATTCAAGCTCCATTTCTCAATTTAATTCCAGGCTTAGTTTAAATGTCAACTCTCATCCAGGAAAAACTATATACATATATGTACACAAGATGCTATTTACAAATATTTTACAATCATGCAAAAATTTTTGAAAAATGTTTTGAAATCATGAATGAATGATGCATGAAGTGCAAGTTTTGCAAAAAGATATTTACACAAATTTACAAAAGATTTTTGCAAACTTTTGATTTTCAAAACATTTTGAAAAATTTTGTACTATATACATAATTTTGATACAAAATATTTACACAAGCTTTACACAAAAGATTTTTTTGAAATCATTTTTACAAAAATACTTTGTACACTAGCTATGTATGTGCAAGAATAAAAGAGGTTTATGTACATGAAAAATTTTTAATTTTTGTGATTTTTAGCCATTTTATTTATTAACACACTCACACAAAGTACGAGTTATGGCTAAAGTATATATGAAATATATACACACCCCCCCTATACTTAGCTCGAACGATGTCCTCAGAGTGATCAAGAGCGATGAAGAAGACATAACCCGTGCTTAGTAAAAGGGAAGTGAAAAGGAATGTCTAAGTACAGGAACGAATAAATGAATAGAATGAGTGGAACTCGGTGGTTTCCCCCTATACTTAGGATTAACTAATCCTAAGTATAGAAAGCTGTACATGAAGGGAAAGCCGAGTGAGGAATGTACAGAATCTGCCCCCCCTATACTTAGGGTAAAATATCCCTAAGTATAGGCAGCAAAAACAAGAGCAGAAAGAATGAAAAGAATACTCGCAGGTCCGACATCCCCCCTATACTTAGGGTAAAGTACACCCTAAGTATAGCATAATCATAAGATGAGAGATGGGATGTGGGACTAAAGAATAGAATGATATGGACAACTGGATCTATACAGGCGGAGGAACAGTGAAAATCAGGCGTGAGATGCAAAGGATGTGAGTCAAGAGACCACATCTCACGCAAAATGAATAGCAGCAATAATAACGTCCCGCGGCTCATGATCTAGAAATGGTTTGAGCCGCTGGCCGTTCACTCGGAAGGTACTCTCAGAAGATAACTCAGATATATCAATGCTACCGTTATCGTGTACCTTTCTGACCAAATAGGGTCCTTTCCATTTGCTCTGTAGCTTCCCTGGAAATAATCTAAGCCTTGCATCAAACAGCCATACTTTCTGTCCAATCTCAAAATGCTTGTGGCTGATATGAGAATCATGCCACTCTTTGACTTTCTCCTTATAATGTAGACTGTTTGAGAAAGCTGCATCTCTAAGCTCTTCCAAGGCGGCTAACTCTGCCCTCCTCTGGTCTCCTATACCATTTGGATCCATCAATATGTCTGTAACTGCCCAGAGTGACTTGTGCCTCAGCTCCACTGGTAGGTGACAGGGCTTGCCATACACGAGGCGAAAGGGAGATGTACCCAATGGTGTCTTGAAAGACGTCCGATATGCCCACAAGACCGAGTCCAAAAGCTGTGACCAATTCTTTCGGTCAGGGCGGACGACTTTCTGCAAAATATTCTTAATCTCCCTATTCGACACTTCGGCTAGACCATTTGTCTGTGGATGATATGGTGTAGCAACACGATGGTCTATGCCGAACTCGGTAGCAAGTGCCTTCACCTGGTCGTTGATGAAATGAGATCCCCCATCAGAAATCAGAACTCGTGGAACCCCGAACCGCGTGATGATGTTCTTCCTCAAAAATCTGCAAACTGTCTTTGCATCTGCGGCTCGGGCGGGGATAGCCTCAACCCAACGACTAACATAATCTACGGCCAACAGAATGTACTCAAATCCCTGACTCTTAGGGAATGGACCCATGAAATCGATGCCCCATGCGTCAAAAACCTCACAGAAGTGAATGGGCTGCATCGGCATCATATCACGTTGTCCACAAGTGCCCATCCTCTGACAGTCAGTACACCTCTTCACGAACTCATCAGAGTCCTTGAAGAGTGTAGGCCACCACAAGCCGGATTGGAGCACTTTCTGTGCCGTTCTCCTCCCAGAATGATGTCCTCCTGCCTCAAGCTTGTGGCAGTAAGTGAGGACACTATGATGCTCCTCCTGAGGAATACACCGACGCCAGATGCTATCCCCTCCTTCGTGGTAAAGGATGGGATCCTCCCAGTGGTAGGACTTGGCCTTCGCAAAGAAGGTCTCAATCTTCTGCTTGGGCCAATCTTGTGGGACTTTCCCAGCAACGAGAAAGTTCACAATATCGGCATACCACGGGAGTGAGGCGATAGCAAGGATCGCCTCATCTGGGAAGGTATCACAAATGGGATCAATCTGCTCTGTCTCCTCAGGCTGCTCTAATCGGGATAAATGGTCCGCCACCACATTCTTGACTCCAGGCTTATCCTTGATCTCAATGTCGAACTCCTGGAGTAGAAGGATCCATCTAGTCAGTCTGGCCTTGGCATCCTTCTTTGCCATGAGGTACCTGATGGCGGTGTGATCTGTGTACAAGGTCACTCGGGATCCAATGATATATGATCTGAATTTATCTAGGGCAAACACTACTGCTAGCATCTCCTTCTCTGTGACTGTATAATTCCGCTGGGCGGAATCCAATGTGCGGCTAGCATAGTGTATGGCAAATGGTACTCCATCCCTCCTCTGTCCTAGCACTGCCCCTACGGCAAAATTAGAGGCGTCCGTCATGATCTCGAATGGGAGAGACCAATCAGGCGGCTGAAGGACAGGAGCCTCAATTACACATTGCTGGAGAGTCTCAAAGGACGAAAGACACTTGTCATCAACAAGGAACTCGGTGTCTTTCGTCAAGAGGTCAGTCAACGGTCGGGCAATCTTGCTGAAATCATGAATGAATCTCCTATAAAAACCAACGTGCCCCAGAAATGACCGTAACTGCTTCAGATTGGACGGCGGTGTGAGTTTCCTAATGACATCGACCTTGGCCGGATCAACCTCCATGCCTCTGTTGGAGATGATGTGGCCAAGCACCGTCCCTTGAGTCACCATGAAGTGACTCTTCTCCCAAGACAGAACTAAGCGGGTAGCAATGCATCGCTGGAGCACTCGGTCTAGGCAGTCAAGACAGGAATCGAATCCGTCGCCGTAAACCGAGAAGTCGTCCATGAAGACCTCCAAACACTCCCCTACCATGTCCGAAAATATCGACAGCATGCATCTCTGAAAAGTCGCAGGGGCGTTACATAGCCCGAATGGTATGCGTCGAAAGGCGTAAGTACCGAAGGGACAGGTAAAGGTGGTCTTCTCCTGATCCTCAGGAGCGATGGCCACTTGATTGTAGCCCGAGTACCCATCCAGGAAGCAATAATGGCTCTTCCCTGCCAGTCTCTCTATGATCTGGTCAATAAAAGGCAGGGGGGAATGGTCCTTCTTGGTGGCCTGGTTGAGTCTCCTGTAGTCAACGCAGACCCTCCAAGAGGTGGGTACTCGTGTAGCAATCTCCTCTCCCGACTCACTGATCACAGTCGTGATGCCCGTCTTCTTGGGCACCACATGCAAGGGGCTAACCCACTTGGAGTCGGAAATGGGATAAATAAAATCTGCACTCCACCATTTTGATATTTCCTTCATAACAACCTCTCTTAGGTTAGGGTTCAGTCGCCGCTGGAACTCACGCGACGGCTTCGCCCCTTCCTCGAGATAGATATGGTGGGAGCACAACGAGGGACTAATCCCATGGAGATCTGCTACGCTCCATCCAATTGCCTTGCGGTTCTTTTCAAGAACCTCCATCAGACGGGATTCTTGTTCTCCAGTCAGATCGGCAGAGATGATGACTGGGTACATCTCAGACTCTCCCGCAAGGAATCTATACTTCAACGAAGTAGGGAGCGGCTTTAGCTCTGGACAGCTGGGTGCTGGCAAATCTGGCTTCTGAAGAAGATGTGTGTATGCGGATAATTCTGCCAAATTTGCCTGGGAAAATGATAACGAACTCTCACAAACTGGATCGGGAGAAGGCGGGTCCTCTACATTGTCTCTGATCTGTTCTGCCTCTACCTCCTCCTCATCTGTAGGCTCAGGTGGATCCAGATCTGGCATCTGATCATTACAATCTGCCCAATCAGATTCTGAATCCGAGGGATCTATATCAGACTCGGTGGCATCAGTACCACCTGAGAACAAGGTGGCATCAGCACCACCATCACTGGAAATCGTGTCGCGATCAAGGTCCGACTCTGCTGACTCCATAGTATCCTGAACCAGGATTGTGCTCTCCAGACTATCCTCTGCTGTCATCTCTGCATCAGCTGTATCTGAATATGAGAGGATGGTCTGTGCTACAGGATCTGCCCAAATTGCCTCATCATCTGTGATCACAAAATCACAGTCCTGGTGGATGTCTGGCTCTGCGTCTGTCAGCTGCTCTGAATCTGTACTGCCATGTGAGCGGGATCTGGATCTGGCTCTGTAGTCCTTGACCGTCTCTATTTGTATACTCTCGCCTTGGACGCGAAAGTACACCTTCCCGCTATCATGATCAGTCACTGCTTTGGCTGTGGCCAGGAACGGGCGACCGAGGATGATGGGGGAATCGGTCAACGAGTCAGGGGTCTCCATGTCCAGTACGACAAAGTCCACGGGGAATTGCAAACCCTGAATCGTGACGACAACGTCTCGCAACAACCCCTTTGGCCTCTTGACAGACCGATCAGCAAACTGAAGGTATGTCCTGCTTTGTCTAAGAGTGCCCAACTCTAAGTGGTCGAGAAGGGCTGCCGGAAGAAGGTTGATCGACGATCCGCTATCTAAGAGAGTACGGTCGAACCTCTGCTCACTAATCTGACATCTGACATACGGGGCCCCTAAATCTGGCCTCTTAGTCGGCAGATGGTTCTGGATCGCGTAACACGTGGCTTTTGTTAGCACATGAATTTCTGCGGTCTTGCTCCTCTTCTTCCTTCTGACTGTGGTCCTATCTCTTAGGGATCGCTGAAGAAGAGGGATGTGCTGCAAAGCCTCATTGAGGGTCAGCTGGATGTGAAACCGGTCTATCATGCTCTGGCTGAACTCCTCCTGCTCTCTCTTTTTTGGGTCTTTTTCTTTTTTCTTCCCCTTCCCCAACTCAAGGGCTCTAGGAAAGGGGATCACAGGGTCCTTCTCAGATGAAGGACTAGGAATAGGTCTAGATGATTCGATGACCGGATCCTCACAAACATCATTCACAACAGTGGGATCAGAGTAAACTAAACCTTTTCCTTTATTCAAATCAGAGTTCCGAGATACATTCATTCGAGGAAAGACAACACTTCTATCAGAATAAATGTTGGTGGCATCAGTACCACCTCTAGTTGGCTCTACAACTAGACGTCTTGCGGCCTCAGTACCGCTGGCTGGCTCGGCTCTGCTGGTGGCGTCAGTACCACCTCCTCGATCTGGTGAAGTGGCGGCCTCAGTACCGCCGGGTGAATCAGCATCTCGGGTGGCATCAGTACCACTCTCCTCTCCCTCATCTGGCGCTCTAGATGAATCCTCATGTTGTCGCTCAGATGAGGCGCCTCCTGCTGGTCTTCTACCGCTCCTAAGTGTGACAAAATCAGCATCAAATAAATCCGACGAGATAACATCAAATGAGTCACTAGAAGTGGTAGGCTCAGTGTGAACTACCTGCTCAGATTTCCTCTTCAAATTATTCGGATTAGGCTCGATCTGTGCAGGGATAGCGGCCTTCCCTCTCATCAGGTCCCGCATCTCCTGGCGGAACTCGTCCATCTCCCGTCTAAATGTAGCCTGTTGCTCTGTGAAGAGGCGGGCTAGATCATCCATGGCGGGGCTCTCATGGGAACCCGACGGGTTGCCTCTCTGGTAATGAGGCTGCTGGACCTGGTGCTGCTGTGGCTGAGAGGGGTAAGAGGAAGGATGCTGCTGCTGGTGAGCCTGCTGCTCACGTCTCCAATTCTGTCCCTGCTGCTGGTAGGGACGAGATACGAAGGATGATGGCTGGTGTGCTGGGTGCTGCTGGTGATCTCTCTGCTGGGAGTACTGCCCTCCCTGACCGGCTGGCTGCTGTTGGGACTGGTTACCCCCATTCCCCCACCTGAATCCGGGATGATCTCGTCGGATTCCAGGTTGAGGGCGGTCATACCAAATCCCGTTGACATCCATCAACGGTTCCGCATCGTAAGGGGCTGGTGGGAGTACATCCAGAGGCTGATCCGGTTGATATACCACCATCTGTAAGTCTGGAGATGGTGGTGACTGGTAAGAGGGCTGCTGCTGCTGGTACGGCTCCGCCTGTACAAGGTGAACTTGTCTAGGCTGCTGCAAGGAGCTGGAGCGCTGGGACGAGCTGCGGCTGCCGCCGGAATCGCCTCGCGACAGAAGACGGGGCTGAGGAGCCGTCTGTGCCTCCTGAAGACACAAGAGCTGGGTCTTCATGTCGCTCAGAGTTTGTGCCATTTCCTCCATCTGAGTTATGCCCTGGCACTGCTTCTTCTCTATGATTTCCATGCGGTCCAACTTCTCACTGATAATCCCCATGTCCGCAGCGGCCGACTCTGCCTGTGCGGCTGCAACTGTGGACGAACTGGAAGGACCTGCATCAACCCGTGCTATCCGCTGGTATTGCACGGGTCCTGGCGGCTGAACTCTCTGTGTGTACAACCGAGTCTGAGACATCACCATGTAATTCTCGGACATCTCCTCAAAGATGGCCCAGACTTGGTTGTGGTCCTTGGCAAAGTAGGACCCGCCGCAAGAAGCATTCACCAGTCCCTGAAGCTCTGGCGTCAGCCCACTAAAGAAGCTCTGAACTAGGTTCGGCTTCGAAATGTCGTGGTGTGGGCATCTGTCTAGAAGCTCTCTGAACCTCTCCCATGCCTCGTGAAATTGCTCGTTAGGGAGCATGGAGAAGTTGTTGATCAGGGACCTTGCTGCATTCGTCCGCCCGAGTGGATAGTACTTGTTCAAGTACTCGGTGCGGAGTTGCTCCCAGGTGTATACAAACTTCCCTAGATGTTTCAGCCAGGCGGCTGCTCTATCTGCCAGTGAAAAAGGGAAGGCCATCATTCGAATCGTATCTTGGTCCACACGACGGTCGTGGACAGTGCTGCAGATCATCAGAAACTCCTGGAGATGGAGGTGTGGTTCCTCAGTGGCGAGTCCGTGAAAATGCGGAAGCATCTGCAGGGTGTTCGGAGGGAACTTGAAATCCCCCACGATAGCAGGTATCACCACCCATTGGTGCATCAGTGTAGATCCGGGGTTGTGAAGTTCCCGCATCGGTCTTGCTGCGGCGGCGGCTGCCTCTGCTGCGGCAGCTGCTGCTGCGGCTGCTGCCTCTGCATCAGCGTCAGGGATGTCCTCCGGCTCGCTCGGCTCGTCTCGCTCTCTTCGGAGTCTCTCCAACTCCCTCCTCATCTCTATCATGAATGCCCCCTGATCGCGTAACTGTTGCTGAACCGTCTCTAATGATGCGATCAAGGTGGAGTTGATCGCCCCTTGGTCTAAGACAAAATGTTCGGGCTGGCGATCGTCTGAACTTCCGGCTCCAGCCATAGGGATGTCTGCAAAATCAGATGAGCCTAACTCAGGTTCTGTCAAATTAATTCGTCTTTCCTCGGGCTCATGTCTCTCAGTAGCAGAAGAAAGGGGGTCGAGGGGGAACAGGGTGGAATCGAACTCGGGCCCGGAGAGCTGGTCTCGACTCTCACGGGCCAACCTAGATGATGGAGAAGACGTGCCTGAAAGCGGTGCAGCCAGAGGCTGCCTAAGAGATCGTCTACCCATCATCTTGATCTTGGCGAGTTGGGCGGATGGGATCTGGAGAAAATATGATCGCAAAGCAAACCCCCGGTTCACCAACACAACACAATCTGAAGACCGTGAAAGATCGGTCAATTTATCTTGTCAATTTTATTTGGTGAACACACAAGATATCAGAGCGATTACGTGACCTGCTGGGATACCCGATACTCTCTCAACCGACTGTCCCGCACAGAAGAGTCGGTAATCAGTCGAGATGAGCACCGGAGGGCTTTACCTAGTGTTCGGGTCACTCTCTCGCACAATCAAACCAAACAATGAGGGGGTTGCTCTCCCCAAGACAAATTTTTAATGTGAGTGTCTTTTAGGGTCAATAGTGTTATCCAGTCCCGATTTTTATTGTTTTTCTTTTTAATTTTTCAAAATAAATACAAGCGGCCTAACGATTTTTCCGATTCTCCTGATGATTAATCCAAAAACAGAGGGAGAAGACGAAAAAGCCGATGCGCGAAGAAATCAATGATGCATGCAGAGAAAGAAATGCGTACCTTGTCTCCAGCACTCTACATGCAAGTGATCCGCGCAGAATTTAAAGACAGAATAAAACTACCTAAATGATGCAGCGGGAAAAACCGGCCTTAGACAAGCAATTTCTATTGATCGTGAAGAACAGTAGTTAGCTAACCGAATCGAGTCCGGAGTCCGATCTTGGGAGTCACTCGGTGCCCGCCACAACGGGTCCTGCCAGCGCTGTATGTGACTCCTCACGGCACGTGGTCTCAAATCCAATTAAACTAACTTTTTCAGTGAATTTTATTAAGGTCCAATTACGTTCTATAGGAACAGATATTCTATTAGGTGTTTGGGCCTTAAAAATTTACGTCACAATCAATCAAAATTCCTATGTCTAGGGGCTAAAACCGCGAGAAACACCAGAAAAGGCAGCTAGCTATGAAAACCGCGATAAAAGCCGCGAAAATCCGAATGGGTCCCCCGAGCACACCGGTGCTCAACGAAACAGACCCGCTAAGTTACAAATGTCCACAAATGTCCAAAGTCCAAGTCCTAAATTATTACAACAAGAATAATGTTCTCTCTCTCTCTGAATAGAAAATTCTTCTCCTCTCTCTCTCTTCCTGCTCTTCTTCCCGTGCAGGTCCTCAAAAAGTGTACTCCAAGATCTCCACGTAGTACCTCGCACAAAAATTAGAAAGAGAGAGTGTCAGAAAACAGTTATAATTTAGAGAGACAAAAATAGAAGAATGAAAACTGACTACAAAGCCGTGCTCCCCGGCAACGGCGCCATTCTGATTACCGCCCGAATGACAGAGGTAAAAGGTCTAAAAATAAATCACAATGTCGTTGCGACCTCAATCAATCAGACTAGGTAAATCAAGAAAAATAATCAACCACTCGAATAAGATAAAATCAACTAAACACAGAGAAGTGGTCCTGCTATAGGATTAACCTGGTATAGCTCCCAGGGTCGAACACAAGGAGCACAGATTGGCTAAATAGCCTACGATGTAGTCAGAAATCCAGAAGAGTTTTTTTTTTTATGGTTTTTATTTGTTTTTATATTTTTTTAGATTTTTTTTTTTTTAAATGATGAGAAAGTGAGAGAAGGTAAATACAAGGGAACTTCAACAATTTATACAACACCCCAAAAATAATGCAAAAATTAAGAAAAAATGGTTTTTATGTTTTTTAAGTTTTTTACTGTTTTTGGTGAATTTTTGGAATTTTTCTAATGGATAAAATATTTATTAAAAATCAAACAATGCGACAAAAATAGGGTACTGTCCAGCAAGGCTTAAGATCCAAAAACAAAATAATTTTGGATCTCAAAAAGCCCTAAAGGTAATTTTCCTATAATCTAGAAAGAATAAGGAAAATTTAGGCACCCTAATTATTGTTTTTGGATTTTTAATTAATTTATTACAATTTTTATGAGTTTTTAGGGGTTTTTTCAATTTTTAGGATTTTTAAGTGATGAACAATAGCCAAAATTGGCTAGAAAATCAAACAACAAGCAATAAACAGTACCTAATTTTTTTAGAATTTTTAGTGGAGTTTTTAGATTTTTTTGGTATTTTTAAAGTCAAACAGTAGCAAAAATATGGGTTTTTGAATTTTTAAAAATAATAAATGAAATCAAAAATGTCCCCAAAAATCATAGAAATTCCTACACCATGGCAGGAGCCATGTGTCAAAATTTCATTGGATTTGGAGGTCGTTTGATATTTTATTCAAAAATAAAGGTGGGGCACTGTGCACAGGGACCTAAGTGCAAATACCCAAAAGTTCTGGGGTCCTGGTGCAAAATACCCAAGAAGTCACGTGCCAAGCACGTGTCTGGGGCACTCAAGGACCTAAATGTAATAAAAATAAGTCCCAAGGACCTATTGATAACTCGTATCAAAAGTCCAGGGGGCTCGGTTGCAATTTACCCAAAATAATTCGCACATGTGCAAAATCAATGCTCACAGGGGTATATTTGCAAATAAACAAAACATTTCATTCAATGAATAACATCCAGAACTACAAGGGGTCTCATGCAAATAACCCAACAAAACACGTGACGAAGCACGTGGGTCTCTACTGGCAGGGGTATAAATGCAAATAAAATTAAGTGCGAGGGTCTCTATGCAAATATCCCAGAAAATAAACAACTTGACTTGAAATTTACAGGACTAAAACGAAAACAATAAACTACAAGGGGGCCTACGATATTTACCCCTTTATTAATGAAGCGTTGGATGCGCGCCACGTGTAGATCGAACGGCTGCAGAGGGTGGGCGCTCCAGATGGCGTCTCCTCTGATCGGACGGTGGAAGCAGCTCCTCGATCGGACGGCCAAGATCTGATCTGGAGCGGTGAGGCTGATCTGACGGCGATGGAGGGTCCTCGAAGAACTGATGGCCGGCGAACTTCGCCGGCCTCGTGAAGGTGTCTCCGGTCTCCTCTGCTGCGCCTGAAGGTCGGAGAAGGTCCGGCGTGAGGTTGCGCAGCTGCTGCGGGTCTCCAATGCCCCGGCCGAGCCCTGGAAGGCTCCGGCGAGGTCGGCGGAGAAGAAGCTCCTGGCTGAAGTTGGGAAGCCTCAGACGGCCTCCTCTTGACCTGCAAAAGAGTTCAGAAGCTTCGCGGGTCGAGGGCAAAGTGCCTCGACCCGGTTAGGTGGCGTGAAGGTGAATGGTGCGGTGGGGCGGAAGAGCTCCGGCGAGGCGGAGGCGATGGAACTCGAACCCCAGATCCTGTGCGATCTGGGTTGAATGAGCGGGCGTAGAAGGTGCGTGGGGACACGGTGAAGGTGATGGTCGGGTCGGATGATCGAGAGGTTACGCGATGTGGTCGGAATCGGAGATGTGCGTCGGAGATGTGAATTGGGCGAAATCCTAAATTAGAAGAAAGTAGAAGGAATTAAGGCTACCTGATGGATGCTGGAGACTGTGGTGGAGCGTGGCTATCTCCGGGTCGTAGCTTCGAAGGGCGTCAAGGCCTGAAGCTCGATGCTCAACGCCGGCGGCGGAGCAAGGACGGCGAAGTACGCCGGATCGATGGATACGCTTCCTCACCTCACTGCAACAAGGGCACAGCTTGCTGTCACTCTCGCGATGCCAATGGAGGTCACTGGGAAGGAAGAGAAGGGCCAAAGATGCGGCGCGGAGGCGGCGGAGGGAAGAATATATAATGTGACCGGGGCGATTAGGGTTGAGGGCTGACAGCAAAGGAAGGCGTGGATTTGATGGCGAAGGATCCGGCGAGGGAGAGGGATGAATGGCGAAGAGTCCGGGCGCGGGGGATGCGTGGGAGACAGCCTGGAGTCGCGTGGGAAATTCGGCGAAGGTGGCGCGGCGCGCGACTTCCAGAAAAGGAAGGAGGTCGCGGGGGAGTTGACCGGGGTCAACATTCCCCCGTGGACCAGTCAGACGATGCCACGTGTGTGCTATTTTTGTTTTATTTTTTTTAGGGTAGAAATAGGCCGAATTAGAGAAAACTCAAAACATGAAATATTTTTCTTTTATTTTTTTCTATTTTTTGGTGATTTTTAATTAATTTTTGGGAATAAAAATAGGGTAGCTACATATATAGGTATATGTACACTATATGGATTTTTATTTTTGATTTTTTATTTTTTATTTTTATGTGTTTTTATGCTCATTTTGTATTTTATTTATTTACAAGATAAAATGAGGAATAAAAGAATATTTTTATTTTATTTTTATCACTTATATACAAGGGTGAAATAAATAAATGAGTACATTTATATACATGGTATTTATACAATGTATTTTTGTATTTTCAATTTTGTAATTTTTATTTGATTTTTGTTTTGTTTCTTGTTATTTATTTTATTTACAAAATGTATCATAGAATACTTACAAGAAGTTTAGAAAATAAATGAATTTATTTACAAGGTTAAATAAATACAAGAGTGTGGTTTATGCACATGGTGAAGGAAGGATGTTTTTGATCTTTTTGCTTTTTATCTTTTTATTTTGTTTTTAATAGTTTCTAAATATACACACAATATGTACAAACATCTTTTTGGGTGAGGAAAATATAGAGTTTTATTTATTTACAAATATATACATATGAGCTCCTATCTCCCTCTACTTTGGCTTTTATGCGGTCAGGCCCATGCTGAGCCCTCCCTTGGGTTAGGTTGCTCAATATTTATTCTAAATATTTCCCTCTTTTTCTTTTTGCTCTTTATTCTTTTATTTTGTGCACAAAAACATGCTAATTATAGGTTTTTACACAATGCATGCTTTTGGTAATTATTTGTATTTACACATATCTACATGTATTTGCAAAGGTTTTTGTAGCTAAAATAGAAGAATAAAGAGTGATGAATGGGTATTCATCAGCCTCGTACGCGTGCTAGGGTCCTCCTCAGCTGCCTCCAAGGATCGGAGAAGATCGGCGATGACGTCCCGCAGCTGGTGGTGGCCTCCGATGGCCCAGCCGAGCCCTGGAGGGGCTCCGGCGAGCTTGGCGGCGATGAGCTCCTGGCCTAGATGTGAGGGGGCCTCAGATGGCCTCCTCTTGACCTGCAAAACAGCTCAAGAGCTTCGCGGGTCGAGGGCAAAGTGCCTCGACCCGAAGAAGCGGCGTGAGGGTGAACTGTGGGTCGGGACGAGCGAGCTCCGGCGAGCGGAGGACGGTGGAGCTCGAACCCCAGCTACGGTGCGAGCTGGGTTGAATGAAGGGGCGTAGAAGGTGCGTCGAAGGATGGCGAAGGTGATAGTGTGTCCCGATGATCGAGAAGATACGCAAGATGACCGGAATCAAAGGAACTCGACGGAGATGCGATTTGGGCGAAATAAGAAATTAAACTAAATAGGCGAGCTAGAAGGCTACCTGGGTGGAGTGGAAGACTGTGCTGGAGCTTGGCTAGCTCCTGGTCGTCGCCTCGAAGGTTGTCACTGCCTGAGGCTCGAGCTCCTGCACGAGGCGGAGCACGGCGGCGCAAAGCTGCCGGATCAATGGTCCGGGCACCCCCTCCTCACTGCGACAAAGGCTACCGCGAGCTGTCACCTCGGGGTTTGCAATGGAGGTCACGGGAATGAGAGTGGCGAGCCAAAGATGGGATTGGAGTGCGGCGGAGCTCAGGTTATATATGGGTGCAGGTTCGGGAAGAAGGGCTCGGGTCCGGCTCGATTGAGCACGGACCCCTAGGCAAGGTGTCGGGCGGGGTTCCCGGATGCACAGGGGATGATCGGAGCCCTGGGTTAGCGGATTTGGAGACCGGGTCGTGACGCAATAAATCGGGGAAATCGGGTCGGGCATCACGACCCGTGTGAAGTGGTCCACAGGGGGGAGTTGACCGGGCGGTCAACAATCCCCGTGGACCAATGGGAGTCAGCCACATCAGAAAGATTTGGAAATTAATTTAAAAATAGAAAATGGCTGATTTAGCAAAAACTCAAAACATAAAAAATGTTTGTTTTAGTTTTTTCTATTTTTTTGTGAATTTTAATAAATTTTTGGAAATAAAAATAAGGTATATACAATATATAGCCATATATAGGTATATGTACAATATAGGGTTTTTAATTTTGATTTTTAATTAGTTATTTTTATACAATTTTTATTCCTATTTTATATTTTATTTATTTATAGAATAAAATGAGGAATAAAAGGCTATTTTTATTTTATTTTTATTAATTATATACATAGGTAAAATAAATAGTTATGTACAACTATATACATGGCATATGTACAATATGTTTTTGTAATTTTAATTTTGTACTTTTTATTTGCTTTTTGTTTTGTTTCTTTTTATGTTATTTATTTACAATATATAACATAGGATATTTACAAAAAGTTTTGAAAATAAATAAGTTTATTTACAAGGTTAAATAAATAAGAAGACAAGGTCTATGTACATGGTGAAGGGTTATTTTTGGATTTTTGACTTTTAGATTTTTATTTTGTTTTTAATAGTGTATAAATGTGTACAAATTTTTACAAAATATTTACAACATATTTTTGGGTGAGGAAAATATAATTTATTTATTTACATAGGTATTTACACATGAGCACCTATCTCCCTCTACTTGGCTTTTTATGCGGTCAGGCCCATGCTGAGCCCTCCCTTGGGTTAGGTTGCTCAATATTTATTCCAAATATTTCCCTCTTTTTCTTTTTGATCTTTATTCTTTTATTTTTTGCACAAAAACATGCTAATTATAGGTTTTTACACAATGCATGCTTTTGGTAATTATTGATATTTACATATATCTACATGTATTTGCAAAGGTTTTTGTAGCTAAAATATAAGAATAAAGAGTGATGAATGGGTATTCATCAATGATAAATAAACTATGCATGAATCAACACAAACTTTTATGGAATTTTTGGAATAATAAGATTATTTATTCCAAATAAAATAGACAAGAAAATAAAGACATCAATATAGGACTAACAAGTAATTATTGATTTTTTTAAAGAAATGTTAATAGAACAATAAAACAGGACCACTTGTGCAAAATTAACAAGGAACACGTGTGTACCCACGTGATATTAGCTAAAATGGATATGATCGTAAATACAAAATAAATCTAGGGATAAAATAGCAATTTACCCAAAACTTTTGCCTCATGGCATTTGAGGCAGCAAAGTCGAGAATAGATGCTTGTTGTTCTTCAAGATCCCTAAGCTGATGCAATTCTCCTTGTGCTTAGATCCACAGATGGCCACGATTGAATCCACGGCTCTAGTTGATGGCTTCAGGTTATTTGATCAAGACTTCACTACGATGTATCCGATCCTTGAGCTCCAAATGATGCTCAAATGCCTCTAATCCAGACGATTTTCATTTGAGGTTGTGGTATCCAGGTGATGAACTCGATGTCCAGAACCGTATTGAAGAAGATGATAGCCTTTCAGTATTCTGCATGAATGACTTGATCTCCAGATGCTAATATGCAGGTGTTCTGATGAAGATCGTGCACAAGAAAACTAAGGCTCGAGGTTTCGATCCTCGGTTGATCATTAGAAACATATGTGAAATGAATGGATTGCTCCTGGCCGCAATGAGGGAAAGGAGCGAATCTTCGATCACTGATCGTGATCGAAGTTGGAAAATCTCGTGAGATAGACGTGAAATGGAAAGAATTGAAGATGAGGCAAAGGTCAGATTCATGATCGGAATGGATTTTAGGATGAAAATGAAGCAAAGATATCGAGAGGAGAATGGAGGAAGAGGGATAAGGATCTAACCTGGAAGACGAAGGGAGTGGATGAATGCAATCGCCTATTGGACCCGGAGCTGTTGCTCCAAGAGGTTCTACCCTCAACCCACGACGAGCTTGCAAAGGCTAGGCTCGTGGCTAGGATGAGATGCTCGCCGGAGCAGGTGATCTCCCCGGACACCTAAATTTGCTCGACCGGAATGTATCAACCTCGACTGTCACTCAAAGGTGAAACCTCGCAAGAGCTATAGAATAATGACGCAACTGGCAAATCAAGGAATTTTCAGATCTGGAATTGCCTTATAAAGGGGGTGAAGACGAGCATACTTCAAAGAATATTATGAGCGTGAAACGAGGCTGTTTAGGGCGAAAAAATACACAGGTAAAAATAAAAAATGCATGGACTATAATCGGGCGAAAAAATTAGGTTAAATAGAGGTCAGATCTGATCTGGAAAATGGGGCGAAGACAACGCATTAGCGAGGTAGTCGGGTCCTCCCTTTGGGGGTTGAGTTGATTGGAGGTCAACAAATTCGATTGGACCAATGGGAAGAGTCCGAGGAAAAGGACGAATAGACTACAAGACGAGAGCATGTTAAATAGAAATAAATAAAAATAAAATAGAGAAAGCTTTATATTTAAAAATTTTAAAATACATAATGTTAATAATTTAATAAGTAATTTTGCGATGATTTCCAATAAAAATATTAAATTAATTTAAATAGTTAAATAATCAAAATACATGTATTTACATGTATTAAATACCAATATCTGACATACATTTATTTTTAAAAGTAATTACATAGTTTAATATTTTATTTATTTATAGAATAATTTAAGGATTCTAAATATGTTTTATTGTAAGAAATAATTTATTTATTTAAATAAATACAAGTATATACAATATAGGTACATTATATTTATATAATAAATACATTATTTTTTGATTATTTTTTATTTGTTATTTGTTATTTTCATTTTATATAAATGAAATACAATATATAATAATAATAAAAATATAATATGCGTAAATATATGTAAGAAAATAAATAAATAAAAATATATGTAATATATACAAATATACAAGTATACCAATAGAGTCCCAAAATTTACTTTTTACGTATAAAGTCTTGTTTCAGTGAATCCACTTTTATTTGATAGATAAAATTATAAAATAAACTTTAAAAGTAAGTACACATGATTCCGAGTTCACATGGCCAACTGGTGAGGTTCGGAAGTTAGGCTTTATGGTTTACAAATTCTAAGATTTATTGGTATTTATTCAAATTTATTTTTAAATTATTTTTTGTATTTTTTATTGATTTTTATAAATAATTTATAAAAAGAATTAAGTTAATTGAAGTTAGTAATAATTAAATAGAAAATGAAGATATATACATATTGTATGTATATACAATGGGTCCAAACACCAAAACTCACACAATTTATTCTACAATTATTTTGGTATTTTTAGTAAATAATATTAGTTGCAAAATGAAGTTTAAAACAGAATTTAATCAATTTGGAGTTTTCTATAAATAGTTATGAACTTGGAAAGTTAGCTTTTTTTAGCTTTTTAGGTTCAATTTGGAGTTTTCTATAAATATAAAGCAAATGGAAAATGGTTCTCGTAATCAAAAGTGTATCAAAAACATTTCCAATTTAAGTGGGCATCTCATAAACCATCAACTTGGATATAGATTGTCCATGGGAAAGCTTTTAACCTACTTTAAAGCTACTCCTAATATGTTGTAAATTTATAGCATCATGTTAAAATCTTCTTCGATCATGTTATAAATTTACAGCACAGATATCGTCGCATTAGAAAACTTCTCTTATCTTGTCATAAATTTATAGTACATTGTTAAAAGCTCCTTACCTCTTGTTGAGATAATTTAGGATAGTTACTATTTTTAGTATGGTTCTTTATGTAATTTTCTATTCTCTATTTCATCCTTTTGTAATTTGCCCAATGGTTCTTCCCCTATATAAGGGAACCCTTGGGCCTCTCATAATATATCCCAGTATGTTCCCCTAACATGGTATCAGAGCTACCTCCTCCTCGTCCGTGTTACATATTTTTAACAACATCGTTAAACTTATCACATCCTGCCTTAACTTTATAGTTACCTACTAAATATTTCCCGCATCCTATTATATTGCACAGATTTTAAACTAACACCATTTTGAGTTTTTCCAGTAACACTTATACACCTTTTTATACACTTATACCTCTATATTTTTATAAAATTTGCAATATTAATATTTCATCTGTGTAAATAAAGTGATACATGTGTAATTAAAAAAGCATAAGGCTTTTATAGGTGAGCCTCTTTTAGATTCTGCAATATCAGTTAGATCCCTCTTTTTTGCAATATCGTTTTTGCCACTAATTTCTTTGAGCATAATAGTTGTGCCCCATATGTTAGTTTTCGTCCATTCCTTTTCCAAACGAATGTTATCTCGAGGATACAAGTGTAATTGAAAAGAAAAATGATACATGTGTATTTTTTTGAAAATTGTAGGGACACAATTGTAAGGAAATTACACTGAATCGAACTTTGGTATGTATAAACCATGCTTTGATTTATCTCACTAAAGGCAAAACTAATGAAATGAAATGCAATACGGAAGGGACACAACTGGTATTGCAATAGAAAGACGGGTATAATTTGATATTGCAGAATTTCAGAGGGGCACAACTGTAAGAAGAGGATCAAAAGTACACTACAGTAAGAACATAGGGAAACATGCGTAATTGCAAAAATAGTGAGGGAGATAAATGTTGAAAATATTATGAGGGCACAATTATAAAAACACATGGTACTTTTATCAACTGGTTGTTCCCGCGCCACGAACAAGGGTTTCCATCGGGCAAGCACGCTTTTAAGCACGCCACGTGCCCCCTATCTAACACACACCCATTTCTCTCTCTCTCCCTCTCTCTCTCTCCCATGGAGGTTGCGACGGTGGCACCTCTCCGCGCACCGCTTCTCGCCACCTCCACCCGCAGATCGCTGCCCTTCTCGCCCTCTCCTCGCTTCCGAAGCCTTCCTCTACCTCCCGCCGCTCGCTCTCTCCTCTGCCGCGCGACCCCGGAGACGAAGGAAGCCGAACCCGCGCGTGGCTCCGCCGAGGAGGCAACGGAGAAGTACGGCCTCGAATTCGGCCTCTGGAAGGTGAGGGCGTTTCTTCTTCGCTATCTTCTGTGTAATTTGTCCTCGTGTGGTTGGATTAGGTTATAACTTTTATTCCAATTTGTAATAGTTGCGTGTAGTGTACTTGATATATATAAATCTCTGATGGTTTTTGCCGCCATTTGTTATATTAGGAGACCATTGATGACTATCTGAGAACTCAACCCGACAAGAACAAAAATCAAATATTCCAATTATACACAAAATGGTTATTTGTTAGGGATAATCCAAGCTCTAAACCCTGTTCTTCTTCACTTGGGAATTTTGTTCTAATTAGTACACCCAGTTATTAAAACTAACAGAAGAGTCTGTTCTGTCTATTTGATGCAGCTCCTCTAATTTTCTTTAAGAATGGCTATCCGTTCCCGTCTTATGGCTGGTTAATTTTGCTGCTGTTGATATGGATGCTACTTACGATGAGCTGAAACAGGTAGTTTGTTGGGTTGTGTGGAAGTACCTTATTCCAATAAGTGCAGAGGTTCTTTATGCGGACACAATTATCTTTATTAGAACTTGCATGCAGAAGACCATATCCTTCTTCATAGTTTCTTTCTAGCATTTCTTCCATCTTCCCTTCCTCTTACAAGGTTCTGCTTACTTTCTGGACCTCCGGTCTGGAAGTATACATTCGCTTCCTTTGCACGTGTTCAAAACACCTTAAGCAAGATTCCTCAACACCAACTTTTGCTTGATACATTTCTTGTAAGGCCAATCCTTCTTTCTTTGACCATATCTACCGAAGTATCTTTATCTTTGAGATGCACATGTCGATAGCTTATAGCATGCACTCTCCCCCTTGAACATTGTAGGTTACAAGCATATCCGTGATTTTGCCTTTATCTTCTAAAGTATCATTGTATCACAGGGAACATTTGAATGAGTTGCATTTCCATTGATTCCTGCATCCCCAAAAGACCAATAAAAGTAGCTAAAAGCATCCTTCCTCGATATGCAATGTGTATCACGTTTACCTCCTCCGCCCATCAAATGTTGTTAAAGACTGTAGAAATGGATGCTTCAATATCATAAAGATGGGAGCTACTTGCTGTAAAATTTCTTGCCTCGTTCATGTTCTAACCAAAGAGAAAAGCCAATTTACAATCTATTTTATGAAATGGGACTAGAAGTCCCAATAGACATGTAAAATACCCCTGAAAAGGCTTATTAGTTTCTAAGTATATTTCTAAGGTTTGAAAGTAGGTACTCGCCAATCTTCTGATGTTGAATTTCTCATTTGTCACCTGAGCAGTTTCCCCTCCTTTTTTTTTTCAAAAATGTTTTCATATATATTCATCTATATATCCCTCCTACATGTTATTCAAATTTCATGAGAAACAAAGACTCCTAAGCCCTTCATCTAGAAGGGGTAGATTGCAACAAATTTCAGACCGTTGAAAATTACCCGGTCTAGATGGAGGGCTTAGGAGTCTTTGTTTCTCACGAAATTTGAATGACATGTAGGAGGGATATATAGATGAATATACATGAAAAAAAATTTGAAAAAAAATAAAAAAAATGGGGGAAACTGCTCCGTGTAACAGCCAAGTTGGCTGTTACACAGAACAGCTTCCCTTTTCTCTATATTATATATATATTGACACTGAGCATAACTAGTGTGTATTTTGCTTTCTTTATGCATTTCAATGGTCTTGATTACAGCTAGTTTTTTATTTGTATTTGATAATTTGATGGATACAGATATTTCGCTCCGAGGAAGGGGAAGGTAAGGAGAAATCCAAAACAGAGCAAGCTAAGGATCTACTTGCCAAATATGGAGGCGCATACCTGGCAACTTCCATCACCCTTTCCTTGATCTCCTTCTCTCTCTGCTATGTTCTTATCAATGCTGGAATAGATGTCCAATCTCTACTTCAGAAGGTTTCCTCACATCTGAGTGCCTTTAAGTGTCATCTGTGACAATTATACAACCAAATATCTTAATATTACTGAATGCATGTGCAGGTGGGAATATCAGTGGATGAGACTGGAGAAAAGGTGGGTACTTTTGCTTTGGCTTATGCAGCACACAAAGCTGCTTCCCCAATCAGGTTCCCTCCGACCGTTGCACTCACTCCCATCGTCGCTGGATGGATAGGGAAGAAGGCCAAGGATGGAGGCAAGTGAATCTATGATTAGCTTCGGTTCATTGGTTCACTCTGTTCTCTATTCTCTCGGCATTACCATCTTACTTCAGAGGAATTCAATGGGAGAGAACAGCACAGGGTATAAAGTTGTTTCCTGAGGCTCAGTGATAGCAAATAATTTGTAATTGTTAATATTTTATCAGCTTGAGTGCAAGAACAGAGACATCTATTAGGAGGTAAACAGAGAAACTGATATGTTCTGTATTTTTCCGTTTTACTTAGTAAAGTTAGGCATAGGAATTTGACTACAGACTGCAAAGTGCAAAGAGGTAAGGGATCGGGCCAGTTATGTACAAGTTTCCGCAGATTGAAAATGATCGCAGCAACGGGGAAACACGAAGGAGAGGTCTGCACAAGCTGTCTGTAGTCCATTCACCATTAGGGTAAGGATCGCGCCTACATTTTTTCTTGGGATATATAGAAGTATCTGTGAATCATACACATAAGAATGGAGCTTGTTAAATTTGATTTAAGGTTAAATTAGACGTGAAATAAATATATCAGAAAGATAATTTGAGAAGGTGTGGATCCTCTGTCCTTGACTGCCTCTGTCTTATATCCTGAGAAACCTTTTAAATTGAGGTTAAACATAAATCTGTAAAAGGGAGAGTATGTGCAAATGTAGACAGAAATTCATATTTTTCATTGGCTTTCATTCTCTAGCCCTCCCAACCAAAAAAATAGAGGGAGAATTACGTAACGGCGTTTTTAAGCATTCACCTGAAATTAATGGTTAAGCATTCCAACATAAATACAATTGGATATGAAAACATCCTTGTATACTGCACAGGTATTTGTTTTTTTGAAGGAGATGAATTTTTTTACTATGTTTGATGGACATGGGGTTGTGTGTCGTATCATTTGAAAATGTTGATGCACTGGTAGGGGATGGGGATGAAAACGAATGTGAATATATTCATATCCGATCCGTTATCGTATTCGTTTTATACATATTTTGACATTCGTATTCGTATTGATTTTAAAATGGATGAGGATATGGATATCACTTTTACATTTGCTAATATTCGCATTTGTATTCGTATATTCGTTTTCGTACATAAGTACGGTAATATATTTATTTATAATTATGTATAACAACATTTTATGATTGCATTCACCATTATTGATATAATCGTTATAAAATTATTATATCTGGTATATCTATTTTATGTGTAAACTATCCTAAATTTGTATATCTTAGTTAATCTGTTAATTTTTTTGTTATTATTCGTATCCGATTTGTATTTGTTTTACATTCATATTCGTTTTGAAGGATATGATAACATATTTTTCATATCCGTCAATATTCGTATTTGCATTCGTATTCATATTTGAAAATGGATAAGGATATGATTATACATATATTCATATCCGTATCTGACCATTTTCATCCCTATGCACGGGCATACAAATACGGATATGATTTTTAATGAATACATAAAGATGCTAATATTTTTTTATGGATATCCATTAGGATGTCAGTCTAAATGCATATATACTGTCTATGAGGTGAACACAAATATACATGTATAGTAGTGAGGTCCATATTTATGTAAATATCTACAAGGTCTTACATTTAAATGTTCATTAGGGAATTTTACATGAACAGTTTCATATTTACGTACATAACCCTCGATAATATCAAATTACACCCAGAACCCTTAATAATTGCTCTGTCTTATACTCATAATCTTCCGTTAATTTAATTTATTAACTCAGCCAAATCATTGAGTTAATATAATATGTTTAATCTAATTGCTATTAATAAAATCTAAAAAATAAAAAAACCCAACCCCCTCCCCTTCTCTCGTCTCCCATCATATTCCACCAATCCCCGCTCGAACCATCGGTATGTTTGGTTACTATGTTGGAATGGGTTGGGTAACCTCTTGTTAATAGCAGTTGTTTGGATGGTTATGAGCGTTGGAATAAAGAATGTGATGTGATGTCACGTTGATTTGTGATGAAATTCCAACGAAGATTACCCAGGAATGCAGGGACAATAGGGATCTAAACTCATAGTTGATGGTGCCACCGGACTTAAAATGCTGATGTTATCCAACCTTGACTAAACGATAAATGATGATTTTTTAATTCAACCGGATGCTAGGCATCCAAATGGCATTCTTTTCGACCAGAAAAAAACGGGGCATCCAAATCTTGTCTTCCTCCGGATCCCAGGCAGATGCTTGTGCCTCCAAGTCTGATCCGTCTTCAACTCAGATCCACTACGTAGAAGGATCTATCGCAGGCGATGCTTGAGAGATGCGGTGGGTACGTAGCTGGAGTCTCAAGAACGGATGTTGCATGGGAAGAGGTCGATCCTTGATTTCGGTGCTAGAAGATGGAGATGCTCTGCTGGTGGTTGTCCATTATGTTGTGCCGGGAAGGAGATGGTCGAGATGTTGAGAACCTTAAGGAAGTGTTTGAAGTTCTGTCGTTGATGCCAGCTCTCTGCAATGATGCTTACACAATGACCTGAAATGGAGATCCAAGGCCTGAGCTTAAAGCTCGACCTATTGTGTTAGCATGACCGAGGTGTATGGAGAAGCTCCTGCGTGTGAATGGTGGTTCAAGATGAGCATGGATCCTCTACAGTATGAATGGTGGTTCAAGATGAGCATGGATCCTCTGCAGTACTGCAGAGGTCGGTTGTAAAAGGATGCGTGCCTCAACCCGATCGATCAAGATCGAGCGGTTCACACGGTAAGGCCTCAAAAATACCTAGATTTCGTGTGAACCGCTCGATCTTGAACGAGTGACCCGAAACACGCATCCTTTTACAACCAGCCTCTGCAGTACCGTAGAGGATCCGTGCTCGGTTCAAGATTCTTTGGATGGAGAGAGAAAGTTCCGAAGGGTAGCAGATGAATATGAAGAGAAGATGGAGGAGGTGGATGGTCGTAGTTTGTTCGAGAGGTTATAAATATAATAAATAGGAGTTGGGTTGGGAGGAGGATGATGAATGACATCGTTTATAAATATGATATGTTTTAAGGAGTAAAATCATCAACATTTAATATTTTCCGTCAAAGTTAACGTAGAAAACAAATGGAAGTTAACACAAGTTTATGTCATGTAATGGTTAAACATTACTCAGGATTTTGGATGCAATTCGTAATTATCGAGGATTGGATTGTGTACGTAAATATTGAACCATTTAGGATTATGGTTGTAAAAATTTCTTTAAAATACAAATAAATATACAATAAGAGAAAAACTGTTCTTTACTTAATTTTTGGATCCAGTCTTAACATCATCTTTCTCCATCTCTCATTGACAGTTCAAACATTCTTTTTGATTAATTTTTAATGTGAAATTTTAATTTTTCTAATTAATCATCTTAAGGACATTAATGTAATGTATATTACAAATAACTGAAAATCGTGAACGTCAAGTGTTGCCTAATAATTAACCATTTTATCAAGTGTACACACCTTCTCATGATTAGGTATGTCCTATGTTGATTATCCATATCTGAATAATGTCTGTGCACATTAAGATTGATAGGAGGATAAAGGTAGGAATCCATCTTCAGAAGACTAATCAGCAACATACATGCATTTCTTAACCTCACCAATCCAACTATGTAACAGGAGAACCCTGCTAATTTCACAATATGAATAGACTCTTGCAACAGCCACTTATTCAACTCCAAAAACATATTTACACACATTACTAAATCCTTGTGAAGTGCGATTGTACGTGATTTTCTTGTTTGATCAATTTCCGCTTGAGCGTTGATTAATTCATCCCTAACAATAACAATGCTGATGGATAATGAGCAGTTGTTTTGATCAAGTGCTTGAGTTAAGGAAACTTAGAAGACAAAGTTTCCAAATGTGGTTCACCATCCTTGAACCAAGAAGAAGATGGATCTAATGTGCAGACATCATTAGTACTCTCCTCTCCCAAATGAACAAATGGCATCCCATGTAAGCATCTTCATCAAATTGAAATATATTAAAATAATTTATTCAAGTTCGTTTCCATCAAACTGGTTGGGTCTTTGATCTCTAAGATAAAATAGCTACAAATTTTGAGTTTTTTATAAGTATTTTGCAGAAGGAAGACAACAGGTCTTGCTCTGGATATACTCACAACAGAAGATCTGCTTCCGTAGAAACGATTTGGACCATACGATCACACGGTTAGACGTCCTTTACGGCCGCATCAGCCCAATTTCTGTCCTCGACCACAAAACTATAAACAACTTCAAGCCAAAATAATTTAAAAAAAATAAAAAAACAAAATAATACTGAAAGAAAACAGTTATACAAGGTTTCCAATCCTGCTGGTTGGTAATGTACACTGATCAACTGCCAAATCACTTGACTTTAGGGTTTCGGAATATGTAAATGTCATGATGTGTTATCAAACGAAATGTTGAAAACCTTTGATACCATTTGGGACCTTTACCCTCATAAGATACATACATAGTTCTTACAAGCACGATTGGCATTGTATAGTATCCATGCCAATATTTTGAAAGACAGATATACCACAAAGCAAATGTGAAGAAGTTTATAGGGGACGAAAGTAAATACAAAGTAAAAAAACATAGAAATGTGTATCATAAAAAAATTGAGAAACCTAGTGAGGCAGTTGTCTCTCTAGCTCTGCCTCTAGTAGTGTAGCCTTCACATTTCGCCGCTCTATGCCCTCTTGATGCTGCTGCTGCCTATATATAAATCCCGGAGTTCTTCCAGCTGCACCCATACGTAAGAAAAACCTGATTGTGGATGTGTTTTGAAACATGGACCAAAATACAACAAAACTTACACAAAAGAAATGGTAGAAAACATTTGAACTGGCATACTACTCTGGGCAGTGATCTGATCGTGGTACCGCATAAGTTATTTAATATGCCAAAAGTGGCGGTTGTTCTACGACTGTCGTCTGTTCTTAGAATAGGACACGGTAGTCATATGATCAACAAGGCCTCACATACTTCAAGGTTAAGAAAAAAGAGAGTGCCATGGGAAACTGGTTGAACTAAAGGATAAACCTTGTGTGACCTTTCAACATTTGATGACTTGTTAAGATAAGTTTTTGTTTGACTTTCAATGTGAGGGTTAGATGCAATGCACCTAAGATGGTCATTTATTAAAACAAATCACGAGCCCACAATTAGAAGTTGTTGAGTGATATGGGTCATGCAAACCCTTCAGTGGGTACTTTTATCTTTTCACCTATCTTATATAAGGAGGCCTAGGCATTATTATTAAACCCCTCCATGTCGCTAATATCCCTCCACCTGCCTCTCTTACACGCCACTGTCTGCAACCCTCTCTCTCCATGTTCCTTATCCCCACAATCCTTGTTTCTTAACCTCCACACTGTTTATTAGTTTGTGACTAATCATCTAGGGCTCTGATTGTCTCTAGTTTGATCTAACTTGGGCATCTATTGCAACCTTCATTAGGTCAGTAGGCACTGATTGTGCGAAGAAGATATCAGAAGAATCCATTATCATATCATACGCCCCCCATTTGGGTCTATTCCAAAGTTGGGTGAAAGCAATCATCTCAAGTGGTTGTGGATGTTCTAGATGATTATGCATGGAGACGACAAGGAGCACATCCTCCTCGAGTCAGAGCCTACTTCAAAGACTGAAGAATGATATGTGGGACAAGATAATGGTATGGTTAGTTCTTAGATCATGGTCAATTGTTTCAGGAATTACAGATGTAGTAGTTTATTATGAGCATGCATATGATATATGGAAGTCTTTGAAGGAATCCTATGGGCAAGAACAGAATTCAAGCCTGATTTTTCAGACGTACTTTGACATGATGAATTTGGCACATCATCCTTTAGGTGAATATTTTCCACAACTAAATCATTGTTTGAAAAATATAACAAATGCACTCTGCAAATGTCCACAACAGAACGATGGCCACAAACACATGGTTATCACGGTGTTCCTTGCAGGATTAAACCCATTTTATATAGTTGCAAGAGACCAGATGATTACAACATCAGTAGTTCCTTCTTTTAATGAGACTTATGGTAAGTTGAGTCGTGTTTCAGCTCCTCACAATACAAAGGCTTTATATATACTAGGCCAAACCCTTATTCTTGCAGCTTCCTCAAGGTGTGGAAACTGAGATCTACATCAAGGACGAGGATGTGGTCATGGTACGCCTTTCCAGAGGACAGGTTTATATTCAATGCACATTTTATGGAGAAGTGTGTCCATCCAGAAAATGATAGTTGGGCTAAGAATGGATGTCCTATTGCTCGTGCTGTCGCTATTATGAGGGTGGACAATTTGTGACCCCTAACCAAGGGTACTTTCTCCTCACAGATTACTATTCACCCATCCCAACCCAGCCCAACCCATCACAGTCCAACCCAGCAACCAAACAGGCCCTTAAGGAGATTTTGATGAGTGGATACAATGTATGAGCTTGTTGACACATGCGAACACTACGTCACCTCATCATATAAAGGTGGACAATATGTGATGATCCCTAAAGGAGATTTTGACGAGTGGATACAAGGTATGAGCTTGTTGACACATGCGAACACTACTTCACCTCATCATCCAGATGCTTTTGTTGCATGATCTATCATTGCTCATTTGATTAAACATAAATCTAATGGAGATTGGTTGGTTGATACTAGAGCATCTACTCATCTATGTGGAGACAAGAATCTCCTTAAGTAGTCACTCCTAGGTCGAACAGCATAAGTTGATAGTATATTATCTCTAATTGAAGGTGAAGGGGAGGTTAGTTTGTAAACAATATTTGGTGAGAGAAGATTGTGGTATAAATGTAATTATAACCGAATTACTTTGAAAAGGGATATTTTCAGCAATATTTGGAATATATGATCTTGTTACAAGTTTTTAGACTATATTATAACCAAACTCAGGATCATAATTGATATCCCAGAGGCAAAAGTTCGATGTGCTTGTCAACTGATCCTTTTGAACAATAGCGTGGCATATAGACTGTAAAGACATATTTATGTTACGTTATTTATTTTCTGTTTCTCGTACTATTTCTTGATTCCCTTTTACTTATGTATGTCTTATGTAATTTACCCATAGCTACTCTCCTATATAAGAGAGCCTAGGGTTAATGGAATAAACAACTTCTTCTATTTTCCCAACATGGTATCAAAGCGGCGGTCCTAGACCGGAGCTCTCGAACCGAAACTCTAACCCTAATCCCCACCCCTCCAACCTCCCGTCGCCTTGGGCCCCAGCTCGTCGCCCGCCTCCTCGGGCCCGTCGCTCGCCGCCTCGGGCCCTAGCCCGTCGAGCCCCATCCACCTGCCGCCCTTCTCGGGCTCGTCGCCCGTCATCCAGCCTGTCGTCTTGGGCATGTCGGGCCCCAGTCGTTGCCCCAGCCCAGCGCCCTTCTCGGGGTCCCGCAGTGAGGTTGATGCGGTCCCGTCCCCGCAGCCTAGCTGCCCCACAGTCTCCACCACCCTGCTGCTCTCTATAGTCTCGACCGCATCTCTGTGTGATGGGTTTGGTTGCTTGAGTCTACACATGCAACCAAACCACTTTATGTCGGTGTAGACACAAGATTATCTAGTCTACAACCCTAGCCATCTCTAGTCATTATGTCAGAAAGCAAGGTTGATATCCCCACCATAGGTGTCTTCTGAGGTCTTGTGCCTATTGTGAAGATGGATTGGTCGAACTACGAGTTATGGGCCATGCAGTTCATAAGCCTAATGAAGTTGATGGGTAAGAAACACATTCTTACCGAGGAAGAACCGACAGAGAAGACAGGGTTGTATGCCTCGTGGGAAGCCGATGACGCATATGCTCAGGTCTAGTTGTCTGGTACCTTGATTCCAGACATTGCAAACGATGTCTTGCATCGGCCCACTGCCAAAGCCATGTAGGACATTCTTGCTGCCACGTACTCCCAGGCCAAGAATGAGACAAAAATTTAACAGCTTCAACATGACATCTTCACGATAAAGTAGAATGGTCGACCCCTGCATGCACACTACACTGCCTTAAGGGGAATGTTCGAGAAACTTCATAGCTTCATGCCACTCACAGCTACTTCGGAGCAGATGAAAACATACCAGAACGCCACCATGGTGGGTGTTTTTCTAGCCTCTCTAGATTCACAGTATGAGGTTGCTTCTTCTCAGATGTTGGCAAATGCTACCATCCCTCCCATGGAGGAGGCCTTCCGGAGACTGAGCCGAATCAATATCTCAATCCCTGCACCAGTGCCAACACGTATGTTCAACCTAGTACATCGCAAGATTCGTTATGTGACTTCCCCTAATATTGGCAATCAAAGTTATGGATCCATGTTGAGAGGTTTATGTTATGTTATTATTTTACAGTTTATATAGTTCTTTGTCCTTAGTATGTAATTTACCCATTATGGTTTCTCTCTTATATAAGAGAACTCTTGGGATTAATGAATAAACAATGAAGCATTCTCTTCCACATTGTATCAAAGCGGCGGTCCTAGATTGGAGCCCTGATATATACCTCCCCAACCCTACCTCCAGCCTCATCTCGACTCGATTTAGCAGCGCAACTACAGCCCAGCCGCGTGTTGCGGCCCTAGCAACAGTCGTTGCTGCTCCAAGTGGCAGCCCAGCCACCCTAGCCACTTGCCGATGTCCTAGCAGTAGCCACTGTTGTTCCAAGCGACAGTCTAGCCCTCACGGCTGCTCTAGGCGGCATCCCAGCCACTTGTCGCTGCTCTAAGCAGCAGTCCAGTTGCTTGCCACCCGCTACTACCCGAGCAGTTGTCGCCATTGTCCTAACGACAATCTTAAGGTGCGGTTGGTTTCGTCTAGCGGTCCCATAACCGACGAGCGCCATCCAATGTTGGTCAGTGGCCGTTGTGCTACCCTGAGTTCACATTTGTGGTCTGATTTCAGAATTTTTGGTCTGATTTTCCCATTTTCTAACCAAAATCAGATCACTTTTCGTTAACATTTGTCTAGGGTTGGTTGTGGTATGAGTATATGCCCTCAACCACCCCTTTTCATATCCGCGTAGACACTTCACGATATGTCTAAGGTCCCGGTTATTTGCCTACGATGTCAGAAAGCATAGTTGATACACCATCTACAGTTGCCTTCAAGGGTCCAACACATTGTCAAGATGGATGGCATAAACTACGAGTTGTGGGCGATGCGGTTCATGAATCTACTGCAAAGCCATGGTAAGAAGCATATTATGACGCAGGATGAGTCGGTGGACAAGATTGTGATCAATGCCTCATGGGAGGCAGATGATCCATATGCCAAGGTGTGGCTATTCGATATTGTCTCCGTTGGGATATCCAATGATATATTGAGTCAACCCGCAACAAATATGATGTGGAATATCCTCGCAGGAACATGCTCTCAAGTGATGAATGAGTCGAAGATATTATAACTCCAACATGATATCTTCACGACCAAACAGGGTAATCGCCTTCTTCACGCCCTGTATACATCTCTGCGGAGTATGTTTGAGCGACTCGATAACTACAGACCCCTGATGGCCGGTCGCTCTTAGCTTCTCAGCAATGCTACCATACCTCCTATGGAGGAAGCATGCCACAAGCTAAGTCGACTGAGTATCCTCTCTTCCACATCTACTCAGACATCGTCGACTATGGCAGCTTGTCGTGGAAGAGGCAGTTCATCTCCATTTAGAGGACAAGGCATACGTGGCAAAGCATCCATGCCCACGTCAACCATGTTCATATTGTCATCGTTCAGACCACTCAGAGGACACGTGCTACTCCAAGCACGGCTTCCCATCATCGACCCATGTTGTTGAGCAGTTTCAGACTGCTCCTGATTTCACCGATCATTATTACGACGACTTCGTTGCCCATCTGAGAGAGATCATGCCACCGGTCATTGGATATTTTAGTATCGGTCCATCAGATATTACAACATCTACTTCTACTAGTACTTCAGGTATTACTCATGCATTTACTAATCGCTCTAGACCAGATCCTTCAGAATGGATAATGGATTCTGGAGCGTCACATCATCTACACAGAGATCACTTGCAATTTGGTACTTATAGTCCAGCACAACTAGGTAGATCAATGGTGATTGTTGATGGGGCACATTCCCCTATTACTGATGAGGCTCATTTGATTTCCTTCATTCGTCTACAGAACGTTTTCATATACATGTCTTCTCCGTGAGTTTACTATATATCAGCCAGATTGCAAAAGATTTACATTGTCGTGTTATATTTGACCCTAATTCCCTTGTTTTTCAGGATATACTCACGGGCATGGTGATTGGATGTGGCCGCGAACATGGAAGGATGTAGAGGTTGACCTAGTCTCCTTATGTTGGTGCTACTTCCCTCTTTCTGGGGAGTCGATTTCCCCCTACATGTGGCATCTCAAATTTGCTCATCTATTGCTGCAAAATATTTGTCATCTCATCTCTGGCATCTCCATCAAGTCCAGTTTCCAGTGTGAACCAAGTCAAGTTGAAGAGCATTATCGGTCCAGCTTTCTAAGTCGTCAAGGTAGTAGCAGTTAAAGTATGTTTGAGTTATTTCATCTAGATATATGAGGTTTGGGTCGTGTACCTGATCGTCAGGGATGCATGTCCTATTTAGTTTATGTTGATTTTTCCAGATTGTTTTGTGTATTTTCGTTAAAGCATAAGTCTAAGGCTAATACATTGATTCGGAACTTTGTGGTTGAAATAAAGAATATTTTCTCTACTTCTATAAAACATATGCATTCGGATAATGCTCGAGTTCTGTACTATACAATTGTCTCGATTTTTCAGCTCGCATGACATTATCCATCAGATTTCATGTCCCTATACTTCTCAACAAAATAGTATAGATGATCGCAAACACAGTCATCTTCTGGATATCACAAAACTCTTCTCATATGGAGTCGGACTCCTCATTCATTATGGGGCGATGCTGTGATGACAGCATGTTATCTTATAAATCACATGTACTCTACCATTTTAGGTGAAAAGGCACCCTTCTCCCTTGCTTTTCCAGAGGTCCTTTTCTCTCTTACGCCACAAGTATTTGGTTGCATGGCGTTTGTCCATCTCTTGCGCCCTGGTCCAAGGTTCAGGAAAGCAGTATGCTTATGCGTTCGGGCTGGTCACTTAATAGCGATTAAGAGGTATGCGGGGGCATATGCGGGGTATATGCGGCTCTACGCGATTTCCTAATTTTTTATTTAAAAATAAATAAATAAATACAAAATTGATTACAACTGAATTAAATTTATGTATAATTGTGGTACAATAGAAGATCTAAGAAAAATGACAATATAGAGCTCAATCAAATATCGATACTTCAATAAAAAAAAGTTGGCACGCATAATAGTTGAAAACAATCACCAAAATATGCAAGTATCCAAAAGAAAATCGAAATTTAACACTAATAACATTAGTAATGTCTTAATTAAAATAGTATAAGAAAACATAAATGTTCAAGAGACAATATTTTAACGGTTAACTACAATATGTGGAGGTGAGACTTGTAACTATGTATGTCTACTAAAATTCATGATATGATGGTGTGATGTGCTTCTTAATAATAAATTAAGTGGACTGACTTTTGTTTCAACTTGTATACCAATATCTATAAATGTACTAAGCCTTCTCTCACTATAAGTAGGGTCGGCTACATGGACTCTTACTCAAATCCATGTTGAAAGATTCGACTATTTTTTTACGCTGGTCGTCGACTACCTAACGCAACCCTTGTAAGAGTGGGATTTGAAGCATGGCCTTTTGTATACCAATATATGTGAATATATATTTGTATAAATTCCTCTATTGTTGAATTATAATGTCATTTTTTTCTGTCATTATATTTATTACCGATTCTCCGTCAAAAGTACCAAACTCTACATATACCAATGTATTACATTCAAAATAACTATTAGTTGACTAAATTATAACACATTCATACACACATTTGATACATTTCAGAACAATAACATGAAATAAGTGGCTTCAAAAACTCCATATAAAAAATCACATATAAAAATCATAAAAAAATCATATATAAAAAATCACATTTTACTTAATATAATTATGGGGCGAACACCTATGAGTGTCCCCCCCTTTTCTGGCTTCAAAAAAATCACATTTTACCTTAAGCAGGCGCACAGAGGGCATATACAGCCGCACAACCCGCATATGCGGCCCGCATAAGCGCCATGGGCGCATAATGGAGGGCTTCATGAAAGCAGTGCATTGAAGGTGCCGCACACGCATATGCGGCCGCCGATTTCGTGAACACTGCCCTGGTCATGACAAGCTCGCTCCACGAGCTGTTAAATGTATGTTTGTTGGGTACTCTCGCACCCAAAAGGGTTATCGATGTTTTGATCCTGTAAAAAAAATATTATGTCAGTGATGATGTTACATTCTTTGAGTCCATCATGTACTACTCTCATATAGGTAACATGTCGAGTCCCTCTGGGTCTAGGATATGGTTGTTCTTCCGCCTCCACCTACACATGTACCTCAGGTTGAGCATACAAATATACAGAATGAGCCAAAATCACTACATGAGAGTGATCTCAGGTGGTCTATTGCCTTACAGAAAGGCAAACATTCATGTGCATGATACCGCCTTGCAGGACATGGGTCTCTAGAGCGACTTTCACCAGATTTCAAGTAATATGTTGTGGGATTATCTGCTATTGAAATCCCACATACATATCAGGAGGCTCTCAAGGCGAGCCAATGGCACCTAGCCATGGAAGCGGAGATGGTTGCTTTACAATCTCGTGGCACGTGGAGCATTGTTACGGCCCCTCCAGACGTGTTCGTTGTAGGATCTAAGTGGGTGTTCATTGTTAAGCATCGAGCAGATGGCAACATTGATCGCTAAGGAACGACTTGTGGCTCGTGGGTTCCCCTAGACCTATAGGGTGGAATATCAGGACACCTTCTCTCCAATAGCCCAACACTCCACACTCTGGGTTCTTCTTTCTGTTGCAATCTCACGGGATTGGCTACTCTATCAGCTCGATGTGACGAATGCATTCCTCTATGATGATCTACAAGAGGAAGTCTACATGCAGCATCCACCTGGGTTTGCTGTTAAAGGGGAGTGTCAGAAGGTGTGTAGACTTTATAAGGCAATCTACGGTCTTAAGCAGAGTCCAAGATCATGGTTTCAGAAAGCTCTCAGACGTGATAGACCAGAAAGTGTACGTGAAATCAACTCCAGATCACTCATTTGTTCAGAGGTCCCAGAAGGGTATTGTTGCTATATTGGTGTATGTTGATGATATCATCATTATAGGGGATAATGCATAAGGCATTCAAGCAGCTAAGGCTTTTCTTGGACAGCGGTTTGTTACCAAGGACCTTGGCAGTCTATGCTACTTCCTTAGACCGGAGTTTGTCAGGAACCAACGTAATCTTGTGATGACATAGAGGAAGTATGTTACTGACCTTCTCTCAAAGACAGTGATGGCAAATTGCAAGCCACCCACTACTCCTATGGACCCGAGCATGAAGCTATATGATTACGATACTGATGAAGTAGACAAGAGGAGATACAGGAAGCTTGTTGGGAACCTTCTATATGTGACCATCACCATGCCAGACATATCCTTTGCAGTGAGCAAAGGCAGTTCACGGTACAACATAGACATGCACATATGGATGCAGTCCAAATGATTCTAAGTTATCTGAAGACCTCAACTGGCATCGGTTTTTATTTAGCAGAGGAGTGTCCTTTACCAGCTTGTGCAAATGTAGACTATGCAGAATGCCCCAAGGACAAGAAGTCTAATTCTGGCTTCGTTGTGTTCGTAAGGAATTCATTGGTATCATAGAAGATCAAGAAGCAGACAGTTGTCACCAGATCCAGTGCAGAATCAGAATACAGAGCTATTGCACAAGGTGGTACGCAGATGATGTGAGTCAGATCCGTTCTGACTGACCTAGTTATTGAGGAGCCTCTTCCCATGCACCTCCAATGCCACAACCAGGTTGCATTGTTTATTGCCAATAATCCAGCCTTCCATGAGAGAACCAAGCATATCGAGGTAGACTGTCATTACACTCGAGACATGATTCAGAAGGGTCTCATTTCTACATCTCAGCTCAAATGAGCAGACAGCAGACGTGCCCACCACGGCTTTGGCCCGAGGATCCTCTCAGAGAATGTTCCAAGCTGAGCCTGATAGACATCTATGCTCCAGCTTGAGGGGTAATGTTGAGAATTCTATGTTATGTTACTATTTCACAGTTAGCTTATTTATTTCTCTGTCCTTAGTATGTAATTACCGATTAGGGTTTCTCTCTTATGTATAAGAGAACCCTTGGGATCTATGAATAAACAACGAAGCATTCTCTTCCACAATCCGCACGTTTAAAAGGACCTGTCTATTTACCCATTAGGGTTTCTCTCTTATATATAAGAGAACCCTTGGGATCTATGAATAAACAATGAAGCATTCTCTTCTACAATCCGCACGTTTAAAAGGACCCATCTATACAGAGTGTTATTTAAACTTCCTTAGGACTAAAACTTATCTGTAGTATTATTGTTCTTCCGACATACTTGAGAGATATCCATGCCGCCACCAAATGTGTATCCTAGTTAAGGGTGAACCTCATAGTGCCATGGTTGTTTCATGCTTGCCTATATGTTCGTTTGATCTGCCCCCTACTTCTGCTACATGCAGTACACATTCATTCCATAATATTATCTAAATCAAAGTTGCACACTTCACAATCAAAATATTGCTAATAAAACATGAAAAATGAGCGCTTCTAAAAACAGATTCTTAGAAGAGGTAAGGACTGAGTGCAAAAGTTTTAAAAAGCTGCCTCAGATCAGAAAAAAACAAACTATGGGCAGTGATGTCTAACTTTCAAATAAAAATTCAAGGAGAACTGCAAATAACTCTAGTAATATGCATGGAACGCGTTGGAAAACAAGTGAAGATTAAAAAGAAGAAATTTACTACATGGCAACAGAACACAAAATGAAGTGCAGATAAAAAAATCAGTATAGACGATACTAACAAATATACCTCTTTGCATGTTTCTCTATGAATTACCAAAAGCTTATCATACTTAAACTGCAAATCATCCCTTTCTGCTTTAAGCTTTTCATATTCAGGAACTGTAGGCCCACCCAACCTTTGTTGGATAAACCTGATCCATGCACATTCAGCGTATAAAAAGAGGCTGACATACACTTAGCATCGCATAGATGCCCCAAATATGAAACCAAGAAAAGAGAATTTCAGCAATAACGTTGATGAATAAAAAACCATGACAAACTATATATTAGGCATTTTTGCAGGAAAAGTGTACCAATATAACAGAAAGCAGCTAGTTCTAACCAGCACTTTTAATCACGTATTTAATATTCTACAATTCTCATCCCTTCGAGCTCTTTTTCCCTTCTTTCTTTCTTCCTATAATCCTTTTTTTCATTTTTTAAATATTTGCTTTTGTATGGAATTTAGACAGACTAATACACGACAAGGGTTATGGTGCAAACAAGGAAACACGGTCAGCCAGCAGCCAACTTAAGCCCTATTAGGCTTCGCATGAATGTGTGCAAGCAGATGAGTCCAAGTGCGTTAGAGTTAAGAAAGTAGCATTGCACCACTAAATATTTTGTTCTCTCATAGAAAGAGGGTTATAAAAGATGGAATCTTTTCTGCGCCGTCTTTGATAGTCTAGCTAGCAAGATAGTATGGTGGTTGGGTAGTGTGCTTACCATACGAAGGACAAAGGTTGAAACCTTACAATTACCATTTCCTTCCAAGAAAAAAAAGGACCAGCTTACAACCCAAGGCCAATAATTAGGAATTGAAGTAATATATGTTCGCAAGTACTCCAATTGGTAGCACTGTACTTAGATCGACCATGGATTCTGAAACTCAGACCTACATCTTACTCCATCAGGTAACTAGGTTGCATCCTCAAAATATGAAACAACTTAAAAGTGATCTTCCATCTGCAAGATAATTAGAATAATATGACTATCCTTGTCATTGAAACCAAGATCCATTCCAGGAGTAGACATCAAGTACCTTAAAAATTAAAAAAACACATATCTTACTGACATTTGGGTTTGTCCATGTTGAATATTGCATATGGCTTGTGAAAATATAATAAAAAAATAATTTAAAAAATGTTAGAGAGAGAAATTTATTCATTTTTTTCTGAAATGCCCATCTAGATAAGTGCTTATACTAGCCTTCATCCCCTCTAACCCCGTTATAAGCAACTGCGTCAGGCTTTCCTCGAGGGCTCGTAAATCTCAATTATGATATGATGAGACTCAACTTCACGGACTAGACGCAACGAACGGAATCCACACTTTAACCGATCTTGGACCCTGAAATAGCAGTCGATCTTTTCGTTACACACACTTCGACTTTTCCCAGCCCCATTGTCCACGAATGACGGCTCGACTGCGACTCAATCAAAAGCATCAAAGCGAGAGAAATTTAGAAAATGTGTAACTTTGCAGACTATCTCTAAAAGGTTTAGCGGGGGGAATCAAAGAACTAAGTACCTTCATACTTCTTTCAGCAAAGCTATCTATAAAGAAATAATACTGACTAAACTAGCTAGCGAGTTCAAGGCAGCTACGAGCCATAAGTGGCCTCTCATTGGTAGTTGGGTTTGGGTTCCTTTTATGAAAGGATGAAGGAGGGATATCTGATTATCGCCACAAGCTATATGGCAATCAAGGTACTAGCTCGACCAACTACTATTGAGGAATATCTTCCTAGTGGTTGGGGAGTCATTTCTCTGGGTGCAGAGATTTCCTCTGTGATCATGGTGAATTGTTTTTCGCACTTTTTCAGTATGACGAGGCCTCTTTTGTTTTTCGTGCTTGGATGATGCATTTTGGCAATCTTGATCCCTAGGGCTAGGTACAACCCAAAGCTAGGAGCCTACTTATCACTAGTTTGATCGGAGCTTTTATAAGCTAATTGGAAGTCGGTCTTCGTCACTGAAAGCAAGTCTCATCCTGGCTCTCATCAAGTGCTTTCTTCATAAGACTGGAGAAGTATGAGAGTGCTTGCTTTCCATCCCGTCGAACTGATGGAACAAAACCAGATATTCCGGAAGTCAGTCATCAAGTAGGAAAGAAAGTCATTTTCATGCGATAGAATTTCTGTGACCAAGCAAGATTCAGCCCGGTGATTGATTGTGGGTTGATTGGCACATATACTTCCTTCAACTTCAAGCGGGCAAGTCATTTTTTAATCACAAGCCGGCTTATAGTGACCTTCAGAGGAAAGGAAGATCGTTGAACTAATGGTCGATCGCTGACTCTTTAATGTGAAGTTCAGCTCCTACCCCGAGACTCCAACATTGACTACTCTCACTACAGCTATGACAAAAATCATCCCTAACCTAGCTCGTAATAAGGAGATCTCAGTTCTTTTTATCATGTCTTCCTTGTTCTTGTTCTTCCTACTATAGATCAGATGGAAGCCGCTTCTCTTTCCTCTTACACGAAGTTGTAGGCAGAGCACAGTGACTTTATTGATTGATAGCAGGATCGCCTGATTACATCCTTTTATTGAGGCCAGTTATTTTGTTCCTGCAGAGACATTTATATGCTTCTATGCACCTTATCGGCTATTTTATTTCTTTATGTATCTTTCATGTAATTTACCCATAGGTCTCTCCTCTATATAAGAGAGCCTAGGGTTCCTGGAATAAACAAGTTCTCTATTTTTCCCAATATGGTATCAGAGCGGTTGTCCTAAACCGGAGCTCTCGTGCTCTAACCCTAACCCCACCCACCTCCCAACCTCACTCGTCGCCCTTCGCGCGCCACCCCATGACCCCGCGCGTCAACCCTCACCCCCCCCCCCCGGTCCCGCGGCCTCGCGCACCAGCACTTGGGCGCCGCCTCGCCCTCTTGCCTTGTGTCTCGCCAGCCTCACACGTACGCCTGCATCTGCGCGCCTACGTGCGGCACCTGTGCACGTGTCTTCGCGTTGCTCATAGGCATGCGTCCGTGCGTCTGCTTCTCATAGGCGTGCATCTGTGAGCCCCACCCGCGCGTCTCTAGCGTACACGTTCTCGGGAAGGAACCCCTCCAGCGCTCTTCATTTCAATTGATGGGGTTGATTGCGCTCTAAGTCTACACACACAATCACATCCCTTCATGTCCATGTACATGATTATCTTCAGACGTCTATCAAGCCTATTCTTCCTCTGCCGGCATCATGTCAGAAAGTAAGGTCGATGTTCCCTCTACTGGTGCATTCAGAGGTCTAGCGCCTATTGTCAAGATGAACGGGACGAACTACGAGCTCTGAGCAATGCAGCTCATGAGTCTCATGAAGTCGAGCGGTAAGAAGCATATTCTTACCGGGGAGGAACCAGTGGAGAAGACTGGGGTAAATGCCTCTTGGGAGGCAGATGATGCATATGCCAACATCTGGCTCTCAGGGACATTGACGACAGAGATCGCCACTGACGTGTTACATTAGCCTACTGTTAAGGCTATGTGAGATATCCTCGCGGCTACATACTCTCAGGTGAGGAATGAAACTAAGATACTTCAGCTTCAGCATGATATCTTCACCATTAAGCAGAACGGACGTCCTCTCCATTCCTTGTATACATCCTTGCGTGGGATGTTTGAGAAGCTTCATAGCTTCATGCCACTCACAGCCACTCCGGAACAGCAGAAGATATATCGGAATGCAACTATGGTTGGTTTATTCCTAGCAACTCTGGATTCTGAATATGATGTTGCTTGCTCCCAGATCCTTGCAGATGCTACTATTCCTTCTATGGAGGAAGCTTTCTGCAGGCTTAGCAGAATCATTGTTCCATCTACTGTCACCAATCAGACACCTTCAGCTATGGCAACCTCCTGGGGTAGAGGAGGTTCTTTCTCTCATGGACGTGGACTTCGTGGTAGAGGAGGACGTATTCGTCAGTCATGCATGGTTTGCCATCGCCTAGGACATACTGAGGAGACATGCTACTCTAAGCATGGTTTCCCAGCATCAGCCCGCATAGCAGAGCAGGTCGAGTCACCCGCCACATCTACTTCAGATGCGAGGTTTGACGATCTAGTGGTCAGACTGCGTGATATCATGGCTTCTTCTTCATCATCTTCCAGAGGCCATTCCGATGTTGCAGTCTCAGCCTCTGCTAGTACTTCTGCTATGGCAAGCACCTCATGTAGCATTTTTGCCTTTACATCATGTTATGGATCTCATATTCCAGAGTGGATTATGGACTCTGGGGTGATACACCATTTATGTGGAGATAAAGGACAGCTCACAACCTACGGATAGGTTTCTCCAAGAAGAACTGTAGTGATAGCCGATGGGACCCATTCCCCTATCGTCAGTGTTCACGAAATCGGTTGAAGCGGCCGCATATGCGGCCGCATATGCGCGTGCGGACCCCTAACCGCGCCGCATTCGTGAAGCCCCCCTGTATGCGGCTAGTGCGCATATGCGGCCCGCATATGCGGGCTGTGCGGCCGCATATGCGGACCGTGCGCCCGCTTCGTGCTGTGATGTGTATCCGGACCCGTTACCCGATTACCCAGTCTCATACCCGATTTCACATGTTACCCAGATACCCTAACCCCTATTCCCCCGATACCCGATTCGAAGATACCCTAACGCCTCGTCGCCTCCGATCCTCCTGCGCCTGTGCGAGCCCACGACGCCTCCACGATCCCCCTGCGCCTCCATCGCCACCTCCTCCAAGCTCCTCCGCCTCGTCGTCTCCACGATCCTCCTGCACCTGTGCGAGCCCACGACGCCTCCACGATCCCCCTGCGCCTCCATCGCCACCTCCTCCAAGCTCCTCTGCCTCGTCGCCTCCCAACGCTGCTTCCTCCTCCCATCTCCACCGCGGCACCGCCTCCTCCTAGCGTGACACCAGGTCGATTCGTGCACTCCTTCGCCCCTAACCAGCACTCGGCTCGCGAGCGCCAACGCCTCCACCGGACTCCTCCGCCTCCTCCCGTCTCTTCCGCCTCCTCACAGGTACTCTAAAATCTCATTATGTATCTTATTTTGTCACAGGTACTCTAAAATCTCATTATGTATCTTCCGCCTCACATCTTGTACAATTGCTATTTGCTTTTATTTTAATCTAATGACATTGATCCTAAGACATATTGTGAGAACTCATGATACCGATCAATTCATTACCGGTAATGTTCGGTAGAGGCACCCCGATCATTACCGGTAATGTTCGGTAGAGGCACCCCGATCATTCTCGATCATTACCGGCAATGATCGGTAGAGGCCTCACAGACCATTATCAATCATCCTCGATCATTACCGGTAATGATCGGTAGAGGCCCACCGATCATTTCCGATCATCCTCGATCATTGCCTTCATTCCCGAGCATCCCCGATCATTTCCGGTAGTGATCGGTGGAGGCTCCCTGATCATTCCCGATCATCATCGATCAACGTCGATCATTCTCGGTAGAGGCATCCCGATCATTCTCGATCATTACCGGCAATGATCGGTAGAAGCGCCACCGATCATTATCGATCATCCTTGATCATTACCGGTAATGATCGGTAGAGGCCCACCGATCATCCCGATCATTCTCGATCATTACCGGTAATGATCGGTAGAGTCCCACCGATCATTACCGGTAATGATCGGCGGCAATGGCACAGCACGATCATTCTCGATCATTACCGGTAATGATCGGTAGAGTCCCACCGATCATTACCGGTAATGATCGGCGGCAATGGCACAGCACGATCATTCTCGATCATTACCGGTAATGATCGGTAGAGTCCCACCGATCATTACCGGTAATGATCGGCGGCAATGGCACAGCACCTTTTACATAAACTCCTTATATGCATATTAAAGTTTTTGTTTATATTTTTATGCTGAATGAGAAACTCTTTATATGATCAAACTCTTTTTATGTTGTACTTCATGTCAGATTGTTTATTAAATATTGATTGCTCAGGTCCCTAAAATTTCAGAGCTGCAACATTATCATGTGTTTACTGTTGATGTTTTGTGATTATGATTGAATGTTAGGAAACTATGGCCTCCAGACTACCATCTGACAGCGCTTCTTCTCCTACACCTGGAGCTGGAAGCGGAAGTGAGGCTCCTATTCAGAGGAGTGATACATCAGATTTTTTTGTTCCTCCTGGATCCAATGATCCGGGATGGAAGTATGCTTTTCTGGCGAATCCAAGTACTCCCGGCATGGTCACTTGCCGATTATGTCGGAAGGTTGTGACTGGAGGAATCAACCGCATGAAGCAACATTTGGCGCATATTAAAGGTAATACGGCATCTTGTCCCAAAGTGACTCCTGAGGTGAAGAAAGAAATCATGGACAACATGGAGGAAATTAAAGTGAAAAGGAATGAGAAGACCATGAGGATGAAAGACATTCAAGGGCAAGTCTCCATCAAGATGAATCAGCCCTTGCTTGATGAAGAGAGGGATGGGAAAAGGCCCCGTACTTTAGCAGAAGATGAGCATGTAGAGAATCTCCGCCAATCCACAATCAAAGATACATTTGCCAAGGAGGAACGTGCACGTGTAAATTCATTCGTGGCAAAGTATTTCTATGACAATGACATTGCTTTCAATGTTGTCAAAAGTGACTCCTTTCTCCGAATGTGTGAAGCAATTGGGCAGTATGGAAGGTCATACAAGCCTCCAACGTATTATGAGCTCACAGAAACACTTTTGAAGGAACAGGTTAAGGAAACACACGAATTCTTGCAAGGGCATCGTAATTCATGGAAGAGTTCTGGATGCTCCATTATGACAGATGCTTGGACTGATAGGAGGGGAAGGAGCATCATGAACATCTGCGTCAACTGTGAGCTTGGGACCAGTTTTCTGAAGTCAATTGACTCATCTGCAGATTCTCATACTGCCGACTACATTGCTTCCTTAGTGGATAAGTCCATTGAGGAAGTTGGGCCCGACAATGTAGTCCAAGTTGTGACAGACAATGCATCTGCAAATATGGCTGCTGGCAGAATTTTGAGAATCAAGTACCCACAGATCTTCTGGAGTTCATGTGCGGCACATTGCATCGATCTTATGCTTGAGGAGATCGGTAAAGAGTCCAAGGTGAAAGCTGCAATTACAAAGGCAAGGACATTAACTGTCTTCATATACAGTCATGCAAAAACATTGAGTTTGATGAGACAGTTTACGCAAAAGGGGGAGATAGTGAGGCCAGGTACAACAAGATTTGCTACCACATATCTCACCTTGCAATCAGTGATGGACAAGAAGGACAAGTTGAGGCTTATGTTTTCTTCTGATGAATGGAGAGCGTGTAAATGGTACAAGACGAAGAAGGGGGAAATGGCTTCGGCCATAGTTCTGAGTCCTTCATTTTGGGCTCAAGTCTCTTTGACCTTGAAGATCTTTTCTCCATTGGTACATGTTTTGCGAATTGTTGATGGAGATAAGAGACCAGCTATGGGGTTTGTATACGGTGAATTGCAAGATGCAAGAAAGGAGATCATGAGCATTTTCAAAGATGTGGAAGCATCTTACAAATATTTTGTTGATGCTGTTGATTCAAAGTCAAAAGGGAGGTTGGATAGCCCCTTCACCTTGCTGCATATTTTTGAATCCCTATTTCTTTTATAGGGACAACGATCAAATCCAGAGGGAAGGTCTTGCTCTGAAGGGATTCTTGGATTGCATGGATATTTTCTATCCTGATTTAGATATCCAAGATATCATCACTAGGAAGGAATTGCCATTATATGAAAGGGCAGAAGGATCATTTGGCAAACCTTTGGCTGTCAAACAGAGGTCCATCATTGATGACGATTTCAATCCAGGTATAAATTCTCATTAGATTTCATACACTTATATATTTAAGTATTACTATTTATCTCATTACGTTTCATAGACTTATATATTTAACTATTATTACTTATTTTGTTTTTATAAATAGCCCGTTGGTGGGGATTGCATGGCATGGAAACTCCACATTTGAAAGAAATGGCAATGAAAGTTCTAAAGTTGACAGCCTCTTCCTCGGGTTGTGAAAGGAATTGGAGCACTTTTGAGGCGGTAAGACTGTAAAATTGATGCCACACATGTCAAATATTATGCATCATTAATGAGGTGGTAAATGATATGTTTTTCTTTATTTTGTAGATTCACACGAAGAAAAGGAACAAACTTGAATTCAAGCGGTTAAACGACTTGGTGTATGTCAGATTCAACGCCAAGTTGAGAGATCGCCATCTTAAAAAACGTAGTGATCCATTTGCCACAAATGATAGAACCCACGTGAGAGATTGGATTGGTGGGGGAGATGAAGAAGATGAGGTATTCCAAGGATCGGGGTTGACGTGGAACCTAGTGGCTGATGCAACTGGTGCAGAAGATTTGATACAACATAGAAGAAGCCAAAGGCATGCTACTGGTTCAACCTCGTCGCCGGGCTTAAATGAGGAAGAGTTCCCATTTGAGGAAGAAAGTGAAGATGATGAAGACAATACCGAAGTGGAATTTGATGATGACATGGATTAGGATTTCTTTGTAATATGTAGAATATTATCGCCTGAACATTTCTGTTTTCTTATGCTATTTTAATTAGTACTCTACTAATGCTATTTGTGTTTCAGTTTTCTTTTGGAAACTTAAATATTTTGGTGATTGTTGTCAATTATTATGTCTGCTAACTTTTCTATTGAAGCATTAATATTTGTTGATAGAGACTGTTTTGAGCTATATATGAAAGTCATTTTCTTAGAACTTCTGTTGGACCACAATTATACATAATTTTTGTTCAGTTGTAGTCACTTTTGCATATATTTATTTATTTTTAAATAAAAAATTAGAAAACCGCGTAGAACCGCATATACCCCGCATATGCCCCCGCATACCGCTTAATCGCTATTCAGTGACCTGACCGAACGCATACGCATACCGCTTTCCTGAACCTTGCCTATCGTAGGTCATGGGGAGATTACCCTAACTCCCTCAATGCATCTGCAGAACGTGTTACATGCCCCTGAATTTTCTATGAATTTGCTATCTATCAGTCAAATTACGAAGGTTTTGCATTGCCGAGCCATATTTGACCCATCATCTCTTGTTTTTCAGGACATTCTTACGGGCAAGGAGATTGGTTGTGGCCGTGAGCAGGGTGGTCACTATCGATTGGTCCAAACTCCATATGTCGGTGTGTCCTCTAACTCCTCAGGAGTAGTCTCTCCTTTCACTTAGCATCTTCGTTGTCATCTCTCTCTCCAGAAGATGTCATATTTCGCTGCATATTTCTCCGGGATCAGCATTCCAATGCGAGCGTGTCAGTTGGGGAAGCATCATTGTTCGTCTTTTCCTAGTCGTCAGAGTCGGAGCAGTTGCTCCCCGTTTGAGTTGTTTCATCTTGACATTTGAGATCCTAGCCGTGTTCCTGATCATCAGGGGCATTGGTTTTATCTTGTTGCAATAGATGATTTCTCTCGTTTGTCATGGGTTTTCTTATTAAAAAATAAATCTGAAGCAGGGGATGTGATCAAAAATTTTATCAATGAAGTCCAGAATGTTTTCTCCTCATCTGTTAAATTTGTGCGAACTGATAACGCCTTGAAATTCTGCACTCGTCGTCTATCACATTCCTTATCATCTCGTGGCATTATTCATCAAACAACATGTCCCTACACATCTCAGCAGAATGGGGTTGCTGAGAGAAAGCGTCGTCATTTACTTGATATCACTCGCACACTTCTTTTCAGAGTCGTGCCCCACATTCGTTATGGGGTGATGTTGTTCTTACGGCATGCTATCTGGTTAATCGCATGCCCTCGTCCATCTTGGGAGAGAAGTCTCCTTTTTCCATTGTTTTTTCCTGATAATGAGCTATTCTCCCTCACCCCTTGTGTCTTTAGTTTGGTTTCCTTTGTACACCAAACGGCTCCAAGTCTTGATAAACTCTCTCCTAGTGCTATCAAATGTGTCTTTGTTGGTTACTCCAGAACACAGAAGGGATATCGGTGTTATGATCTGTTGCGTAGGAAATATTATATCAGTGTTGATGTCACACTTTTTGAGTATGTGATGTTTTTCTCTCCTATAGATGATAGATTGGACTCGTCCAATTCCGATAATGAGATTTGCGTGCCTCCTCCTCTCGTTGTTCCATCTCCGTCTATATCTGTGTCTGATGCCTCACCGATACCACCACCTCCTCCACCTCCACCATTATCGTCTTCTATCCAGTCACACATTGTTCCACCTTTGCCAAAATTCTATACTCGTCGACCTGTTTCTGCTCATGGTCATGGTTCGTCGTCTGAAGCGCCCCAGGTTTGTTTTGATAACATAAATTCTAATGATGGATCTGGAGATGTATCTATGCAGGAAAGTAGCCACCAGTCGGAGGAGGTTCCCACTGACATGGATCTTCCTATTGCAGTTCGCAAGTAGAGACGGTCTTGTGCCTCTTACCCCCTTGCTTCTCAGGTTTCCTTTCATCGTCTAACAGAAGACTTTCAGAGATTTGTTGTTGCCTTGTCGACCGTGGAGATTCCATGGAATTATCAAGAAGCATTGAAGGATAGTCGTTGGTGCTTAGCCATGGAGGAAGAGATGGTTGTGTTGCAATCCCATGGTACTTGGAGCTTGGTGTTTGCTCCTCCTGGGGCATCAGTGGTCAGTTGCAAATGGGTGGTTACTATTAAACATCATGCAGATGGCAGTCTTGATTGCTACAAGGCAAGGTTAGCGGCTCGTGGCTTCACTAGTCAGACCTATTGTGTGGATTACTTGGACACTTTCTCCTGGTAGCTCGTCATTCTACACTACGTATCATACTCTCTGTGGCGGTGGTACGAGATTGGCCTTTATTTTAGATGGATGTTAAGAATGCATTTCTATATGGAGATTTACATGAGGAAGTCTACATGTAGCAACCTCCTGGTTTTGTTGCTGAGGGGGAGTGTACGCAGCTCTGTAGACTCCATATGGTTATATATGGTCTTAAGCAAAGTCCAATAGCGTGGTTTCAGAAACTCTTGGATTTTATAGAGAACCAAGGGTTCAAGAGGTCTAATGCAGATCATTCACTTTTTGTACAAAGGACACCTAGAGGTACGATTATCGTAATGGTCTATGTTAATGATATTCTTGTTACAGGAGATGATATGCAGGGGATAAAGATGATAAAAGGATATATAGGCCGTCAGTTCGTGACTAAGGATCTAGGCACCCTAAGGTACTTCTTAGCGTTGGAATTTGCTAGAAATGGGCAGAGTCTTGTAATAACCCAAGGAAATATGTTACAGACATGCCTGTTGAGACAAGGATGATTGGGTGTCGACCCTCAACTACTCCTACGAATCCTAGCATGAAATTATATGATGATGATACATATGAAGGGGATAAGAGGAGATACAAAGAGATTATAAGAAAGCTCATGTATGTTCCATTACCAAACCGGATATTGCATTTGCAATGAATCGAGTGAGTCAGTTTATGGAACAACCTTAGCAAGTACATATGGATGCTATATACATGATATTGAGATATCTAAAATCTTCTCCGGGTGCAGGATTAATCTTCAAGAAAGGAACAAATGTCAAGGTATCTGCATGTGCTGATGCTGACTATGCAGGATGTCCTAAGGATAGGAAGTCCACAACAGGCTTTGCGGTATTTGTTGGTAGTTTCTTGTTTCTTGGAAAAGCAAGAAACAAACAGTTGTGGCTAGATCAAGTGCCGAGTCTGAGTATAGATCTATGGCTCAAGCAAGTACAGCAATGATGTGGGTTTGAGCAGTACTAGCATATTTACATGTAGATGTTCCTCTACCCATGCAGCTACAATGTGATAATCAGGTTGCTTTGTTCATTGCAAACAATCCTACATTCCATGAGCGAACCAAACATATTGAGCTAGATTGTCATTATACCGGAGATATGATCCAGAAGGGATTGATCTCTACCTCTCACGTCGGCTCAGGAGAGCAAACAACAGATGTCTTTACCAAGGCCTTACTTCGAGGACGACTTCAGAAGTGTTTGTCCAAGCTGAGCATGATTGGCATCTATGCTCCATCTTGAGGGGGAGTGTAGAGACATTTATATGCTTCTATGTACCTTGTCAGCTATTTTATTTCTTTATATATATTTCATGTAATTTACCCATAGGTCTCTCCTCTATATAAGATAGCCTAGGGTTCCTGGAATAAACAAATTCTCTATTTTTCCCAACAGTTCCCATATTGGTCCCTGCTCCTTTCTCTACCTCAGGCTCTAACCCCGCCTCTTTTTCAAAGGTTCCATAGGAGGGACTACTTTCCTTGAGTTTATTCGAAATAGATCAGACCTTTCCTTAGAACTGAACTTGAGAGTTTCCTATCTTATACCCTCGAAAGGACTTCATATCCCGCAGGATCTTCTATATTTGTTGGGTCAAAGGCACGCAGTAAGAACAAGAACAATGAGTGGGTGCATACTCTTCTTTTCTTTGTATTCAAAGAGAACAGAGTAGTGGAAATCTATATTCTTCTAAGTGTTTAGTCGATCGGAAGGGGTCGGTCAGCGCTTGAGCAAGAGTCGAGCGGGTGCAGGGTGGAGGAAAGGTTTGAGTCGGCTATTCTTGGACTGTAACCCTCTCCTCTGAGGTCATTCGATAGAAGATCATGGCAAACTTTGTAATAAACTAATAAGCCGAGAATCATTCTCAAGTGCATGGATGAGGTAGACGACTAATGTGAGTCTCGACGCAGTCCTCATGGCAAACCACTGTTACACCTACTAAGCCGGAATGCTATCCTTCTCATCATCACTTGGACTTCCCCTAGACAGCTTTAGATGTGTGAAGGTACTTCTCCCCCAAATATATAGTAGCAGTAGAACTCAAGGGTCCAATCTCTTCTAGTCTTTAGGCTTGCCTGAATTTTAAGTCTCGTCCATCACTCAAGCAAGCAGCCGGAACAAAGTCCTTTCAGTCTGTTTACCAAAAATGCAATTGGATTCCGTGAGAAAACAATGTAGATGATAAATGAATAAAGGATTCCCACAACCTTCCTAGGATGTCTTGGAGTTAAGCCCTTGATTCATAGGCTGAGGGAAAAGTCTTTGAATTTGTTGTATAAAAAGATCTCAATGAAAAAAAATAAATAAGTCAAATGAAAGATCCACACTCGATATAGGATCTTATGGTGCTCCAGAGGGGAATAATGGAATGGTGTTCCACATTTTCAGCATTCTTGAATTTGGGTTGACAAGTCTCTGCATCCTCCCTTTTCAGAGATTCCGAGCTATAGACTTTTCCTTCTTGGTTATCCACAAGTTAGGAATGACCCTCAGAACATAATCAGTTGATATTGGTCTAACCAGTCAGTTTATCAAGTCTAGCCTTGTTATCGCTCATTTCTTATTGTGGAGGGAAGGAGCGAGCTCGCTTGCTTATATTTCCTTGTATTATAGTACCACACTAGCGGCTTTTAATAAATATATATTAGTTGCACATTTTTCCTCTCACATTTTCTCCACACGTCTTTACTATATAATTAGTGGGGTCCTCTTCCATTCCATGATTCCCTCTCTAAACCCAGTCTCTACTTAATCCCTTTTCCCATCTCAGAACTCTAGCAAGGGCATGTGGTCACTTGGGGGCTTTCTGACTCCCTTAGGGTTCGTTTGGTTGCAGGGTTGGGCAGGGTTGGGTACTATTCACAGGGCTGGGTGAATAGTAAACTGTGAGGAGGGAGTACCCCTGTGAATAGTACCCAACCCAACCCTGCCCAACCCTGCAACCAAACGAACCTTTAGGGAAATCAAGACACCCTTAAGCATTATCGAAAGGCCATGGAGCGCTAACAATAAAAGGACAGGATCGAATTGGAATAAGTCAAGATCAGGAGGCAAAGAGTCTGCATGTTGTCGTAGGACTGGGTTCATCGGGGGTGAATCAATAGGTCAAGTACAGGGGGTTCAAACTTAGAGATATGTGATTTCCCGGTCAGAAGAAAAAGTCAGAAAAGCTTGATGCACTTATCAACCCACTATAGAATGGGAAGGACTCATAACAAAGATTAGAGGATATCTTCGACAGACAAGATGTGTGAAGAAGTCTCAGTCCAATCATTAGAAAAAAGGATATGCCTAGGGTTCTCAGTGACATAAGACTTCCTTGCTTTCTTTATCGATGCTATGTGAACACGTAGCTTTAAGACAAGGGAAGTACTTGTGGTGATGCCTATTATGTCCTTTTCGATAGTCTTCATAGATCGTTGATTCTAAGAATGAGTCAGTGGTGGAACTAGTGAGGATGAGGAGGATTCGTCGGCCTAGACTTGACCTTTCAACTTGCTAACCTGAGATCGAGAGAACTTTTGAATCTAGTCTTCCAATCATTGAAACTGGTGACTACCCTTTGATTGAGATGATTGGGCTCCACACTGATTCCAGAATTGGAAATCTGTTTCTCCATCCTTTCTCATTGGCAGCCCCATTTTTCCAATCTCGATCCATCTTATAGTCTTCTCGCATTCTGAGAATCGCTCTCTCTTCAGCTTTCCAATCCGACCTCTTGACCACTACCTCACTCACTTCCCAACTAGCTTGAGACTCTGGATGAACTGCTCGCATAGCTTGAGGCAACTATATATTTGGGAGATGAATCGATCATTCTCCCTCCCTTTTTTTTGAGAGAACAGAATGCAAGACCGTAGGCCTCCCAAAAGGTAATGAAGACATGCAAAGTGTTGGGAAAATGGAAGAAGTGTTTATTCCATCAGCCCTAGGCTCTCTTATATAGGAGAGTAGCCTATGGGTAAATTATAGAAAGCATACGGCAGAAAAGAAAAATAACAGAGAAATACAAAGTACACTAATATATGTTTACACTCCCCCTCAAGATGGAGCATAGATGTCAATCATGCTCAGCTTGGACGCACGCTTCTGAAATGGACCTCGTAGTAATGCCTAGGTGAATATATCTGCAGTTTGATTCTCTGAACTAACATGGGATGTAGCAATGAATCCCTTCTGAATCATGTCACGTATGAAGTGACAGTTAACCTCAATGTGCTTGGTTCGCTCATGGAAAGCTGGATTGTTTGCAATGAACAAGGATGCCTGATTGTCACATTCTAAGGTCATAGGAAGTGGGATTCTATACATAGATCTGTAAGCACAGCCTTTACCCACATCATTTCTGTGCTAACCTGAGCCATAGCCCTATATTCAGATTCAACACTAGACCCGGCTACCACCACAGTTTGTTTCTTGCTCCTCCATGAGATTAGAGAATCTCCAACGTAAACCGCAAACCCAGAGGTGGACTTCCTGTCCTTGGGACAACCTGCATAGTCTGCATCTGCACATGCTGAGATAGAGATCACCTTGCCTTTCTTAAATAGCAAACCTGCACCTGGAGATGATTTGAGGTACCTGAGTATCGTATGTATAGCATCCATATGAACCTGACGTGGTTGCTCCACGAACTGGCTCACACGACTCACTGCAAAGGTTATATCGGGCCTAGTGATCGTGACATACAACAATTTTCCCACCAGTTCTCTGTATCTTCTCTTGTCCACCTCCTCTGTATCATCATCATATAGCTTCATGCTGGGGTCCATTGGTGTTGTAGCAGGCCGGCACCCAAGCATTCCTGTCTCACTCAACAGATCTGTAACATATTTTCTCTGCGACATTACTAGCCCATACGGATTTCTGGAAAATTCCAGCCCCAGAAAATATCTAAGGACTCCAAGATCCTTAGTGACAAATTCGCTGCCCAGCTTTTCTTTCGCCTTCTTTATCCCTTGTGCATCATCTCCTGTAATCAAGATGTCATCTACATAAACCATGATTGCAATAATACCTCTGGAAGTCTTCTGTACAAACAAGGAATGATCAGCATTAGAGCGTTTGTATCCCTGTTTTTCAAAGAGGTCTGAGAGCTTCTGAAACCATGCTCTGGGGCTCTGCTTAAGGCCATAGATAGCCTTATGAAGTTTGCATACCTTGGAACACTCCCCCTCAACAGCAAAACCAGGTGGCTGTTGCATGTAGACTTCCTCCTGTAAGTCACCATATAGGAACGCATTCTTCACATCCAACTGATATAGCGGCCACTCACGAGTAACAGCAACTGACAGCAAGATCCGTAGGATAGAATGACGGGCTACTGGCGAGAATGTATCAAGATAGTCCACCCCGTATGTCTGTGTAAAGCCACGAACAACAAGGCGAGCCTTGTATCTGTCAATACTGCCATCCGCATTTTGCTTGACTGTAAATACCCACTTGCAGCTCACTGGGGACACATCTGCAGGTATAGGAACTAGACTCCAAGCTCCTCTAGATTGAAGAGCTGCCATTTCTTCCTTCATTGCTAGACGCCATCTACTGTTCTTCAGAGCGTCTTGGTAATTCCGTGGAATATGTACAGCTGACAAGGCCACCACAAAGTTCTTGAAGTCCCCAGATAGTCGTTCAAATGACACAGAAGCTGCTAAAGGATATGTGGCACAGCTCCTCTTCGATTTGCGTATAGCAATAGGAACATCTAAATCAGTCGTGTCCTCATCAGCCCTCTGCAACACATCCTGCTCAGAAACATCATTAGATCCAACAAGAGTAATATCTTCAGAACATACCTTAGGCGAGCTAGGTGATGAGTCTTGACCATGAGCTGGAGTAGGCTTGCGGGTATAATGAAAAGGTAGTGGTGAAACAGGAATAGGAGGTAAAGGAGCTGGCGGTGGTGGTGGTGATGGTGGTGGTGGTGGTACTGGTATGGTGGCACATAGATGGCATTGGTAGTAGGTGGAGGTAGCTGTTGATCACCTGGGGATGAAAAATACATTACGGATTCAAAAAATGTAACATCTGCACTAACAAGATACCGCCTGCGCAATGGATCATAGCACTTGTACCCCTTTTGAGTTCTGGAGTACCCAACAAACACACACTTGACAGCCCTAGGAGAGAGCTTGTCAGTACTAGGAGACAATTGGTGGACAAAGGCCACCGAACCAAACACACGAGGAGTCAGAGAAAATAGATCTTTAACAGGAGAGATAAGAGTGAAAGGAATCTTGTCATCTATGACGGATGACGGCATACGATTGATTAGGTAGCACGCTGTAAGAACCGCATCACCCCAGTAAGAATAGGGAGCACTGCTCTGTATAAGAAGTGACCTGGTGGCATCTAGTAAGTGGCGATGTTTTCTTTTAGCGACCCCATTCTGTTGGGAGGTATAGGCACAGGATGTCTAGTGGATAATCCCATGGGATGAAAAACAACTGGTTAGGACATGAATACATAATTCCATGGCATTATCACTTCTCATGATTTTAACAGAAGCGGAGAAAACATTACGAATTTCATTAAGAAAATTGATAATAATATTCCCTGCTTCAGATTTATTCTTTAACAAAAACACCCATGACACACGAGAAAAATCATCCACAATAACTATATAAAACCTATGTTCCTAATGATCAGGAACACGACTCGGACCCTAGATATCAATGTGAAATAACTCAAACTTGGAGGTACTACTCCGACACTGACGACTGGGAAAGGTAGACCGACGATGCTTTCCCAACTGACAAGCTTCACATTGGATAGATGTGTGAGGCAGACCCTGGGGTAACACACGGCGCAGCTTCTGAAGCGGTAGATGTCCAAAGCGTAGATGCCATAGCAGAGGTGATACAAATCCAGTAGGTAAGGATGAGGTTCCAGCAAAAGGAGGCTGACTGAGGCGATAGAGGCCTCCTTGCTCATAGCCACGACCAATCACGTTGCCCATAAGGATATCCTGAAAAACAAGAGAAGATGGATCAAAAATCACCCGACATTGTAAATCCTTGGTAATTTGGCTGATATATAGCAAATTCATTGAAAAATCGGGTGCATGTAACACATTCTTCAGTTGCATAGAAGGTGCCAGTCTAATCTCCCCTTGACCAATAATTGGGGAATGTGTGCCATTAGTAATGACCACTGTTAGACCTGGATGGATCTGTCTGTATCCTGTAAGTAGACTGTGATCGCCACATAGATGATGTGTGGCTCCAGAGTCCATAATCCATGCTAGAGTATCTGATCCACTACTAGAAAATGCAAGTGTTCTACCTGATGCACTGGTAGAGGCAGAGGCGGATGCAGCAGTATCAGGCTGGCTCTCAGTAGTATGTGCTGGACCGGATGGAGGAATGATGCCCCTTAGACGAGCAACAAGATCATCAAAGCGCTGATCTAAAGAAGCAGCAGATGGAGGCTCTATCTGCTCAGCGACTCGTGCAGATGCAGGAAATCCATGCTTGGAGTAGCATGTGTCTTCAGTATGTCCAGTACGATGGCAGTAGGTACATGTTGGCCGTACTTGGCCTCCTCTGCCACGAGGACCACGGCCACGAGTATGAAGGTGACCTCCACGACCTCTGTTGGCAGCCATAGCAGAAGCAGACTGATTCGAGGTCGTAGAGGGAACAGTGATCCGGCTCAACCTGTGAAAGGCTTCCTCCATAGGAGGAATTAGTAGAATCCGCCAAGATCTGAGATCGTGCTGCCTCATACTTTGGATCAAGGGCAGCAAGGAAAACTCCTACCATAGTAGCATTTCGATAGGTCTTTTGTTGCTCTGGTATTGCTGTCAGGGGCATAAAGTTGTACAGCTTCTCGAACATCCCACATAGAGAAGTGTAGAGTGAATGTAGAGGGCGACCATTCTGCTTAATGGTGAATATGTCATGCTGGAGTTGCAGGATCTTTGTCTCATTCTTTGCTTGAGAGTACGTGGCTGCCAGAATATCCCACATGTCTTTAGCCGTGGGCTGATGAAGAATATCATTGGCAATCTCGATCGCCAAAGTTCCAGATAACCAGACTTTGGCGTATGCATCATATGCCTCCCATGAGGCATTGGCTCCAGTCTTCTCAGCAGGCTCTTCTTCGGTAAGAATGAGCTTCTTACCAGTTGACTTCATCATACTCATGAATTGCATCGCCCACAGTTCATAGTTTGTACCGTCCATCTTTACGATAAGCGCTGGACCACGAAAGGCGCCTATAGATGGAATATCCGCCTTGCTTTCTGACATACTGGAAACAGAAGACTGGAGTGCTAGACTGAAGATAAGATCGTCTACACGGACATAGAGGGGTTCAGTTGCATGTGTAGACTTCAAGCAACCAAACCCATTTAGTTGACGGTGTGCGCTCTAGAGATGTGATTCAAGGGCACACGCACAGAGCACTAAAGTGTCCGCTGGAGGGCACGAACGTGCACGCTAAAGGGCGCTGGAGTGCTAGAGCGCTGGTGCGCAGGCACAGGCGCGCAGGCGCTAGCGCGAGGGCGCGCAGGCGCAGGCGCAAGGGGCGCGCAGGCCCAAGCGCGGAGGCGCAGGGCGTGCAAGTGTGCGCCGACGACGGCGGAGAGAGAGAGAGAGAGGCACGCGGGTGAGGGTAGGGATAGGGTTAGGGTTTCGAGAACTCCGGTCTAGGACCGTCGCTCTGATACCATGTTGGAAAAATGGAAGAAGTGCTTATTCCATCAGCCCTAGGCTCTCTTATATAGGAGAGTAGCCTATGGGTAAATTACAGAAAGCATACGGCGGAAAAGAAAAATAACAGAGAAATACAAAGTACACTAATATATGTTTACACAAAGGTTTCCTCAGGTCGGACGGAGATTAGCCCTCGAGTGTAAAGGCAGAAGGGAGCTTAACTGCAAGACCACAAGGCCCTAAATGTCGGTTTCGGTCACCATTTCGGTATCAACCAAAACAGAATTTCGATGGAATTTCGGTGGAATTTCGACCGGAATTTCGATCATTTCAATCATTTTTTGTACTAGGACCCCCATATTTCGATCATTTCGGTCATTTCGGTCGAATTTTGATTCCGACTGGATATCGATATTCGACAGAAATTCGATCGAATTTCGCTGAAATTTGAGGCCATGCAAGACCATGGGACGAAAGTTGGCGTCACCTACGAGCACTACTGTTGAAAGCACCCGGGTGGAAGGGACTCAATGGATAAATTGACTGACGGGATATTCTCGCTTTCTGGAAGGGAAGAGGCTTCAACCTCGACTTGCCGAGAAAGGTGACTCCGACATCATGAACATGAACTAATGATTATGGATCTGATAGCTGATCACGACAACCGAAGGAAGCAGACATCAGAATCTCTGAATCTGATGATTATGGATTTGATAGCAACTACTCAACGAACTCAAAGAGGCTTGCCCAGTCCGTCGTGCCACTGTCGTTTCCGTGAACGATCCTCTCCGCCTTCGAGCTCCAACCGCACGGCTTGCCCCTGTCGCTCGTCTCCATAGCCGTAGTGGCACTCCCCTTGCCCCTCCTTGATAACAGAGGATTCAAACAAAACCCTAAGAGGGGGAATAAAGAAAATAATGTATTGGGAAAATTGCATCTCAGGCCCTGGAGGTATCCACGATTGCAAAGAAAGCCTTGTCAGCTCCAATCACGTGCAACGCACATGTTTATGGGTAAGCTACACTTTCAGTCCTCTTATTTATCATTTGTTATATTTCAGTGCAAGAACATTAAATAATTGTGTTTCAATTTCCAGACTTTAATTTGCTTGCTCTTTTCATTTAAATAAATATTTTTCTTTCTCTAAAAATTCTACAAAAATTTGTGTAGACTCCTGCTGTAGTGTTCTTCATTGTATAAAAATTTTATTGCATTTTATTCTTGTTTTATATATTGAAAAAAAATAGTGTCTTTTTCTCTATCTGGACTTTGAAAAATCGTAGAAAAATCGAATAGCTCTAAAAATTCCAAAAATAATAGATTATGTGTATTTTACTGTCTTTTAATTTCTGTCCAATTTTCGTGAGTAATTATTTATAAAACCCCGAAAAATTGCGAAAAACTAAAAATCTAAGAAAAAATGTAGAAAATTCTAGAAAAATCAAAAAATAGTGATTTCAATCCATGTGTGTAGATATTTGTTTATACTTTTGCATAAAAATAATTTCCAGGAGTTTTGGGCACTGAAACTATTTTTAAGTTGCAAAATACTCGTGGTTGTGCATTGTTTACCTTTGTTTCTACTGTTTGATTTTTATAAAATCACAAAAACATCATAAAAATTTGGAAAATTTATCAAACATTTTAAAACCTGTCAACCTAAAAATATATTTTCTGTAATTTTCTAATCATTTTTTAATATTTTGAAAAATACAAAAAGAGTGGTGTGTGTATTTTTATTCCCTTGTGCATATTGTGCCTCATCTGAAAATTAAAAATTTGAAAAATCAAAAACCACTAAAATATTTATCTTCGAAATTGACTGTGAAGTTTTTCAATCGTGCTCCTTGTGTTCGACCATGGTCGCTATACCAGGTAAATTAAATAGTGAAAAATGCTTGCTTTTCATTGATTGATTTTTCTTTAAAGTGGTTTTATATACTTTAATTTTTCTCGTTGATTACGTCTGGTGATTCAGGTCACAACGATCCTTGATTATTTGCAGGTGTGTTATCAGATATCTCTTCCTGTGCATCTTAAATGTGATAACCAAGTTGCTATATTCATAGTCAATAATCCAGCTTTTCATGAAAGAACAAAGCACATCGAGGTTGATTACCACTACACCAGTGATTCGATTCAAAAGGGGTTCATATTTACTTCTCATGTTGCTTCAGGCGATCAGATTGCTGACATGCTTACCAAAGCTCTTGCAAAGGGGACTTTTCATCGTCGTTGTTCCAAGCTGAGTATGATAGATATATATCCTCCAGCTTGAGTGGGAGTGTTGAGATATTTATATCTCTCTATTATTATCTTGTAATTTTATTTTCCGTTGTCCCTTTATGTAATTTTCTCATAGAGTTTTTCTCCTATATAAGAGAGCTCTAGGGCTACAATAATAGTATCCCTTCCATTTCAATCCTTTCCACATTATTTTCTGGCGATATTGTATCGATTGATGAGATTAGAAATGGAGTAAATGAGAAACTTGAGGCCTAGAGACATGCATTGGAGACTAAAGGACTTCGTATAAGTAGGGCTAAAACTGAATATATGGAGTGCACTTTTGTTGGAAGCAATGATGAAGGAATCGAGGTGAAGATTGGTGATGATAACATAAAGAGAGATTCTTTTAGATACTTGGGATCTATTTTGCAACATGATGGGGAAATTGATGGAGATGTTACTAACAGAATAAATGCAGGCTGGCTAAAGCGGAGAGGAGTCTTTGTTGTTCTCTGTGATAAGAAAATTTCTTTAAAAAGTCAAAGCAAGGTTCTACAAAGAAGCTGTAAGACCCGTTATGCTCTATGGATCTGAATGTTGGCATGTAAACTGTTGGAGTGTATGTGTTATGCGTTACTTATGGTGTAGATGGGTAAATGGATCACTCCAGGATCCATTTATCACATCAGTTGTTTAGTCCCACATCGACCGTCTATAGAATGTGGAGACTCAATGAGGGCTATATAAGAAGCCCCTCACCCTCTTGTATCAGTAAGAAAGTCCAATAGAACACCCAGCCCTTTGAGGCATTCTCCCGTGGTTTCATCCCGCTTCTTAGGGAGTAAGGATCCATGTAAAATCAGTGTTGCAGAAGACGGTTTTCGTCAGTCGGAGGGGTCACTGAATAGAGAATAGTCGGTATTCGGGCGATTATTCGGAATTATTCGGTTTTGTACCTTTTAATATAAAAATTATTTATAATACATATATTCTTATAGGTTGGACAACAAGAGAAAGAAAAACTAAAGACCTTTCTCAAGTGAGATGCATTAAGGACGAGGAAGGTCATGAGCTTGTTACTCAGAAGGATATAGAGACTAGATGGGAGCAATACTTCCATAAACTTTTCATTGGGGAAGGAAATAGAGAGATCACTTTGGGTGATATAGCTAGTAGTGAAAGTTACTTGAATCGTGCAAGCTATAGACGAATACAAAGAAAGGAAGTAGAGGAGGCTTTGAAGGTTATGAGATCTGGGAAAGGTGTAGGACCGGATGACATCCTTGTAGAAGTATGGAGAGTTTTAGATGAGCACGGTTTGACTTGGCTTACGAATCTTTTCAATGTTATTTAGCGAAGCAAGAAAATGCCTGAAGATTGGAGGAGTATCGTGGTGCCTCTTTATAAGAATAAATGAGACATTCAAAATTGTTCAAATTATAGAGGTATCAAGCTGATGAGTCACACTATGAAAATTTGGAAATGTGTGATCGAAAGAAGGTTGAGGCAAGTTTCCAACGTAAAAGAAAAACCAGTTCGGATTCATGCCAGGTCGCTCAACTATTGAAGCCATCCATTTGCTGAGGAGAACAATGAAGATTTATAGAGCTAAAAGGAAGAACCTCCATATGATCTTTATTGATTTGGAAAAGTCTTATGATTATATCCCACGAGAGATTGTGGAGAGTTTTGGAGAAGAGACAAGTACATGTCCTAAACATTAACCTCATAAAGGACATGTATGATAAAGCTTTATCTTGTGTAAGGATCCCGTCTGGGAAGACTTGATATTTTGGCATCAACATTGGTTTACATCAAGGTTCAACTTTGAGTCCGTTTCTGTTTACTTTGATTATGGACGAGTTGATAAGTCACATTCAGGATGAGTTACCTTAGTGTATGTTCTTTGATGATGATATTGTGTTGATAGACGAGACTAGAGCTGGAGTAAATGAGAAGCTTGAGGTATGGAGACATGAGTTGGAGAGTAAAGGATTTCGTATAAGTATGGCTAAGACAGAATATATGGAGTGCACCTTTGATGGAAGCAATGATGAAAGAATCGAGGTGAATATTGGTGATGATAACATTCGGAAGAGAGATTCTTTTAGATATCTGGAATCTATGTTACAACATGACGGGGAAATCGATGGAGATATTACTAATTGAATAAATGCAGGGTGGCTAAAGTAGAGAGGAGCCTCTGTTGTTCTCTGTGATAAGAAAATTCCTTTAAAAATTAAAGGAAAGTTTTACAAAGCAGTTGTGAGACATGTTATGCTCTATGGATCTGAATGTTGGCCTGTGAACCATAGACATGTGCAGAGAATGGTTGTAGCAGAAATGAAAATGCTAAGGTGGATGTGTGGACACACACGTGAAGATCAGATTCGCAATGATGCAATCAGAAAGAAATTTGGTGTAGCTCCGATCGAGGATAAGATGCAAGAAAACCGCTTAAGATGGTTTGGTCATTTGCAAAGAAGATCAACCGATGCACCAGTTAGGAGATGCGAGTGTTGGGATGTTGAGCCGGCTAAGAAAGGGAGAGGACGGCCCAAGAAGTGTTGGAAAGAAACCATATGAAGGGATCTTAGTTGGATTTAAGCTAGGGATTGACCCAGGATAGGTCCGATTGGAGGCGAGGAATCCATGTAGCCGACCCTACTTAATTGTGGAAAAGGCTTTGTTGTTGTTGTTGTTGTGTATATATTCTTATATTTTTATAAATATATGATCATTAGTTAACATGAATCCAAGATAAAAGTATCAATCAATACAATAGATATATAGAATTTGACATTTGCAGCGATACCATGGTAAAATGTAACCCACGAAAATTAAAAAATGAAAATTAAAACAATAAAAATATCAAAAGTCAAACTCCAGTCGGCCGAATAGTCGGGCCAGTCAGCCAACTATTCGATCGGGTTGACTATTGACCGACTGAAGGTCTGTTCAGTCGGGGACCCCCCGCAATGCATAGTCGGACCAACTATTCGGGATAGTCTGACGACTATTGCAACACTGTGTAAAATCATGTGTTCTTCAATATTTTTATTCCTTTTCTCTGATCTTCGCTTCCGTATTCTTATTTTCTAGCATGGTATCAGAGCGGTTCGATTCTCAAGAGTTTATTTTTCTGATATCCGATTTTCTTTTATGTTTTGATCATGAAAAATTATTATTATTATTATTATTATTCGTTCAAGAAGAGTTCTGGGGTTCGTTTTAAAACCCTGACTCTATTCAAACACAAGTTTTTGATCTGTTCATATTCAAAGATCCATTCGTGAAGGTTTTCTGAAGAAGCCCTAATTTTGTAAAGCTCCAGTCCAGATGATGCAACTCGTCCGCACACCAGTTCAGACTTCAGACCAGATTCAGATGGTCATAGCACCTCCCCTCATATCTCTTCCTATAAGGGAGCAGCTTCAGGCTGCGGACCTCAAGTCGCGCCTCACGCAGCCCCATCTCATCCAAATGGCTCGGCTTGACTCCATCTCATCCAGGCGAAGCCCTAAGGCGCATCAGTAGCGCACAACCTTCCAGATTCGATTGTAATGGTTTCGCTCGGTTGGAGAGTTAGTAAAGGCAGAACCCTACTCGCGCGCCTCTACACGCATCCATAACAGCCCGAGGCAGTGGGTCCCTATGAGCATCTCTTCCTCATCGGTGATGCAACCATCTCCTCCTCTCCTCTCGGATCTCGTGCAGGTGGCACGAGATGCCCTCGAAGAATCTCCAGTACTTTGGCAACGCATCCTTGCCGAATGTCCCCGCGCCCGATCTCCATCGCACGGCTACAGGCAGTGCTCAATGTGTAGCCCTTGCTCCTCCGACCTACAACCGCTTATGGCGGCAACTCCAGAAGGCGATCTCTTCCAAACGGGCGGCGGAGGCGCAAGTACAACAGGATGCAGCACCACCCCTAGAGATCCAGGCGACAGAGCTCCATCGTACTACCCCTCCGATCATTCCCATGCGGCGATGGTCGCTCCTCTCTCTCCCTTCAAGTCGTGGCAAGCCAAGGCGTTGCCCCCCCCCCATCCCTCCTGGCAACAGCGGCGGCTATCTGCGAGCGAGGAGCCCCTATCGTGGGGGGGCCAATCTTTAAGAAAGGGTTCTCAAGTAGGAACCCTAAATGAGGGTCTAACAGTTAAGAATTTTGTGTTGCATATTCCAGGCCCAAGTGGGTCGTATTTTGTTAAAAAAATTGAGAGAGAGAGAGAGAGAGCGGGGGGGGAGCGGTAGTGTTGGGTTGCAGCAAATTGGCCTTTTTGGGGGCCAAGATATTTTGTTCAAAAAAAGAAGGATCGTACAAAAAATCCAGACGAGAAAAAAATTGATTCGAAAAAAAAGGAAGAAAAGCCGTAAAAATGAAATGAATGGCTTATTTGAAAAAAAAAGAATGTAAAGGCTATTAAAAAAATCAATGAAATAGCCAAAGAAAAAATGATTTAAAAAAATGAAGAAAAGTCGAGAAATTGTGACGGCTTTTGTGATGTTTTGTTGTCTCCTCGTTTCTTTTTTCTCCCAACTTTGTCGATGTCATTATGTTCCGACAAGTATGGGAGAAAGGGGGAATATTATGTAGAGTTACAAGTTAAATTGTCAAATTCTCTGGATTCCAGGCCAACTAGTTGTCCATATTCTACATTTGTTCAGTTTCAGACTCGACGATCACATTCCGAGTCTTCAGTTTGATTCACACATATTTGCGATCATTAATTCAGAGGTCCCTATCGTTTCTGGTCGGCTCAAAGTTTTCATGTATTCCATAGGGACTCCAGAGTAGAGATCGCATTCCCTATACCATGTGGGCTAGGATTTTCATGTGGTTTCAAAGGAACTCCGGAGTAGAGATCCCATTCTCTGAGCCAGTACGGGAGAGACCCAGTTCTCCGACGAGAAGACTTTTCAGACCCCATTCTCCAACGACTGTGGACTCGGACGAGGATGTCTCCATGGCTTTTCAGTTCGGTCCTTTCAGAGATGGAGCATTTGTTCACATGATCCATTCTTCTACATATGGCGGGCTCTGAGAGGGGCAGTATAGAGCACGCTCAGTTTGGCTCACACTCCAACCCATTTAGTCCTTCTCACCTGCACGGCATGAGAAGCAATGTCCTCGACAGCAGCCGACAGTTGTGCGCGTTGAGTTGATATTGTCTGTAGCGTGAGTTTGAGATTTCTTTTTGTTTGTCCAAGCTGAGCATTGCATGATCCAGTTTGAGGGGGAGTGCTTGGGTATATGTGTCCTACAACACTTATGGTGTAGACGGGTAAATGGATCACTCTAGGATTAATTTACCACATCAGTTGTTTACTCCCACATCGACCATATGTGGGATGTGGAGACTCGGTGAGGGCTATCTAAGAAGCCCCTCACCCTTTTGTATCAGTGAGAAAGTTCAATAGAACAACCAGCTCTTTGAGGTATTCTCCAGTAGATTCATCCCGCTCCTTAGGGAGTAGGGTTCCACGAAAGATTATATGTTCTTCAATGCTTTTATTCATTTTTCTGATATTCTTTTATGTATTCTTATTTTCTAGCATGAACCATAGACATGTGTAGAGAATGACAGTAGCAGAAATGAAAATGCTAAGGTAGATGTGTCGTCACACACACACGTAAAGATCGGATTCAGGATGATGCAATCAGAAGGAAAGTAGGTGTAGCTCCGATCGAGGATAAGATGTGAGAAAATTGCTTAAGGTGGTTTGGTCATTTGCAAAGGAGGTCAGCCGATGCACCGGTTAGGAGATATGAGTTTTTGGATGTTGAGTTGACTAAGAGAGAGCGAGGATGACCCAAGAAATGTTGGAATGAGGCTATATAAAGAGATCTTAATTTTTTGGATATAAGCCTGAGATTGACCCAAGATAGATCTGAGTGGAGGCAAAGAATCCATGTAGCCAACCCTACTTAATTGTGGGAAAAGACTTTGTTGTTGTTGTTAAAACATTAACCGCTTGTTTACACTAGGACATCCTCGATCATGGCTTTTCCTTTTCATAGAGAAGTGTTTCCACATAAATCAATGTGTTATTGTGATTTCTTGCTTGCTTGTGTATTTTTCTTTAGTTCACAGACTTTGGGGTTTGACCTATGAAGACTGATAGGCGACTTACATGCATCCCTCAAAAAATTTTCTTTGTACCAGGGGTATATTCGTAATTTCACATATGTGTATTCCTGCTAATCCTAATCTCATCGCAAAAATAGTCCCTTGAACAGTCATTCATTGTATGTCACACATATTCATTAAAGGAAAAAAAGAGAATATAGAGCAAGTGGAGTAGGCACGTCAACAAACCACTATAAATTCCTGTTGTACAAGTATGCATAATTTTCTTTTTTGATTGTTGTTCTACGTATTTGTGGTTGATTAGATCCGATTCCAACAGTAAATAAATTAACCTTTGTGACAACAAAATGTATATGATATGCCACTGTCAAATATATGAGTTTTCCAACCTTGATTCTATACCTATTCGCATGTTCGAATTCGTTGACATTTGCACCAATAACGGATACCTTTTGGTCCATAGTGTTAGCAGAGACGGATAAATAATCATTGAAGAGACACTCATTCAAAGGAGTGTGTAAAAGAAAACATATTAGTTAAAGAAAACTTTGGCAATTTTCTGAGTGTATCCATCTATTTTAACCATTTATGCTGACTTCCTCTTTATGAAAATGAATTGCATGGTGGATGGGCGGGGTTAGTCCAGCTTGAGGTTTGTTACGAGTTGAATTGACACCAGACGAGTAATTTGAGCCTATTAGTAGGTCTGAAAGATACATCCTTATATTCAAGTTACCTTGTGTCAGCACGTGGATAAAGACACGGATTTAATTTATGAACACTTACGTAACTTTTCCCGTGGAGTGGGACAGCTTTCAACCATCATGGTCCACGTGAATATTAGAGCTTATAAAAATCTTCATCACGTTTTCTTATGCAGAAAAAGAGTCAAGTAAATGAGAAGTTAAGCGCAGAATGAAACAAACATTCAAGCTTGGTAACAGATATGAAGTACTAAATTGATGACAAGTCATTTTCATGTCCATTTGACGACATTTAGACTTAACATAGCAGCAGCACAAATTCACAAATTCTACCAAATTTATTATCAGTTGCATGAAGTTTTGGCATGAAACTAGACATTTTCCTATATTACGTGTAGTAAATGATATGAACTACCAAGAACATCTTTATATTAAAAAGGCATGAGGGACATGGAATTGTGAGGGTGCTACTAAACCTTCAATCCCAATTGCATAACTAGCTAACGGTAGAGCATAATCAGGTATGTAATATGTCCATATTAACTGTAAACCATGATACTCACTCCAGTGCAGAGGTAGGTTTTTCGTTCTCCTCGTATAGAGCAACAAGAACTACAAACAAGACAACCAAATCAAATGTTACTCAAAAATCTAGGGACAAAACAGCATATAATATATATATATATAATGGAGGAAGAACCTTTTGTAAGGGCATCAAGCACTCCGTCGGATTCCAAGTATTTTCTGAATGCTTCTTTCTTTGCTTCCTTATCCTTTTAGGAACAAAAATAGAAGATAGTAAAGTACGTTAAAAATTGTTCTGCAAGGTAATACTATGGCAAGATAAATATCCTTATGGTACTTGTACATCCTAAATTACAGCATTTCCATGTTTGTCTAGAGAAACATCACAAACATTACTTTCACATAATAGAATCCTGTCATCAATAAACTTAGGGCAATATACGTAGCAGCAACAACAACAATAACAACAACACAGCTTTTTTCCACGATTAAGTCGGATAGACTACATGGATTTTTGTCTCCATTCAGATCTATTTTTGGTCATTCTCAGGCTTAAATCCAAATAACTAAGATCCCTTCAGATAGTCTCATTCAACTGCTTCTTGGGCCTTTTTAGCCATCTCTTAACCGGCTCAGCATCCCAAATCTCGCATCATCTAACAAGTGCATCAACCGACATCCTTTGCAAATGGTCAAACCGTCTTAATTCGATTCTCTCTCTTCTTATCTTCTATCGGAGCTACACCAACTTTCCTTCTGATCACATCACTCTGAATCCGATCTTTTCATATATGACTATACATTCACCTTAGCATTTCATTCCTGCTACTGTCAATATGTATATGGTTCACATGCCAATATTCCATAAAGCATAGCAGGTCTCACGACTGCTTTGTAATACTTTCCATTGACTTTCCAAGGGATTTTCTTATCACAAAGAACATTAGATGCTCCTCTTCACTTCAGCCAACCTGCGTTTATTCTATGAGTAACATCTCCATCGATTTCCCCATCATGTCGCATAATATATATAGCAACATGGACTAAATTAAGATTTTGGAAATAGCTTTCTTATGTGTCTTATGGATCTTCCACCAATCTCTTTGTTCACTTGGGAATAAGAAAAGAAATATTGAGACTTCTACCCATATCTATGGTTTTTCTTATTTCTGGAATAGCCATTCCATTTCCAAATCCTACAACTATTTCATGTCTCAGTATCCTTCCCCTTAGAATATTATTATTAATTCCTCATTCACACTACATATTACTCCCCTTAGAGTATTATTATTAATTCCCCATTCACACTACATATTCCATAATAGATACCACATATTCTACAATAAATAACTGCTTTTTATACCACTCTCAAGAACAACAAACAAACAATGAATAGGAATAACACGTTTTTATCTCGCCTTTACCCACCAACACAAAAACACCCTAAAGAACGAGAAAGAAGGAGTAAACCATCTTATTTCTTATTCCATCTCCTTATTGAATCATTCATTTATTTCAAAAGTGTAAATTGAAAACATGAAAACATTTAAGGAGATTCTCAAAAAAAAATGTATAGGGAAAATTATTTTTACACGCTAGAGTGTTTCGTGAGGCAAATCTCATTACTTCCCTGGTCCAACAGGAAGAAGTCGTCAGACATATACCAAATTCACGATAATTATATTCAAAATTCTGATTAGCACTGACAATAGCTGACTTTTTCAATTAGCTTTGTTGCAAATCGAAAACGTACATACGATCAATCACGCAAGCATGAAGACACAAATTTACAAGGTTCACACGTAACTAGGCTACATCCTTGGGCGGCGGTGATCAATTTTCACTATGTAAATAAAGAAGAAAGTACAGAGGATACAAAGAACCCTAACCCTAGGGAGTTTATATATTATTCCCGTACAAAATGGATCCCAATGTCAGACGGATCCGAATACTCATATAAAAAAAATTATGTATTGGTAAGATATGATGGCAAGGGGAGCATCAAATGAGTCTTCAACCTGGACCAAATGATTAGGATTCAAGGCATATCAACAAGCTTAATAATATAATTAAATTTCAGAACATCGGAAAATATATGTGGTTATCGTGAAGAAAGGCAATAGACGCCACATAGTAGTTATGTTGGTAAATCTCTGAATGGTGAGGATACTACAGGCAAACCCTTTTAGGCTAAAAACACAAAATATACGGAATATTTGGCATTACTCTTAACTAAAAAAATGGGGAAGACTAGTCACAAGAGATCGTTAGGCAAGACTACGCGATGGCTTGATTGATTATAGCCATCTCAGTAAAGATGCAACATAAACTATTGTTCACATGTTCTTTGAATGTGGAAAGTCGCAAGTAGTTTGGCAAAACCTTAAGATTGATTGGGTAGAATGGAGAGACCTTGTACATTTCTCGGACTCCATCTACTGTGCTAGATCTCATGCTTCGTCGAAGTTGTTATCAATTGCTACTATTTGGGCACTTCGGCTCTTCCTTAATGGAGTTATTTTTTCTTCAGATCGCTTTTATTTTTTTGAAAGAAGGGTCGTCGTTGTATAGGTGTGTGCAAGGTTCAGGAAAGCGGTATGCGTATGCGTTCGGTCAGGTCACTGAATAGCGATTAAGCGGTATGCGGGGGCATATGCGGGGTATATGCGGTTCTACGCGGTTTTCTAATTTTTTATTTAAACACATGATAATGTTGCAGCTCTGAAATTTTAAGGACTTGAGCAATCAATATTTAATAAACAATCTGACATGAATTACAACATAAAAAGAGTTTGATCATATAAAGAGTTTCAAGTTACCCATTTCAAAATAACTAAAGTGTAAATTTATACATGATTATAACTAAAGTGTAAATCAATAACTACCGGTTATAGAATTATAACATAAACACAACATATGTCTGATGGAGCTCCCTTAATTACTGCAGATGCAGAGCACTAAAAAAGATGTATTAGATGTCATAAGAAGTTTTTGATAAATAACCCTAAAAGACATGGTTAATGAAATCTATCAATGCTTGGAGATGTTCAAGCAGAAAATGAAGCACTTGTATTGAATTCCTTGTGCAACTCAATGCATCAGTCTTTTAATGAGGAAATCTCAACATTGCATTTAGATACTCAACATTGCACTTAGATAACTTAATTTAGGCAAAATAGACCAACAAGTCCATTTTGTTAATCAACCCAATTTGCACATTTTATCACCAACAACAACTACATCACAAATTGATTTGCACAACATGAATCAGACTTTGCAAAAACTGAAAACAAGTTAAATTGTAGCAACTGAAAACATAAGGATCCAAAATATTCAAACACAGGAGACGAGTTTTTTTATTGAAAACTAATTAAAAACTTGTAAAAACTTGTAAAATCAGTGGATACCTTCCCCAACTAGGCCACGGAGGAGGCGATGGAGTCAACAGCTGCAAGGAGGCGGAGGAGTTCAGAGGCCACGGAGGAGGCGGAGGAGCTTTGAGGAGGAGGCGGAGGAGGCGCAATAACTGGGACTGGGAGGAGGAAGCGGAGTAGGCGGAGGAGCTTGGAGGAGGCGGCAGAGGAGCTTGGAGGAGGAGGCGGAGGCGCTTGGAGGAGGAGGCGATGGAGGCACCAGCAGGGAGTATCGGAGGAGGCGATGGTCGATTAGGAGCTTAGGGCAAATGGGTATCGCGGTATCGGGGTATCGGGGTAGAAGGGTTAGGGCAAATGGGGGTATCGACTATCGGGTAATCGGGTTGGAGCAAATGAACGCGATGCGGCGCTTGGTCCGCATATGCGGCCGCACATCCCGCATATGCGGGCCGCATATGCGCCAGACCCGCATAACACGGGGCTTCAGCAATGCGGTGCGCCTTAAGGCCCGCACACGCATATGCGGCCGCATATGCGGCCGCACAGACCGATTTCGTGAACCCTGGGTGTGTGCCCAAAAACTTTACCATTTATCACCTTATAAGATTACAAGCATGAAAATAGGCATAAGTAAGCGAAAAACTACACGAACCAACTCTCAACAAGCATGTTAGCGTACACTACCACATTTTCACCATACACGCTCATGACAAAAAATCACATCGTTTCTGGAAATCCAAATTGCCAAATTAGTGCTATGAACTTGGCTCTCTCTTTTATTGTACATCTCCATCCAACGTCGATGAACTCCCAAAAGTCTGACACTCCATCAAAATGCCTTGTACAATTTTCAAAAGATGGCGAGGCCTCCATTGAGCACCTACACGTGAAAAATAGGTGATCTGCATCCTCCACCCATTCCTGACATTGCGAACACAATGGTCAGCACTCTGCACAAAACGAGCCAATATGTCCCCCGTCAAGAGTCTTCCCTTCCTAAAAATTCCCAAGAAAACCTTCATGTGTATTGGGATTTTCCACTTCCAATCTTCCTGCAATCTACCATGCATCCTCCCGGATCATAAATCACAAAACTTTCAAGGATGTGCAAGCCTTCCCAACCGAGAACTGACCATCCCACCAGCACCAGCAATCTCGACCATCCGTGGGCCCTGGAACACACTCAAGCTCTTCCAGCATCACCATTAGTTCCCCCAATTGTTGATCCGATAGCTCAGATCTAAATTGTAGCAAAAGGTATGATCGTCCAACATTTTTGAAACATATGCACCTTGGCTAGTAGCCAATGCCATCAATCTTGGGAAATGCATTCCCAAAGCCCCTTCATCAATCCAGTCAAGGTTTTAAAAAACGTGAGGCGTATCGAGGCGTTCTTCTAGTATTACCTCGAGGTGTAAACCTCGAGGCGTATCGAGGCGTAAGCCTCACTCATGAAAGAAATTTTTTCATAAAATATAATAATTAATCGTAATTACAATATTCAAGTTCTAGAAATTAAATAGTTATGATTAAATATATAACTCCATGATATTTCAAGGCTGACATCATGGTTTAAACACCCAAGTTGGTATATAACTCTCTTTTTCTAAACTCTAAATATGTAAGGAGTCAAGTAAATATGGATATGTAAGCACAATAATGGGTAACTCTCCGCAAAATTTAAAGTTTTGAATAAAATTTAACTAAAGGGACTAGATGTAACCTACCATTTTCAAAATTAGGTGAGATATGTGTCATTCAATTGAGAATGATAAGAGAGTAAGCAGTGAATATGTGAACACTTTTTACTTTACCATAATGATTGGGGGATAAAATACTTGAATATTTCATGTTATGATCATCTTTGTTCATGCATGATTTGATATGTATTAATTTAGTCTTGATTGAATAGGAGAAAAAATGAGGCATGTTTACAAAAATATACTTTTCAAAATTTAGGTCAAAGTAGGGGACTTGCATCCAAACATTTTAATAAACAAAGCATTTATGCTTGATTCATACTAAAGAATAGAGGCATTAGATTTAAGCACTCAAGACTCAATTTTTTGTTCATGTTGATTTATAAAAAACATGCATAACAAAGCAAAAATAAGCATAATGCGTTAATAAATTAAAAAAATATATTTCAGTGAATCATGAGATTAAAGACTTGAAAATACATGTCTAAGAAAGATGAAAAGCTCACAATCAAAAAGAAAAGGAAAAAAAATATTGCAGAAAAAATTTTAAAAACAGTTCATTCATGAGGCAGCGCCTCATAAGCCTCGAGGCGCACGCCTCATTGAGGTTGAATGAGGCTATAGCCTCGAGGCGTTTTTCAAGACTCAGCGCCTCGAGGCATTTTTCAAGACTCAGCGCCTCGAGGCGCGTTTTTAAAAACAATGGATCCAGTCACCAACCCAAAACTTGAAATCATGTCCGTCCCCCACAATCGGCCTTAGAAAAGGACAAATCTCATGTGCTACCCCACCTATGCCTCTCAAGAGATGCGAAGGCGATGGCCCAACCTCCTCAGGCCCCGAGAAAGAGCATATGGATCCATAAATTTTGTGAATAACCTTGTAGACCAGGCTATCGCAATCCCCCTAGATATACATGATCCACTTGCCAAGTAGGGCCTTGTTCATCTCTTCCAGATTGCGCACTCCAAGGCCCCTATTTTCCTTAAACAATGTGATCATTTTCCAATCCACCAAGGAGAAACCCATGGTCCTACCAGATGATGCCGAGAAAAAATCTTCTCATGATACCCTCAAGTCTTTTCCTTACCCCAACGTGAAGTAACCTTGATGATAGGAAAAAACTTGAATTGCCAAAAGCAATGACTTCAATAAAACCAATCTACCTCCTCTTGATAGGTAGATGGATTTCCAACCTGCTAGATTCTGTTCCAACTTCTCAATCACCGGAAGCCACCCCGTAACAGACATCCTCCATGCATCAAAGGAACTCCAAGTTACCACATTGTAAGTCGTCCCCTCAGAGATCGCAGCCAAGTCTCACAACTAATAATCTCCTCCTCCAAGCCAAAAGCCACAAATTCTGACTTCTCCATGTTTAATCTAAGACTAGAAACTGTCTTGAAGATATCAAGGCCCGCAGAAAGACCCCTGCAGGCTACAGCTCATGGGACCTCCTTCCGCGAATAGTATTGTATCATCAGCATACTGAAGAATAGGTATTAATATCTCCTCCTTTGAGTATCCTCTGCACAAACCTCTCATGACTGTGTGATCGACCATAACCGTCAAGTATCTGTGCCCAACACGAAAAAAGGGGGGCCAGAGGACACCCTTGACGAACACCATGCTGTTGTTGGAAGAAACCTCCCCTTGGATGACCATTCATTAGTGCGGCACACAACGCAGTCATGATACATCTCTTCATCCAAGTGATCCACCTATCAGGGAAGCCTCTCCTATGAAAAGAAGCTCAGAAGAACAACCAGTCCATATTGTCGTATGCCTTGGAGAAATCCACTTTCTACATTACTCCATTAGTTTTGCACCTATGTCAATCTGCCACCATCTCTAATGCTAGAATTACACTATCCATAAGCCGCCTTCCTTGGAGGAAAGCACTTTGGGCTAGTGAAATAATTTTATTCAGCACTCCCCTCAATTTATTTGCCAAGACTTTCGTCATGATCAAATAAATCGCATTTGACAAGGCAATGGATCTGTAATCCTCCACTTTTGTAACATCTTCCTTTGGGAAGCAAAAAGACAAGCAATCAGTTCAATTTCTCAAAACCAAAGTTGCCTTCCGCGAACTCTGTCATCACCCCCATCATCTCCTCTTCAATTGTCTCCCAGAAGTCCCGGTAGAAATAGACCGAGAGATCGTCTGGGCCCAGGCACCCATCCGGGTTAAGTGCAGATAGAGCCTCACAGACCTCTTGTGCACCAACAAGCCTTGTTAACTCCTCATTATCATTAGTCGAGATGGTATTCACCCCCAAGCCAAGCCACCTCGAGCCGAAGTGCTCTGCATGTTTGCTCATACCTTTGAAGTATTGTGCCATTGCTCCTGCAATCCCCATCTCCCATATCACTTCCACTCCCCCAACCACCATTGAATGAATCATGGTCCTCCTATCATTTGCAACATTATAGAAGAACCTAGCATTTGCATCGTCCTCTTTCAGCCACTTTTACATTGATCTCTATATCCTCAATCTCCTTTCTATCAACATCCTCCATGATCTATTGGCAAGGTTCGAAAACTCGATTTCGATTTCATTTCGGTCCCCTCCAAAACTGAAATTTCGATGAAATTTCGGGAAATTTCGACCGTTTCGGTGGAAATGTCAAAAACGACTCAAAAAAGCCATTTTTCGATTATCTTTTGCAAATTAAGATCTTCCTACTTATTACAACAATAAATAGCTTACAAATACATACTTATATCACACATATTGCTTATATATGCCCCTTATATCGCACATATCGATCATATCGACCAAATCGATGTTAATGTTGATTCTTGACTGATACGTACTGGAAATTAATATCATCCAATCCAAGATCTTAAAACAAAAACTTAGAAATGCACACTTATATCACATGCATCTCTCATTCGTGCGCCTTATATCACACCATATCGGTCATATCAGACATATTGTTGAGCTGACTGAGAGATACTAGAAGTGGAAATCAAAATAACTAAGTTAACAACACTTAGAAGATGCCTTTTGTTCATAAAAGTAGACGAGCTTTTTTTATTCTAAAATGTAGATAATGATTAATTAAACAATGTTTTGTTCATAGAAATAACCGTCACAGACAAAATTCGAATGAATTACAGAATTAATTAAATACTTACAATAAAGATGCATCTATTTGCGAAGATAAATGGCAAACGAATGAAAGGAACAAGCTATCAAATATACACAAGCTATAGAGTTTTTTCATCTCCATTGCTTGTCGAAATATCACCGAAATTTCGATCGAAATCCAGGAAATTTTGTACTGCGAAATGGGTCGATATGTCGAAATATTACTAAATTTTGGTAGAGAACCGGGAAATCGTCATATATAGGAGTTTCGATACCCATGACCTCTCGAAACCGAAATTTCGACGAAATTTCACCGAAAATTTCATGAAATTTAAATCCTTGTCTATTGGACCACTCATCTACTCAGAATCTCCTCCTCATCCAGCTCATGAACATCCTCCAATAGATACAGTCTTACCAACTCGTCTTGTACTAGACTATGCCTCAGCAACGCTCCTCCCAAGTTACCCTCTTATATTCCAATAACCTGCCACGTAAAGCGGCCAAGTTCCCCGAAAGTTTCACAGTGGTCGATCCCTCCACAACTTGGTTCGTCCAGAAAGATGCAACCGAATCTCGAAAACCTTCCTCCAACATCCAGCATCGCTCGAATCTAAAGTACGAGTCGTACGACGAAGAGCCAAAATCGTTGCAAGTATCCAAGCACAATGGTGTGTGGTCTGATCTCGATCTAGGCAGCGAGGTATATCGTCGTCAAGTTAAACCTCTCTAAAGCCTCAACCGACAGAAGGAATCTGTCGATCTACAATCTGAATGACGAGTTTCTCCATGTGTTCTTGCAGTTTGATACGTCAATAGCCTTCAAACTAAGATCCTCCACCAGCTCCGCAAAGAGCTCAGAGCCTGGATCATGTATGCCTCTCCCACCATGCATATCCTCCGAGTATAACATGACACTAAAATCTCCCCCCACAATCCATGCAACGTCCGGAAACGGCTCCATGGTACTCTGCAATGTTAGCAATGTGAGCCTCGGGCGAACCATTCCTACAATAAATGTTATTGTAATAAATAAATTATCAATAAAAGTTATTGATTATTTTTCACTCCTTTTCTGAGATTGAATGAATGAATGCACTATAGGGTCCCTCTGTACAATAAGGTTATGTACCATGGCCAACTTGATAATCATATAGATGTTGATTCAATGAATGAATCATAGAGGTTGATGCTTGGATGAATATCTAAGGAGTTAGATAGAGGACTCATCAAGCATCGTCAAATGATTGTTAAGTGATGATCTCCAGCCTGAGTAGGAGATGGCAATCCTTTTTTCTCAAATGGTTGATATCTAACTGACCTCTTGATGCAGGTCCTCTGCATGGGAATAGTGATTCGGAGGTGTCAGGTTAGTTGAGTCAATGGGTTGACTTAATGAGATCGAGATAACCAAAGACCTATGTTGAATACTGTCACAGCATAGGCATGCATCCTCTGACCAGAGACAGATGTGTTACTATATGTCTGAGTATGTGCATTTGGCAGACCAATAGGTTGATGACCTAACTAAGGTCTATACACCGGCGAGCTGGTGTGCATGTAAGGACATATGAGTAATACGATCTCTCAAAGGGATCATACAGGTTCACTTATGAACCGAGAGACATGAGCTCACTCATGAGGTATTGGGACTGATCAAATTCCATGCATGGTCGTCATGCTTTGGAAGCATGACATGAATTTGAAGGTAAGATATATGCTTTGGAAAGCATATGATCTATACCAATTCCCAGTGACCAAGATTGAGAAACTTAATGATCAAACCCTGAAGATGACAGTGTAAAAGTGATCTTTATCTTCAGAATGATCACAGGTCTTCCAGTATGCAGGATGTACAGGTATTGGGAATACCTGAGGGTGATGTGGTCATAAACGATTGTATAACCATGACACTTCCATTCTGAGTGAGTGATGAAACAGGTTTGGATTTTAGTGACTCCTCTCATTAGAGAAGTGACCTAATCTTAGTCCATGAACTGGACATTGATCTGATGAAATTCAGATGCAATGAGAATATTAGGTCTACGGTTTTTGATTTGATCAAGCATCAGTGGGAGGTTCATGGGATCTCGATTTGAGATATGATCTCATCATCCAAGTCACTATACGTGGAACAATACAATCGCCATGTCCTTATCTCCAAGTATCTGCGGAGAAATCGCATTATTCTTGAAGGGTTCAAGAATAATTCCATGGATCTGAGCAATGAAGAATTAATGATTAAATGTGATTTAATCATCTTGATGTGTGAAGAAATTATCCAATATAATTAAATATGATTTAATTATTATGGATAAGAATAATGCGGATAGAAATATCCAATTATTCATAATATATTATAAATGTGATTTATAATGTATTAGAGAGAGCTAATTATAATTTATATATGTTGATTAATTATATGTGTATTGGATACACATTGTGTAATTAATTGACAATGTAAATTATATGTTGTTTTGGGTTGTGAATATGAATCACAATTTTTCAATGGCAAGATTGCAATATTCTCAAATATAATTGTGAATTATTTTAAAGGAATAAATCCCAACAAAAGTTGGAAATAAATAATGGAGAAATTCAAGGAGGCATACATGGAATGTGGTGGGCGGCACCCATGTCCTATTTGGAATGGGTGGCCGTCCACCTTGATTATACATGGGAGATTGGATCTCCATGTATATTCTCTCCTTATTTGTTGATATAATTTAGGATTGATTTATATTTGATTTTGTCAAATATATTTTAATCTAAATTAGATCATAATTTGTTGGTTTTACCAACAACAATCTTGTCCATTGGATTGGACATAAATCAATCTCATCCATTGATTTTATATGTCCCATGGATTGAGATCCATGGATCCCAAAACCCTGTAAATAGAGAGGCATACCTTGCTCTCTTGTACATGCAATATTGAAGCTCTCTCTCTCTTTTCCTCTCACACGCCAACCTTTCTTGTACATGCAATGTGGTGGGCGGCACCCATGTCCTATTTGGAATGGGTGGCCGTCCACCTTGATTATACATGGGAGATTTGATCTCCATCTATATTCTCTCCTTATTTGTTGATATAATTTAGGATTGATTTATATTTGATTTTGTCAAATATATTTTAATCTAAATTAGATCATAATTGGTTGGTTTTTACCAACAACAATCTTGGCCATTGGATTGGACATAAATCAATCTCATCCATTGATTTTATATGTCCCATGGATTGAGATCCATGGATCCCAAAACCCTATAAATAGAGAGGCATACTTGCTCTCTTGTACATGCAATATTGAAGCTCTCTCTCTCTTTTCCTCTCACACGCCAACCTCTCTTGTACATGCAATGTGGTGGGCGGCACCCATGTCCTATTTGGAATGGGTGGCCGTCCACCTTGATTATACATGGGAGATTTGATCTCCATCTATATTCTCTCCTTATTTGTTGATGTAATTTAGGATTGATTTATATTTGATTTTGTCAAATATATTTTAATCTAAATTAGATCATAATTTGTTGGTTTTACCAACAACAATCTTGACCATTGGATTGGACATAAATCAATCTCATCCATTGATTTTATTTGTCCCATGGATTGAGATCCATAGATCCCAAAATCCTATAAATAGAGAGGCATACCTTGCTCTCTTGTACATGCAATATTGAAGCTCTCTCTCTCTCTTTTCTTCTCACACGCCAACCTCTCTCTCTCTATTTCTTGATGGCCGTCACCAACCCTAGAGTAAAGAGGTTCTCATCGACGTTCTCGCCACCGCGTCGCCGCTTCGACGTTCTTCGGTTCTCCGTCTTCTTGGAGTACTACGCTCGTGAAGGAGACTTTCGATCTCATACGACGAGATCAGGAGCAACCGCGCTTGGATCATCTTCTTGGATTGCGAGGACTACGCGGTTCATCCCCGCGCTCGCAAGCGATCTCACCGACGATCGAACTTGAGACAAGAGGTCTCTTTCTTTAGAGACTCGATCAACCACGCTTCAAGAGGTATTCTTTTATACTTGTTGTGGTTATAGATGAAACGATCCGAGAATCGTTCTTGGATCATGTGGTTTCATCGCATAAAAATTTTTTAAATTCCGCTGCATAGAACAACTAGTACGACTAGTCGTTCTTCTTCGTATCCGATACGACGATCACGCTTCCGTGATGCGCTTGAGGATAAATCCATATCCTTCATGCAATTCATCCCATGAAGTCGCATTCAATTCGATAAAGAGCCTGAGATGCCATACACCGAGACAAGAAGGCAGGATTGATCCGCCTTGTTTACTGGGAGCGCCAAGATTGAGTAAACCAACTTCACCTCATCAGCTGAGTCAAAAATGCTTCTATTTCATGCAACCATGATTGCCCTCGAAACTTCTTGTCGTCGTCACCGCACTAAACTCTATGAGTAAAGGACCAGACATGGAGTTCCAACTCACCGAAACCCACGAGTTAATCTTCGTTTCTTGAATACACGACACGTCAGTCTTCCATGCTGTCAACAAGGAACCGACTACCAACCTCTTATCAAGTTGGCTCAGCCCCCGTACGTTCCACGAAAAAATCTTCATCGAGGATCCAAGTGGACATTCCCTGCCAAAATAACCCATGTTGTGTACGCGAAAGTCCTTTCGAAGTTCCCTTCTAAATCAGTCGTAACCGCCACTTCATCAGTTGCAATCCCCCTTTCTTCATCGCCTTATAGATCACCCTCCGACCTCCGCCTTATCTCTGAAACTGATGTCTCGCCCTCACGCTTTCAACTTCTAGATCATCTCCCACATTGCAAGGCTCGTGATCGATTCCCTCTTCTCAAACACACTTCAATCTTGATATCTCCTGATGTAAAGCATCTGCTCGCCGACGCTTTCTTGAGAAACACCTCAGTTGTGGTCTCTCCTCCTTCAAGACGTTTGGGGTCCTCCCCCACCCCACCCCCCCTCCAAAGCCTTTCTGCTCGGCACCGGTAAATTCCTCACTAAATCTTAGCACGTCGAGGGATATCAGAAACTTGCTTGCATCCCCCCCCCTCTCGTATCGTTAACAAAGAGCTTCGAGTCGCAGTCATTCATCGGGATAGCTCCTTCCTCCATGGTATCCTCGGGGCCAACAGATCCTTACCCTTTCACGCAAGGTTTTTTTTAAGCTTCGTCGCCAACTCCACTTCTTGTGATGACACCCATTCCTCATCGTCATACTCTCCAGTATCAACGAGTTTAAAGGGGCAAGGCATGTTGTTAATAGGTCGAGTACGCCCAACTCCTCCGAGTTGACCACCAGATCTGAATCCCGAATCGAATACACAAAGGTAGGTTTCACGAAAAGGTAACGGCACCGCCTTTTGTGAGATCGTGTTCCTTTGAAAATCCCACCATAGAAAGCGGCTCTTGGACTTTGTCACCGGCCAACTGCTTTGTCTTCATTGTCATCGCCTCTCCACCGTTATGTGGTTTCTCATTGAGAGGGATCAGGTAAAGCGCCATAGGTCGACGGCCCACCCACATCGTGGCCCTCAAAGGGATGGGGGTTTGGATCCCCGCATAACAACCACCACTTCTAGCCCCTCACTTGGCATTAGCCCCGTGCTACCAGCTCTTCCACCACCCCAACATGGCGCAGGGCCTCCGGAAGAGCATCTAGCGTCCACCCTCCGACACCTAAGCGGGACATCAATAACTTTCATTCTCCAAGTCTTTTCGGTGCTCCCCGACGTTCCGTCACGAAACCTTCAGCCTTCTCCACTAGAGTTTCCCCCTCGACTCAGTCGGTAGGAAATAATTCAACGCTCCTTTTAGAACATTCTTTGCCCCTCTTGCGGACAAGCCCCTCATACAGACTATATCCCTCCTGATAGGCCGGTCAAGTCCATCGCCCCTTCCAACCTCGCCGTCAAGACTCCATCCCGTACCAATTGCGTATAGGAGTCAGGGCTCCTCACCTTTCCCAATGACAGGCCTTCGAGAGGGTGTTCCTCCTCTGTACCCTCCGAGAATGACAACAGGGAGATCAAGAAAACCCCTCTCGAATATCTTCATCGTCGTTCGCTCGGTCATCACCGTCCTTACTCATCAAAGGAATCTGAAGTGCCTTCTTCCTCGAGTGTATCACCTTGCTAGGACACTCATGTCGACGGTGGTCTGGGCTTATGTATTGGAAGCACAGTGGCTCCTCAGTCGCACAAGTCTTGGTTGGAGAGATGATCTCCTGCCCCCACATCAGAAGCATTAAGAGGCTTCAGCTGAAAGTGTAATCATCTAAGCAAGAATATCCTTGCCTCTCGGTTGTCGTGAGGTAGTTTCTGTATTTTTCCAATAACTAATATACGTCTGGTGTGCACCTATGCGTGTTTCCCCCTCTTTTGGCTCAAAAAAAAACAAAATGCTTTCCAATTTTTTTCCAAAATTTGGAAAACTTGTCCTTATTTTAAACAAAAAAGCTTTCCATTATTTTTTCAGAATTTTTCGTGAGAACATCCATTCAGAGTTTCAAAATGCTTCATTATATATGTGAGGCATGATTGCAGACTCTTCTTTATAAAATAGCATCAGATCGGTATAACGTTATGGCACATTTGGTTGGGGTTGGTTAAGTTAGGATAAATCATTTTACTTCTCAAGATAACGGTAAATGGGATATTTGGGCATTTGGTTGTTGATGTGAAAAGTTGTGAGAAAACCCTAGTATGAAGTTGTGCAGGTTTGCTTGACTGTTTTGATCATTGTTCGAAAAAACACGCCTCAAGGTGCAAAGGCGCTCGAGGCGAAATGGGGCGAAAGAAAAGAGCCTCGAGGTGACCGCCTCGGACCCCCTGGCTGAGGCGAGCACCTCGGATGACTGAGGCAGTCGAGGCGAGGCGAGGCGGTGAGGTGGGGAGAAATGGTACCTGAGGCGTTATGGATTTACCAAGTATTTTTTAATAAAATAATTGGTTCTATTGGTAGTTTCAAATGTTTATAAAGGCCTAGTTGCTGAGGATATATTATACAATATGAATGTTTAAATTTGACCTCTTTCTTATTCATATTTACCATTAACATGTCCAATTATTTCAATGAAATCTTATTATTACACCCTTAAACATATGAATCCGCAAAACTCATATGCATGCGGATTCTAATATTCATATAAGAAAAATTTTCAGGATGGGGGTGTAGCCCCCTGTTACCCCCACATGGGGCCACCTAGGCCCTGTACCCTGCCTAGGCTCGTTGATCGGGCAGCGCGACCCTGTACTGGTAGTGTATGGTTGCGTAGGACATCTGATTGTTCCTCAACTGAGTTCAAGGGAAAATATGGTTAGGATTCAAATCATATAATTCATATCAACATCTCCGATATCTTTAATGACAACTATAGTCAATGACTCTTGGCCAATGATTTCATTTTTGATTGAGTAGGAATTTAGTAGAAAGGTTTGTGGATTTGACGTATCCTTTTTAATCTTCTTATCTTCGTAATTTCATCATATATTACAATATTATATATTATATGCCTGTCAGATTAGATTATTTCATCAATAAATATATTTATTATACTTTTTATGATTATTTTTCTATACAAACTAAGGCTTACGCCTCGAGCACCTCGAGGCTACGCCTCGAGTCGCCTCCGAGGAAAACACATCGTTCCTCCTTTCATTTTTTTCAAACCATAGTTTTGATTGGATGAAACAATAGACTTCAACCCATTAACCTTTCATTTTTATTACTCATATTGTTCAACTCATTTTTGTTACTCATATTGTTCTATTGTGCAATTGTAAGGTGAGTTATAGTCCTTGGTGAATATGGTTTGCTCCACTTCTTTTTGGAAATGCAAAGGATTGCTATTAGAGACTAGTACTGATCCATTTCGTTGATGATCACACAAAGTAGCATCATAATTGTTTTTTGAAAAGGAAAAAGGGCATACACTGTATAGGTGTGTGCCCAAAAACTTCACCATTTATCACCAAAAAAGAAATTTACAAGTTTTACACATCACGCAACGTTACAGAAAGCAAGTTACATATTCCAGCCCTCCGTCAACACCTTAACATGAGTTATAAAACATTTTCCCCATACCATCTGTCCCCACGAAACACCATGTCATTTCTATCCATCCAAAGAGCTCAGATGAGTGCTATGTGACGAGATCGCTACTTGTCAGTACCAATCCAGCCTTCCCGATAGCCTAAAAATCATTCATCCCATCACAGTGGATTGCTAGATCGTCCAACGAGGACCAGACTTCTACAGATGTCCTGCAATTGAAAAAGAGTTGATCCATGTCTTTGGTTTCCTCATGGCACCTGAACCAAGTTGGAACAAAACCATGAAAGAGACGTGATAGTCTTTCGCCAGTCAGTACTCTGCCCCTTCTGCAGATCCAGAAAATCTTCACCCGAGTCGGAATTTTCCATTTCCAGATCCTTTTGCATAATAATGGGGCATACGGGATAACGTCGACTATACACTAACATTTTTTATGAAAAGACGATGGGTAATCTCCCAAGTTGGGAGATACCGCCAAATTGATTTCATTTAAAGTAGTTAGGTTACATTAGCCAGTAGCCCAGAAATTGCAAAGGGCTTTACATTGCGAGATTACATTTTCGGAGCAGATGGTTGTTGAAAATAAGGCCATCCCGGGCAAGCCAACTCGCGAAGGAGAGGGAGATATCATCTGTGGAATTGCCCCCCACCGCACGAACTGATCTCCAAAAGGTAGTCTTCTCATCTGGCTCGAGCCACACAATCCCCAACTCCCTCCGAATCCGTACTGAGAACGCACACTTGAAAAAGATATGTTCTGCATCTTCATGTTCTTGCCGGCACCTATCACACGTCGTGTCCTGCAAGCCAAAAAGATGTGCCCTCCTTTCCTTGTCGCACAAGCGGTCTCTTCTCAAACACCATATAAAGATTTTGACCCTACTCGGAATCTTAGTCGCCTACACCACCTTTAAATCTTGCGCCAGTTCCAGATCATGCTCCTCTGCAGGTTGCTTCAACTCATCATACGCCTTCTTCGTTCAGAACTCCCCCCCCCCCATTCAAAGTGGTCGGCCTGCTGCCCATCTACCCCTGGTGCCTAGACCTCTGGTTGTAAGCTGAAGAAGTCATCCAACCTCTGATCGGAGAGCTCATTAATGAATTCTGGAGTCCACATGTTGGAGACCCTCGCCTGGTAGAGTAAGCACTCTTTCGAAGCCGCAAGAGCGAACAGCCTCGAGAATCTGACACTAAGCATTCCCTCTCTCGTCCAGTAATCAGCCCAGAATCTGACCGTGTGGTCGCCCCCCTCCTTTGGTCTCAATTTGTGTGTTAAGGAAGGAAGAATCTCCCTAATGTCCATCCACAGCGGCGACTACCAGCGCATACTTCTCGCCACGAGCTCACCACGCACCCCATAAATTTTTCGGACAAGCTTGGCAACGAGAGCAGTAGAAGGGCCCCAGATTTGAGTCACCCATTTCGCTAGGAGAGCCCTGTTTATGTATTCCACATCTCAGACCCCTAAGCCTCCTTCCCGCTTGGCCTTCGTCACCTCCCTCCAGCTTACCAGGTGCACCCCTGATTTATGTTGCTTACCATCATACCAGAAAAACTTTTTCGTAAGCGATTCCACCTTTCTTCGGACCCCAATAGGCATCAGACGAGTTGAGTAGAAAAATAACGGAATGCAGAAAGCACATGTTTCAGCAGAATTAGCTTGTCGCCCTTAGATAAAGTTATTGCCTTCCAGCCATCGAGTCTTTGCTCCATCCTCTGCAGCACATTTTCTCAATCTGCCTTCTTCTGTTTTCGTCTACCAAAGGCAAGCCTAGATAAGAAATGGGTAAGTCTCCCGAAGGACAATCAAGAATATCTGCGATCCTTGCTCGCTCTGCATCCTCCATCCCAAAGGTTATAGACACAGACTTGCATTTGTTGATCTCCAGTCCAGAAAGGTTCCCAAAAATCTCCACCAACTACGCCGCATTCGGAGATTGGGCCTCTGAGCCGCCAAGCAGTAAAAGAGTATCATTTGTGTACTGAAGAGTAGGTATGGAGATTTCATCCATTCGAAATCCCTCACACCATCCGAATTCCATCACCTGCGCAAATAGCACCGATGGGGCATTGGCGACCAGAACGAAGAGCATTGGGGCTAGAGGGAAGCCCTGACGGACCCCGCGCTGAGGTTGAAAAAAACCCCCTCCGGTCTGTCATTGATCAGGATCGAGTAAGAGGAGGCCGTAACACATCTTTTCATCCAGTCAATCCACAACTCTGGGAAGCCTCCTTTCCTCAACGTCGACCATAAGAAGTTCCAGTCCACGTAGTCGTATGCCTTAGCGAAGTCAATCTTCCACATGGTCCCCTTTTTCCTCGCCCGCTTCCACTGCAAACAGATTTCTGTTGCCATCACCAAATCCTCTGACATCTGACGGCCAGGAATGAAAGCCGACTGCCCCTGCATGACTACCGAATCCAACACAACCTTAAGCCTATTCGCCAAAGTTTTAGCCACAATAAGGTATAGAGCATTTGAAAGGGTGATCGGCCTAAAATCTTCGATCCTTGTCGGCGAGTCCCTCTTAGGCAGTAAAAACATCAGTGCTCTATTGATCTTTTCAATCCCTTTGTTCTCATCCATGAACTCATTTATGACCTCCAACACCTCCCCCTTCAGCAAGTCCCAGAATTCTCTGTAGAAGAAGACTGGGAATCCATCTGGCCCAGGCACCCCATCCGCATTCAGCCCCAAGACCGCGCTCTTGACCTCCTCCTCAGAGAAGACCGCTTGTAACCCCTCCACCTGGGACCCGGACAATTGCTTGACACCTCTTCCCTGCCATCCCCAGTCGAACCCCCATCGCCTCCTAGAGGCCTCCACAAAGTGATCGCGAAACACGTTGCCAAGCCGGGCCTCCCCCGATACTCGCTCACCGCCAGCCTGGAGCTCCTGAATAAAATTCCTCCTTCTCCTACCAAAAGTCATAGAACGAAAGAATCGTGTATTGGTGTCGCCCTCTCTCAACCATTTTTGTCGGGATTTTTGCCTCCATTCAACCTCCTCTTTTCGGTCCTCCATCAATAGCTCCTCTAGCAAATTCAACCTTTCTACCAGCTCCTCAAGCTCAAGTCCTCTCTCGTCGTCTAACTTGTCAAGATGGGTCAGCCCCCCCCCCCATGCCTCCAATCTCCTGCTTCTTCTCCATCGCTTAATCTCCCTACCAAACCTCGTTCGATGCGACCTCAAGAGCGCAAGATTTGCGGAGAATCTGGCGATTGTCGAACCCTCCGTCACCCACTTGCTCCAGCGGGACCTGATATCCTCCCGGAAGCCCTCTTCAAGTAACCAGAAGCGCTTGAAGCGGGAAGTAAATCTGCTCCTAGCCTCCTCTCTGGATGACCACAAGATCGGTGTGTGATCTAAGTGTGCCCGCGGTAATGCCCAAGCCCACGACAATGGAAATGCCTCCACCCCTTCGACTGACATAAGGAATATGTCCAACCGCGAACGCGCCCTCGCATTGCACCACGTATATGAGCACCCAACCGCATCAATGGTCGAGAGGCCCAACGATGTATACGACCTCCTGAAGTTCTCAGAATCCAGGTCCCTCGATCCCCTGCCAAGAGAGTAACGTTCAGGTCACCCCCGATTAACCAAATTCCCTCCTCCCGAGCCAACCCTACAGGCTCCAAATCCACCGCCAGCAAGCCCCTCTCCTGGCCGGTCGGACCATACGCGTTAGTGATGAGAGAGGTGGTGCCAAGACCAACATGATCACCCCCCAACGTGACCTACATAACCCAAGAGCACCTCAACGAGGCCTAGACATCATCGACGTATGGCTTGAAGATTGTATCATTACCTTCCTTTGTTATGAAAAACAACGAACTTGATTTATCCGACCAACTTCAGGCTCCTGAAAATTTTCCTAGCCAATTCATGATGTCACCACGCTAATCTATGGAGATTTGAACTCGTAGAAAGGTGGGAAACCTCAAAGAATGGATGGGTTATAATGGGAGCCCCGAGGGGCTTTTATGGATAAAGTTGATGACGCCTAATTCTTGTTTTTTCCTAGAAAAATGTGTACCACACCTAAGTACAGAAATCTCGAGCCCAGGTAGAGGGCACTAAGTGATAGATCTTCATGAGGTCTATTAGTCTGTGATTGTAGACAGTGGCAATAGACCCAAACCCAAAGACACATGGGGGAATTAAAAAAAGATCCATATCGGGAAAAAGAAGGGTGTATGAGGTATTTTCCTGTATAACACAATGAGTATGTGAGCAACATCAAGAATGTGTTGTATTTTCTTTCATCCATTCTATTTTGTTGAGAAGTGTATGGAAAGATATTCGGTGTATCCCCCGAGTTTTTAGATTTCAAAAAAAAAGGATATTCGGTGGATGACCCCAAGGCCTCGAAAGAAGTGATGTAAAGAGAGTACAAAATTCAAGACCATTATTATAACAAATAACTTTAATGGAAGCGAAAATCAATCTGTTATTTCTTTAACAAAAATCTAAAAAATATGACACACCTCAAATTTAACTATCAGCATAAAGACCCAAGAAAAATAAAAAAAAAGTTAGTAACAATAACCAAATAAAAGATTTTAATTAGGAACACAACAAGGACCCTATCTAAATGGAAAAGTTCAAAAGGATTACTCAAACAGGGGACGTCATATTTTTGAAAGGATTTGCAATGACATTTCCCAAGCTGACAAGAGTTACACTGAAATTGAGAGGAGATAAGTTCGAAGGACCCTTTGATTGACTAGAACTCAGGTGTCATAGAAAGGTGGATGTAGTATCAAAAGTGGTGGGAACATGTTTAGCATAATTAGACTATATTAGGCAATAGATGCTCTTCACTTCATGGGCACATCTTATCACTCACTCTCACTGTATGTTATGAAACAATATACAAATATGGTCAAAAACAACTCGGTAGTTCAATTCATAAATAAAATAGAAAGTAAGAATGCTGAGAAATCAAGGGCTAAAAGGACTTGTTGAAGTCTGAGATAGACGAAGACTTGTATCTCCCTCCGACTAGTAATAGGTGAATGGTGCCCATAAAGTTTAACTATCCATCCATTAAGACCAGACTGAAATCTGATAAATTCCTGTGCATTCCTACAGTAACGAAAAGATGCACAACAATTAACTTACCAATCATGCTCAATATCAAAGGTAACTGAAACCTTAGCAACTATATCCATAGAAGGTAAAGCTCATCCCAAAAAAACATGAGCGATTTTATTAAGTTGAGTGTTGAAATATGTAATAGGTGGGTAATTGGATCTCATCAAGGTCCAATTACCCCACTCAAGTTTTAGCCCCACATGGATGAGCGGTGGGACTCCGGTCTATCTGAAGGGCTATATAAGGAGCCCCTCACCCCCTGTACTCATTGAGAAAAAGCAATGAAGCATATGGCCGGTTGAGGCATTCTCCTGTGGTTTCATCCCGCTCCTTAGGGAATAGGGTTCCATTTAAAATCTTGGCGTTCCAAGTTTATCTTTTTGTTGAGCGGGTCGATTCTCGAGGATTTTGTCTTTTATTTTTTGTTCGAGATTCATTTTTGATGTTCTTGAAGAAATTTCTGAAGAGTATTGATATTCATTATTCGAAGTTCTGATTGCTCAATTTCAAGATCCAAGAAAGATCTAGGGGTCTGATCTCCATCTTCATAATCTAGAGCATCCCAGGGTTTTGTTGTTGGAACCAATGATCAGAAAATCGGCCCATGCGGCCGCATATACGTACTCGGGGCCATGGTTTCAGATTTCGCAAAATTTCGACGAAATTTCAGTTCGACGAGGAACAGAAATCTCGAGCGAAATGGCGATATGAAGGCAGTTTTTGGTCATTTCTTCACAAATGGTGATCGATATGGGCGAAATGCCGTCGAAATTTCGAATAAATATCGTATCGAGAAGGTATCGATTTGATATCCGAAACCGATATTTAAACCCTTGACTCGGGCTATAAAGCGCACCGAGTAATTACAATGCGTTCAATAGGCACTCATAGCGCATATGCGGCCGCGTATTCCGCATATACGCCCGCATATGCACCCGTATCTCTATTAGACCCCCCCCCCATTTTAAACATATATTACAGGAACCCACTCGCATGAAAACCCTTTCGCCTCACTCAAAACCCTTTGCATCCTCGCTCGAAACCTCTAGCCTCCTCGCCCCTCTCGCCTCGCTCGAAGCCCTAGACGTCGTTGTGGGCTGCTCGCAGCCGACTCTGGCCGTCGTGGGTCATCCCTCCGCCGCTCCTCGCCTTCCAGCATCCGCATTGTTCCTTCACCCTGGCTCCGACCACGCCGCTAGAAACACTCTCGTAGCCTAGCTCGAAACCTCACGCAGCCTCGGCTCTCTCCCGAGAACAGTTCTCCATGAAGCCATAGGCGTCCACGTGGGCTACTTAACCTGCTTCGCAGCTGACGAGGTACCTTCTGAATCTCCCGAGAACCACTAGAAGCTCCTCCACGACTCCGTCAAATTTTTACCTCTATCAGCGGCCACGAGGTACCTTCAGAATTTCCGATTTTTTTGATTTTGAAAGTAATCTTATATTTGTGACTTATTTTCTATGAAGTCATGTACCTAATTTTTACATATGTTTCTGTAAATACTAAATAGAATCAGCAAATATATAGTTTTTTAGAGTTATGTCAATGGTTCTTAGCACATCAAGGTACAAGAATGATAAATAACATTAAGGAAGTGAAGATGAATAGTTGTCATTTGTCATTATTTGTTTGGGTTATGCTTAAGCCTTCATTTGATATGTAGTTTGAGTTTATTAACTATTTTGCCATGAATTTAAGTTATCATGGATTCAGAACCCACTCATGATGCAAAATATGTGTTTTTTACTCCACCTGGATCTACCGATCCGGGATGGAAATATGTGTATCTTATGGAGAAGATGGATCTGAATTCCGTGACTTGTCGCTTGTGTGGCAAGGTCTTGAAAGGTGGAATCAACCGAATGAAACAACACCTTGGTCACATCAAAGGGAATTGCAAATTATGTCCTAAGGCGGACTCCGAAGTGCATAAGGTGATACGTGATTACATAGAGGAAATTATGAAGAAGAATAACGAGAAAGCTACAACTTTGAAAGAAATGAGAGAGGAGGTAATTATTAGAGAGACAAGCTCTTCCACAACACCATGCGAAGGAACATACCCTGGAAAAATACTACGATTATCTGATGAAGAAATTGGGACAATTGACACCATGCGTCAAACCATTATCAAGGAAACAGTAGCCAAGGAGGAACGTGTGTGTGTCAACAAATATATAGCCAAATTCTTCTATGAATGTGATATTCCTTTCAACGTGGCGACCAAGAACTCCTTCATACGCACGTGTGAAGCAATTGGCCAATATGGAAGTGGTTACAAGCCTCCATCATATTATGAAATTGCAGAGCCTTTGTTGAAGGATGAAGTGGAAGAAATAAAAGAATTTTTGAAAGGGCATAAGGATGCATAGAACAAAAGTGGATGTTCCATTATGACAGATGCATGGACTGACATGAGGGGAAGAAGCATAATGAACTTGTGCGTTAACTACAGCTTGGGCACATGTTTTTTGAAGTATGTTGATGCTTCAGCCGATTCACATACTGTTGAATATATATCCTCGTTGGTGGAGGATTACATCAAGGAGGTTGGAGTAGACAATGTTCTGCAAATTGTGACTGACAATGCCTATGCTAATATGGCGGCTGGGAGGATCCTGAAGACCAAATATCCAAACATATTTTGGTCATCTTGTGCTGCACACTATATAGATCTCATGCTTGAAGAAATTGGCAAGGAAGCGAAGGTCAAAAATTGCATAGTAAAGGCCAGAACACTGACTATTTTCATCTATAGCCATGCAAAGACACTCAGCTTGATGCGATACTTTACCCAAAAGGGTGAGAAGTCAGACCGAGGCAAACAAGATTTGCCACTTGTTTTCTCACGCTACAAAGTGTCTTTAAGAAAAAAGAGAAGTTGAGATTGATGTTTTCTTCTGATGAATGGAGAGAGTACAAGTGGTCCAGGACAAAGAAAGGTGAAAGTGTTGGATCAATTGTTCTTGTACAATATTTTGGAGCCAAGTTTCCTTAATCTTGAAGATCTTTTCCCTGCTCGTTCGTCTCTTGCGTGTTGTTAATGGTGATCGGAGGCCATCATTGAGTTTTGTGTATAGAGGGCTTGAAGATGCAAAAAAGGAGATAAAGAGTATTTTTAAGGACGTTGGGCATTCATATAAGCCGTACATTGATGCCATTGATTCAAAGTCAAGAGGGAGGTTGGATAGTTCACTTCACCTTGCAGCTTATTATCTCAATCCCTTTTATTTCTATAAGGATGATGATAAAGCTATTTCTGAAGATAGCTTTGTCATAAATGGTTTTTTGTATTGCTTGGAGATATTTTACCCTGATTTGGACGTTCATCACAACAAAAGAAATGGTTCTTTACAAAAATGGAGAAGATGCATTTGGAAAACCCCTTGCTATCAAGTTGAGATCCGTCAAAGAAGACGTGTTCGATCTAGGTAGTAGCATGTGTCATTTCTAATATATGCTTTATACATATTTCAAGTACATGAAAAGAATAAGGAGTTGACTTTAATTTTCCTTCTAGCTAATTGGTGATCTCTATTTGGTGGTGAGACGCCATACATGAAAGCGATGGCAATGAAGATATTGAAACTAACATCCTCTTCTTCTGGATGTGAGAGGAACTGGAGCTCTTTTGCAGCGGTAGGCTACTACATTTAGGGTTTACAATTATTGATTAAACTAATGTTTGTCTAATCAATTAACATTGAATACTTGCATTGCAGATTCATACCAAGAAGAGAAAAAAACTTGAAACTAAGAGACTGGATGACTTGGTTTTTGTGAAATTCAACTCAAAATTAAGGGAGCAACAATCTCATAAGGAAAGAGACCCATTTGTTTATAAGGATAGGACGTACGTAACTAAGTGGATCGGACAAGAGGAAGACGAAGAAGAGGTGTTTCAGGGCTCAGGACTAACTTGGAGTTTGGTGGTCGAGGCAAGTGGAGCAGATGAATTGGTACAACATAGGAGGATCCAAAGGAACATGGATGCATTACCGAGTGTGGAGGAGGAAGAAGGATTTACCACGGATTCAGACACTGGTATCGATGATGAAATTCCTCATGTTGTTTTTGACGATTTAGATTAGGAGTTTGATTATTAACTAATATGAACCTTTTTTGAGTTGTTATGAACCTTTTTGGAGACGTCATTTATAGATATTTTGTTATGAATCTTATGATCCACTCTTTTATCTAAGTAGACAACTTTGGAAATGCTTTCGACCTTGGGTTGAAAATCTTCACATTATAATACTTACATTTTATGTTTTTTTAAATATAAAATATCTAGTATTTGAATTTATTATTATATTGATAATTTTTTTAATTAAAACAATAGAACCGCATAGTTTGCATATACTTCCGCATATACTTCCGTCTGCTTGCTTACTCGCTTCAGACCGCCTGACCAAACGAATACCGCATACCGACTTTCTGAACCTTGGTTGGAACCCTAAGATCCAGGCAGATCCTTGAGAGAACCTCTTCTCTAGCGGCAATATGATTCTAGGTCGGTCATCCAGCAGGCAACAACACCTTCAAGTTCATCGTAGGACCTTCTCTTTGGCAGCTTTACGGCTCCCGCTCCAGGGGCACTCATTCTCCAGCAGGCATGCTCCAGGCACACTAGTGGTGCATCTCTGCTTCACCGCGCGCACCTCTTGTGCCACCACATCTTCTCCAGGTCCCATCAGGGCACTCGACGGCGCACCTCCAACACTTGGCAGGCGGAGGCACCCCCAGGCAGCCAGCCCTCCAAACCGGCCTCGACTCGGCTCCTCTCAAACCCTTGGTGGGCCCTAGCAGCCCGCTCCAGCAGGCAATGGCACCACCCTCTCCTCCTCAACTCCGATGCCACACCCCCTCCTCCAGCCAACAGCGATCCAGGGAGAGCTTGGGGGGCTTGAATCCCCTTCCGCTCCAGGAGTCGATGCATCTCCAATCGCCTCCCTGCGAAAATCGCCATCCCATGTATCGTCATGCTTCCCAGGTGGCATCGCGCGAAGAAACGCCTCTCCGCTGCAGCAGGCGGAGCATCCCCTTCAAATGATGGCGTCACTCGAGCATCGCTCTCCATGGCGGCCGCGAGAGTGGCATAAGACGACCCCCCTTGGGGGCAGCGGGTTAGGAAGGAGGGTAACCCTAAAGCTGCAATGTCGTTTTTAAAAAAAATAAGTCATGAGTGGGTTGCAGCCTCCATTACAAAAAAAAAGGAAATTTTGTTGGAAAGAGAGAGCAGCCCAGTTGTAAGGGTCCCTTAGGACCTGACTCACCAAAAAAATAAAAAAAAAAAGAGCGAGGGAGAGAAGAGGAGGGTTGAGCTCTTTGGGCCCAAATTGGCCTGTATGTATTTCCAGAGAGAGAGAGAGAAGAGGTGTAAGGTTTTAGGCCTAAGTTGGCCCACGTATTAGAAAAAAAGAGTCGCGTACGAAAGAAAAGTCATATGCAATTTGCAAAAAAAAGAAAAAGAAAAAGCTGGAAAAAAAATATGAAACGGCTTTTAAAAAAGGGGTCAAAAAATTACAAAAGAAAAGGGAGTCGTTTAAAGAAAAAATTATTGAGACGGCTAATGTAATTCATGTTTCTCCCTATTCTCTTGTCTTCTCCCTTACTTGTCGGAAAAAAATAAAATTGAATTGAATTGTGAGAGAAGAAAAAGGAGAGAAGCAAAAAAAATTGCATCTTTATGTTTTGTGCTAAAAAAGGAGCACAAAAAATGAAAATGAATGATAAAAAAAGTTGTATGTTTCTCCCAACTTGATCGATGCTTATTCTATCAAGTATGGTTTCATCTCGCTCCTTAGGGAGTAGGGTTCCACGTAAAATCTTGGTGGTCCAAGTTTATCTTTTTATTCTTTATGCTATATTTATCATTTTCGCTTCCGCATTCCTATTTTCTAACATTGAGTAACCAACTCATCATAATCTGTTCAAGTAAAACAAGAATCTTGGCACTCGGTAGAATCCTGGTAAACAAAGACTAGATGACCATGCCTATGCTAATAATTATCCTCTACATGGCCTAGTTTAGCACAGTATGTACATTGTCTTGTAGATCCAAGATCACTTGGTTATAGACCTTCTTCCTTGTGGACCATGACCACATCCTTGACCATGGGAGATTGCCATGGCAGAGACGGTCTATGTAGTAATTACAAAGATAGACATTTAGCTTAGTCTATTGTAGACCTCCTTTATAGAAGGTATTTCTGTAGGCATCAACATCTATCTATGTACAACCTTATATGCAGGATCAAGCCTCAACCTCCCTACCGACATGTATTGCTCCCATTACTACCTACAAAATCCCATATATATCATCGTTAAACACCACGGGAATAGGTCTCTCCTCCAGCAATGATCCTTCCGACACCACCAAGATGAAGGGGGTCCTCCCCCACCACCATATTGAAGTAGATCGACAAGAGGAAGTGGAGATTGGGTGTAGATAGTCTTAACGATCATGTCAAACAAACTACCAGGTGCCACCATATCCCCACAGCCGCAAGCGGCCCACTTTATGGTTACTAAATCTCGGCAACAAAGGGGTATCCCTTCCATGTAAAATCTAACATTAAGGTCACGACTATGTATCATCCCTTGATAATGGCATTTATCTTTCTAAAGGACTATATGCAGGATCACTATCAAATAAAATGGGGCACCTAACCTCCCAAGCTCAAGCAAACTCCAAACACAAAACTAGAGGCCCCTTCAGCCACACCATACCCCTTGAGAAGGACGGATCAAGTGCGGTATCCCTCATAATGGGGCCCGAACTTTTTAAAAACTGCTCTTATCCAGTGTCCAAAAAATATTTATGAGCACTCCACCGCATAGTGCTCATCAAAACCTTTCTAACGAGTCCAAGAACGTTGAAATCTGAGTTCGGGAGCCCGGGTTATAGTCGTTTTAGTGAGACCAGGTCTAGGTCAAATTCAGATCCAAACCAAATGATATAAATATAACATGTGTTACGAATATGGAATGTATGTGCGTGGCGGTTTATCGAGTACTCGGATCCTATGAAGACAGTCGCCACACCAAGACATGAATTGAAGGCCCTCAACCTTGTACAAACATTCACTGACAACCATTGACTCAGTCAAGACATGAAGGAGGAATCTCCCCTTCCATTGAAGTCTGGCATTGCCATATGCCCCTCTATGTACATGTAGCCCGATGATGGCTTGGTCCCATGCATTGAAAGCATGCGATCAAACCTTGATAGTCTCGTGCCAAAAGGCATTGGTCCCCTCACCATGCTATGTCACGGTTGCAAGAGAAAGGTAGCATCGCCCACGGTGTGAGCGTCATGCCCACCACCCACCATCGAATCCCCAGTTGAAGCCTTGCTTCCAATCTCCTATTCTCCTCCTCTCACGTGACATTCTTTCCTCTCCTGTTGATTCTCTCTCTCTCCATTTTTTTATGCACCATGATTTTACATGTCGATATCGATGTCATTTCTCCAATACCTAAAAGGGCATGTCGAGGGCATGCAGCTAGCATGTCAAAGAAATCACATAATCATGTATAAACTAAATAAAGCTAATTAATTTCAAAATAATAAAGTTTCTTCAAGTTTCCAAATGTATAAATAATGCATTTCTACTGTGGAAATGAAATAATAACTTGTCTATTCATGAGACCTGGGTCTCTCTTATATAGAGAGGGAGAAACTCTAAAGGGCTAATTACATAATAGTGACCAAAAGAAATAGAAAATAAACAAAAGAAATAAAAGATAAATATTTCTCAACACTCCTCAAGATAGAGCATAGATGGAGCATAGATTTCTACTGTGGAAAGGAAATGCTTGAGTTTTTTAATATATTTTCACTTTGACAGATCTGAAATTCAATACCAAACTCTCCAAAATGACATTTCATGGTAAGAGTAAAAACGCTAAAATTAATCATCATTTGAAACGCCATCCCTAAAAATACGGTCGTGTATAAGTGCATGACTTTCTAATGTTAATCATGTGAGCAATCATGATAACAATGCTCAAATATTGGCTATGGTACTTTGGTTAGAGGCAGCCTTCTCACTTGTAAGAATGTTGACCCGAAGTCTGGTATTGTTTATAACTAAAAAGCTCTTATAATGCGTACAATCTTGTCTTGGGCAAATCTTTCTTATGTGATCTTAGTGTTTAGGCATGCACACAGACCTCCAAGTATTGTGACAATATCTCTTCTAAAAAGTATTGTGAAAGCAAGGCACCTACGTTTATTGTCCATAACCTCATGTTTTTTAAGAGGAATAAGCGCATTGAGATGGAATTTCCTTTTATAACTGATAAAATGTTACAAGAACAAAAAATTGCTTTTAAGGAATAATTGGAAATTACATGCACAATTTTCCCCATTTAAGGTGTAAAATTGAGTTTATATTCAATTTGAGCACTGTTAATAAGTATGGTCAAGCTTGAGAGAGCTATTACTTTGTAATTAATGAAACACATTCATTTCTTGATTAACTCTCTAATTTTCGACGTGTGTGTTTATACATGAGAAGTCATGCTTATTAAGTCGATCATTCGATTATTTTTCAGGGAACGTGTTTGAGATGATAGGCCCTTGAAACATACACCATTGTTTTTAATATGATTCCTATTTGGAGCTTCTCAATTCACCAAGTGATGAAGTTTCATCGATGCTAAAGACAAGATGAGCTCTCTCTTCCCATTCTCTTCTCCTGTGCAAGCCTGAGAAACCACACAGCTTCCTGTTTCAGATTCTAACATCCCACACCCCTAACTCTCAAAGGTCTGAACCTACCCTCACTTGAAGATCGGTGAAGTTTAAGGGAAAAAATAGCTGGCACGCCCGCATTAGGTGGTGCCAATAGGATGCTTTCAAATTGCAACCTACTGACACTGAATCGCAAGCACATAGAGCAAAGATAAAAACAAAGTGTTGCGAGATCCACAAGCATTCATCTTCCTAATTAGGCACAAAAGGCATTGTAAACTCCACCATCACCATCTAAAAATCGGTTGCTTCTTTATATACTCCTAAAAACAAATGATGCTGAAGGCAGATTAAATCGCATAAAGGTCCAATTTTGAGCACCAATGCCAAGAAATCGACTTCACCCACAAATCAAACCCAAGATTTCAGTTCAAATCAGCACCAACTAAACAAAAAAAGGGCAGACTCCAGGCATCTTCAACGTCGCATAGGATTAGAAAAGCACATTGTTTTGACGCCCAATCACAGTGTCGAGATTGAACTGTAGCAAAACCCTAGAGATGTATATGCAATAGGGAGATTTTGGCAGCATTCTGACATCGTGCGACTTTGTAATGGAGTTGATTCTCAGCTAAATCGGGACAAAGCAGAAGGAATAATTGCACGAAATGCAGGTCCTAGAAGCAGAAGAGATTTGCGGAAGGTTGGGAGGAAATCGGAGGGCGAGACGTACCATTAGGAGTTGCAGTGTGAGTGTTGTGCCAAAGCCATTTGGTTCATAAGGGGGCACAGGATATATCGTTTCTTGTTTCCTCCCTTGCTCCGGTTGCGGTGGGTGGTGTCTTTTTTTTCTCTCTTTTTTTCTCCTTTCATTTTTTTATTTTTATGGCCTTTTCTGATTAAGAATTATATATGACCACATAAATGTTCTTATAGTTCTAGTAAAAAATTATTTTGATCCAAGGTCATTTTACCTCTTATCTATTTTACATGATCGATGTTGTGTTTCATTAGTGTTGTACTTATAATTTATGATTTTAGTGGCATATTGATGCATAAAAGAAATGACTTTTTTATTCCTTTTTTTACTATTATTGCATCTTGATAAATCTAGGAGTTTATGATGTACACTTCCCAATAATGATGAATGTAGATAATGAATCCATGATTCATCTACTTAATACTCAAGTTTTGACCTAAATTCATGAGCAAATATACTCATAAAACACATAAAATGATAAGACTTAAAAACTAGGGATGAAAACGGATCGGATATGCCTATTTTCATATCCATATTCGCTTCATCTCTATCGAATATGAATACGGATACGGCTATGATTTGGATATGCATTAAGGAAACCATATCCATAAAAATACGGATACAAATCCGAATTGGATATTTATCGAATCAGAATACGGATCGCATAAAGAACGGACCCGGATACGGATCGGGTAAAGAGCTAATCCAAATATGAATCGAATAAAAAGTGAAATCAAAATATGGATCCAATAAACATGGAATACGAATAAGAATCTAAAGACCATATGAATACGAATTGAATTTTTATCAAAGTTCATAATGATTTAACAATGAAATATAAATAAATTGCATCATGATAAAAGGGGTCATTGAGGTGACATGCGTTCTTGATCGGAAGCAAAAAGGAAGTAGGATTTTCGTAACTTTTGATCGTGCCCAGCCCCAAACAAACAGAAGTTTATTAATAGCATTAATATATTATATTATATAATGTATAATACACTATAATAACATGGGATTGTGGCTTATATTATATTAACTAATATATAAAATAATATTAAATGTTGCATTCGAATATCCGGATCCGTATATTCAAGCCATTACCATATTCATATCCGTATCGGGAAAATTTTTACAATCCATATCCATTTTCTATCCGTATTCGATTAATATTCTGATATGGATATCCGTATCCAATAATTTTTCGAATATAGTAAGCGGATATTCGAATATATCTGTATCCATTTTCATCCCTATTTAAAGCACTTACCAAATAAAAATAGATTAATTATATGATATATAGTATACAAATAAGTTCATAAAATAAAGTTTTGGAAAAGAACTAATAAAGAGTCTCATACGTACATGTATACTAGACTTATACAATAAGTAAATAAGTAGATAATCTTCCCACTTCTCTATATACTCATACTAACTTCAATAGACTTGATTCCTACTGGATTAGTTCAATAAAATGTGAATAAAAATATTAAGTCATAGATTACATGATATATAGATCTCAAGGAAATAATATTTTATGATCAAGATGCCAGAAAATGAAAGTGAGATATCTTGAGAAAATAAACTATGATTGAACCTACTCATTTTTAAAGTTGAAAAAATATTTTTTCAATGGTATGATATTTGAGAGAATCAGAGTGATATCTGGAAAGTCGATTTTTGGACCCAATTGTAGTCTACATTTATTGGTTTGGCATTTTGTGTTTTAATTCATGCACATATACACACTCATACGTGTACATATTTTTATATTTAGTATACATATATTACCTACCAAAAAATGAAAATGTAAAATCAAAAAATAATAAAAAAAAGAGATTAAAATTACGTAAGCTATAGATAAGAGGTAATTTATATCTATAAGTATAAGATCCCCTGCTTTCTATAGTACATTAACTCAACCAAAAAATTAAAAAATACATAAATATGTCTAAATAATAGATGATAATAATAATAATAAATCTATACCAAAAATACAAAAAAATGTAAACATAAAAATCAATGTAATAAAAACATATGTTTGAATCAAAAAGATTGTAGCTAGTCATAAGAGTTGAGTAGATCTTGATACCTTCATGAAAGTTGTACAAGTTTCATGTTTTGAGCTTTTCATAATTCGACTCGTTGATCATAGTGCTCAATTGATCATCGATTTTGTGAATTGGGACCAATGGGGTGGTGAAACATGAAACCACCTCACCAATTTTCAACCTTCAGACGATTGTTGCCAGATCGTACACAACGTGGTCGTTGAGCCAACTTCATCGACCTTTCGTGATCACTATAAGCCCATGTATTGGATGAAACCAACTTCAATCAACAACATGTCTATCAATCTCTAATATTTACTATGGAAATTATCGTTACGAAGGACAACAAGGGAAAATGTGATCCAAGGAGCTCCTTGTCTTGCATCATGCACAAACACATGTGTCTAGCTTCCTACGAACGCCGTCATCGTAGAGGCAAAGAAGATTTTGGATCTAAAGAACTTGACACCCTGGGAACCTGATGAATCTCCATTTCATCACCTTTATTCTATCATTTTGGCCTTAAAAACTCCAGCAAATGCATGTAAATAGCATCAATTTGTACATCATAGCATCGATTATTTATCGTATTTATTTGTATATAAAATAAGGTTTTTAATGCCAAAATTATAGAATAAAGAGAATAAAAGAAAAAGTAATAAAATATTACAAATATTTTATGACCCTAACCCCGAGACCAAGTCCAGAATGGAATTGGTCGACAAGGAATAAAGTAGGGGGAGATAAGGGCCAAAAAGACAATAAATACCTCATGAATTTATTTATTGATTATGCATTTTGACACCTATTTTATTCTTTGTGATTTATTCATCAAATAAAGAAATTTTGTACATAAAAGTTGTAGATAATAATGTAAATAAAAATACAAAATTGAGTTTGGACAAAAATATTATATAATGTACATTTTATATCCAGAATAAAAAGCAAAAAACCAAACTTCATAGACCCATATCTTTCAAATAAAAACTCAAAACATAGCAAAATCACCTCTAATTGTATATAACTTTCCATGAGCTATTTAATGGTGTGGTTTTATATGTTTTGTAGTTACTATGCAAAAGATAGGTTTTGAGCCCCTATCGTACATAATATTGATTAAAATATTCAATTTATTCATTACTAATTATTTTTACAAATTCATATTTTTATAATTTTATAAAAATTATTTATAACATACATGTACATTAAAATTAGAATTAAACCTAAAAGAAAAAGGAGAATAAAATAAAACTATGTCAAAACATAGATGAAATACATATGTTCCATATGTATATAAATAAAAGGGAAATACATTCTTTAATTTTTTTATTCTTTCATATTGTAAATATTACATATATTATATTTAAAATATAAGACCAAAATAAAAACTCATTAATATACATTAAAATAAAAAGGCATATACAAAACATAGGCAAAATACCTATACCTATACAATTCATATACCTATTTATTTAAATGTGCAAATAAACTCATAAAAATCAAATAAAAGCATATTTATAATTACAAAAATAAGTTATAAATATATAAAATAATATAATAAAATAATAAAATAAATATATGAAATAAAAATAATTATACAATATACATGTAAATATACATATACATACACCATTAATAATTAACTTGTAATAGAATACATCAAAAAAATTAATAAAAATCGTAATAAAATACTACATAAAATAATAGACATTTTTTTATACCTAAATTAATAAAATCATTTATTATTTTTAAATAATTATTCTTTAATAACCTTGTTGTTTTGTCCTGTAGTGAGCCTACATGGACCAATGGCAGGGCTTCCTTTGTTGACCTCTGGTCAACTCACCCTCCAGCCTCTGCAACCCGTCAAATCTGTCCAAGCATGAGTTTTCTCCCAATTTTCCCGACCAATCCATCGCTCAAATAACATCGGTCTCTTCACGGAAAATACTCCCAAAACAACCCTCATACACGCCCATGCGACCCTTCTTCCCCGTTCTTCCAGCCTCTTCCCTTGCCATTGGATGAAGGAGACGTCCCAGATCAAAGCACAGCCATTGGATGATGTAGCGTTTCAACCGTCGGGTCATCTCGGATGATCTAATCTCGTGTGTCCAGCAGCGAACCGGTACCAAGCGTTGGATGAACGACACGTGGATAAGTGAAAGCATCATCGCCGTCCAATCGCGCCTATCTTTGGGGTAAATTGCAAATCTTATGCCCCACATTTTTTATTTAATTTTTAATGATGTAACTAAAATATTATGTGTAAATAAAATAGGTCATTTTGCATGTAGGCCCTCATACTTTTCATATTTGCGTTTTAGTCCCTCCCAGCCTCACGTGTAGTCCCACGTGAGGATGGGATTTTTGTAACGAAGTCCCTTGCGGTTTTTATAATTGTATATTGATGTGTTAAAATTAAATAAATGTTTTTATATGTTGGCATATTTGCACTGTTGTCCCTGTCATTTGTTTTATTCGCATCTATGCCCCTACCAGGCCATATAATTGTGTAATATTTATGGATTTATTTTATATAGCTAACTTGCTTCTAAAATTTCACAAAAATTAGGATAGATTCCCCTTGCTTTGTAGATTGAGTCCCATAGTTTATTAGGCATTTTTGGGCATTTATCTAGTTATAAAAAAATGAAATAGGAGCCTATATTCCCTGTCTAATTTATAAAATACCAAAAAATATATAAAAATGTTTTGAAAAATTTTAAAAAAAATTATATATGTTATATTTTGATATTTATTGAGTCCAGAAAACAAAAACCTCCTAAAAATAGAAAAAGAAAATATAAAAACTTCAAGAAGCTCCAAAATCCTAAAAAAATATAAAAACTCTACAAAAATACAAAAATATGTTTTCCTATTTTATAATTAGTTATATATTATTATTTACGTATTAAAATTAATTGGGGTAATTTTGAGACCTATTTACTATTTTTAAAACCCAAATTATTTTCGGATTATGTATTAACCCCATTATTGGGATATTTTTGACACTAAAAAGGCATAAAAATTAGCAAAAATCCATAAAATTCACAAAAACATTAGAAACAAATATCTAAAAAACAAAAAAATAATGTGTATTCCATATTTTAAATATATATTTACTACTATTTATAATTATATGACTATGTATTACATATATAGCCTTCTATATGGCATATTATATAATATAAAAGAAAAAGAAAATATAAAAATATAAAAATACAAAAAAATATAAAATTAGAAAATTAAAAATCAAATACAAAAATATAAATCAAAAATAAAATAAATATATATAATAAAAAACCCACAAAAACAATAACATGGATAAAATAGGAATTGAATATTTTGTGCATATTTCTGTCCCCAACCGTTTGCTCCCAGTGTTCGACCGCTACACATGCTTACACCTACACACATTTCCATGTAGAGTGATAATAAATTTTAACTCCGTATTTTTTGAGATTTAATTGCTTCATTTATTATTGTGGGTTAGTTGTTTATCGATTTAGATTCTGTTTGAGGTCACCTCAACGACTGTCGATCCGTCTTGTGGAAAGACACGACCTCGGCTCAATCCACTTCATCAGATGGCGCCGTTGCCGGGGAACAACGTCATTTGGGATATTTATTATTTATTTGATTCTTTACTCTTGCCCATATTTATTTATTTGCATTATTTATTGATACTCATTGTGACTATTCTGACCATCTCTTTTGTTTGACTTTGATGCGAGGGACCGTTGCACGACGGAGGACTTCTTAGGAGGACCTATGCACACGAGTGGGGCGAAGCTGGCTCTTCTACACCAACCATCAGGAGAGAGCATCGAAGGCAGATGAAGGAGAATTTTAGAAGATAGTTTAATTTTCGCATTATTTAATATGTATATTTATGTGAGAGAGAGACAATTGACATGTAATAATACAGGACTCTCCCGCTGCGACTTCCTGAGGTTCATTGCCCGAGGGATTATTCCCTTGGAATTCCTCGATGATTAGACGCTTTTGCTTTTATTTTATTTTTATTATTTTGTGTGAATGATCCCTAGCTTAGGATTGTTTGACGTAGACTAAGGCCCAAACCCTAATATATATGCATGTACCTATAGTTACGATTTGGGACTTAGTCAATTTTGAAATAATGTTCTTCATGCTAATAGCATCATGTATCTAGGGTGATTTCCTCGGATTGCATCTCATGTAGAATAGGTTTCAATTTTGTCTTGCATCCCGCATGGAGAGAGCTGGAGGCACTGTAAGTCTTCTTACTTAGCATGCATCATCGATTTCCGACTTGCATGGCTTTTCCGACCTTCTCCCTCTGTTTTTGCCAAGCTTGGATGCTTAATGGAAATTGGAACCTCGATAGTCACGTGCATTGAAAATATCCAAAAAAAGTGATAACAAAAATAAAATCGGGACTGCTAACTCCATTGGACCTAAAAAATAAAAAATAATGGATCCCTTGTCTTGGGGAGAGCAACCCCCTCCTTGTTTGAGCATTTTGTTATTTCTACGTACACGCTAAGGATTAGTGCCCCAATCCCAAAGCCTAATTCCGGTGTGTACAACTTTCTATGATCACCTAACTCTAAAATCGACAAGATGAAAAGACCACATCTTGGTCTCCATTTGTGTTGAGTAGGTGAATCAAGGGTTTGCCTTGCGTATTGATTATGACTTGGAGTCTGTTATGTTTCCATCTTTCCTAGAGCCATCGGTCCCGTCCGTGTGAGTCATGCATTTTTCATCTTTGAGTCTCTCTACCTTTCTTATACATATATCTCCCCATTTGCATTAAGTCATGATATTGGCGCTTGTGCTCAATCACCTTCGCCCGACCTTTGTGTTCCTCTCCTTGCCCATCCTCCTCGTGTTCCCCGTTATCATCTCTTCTATCACCCGGGATTGCTGTGCTTTTAGAGATTGCCCGCATCAAGGATGTTGACTTACATTGATTATTGGAGTAAATCGAGCATGATGTTGAGGATGCTGGGATTGATATACCACTTTTGATGGATCTGAGTTGAGACTTGTGCCTCAGAGCTTATTGAGGAATTCTTTTATGATGCACGATGATTAGGTATTGAGGATTTAGATCTCGCACACCGTATTGAGGATGTGCTATAATGTGATGATTTGATGATGATTTCATGAGAATTTATTGATCTATCTATCTTGAGGTTCCAACCATCTTGGTTTTGAGGATTGACTGATTATTCTGATTTGGACTTCCCGATAAAGGTGTGCAGATCTTGCATGATCTCTCATCTTCTTGATTGAGCCATCCTCGATCTCCTGATTCTATCATCTACCTTTGGCACCTAGACGATTTTTGACTACCTGTTATGCCATCTGAGCTGCTTGGAGTAACTTGAGGGACCGTATTGCGATTGACCTGATTATTTGCTCCCTCACATGATCTTATGCCCTCCGGATGATTGAAAGATTGGATGCTTTTGAGGACCTGAGATGACTTGCCAGCTATCCCAAGATTTCATTGACTTAGCTTACATGACTCCCCGAGGACTATCTGCGGGAGCATCTGATACATTCTTTACGATCGGTTTCACTCTCTACCTGTACTGCCACTTTGTTGGGGTACGAAACCGTATCGTTTGATATGACTATTCAACCTCCATCCTGATTGTGTGTCCGATTTGTCGGTGCACGAGGCCAATGTACTCGACTCCGTTGAGTCTTCTCTCCTTGATGGTCCTCGCGAGGATGAGATTCACTTTTTTGACTATTCCATGCCTAGTTCATAGTGCTCTTCGAGGGTTATTTGCGAGAGACTATGTCACCTTGCTAGATTCCGTGGTCTCTTCTGTTGATAGACGATTTGTCTCTTATCGAGACCATTCTGATTGACTCCTTTGAGTCCTCTCTCCTTGTTGACCCTCACAAGGAGGATATCTGATCTGACGATTCACTGCTTCGTTTGCATTGTTCCCCGAGGACTATCTGCGGGAAATGCAACACTTTCTTTACGCTCGGTTCCCCTTACTGATTGTGTCTCCCGACTGTCGGAGCATGGAACCGAGTCGTCTGATATGTTTTCGGTCCCCGCTACTTCGATGATTACCCGATCTGTTGGATCTTGGGACCCATTTGACTAGACTCCTTTGAGTATGCTCTCCTTGACGGTCCTCGTAAGGATGAACCATCTTTCTCTAATTATTCTCTGCTCAGTTGGCAGTACACTCCCCGAGGGTTATCTGAGGGATGCTGCCACACTTTCTTGACTTGTCGATCTCTTCTGCTGGTAGCCGATCTATCGCATACCAATACCTCTACTATGATCCGTCTGATGGATCCAGCTCCTTTAAGCCCGCTCACCTTGACGACCCTCACAAGGGTGAGCCTCTATTCTGATTATTCATTGACTAGCATGTACTACTCCCCGATGGTTGTCTGCGGGAGAGTACATCATATTTTAGGTACTCGGCTTCACTTCTGGTGCCTCCTTTCTGTTGGAGCACGAAGCCGGGTCTGCTGATTTTGGGTACTCGGTCTCCTCCCTGGTTGTGTCTCCTCTCTGTTGGAGCATGAGGCCGAGTCTTCTGATTATTCTCTGATTCTGCTCACCTGGAGGACCCTTGCAGGGTTGAGCCTTGTTTATTGATATTTCGGTGTATATTGTGACCTTCTGATTTTATGCGCACCGAATACCACACCGTTGCATTAGAAATGTCTCATGTTTCACGTTCATATCCTTAGAGACCATGATTGACTTGGAGGAGTCTGTACTTCTCTTTCTTCAAGTCTTACGGTATCGACTTCGCTCACCCATTCCTTCCTTATGAGTCGATATTCCGATTCACGCTACCAGTCCTTCCCTTAGTTTTCAATCTCTATTCCCCAGTAGCGGACACCCATTTGATTGCAGACTCGGGTATCTTTTCACTATCTGACTACATCCTCGTTCTCACAGGGACATGACGACAAGAGCACGGTAGTCACTTACCAGATACCATCCTATACTTCACAATCGTGTCTTGTGGTATAAATGTGTTGTGTATACGTGTGATTTATTCCTTCTTTCTCCCGCATGTTACGTGTGCCTCAAATCTATCGCCATATTTCTGTGACTATACTTAGGATGTACTTTATCCTAAGTATAGGGGGTACACACCGCGTTCTTCTATGTTCTGTTTCATCACTCCTGTCGTTGCTTATACTTAGGGATATCTCACCCTAAGTATAGGGGGAGTGATGTGTACATTCTCCACGATCTTCTCATATATCTTTATATATCTGTATTTTCTTCTTTTCTTTTTCATATTTCTTTATCTAAATAAAAGGTGTTGCTCCTTTGTGTCAGTTTTCTGTACTTAGAACGTATTTTGTCCTAAGTATAGGGGGGTGCACCCCTGATTTGTTAATTCTTTGATCTGTTTATTCCCACCCGTGGCCCTCCCTGCCTTGTGTACAGTCTTCTATACTTAGGATTATTTGATCCTAAATGTAGGGGGACGGTCATTTTCTTATTCATTTATCTCGTTATTCTTTCATTTGTACTCTTTTAGTCATTGTAGTATAGGCTTTTCTATACTCAGCACGAGTTATGTCTTCTCTTTTTCTTTTTGACCTATGAGGGCATAACTCATGCTAAGTATAAGGGGGTCGTATATACTCTGTATATACTTTAGCCATAACTCGTACTTTCGTATAATTATTAATAAATATGGTTAAAAATGTGATATGATTCATTGAAAATTAATTAATAATGCTTCTTATTCCTCGGATTCTTTTGTATATATTGATTAATAAATCAGGTTAAAAATATTTTTGCAAAATGATTTGAAAAATGGTGTGAACTGTTTGAAAACTTTTTGTGAAATATTTTCAACCTTTGTAAAAATATTTTGATTGCAAAATTCTTCTATTTGTGTGATATAAAGGATTTGAAAACCTATTTGCAAAAGATTTTGAAAACATTTTATAAAAATATTTTGAAAAATGTGTATATAGTGTTTGCAAAATCTTTGCAAAATGGCTTTCAAATGTTTGTAAATATTTGCAAAAATTATTTTGTACTATAGTTTCAAAATTATTTTCAAATAAATTTGAGAAATAAAATCATCATAATAAATAAAACAAAATAAAATAAATGAAAAATAAAATACATAAAACTCTTTATCAATTGTATATACACCTAAATAAATCACTTTGTTAAAACCTGTAAATTCTTTAAGTCCTGTAAAATAAAGAAGTACGCCCGTGTAAATAGCTGTACATATTTTATACTTTGAGTGCCAAAAATATTTTATTTGCAAAAATTCTTTGTGTAAAAATTTTTCTCTTTGTTTTCAAAATTTTTTGAAAAAACTACTTTATTCTTTGCATCATTGTACATAGCATTTGCATAGCATTCATATTCTTTGATTGAGCTTTATGATTGAACTAGTCCAATAAAGTCGAAGATTGGAGCTTGGTTGGACCTTACCGCACCTAACTACACTGGAACCTTATGGGAACTAGGTTTAAGGTACTTCAGGTCTATTCATACTTAATTCTTTGAGAAATCAGGGCTGGGTTCAAGTCACCTCAACTGACTAAATAGAACTTTTCGAGACACACGCATGACTCTTGTCGACCGTGACCTAACTTGGACACCTGCACCTTTCACTTTGCTTAACTCAGTTGGAGTGGTGAGGGGGTTGGATTTGCCAGTCTGAGACGCACACGAGTGGAAACATTCGTCCTCGTCTAGGGAGGGAAGTGCGCCCCAACCTGATCCAATTTCAATGAAGTCGAATGACAGGAGAGTGTGGGTTGCAATAAAGCTTCAAATGAGGGATAGTCTTCTGGCTCAAGAGGAAAAAGTCCTTATGTAAATGCTGTTGTGAATAGTATTTCAAAAAAAAAGAGAGAACTCCAAAAAAGTGGACAGGCTTGAAAATAAAAATAAAAGTGTCTGCCGGAGTATGTATATATGTTGTATAGAAAATAAGCAAGCTACCATGTGAGCCTGTAGCTGGATGACTTGACTACACTGTTCTTGCTTCCCAGGATAGGTAGCTACACTGGCTACCATCGATTCTCTTCTTCACCTCCTCCTCTTGGGTTGGATGCCACTTGAATTTAGAAGGGAATACACTGCTCCTCGACGACAGAGTGCTGGATTGGGGAATCATTGGGTTGTCATTCTGGAGAAGTCAGTCTCTTTGTCATTCCAGTTGGGGAGAGCCACTATCACTTACACTGTACAAGCCAACTTCATAGTCGTAAGGGTTTGCGTATGATGTAGGATAGTTCTGACCTGGCTATTGAGGTGATTTGAACCGAGTTCTGTGACTCTCGAAGGCTGTTGTGTTTTAAATTTGGTTCCCAACCAGGTTCCACACACAATTTCACACCAAGGTCTAACATGAGCTCCAAACTTTGATTTTGTACAGATGAGTTTAATAATCATGATCAATTCAATTTATTCTTTAAATTCTTTATTTTTGCTTTTTCTTTTCTTCTTATTCTTTATTCTTTTTGTGCTTATTGCATAAATATTTGCTAGGGACTAGCAAAGGCAAGTATAGGGGGGGGGATGAATCTTCATTTCATCACTTTTATTCTATCATTTTGGCCTTAAAACCCCAGCAAATTCATGTAAATAGTATCAGTTTGTACATCATAGCATCGATTATTTACTGTATTTATTTGTATATGAAATAAGGGTTTTAATGCTAAAATTATAGAATAAAAGGAAGAAAAGAGAAGGGAATAAAATATTGCAAATATTTTATGACCCTAACCTCGAGACCAAGTCCAGAATGAAATTGGTCGACAAGGAATAAAGTAGGGGGAGATAAGGGCCAAAAAGACAATAAATACCTCATGAATTTATTTATTGATTATGCATTTTTGGCACCTGTTTTATTCTTTGTGATTTATTCATCAAATAAAGAAATTTTGTACATAAAAGTTGTAGATAATAATGTAAATAAAAATACAAAATTGAGTTTGTACAAAAATATTATACAGTGTACATTTTATATCCAGAATAAAAAGTCAAAAACCAAACTTCACAGATCCATATCTTTCAAAGAAAAACTCAAAACATAGCAAAATCACTCTAATTGTATGTAACTTTTCATGAGCTATTTAATGGTGGTGGTTTTATATTTTTTGGAGTTACTATGCAAAAGATAGGTTTTGAGCCCCTATTACCGATTAAAATATTCAATTTATTCATTACTTACTATTTTAAAAATTCATATTTTTATAATTTTGTAAACATTATTTATAACATACGTGTACATTAAAATTAGAATTAAACCTAAAAGAAAAAGGAGAATAAAATAAAACTACGCCAAATTAAAGACCACGCTATATCATAGTTAGTTAGCATGGAGCTCACCTCCGAGGGTTCGCAAGTTCGGATCGTAGGTTGGTTCTTTGTCTGGGCCCCGGCTTAGAGGGAGATGAACATAGATGAAATACCTATGTTCTATATGTATATAAATAAAAGGGAAATACATTCTTTGATTCTTTTATTCTTTCATATTGTAAATATTACATATATTATATTAAAAATATAAGACCAAAATAAAATCTCATTAAAATGCATTAAAATAAAAAGAAGTATACAAAACACAGGCAAAATATCTATACCTATACCTATACAATTCATATACCTATTTATTTAAATGTGCAAATAAACTCATAAAAATAAAATAAAAATATATTTATACTAATAAAAATAAGTTATAAATATATAAAATAAGAAAATAGAATAATAAAATAAAATATATGAAATAAAAATAAATTATACAATATACATGTAAATATACATATACATACACCATTAATAATTAACTTGTAATAAAATACATCAAAAAATAAATAAAAATCGTAATAGATACTACATAAAATAATAGACATTTTTTATTTTATACCCATAGATTATTAAAATCATTTATTATTTTTAAATAATTATTCTTTAATAACCCTACTGTTTTGTCTTGTAGTGAGCCTACATGGACCAATGGCAGGGCTCCCTCCGTTGACCTCTGGTCAACTCACGCAGCCTCTGCAACCCGTCAAATCTGTCCAAGCATGTGTTTTCTCCCAATTTTCCCGACCAATCCATTGCTCAAATAACATCGGTCTCTTCATGGAAAATACTCCCAAAACAACCCTCATACAAGCCCAGGCAACCCTTCTTCCCCGTTCTTCCAGCCTCTTCCCCTGCCGTTGGATGAAGGAGACGTCCCAGATCGAAGCACATCCATTGGATGATGCGGCGTTTCAACCGTCGGGTCATCTTGGATGATCTAATCTCGTGCGTCCAGCAGCAAACAGGTACTAAGCGTTGGATGAACGACACGTGGATAAGTGAAAGCATCATCGCCGTCCAATCGCGCCCATCTTTGGGGTAACTTGCAAATATTATGCCTCGAATTTTTGTATTTAATTTTTAATGCTGTAACTAAAATATTACGTGTAAATAAAATAGGGCATTTTGCATGTAGGCCCTCATACTTTTCATATTTGCATTTTGGTCCCTCCCAGCCTCACGTGTAGTCCCACGTGACGGTGGGAATTTCGTAATGAAGTCCCTGGCGATTTTTTTAATTGTATATTGATGCATAAAAATTAAATAAATGTTTTTATATGTTGGCATATTTGCACTACTATCCCTGTCATTTATTTTATTCGCATCAATGCCCCTGCCAGGCCATATAATTGTGTAATCTTTATGGATTTATTTTATATAGATAACTTGCTCCTAAAATTTCACAAAAATTAGGATAGATGCCCCTTGCCTTGTATATTGAGTCCCATAGTTTATTAGGCATTTTTGAGCATTTATCTCGTTATAAAAAATGAAATACGAGCATATATTCCCTGACTAATTTAGAAATACCAAAAAAAATATAAAAATATTTTGGAAATTTTTAAAAAATTATATATGTTATATTTTGATGTTTGTTGAGTCCAGAAAACAAAAACCTCCTAAAAATAGAAAAAAATATAAAAATTTCAAGAAGCTCCAAAATCCTAAAAAATATAAAAACTCTTCAAAATACCAAAAATATGTTTTCCTATTTTATAATTATTTATATATAATTATTTACGTATTAAAATTAATTTAGGTAATTTTGGGACCTATTTACTATTTTTAGAACCCAAATTATTTTCGGATTATGTATTAACCCCATTATTGGGATATTTTTGACATTAAAAATACATAAAAAAATGGCAAAAAAATCCATAAAATTCACAAAAACATTAGAAAAAATATATAAAACACAAAAAAAATAATTTTTATTCCATATTTTAAATATATATTTACTACTATTTATAATTATATGACTATGTATTACATATATAGCCTTCTATATGGCATATTATATAATATAAATGAAAAAGAAAATATAAAAATATAAAAATACAAAAAGAAAATATAAAATCAGAAAATTAAAAATCAAATACAAAAATATAAAACAAAAATAAAATAAAAAATATATAAAATAAAAAACCCACAAAAATAATAACACGGACAAGATAGGAATTAAATACTTTGTGCATATTTCTGACCCCAACCGTTTGCTCCCAGTGTTCGACCTCTACATATGCTTACACCTATACACATTTGCATGTAGAGTTATAATAAATTTTAACTCCACATTTTTTGAGATTTAACTGCTTGATTTATTATTGTGGGTTAATTGTTGATCGATTTGGATTCTGTTTGAGGTCACCTCAGCGACTGTCGATCCGCCTTGTGGAAAGATACGACTTTGGGTCAATCCACTTCATCAGCACCATAATCTATTATTTCATCATTCATTTTCTTTGTTTCTTCTTATTTTTTGTTGATTGCTTCTTCCTCCTCACAAGTACAGTGGAGAAGCACAAGGAATCGACATCAATCACTGGAGCATCGTCACATGCCTTGGGGAGACTTAGAGATGAAGCCCCTTTTATTTTCTCCATCATTGGATAGGTCGAGCTATCTCTCGTTACCACGTGGCAGCTCCTAGTGGAATTGACGAATTGTGCTCCATCCAACACCCCTATTCTCACTTTCCCTTAGTAAATTAATTGCATGCAAGCCCAAAAAATTTATTTTTCCAGCATTTGCATGCTCCACATCTATTTAAAAATCAATTAAAAATATTGCATTTATTTGTTAGATATTTTTATTGAATTTTTTTGAATTAGTTTTTTGTTGAATTTGATTCTTAATATATGTAAATGTTATTTTCATCCATTTTACGAAATATAAAACTTAGAGCGGTTCCTTGTAACATGTAAAACCTGAGATTATATGGACTTGCAAAATTATAAATTAATATTTTTAATTAATTAAGTACTCAAAATAATCTTATATTCTTGTTTAATTCCTAATAAATCCATATTTCATCAAAAATTCTAAAAAACAGTATGTATATTTTATTGAGATATATCAACTACCTAAAAAAACATCAAATTAAATACACTACATATATCCCCAAAATTACAAAATAAAATAAAATTTTTTGGTATTTATTAATTTCATATAAAATCAAAAAGTTAGAAATGCATTCTATGTAGCATTAAATATTCCAAATATAGGAAAAATAATGATTTGCGTGAATATACCATTTTCATAGTTTCTAGTTTGTAGGAAGTTAAATGTCATATTTTTCTTGCATTTTTTAATAATTAATTTATAATAATTATTTTATTTAGTTTTACAAATGCTTAAAAATTATGATCGATTTATTTATTTATACCCAAAAATATTTTCCCCAATTTTCGGAGTTGGTTATGCCACGTTTTGAATTTTTGAAGTTCTTATATTATATGATTACTTGTTTCATATTGTGAATATTACTTTGCTAAATCTGCCTTCTCAAGTTCGACATTACCAAAGTAAAAAAAATGTGCATCATACTTAACTCGTACTTTTTGTGTGATTTTGAATCTGGCTAGAGAGCATACCACAACTGACCACTCTTAAGTCAGATTTTAGGCTAAATAAATGGCACCAATATTAGAGAGACAAATGACTTAGGAACCGGTTCAATAGACAACATAGTGCATTAGGTTTTTCGCCACTTGAGTAGTCTAGTCCAAGTTTTGTGTTCTATTTTCAGTGTGCTCTGTAATTTTTATATTGTTTCATATTGCATGTGCATATCTTTTTATTATGTATCTGAAATTGGTGCAAGACTCGAGAGTAATACAGTCAATAGATCTCAAGTCAACGGATTCGAGCTAAATAAACCAATGTATTGAAGACACAAAGGCATTACTTTGTACCAAATCAATATAATATTGAATAATGTTTGATAATGTAATTTACATAAAAAAGGTTGCTAAAAAGTTATTCTAGGTAAATGTGATAAGTTCATACCACCACATGCAACCAAAATTATTTTGGTAGATGAATTAAATGTTGATCTAGATCCCAATTAATGTCGGCCTAACCCTAGGTCAACTACTAAAAGTGCTCATCTTATGTGTGAATCATGCCATGTCAATACAAATCTAACTAGATATTATTGTGTTACATCAACATGTAATGAACTTGGTCACTATAAATGAACATTAACTTGGACGATTCATCCACCATTTAAAATGTCATTTTAGGTTACTTCTGATAGGGATAAAAATGTTAACTTGGGCTATGTGTGGACATATGTCTACATAAAAAAACACCCCACAGCTACGATGTTTTCTATACAAACAAATTGATTGACCAAAATTATAAGCTAGTTGTCATGATTTGGTATAAGAAGAGAGTTGAATTATAAAAATATAACATGTATAAATTAAATTCTGGGGGATAAGATAATGAACTAGCAAACCATATGTGTATGTTGATTTTTATTTTTTTTTTTTGAGCCAATGTATGTTGATTTTATGGGAAAACCATCTCGAGTAAACAACCTCAAATGTCTCGTTCTAGAACATTTCCTCTACTCTCTTATCAAAGAAGCCTTCTACAATTGTAAGTTCAATGGTGGCACAACCTCTTGTACAAATGACCACATATTGGGCTACCCTCAGAAAGATTTTTTTCTCATCAAGAAAAAGAAACCAACAATTCTAATACATGTGTATGACAAGCTAGAAAGAAATAACTTGTAAGTATATAAATCTTAATGTACAAGCTTATAAAGCTAAGATCATTGAACAAGGCATTGAGCATCTTATGATCAATATGAACATTTGAGGGTACTTGAGAGTGAAGAACAACACATAAGAATCGAGAATTTTAGCTCGCAAACTTACTTAAATAAAATGGTAAAATTCTCAAGTTGATATGTTGTCAAGATATAAAATTCTAAAGTTGATATCTTGTGAAGAGTTTCATATATCCTATTTATAATCTAGAAAGGCTTTATAACCATTTATATTTAGGGATATTTACCCAGCAGACCCTGAAATCTTTGTAAATTACCTCTACGACCTTTGAAACATCCTAATTCCTCCCACGACCCCGTAATCTTGCTAACTCTTACCCTACAGACCCTGAGGTTAACCCCCGTTCGTTTACCCATTAAACTTAACCAGATTCCGTTATGTTCTTTTACATTATACCCATTTTGTTTATTAAATTTACGTTGAGTGCCACTCGATGATCCCTGCAACCGGCGATGCTGCTTCCGGCAACCCCCGCAACCCACTAATTTCCATTTACCCGTTCTATTTCGCGGCCATCTACCATTTCCAGTTGACCAACGGACCAGAGCTCCGCTCCCACCTTCCACTCACAGCTGGAGCGTGATCCCCAGCACTAAAAAACCCCCCATCGGAACCCGTTTCATTTCCAAATCTCTTCTTTCACCTCCAGCGAGCATAGCCGGATCTTAGCTCTGCTTCCCCCCACCATATGCGAAACCCATCCACACTTCTTCCTCTGCGCATAGGAGTCGAGCCCCTTCTCGCACTTCTTCTCAGCCGCACAAGGAGGACTGGAGAGGAGCTCGTGCAGCTATCATCGAGCGCCATTCACAGACCCACGCAGCATAAGGTCGGAGTTTTGCCAGACCCTCGGACGTGTGGTGACTCGATTACGTCTCGCCGGAGCACAGTCAGCGTCAACGGAGTTGAAGCCCCATCTGAAGCTTCAGCATTCTTTCAGCCATATGCAGGAAGGATGTCGGGGGCGGTGGGGTTGGCGAATGGGGAGGGTACGAAGGAGGTCGGGAGTGGGGGCACAGGAGGTCGGGGGCAGTGGGGCTGTGGGGGAGTACCTGGTCGACGCATACTTGGTCACGCATAGAGACATTGTGACGTTACCGGGGAGGCGGGGAGGACCCTCTTGATCCTATCGACGTCAGACTTGGTCTGTGAATGGAAATGGTAGATCCGCTGCCGCTGCTACGATAAGAACGACTGCCTCTAATTCACTGGATTTTTTTCTTATTCTTTTTTTGGTTAATCTTAACCGTTGATGGTAAATTGATTATATTAACTCAAGACTAACCCAAGTGTTTGACTCAAATATAGTTAAAATTGACGGCAGGGTTTGTTGGGTAAGACGGAGCAAGATTGCGGGGTCGTGGGAGGAATTAGGATGTTTCAAAGGTCGTAGAGGTAATTTACAAAGATTTCAGGGTCTGCTGGGTAAATATCCCTTATATTTATTAATTATGATTAGGTACGTATTTAATAAGGGGTGGAAGGAAGCATCTGGATTCATATAGAACTAGTTGATGTAATATAATATTCGTTAACTAATAGATGATTAATTAACTCTTTACTAACTGCTAGATTAATTAATTGAGGTAGCTATTAATCGATTAATTTGCAGGGTTAATTGATCAAGTTTAAACTTAGTTTATTAAAAGATTAATCTTCATAAAAATGACTAATAATGATCATTTAATTAATTCAATTGACATTGGAGTGGAAAAGTAGTCGGCAGTTAGATGTGGTTAATCGACTGAACTTGGTTTATTGATTGAGAATATATGATATTTATCTAAATTAGTATGAGTAAAGTTTCAACTTGAGGCTTAAAAGTAGCAGACTAAAATGTGTTAGTAATCCACTAAATCTATCTTTAATCAATTGAAAAAAGTTGTTAGTCAATTGAAATAGATTAGTGCAAATTTATGATTAAGGTTCCAAAAATAGTAGGCTCAGATGATGTTAGTTGAAAATTTAAGATTAGAGTTCCAAAACTAGTGGGCTCAGATGATGTTAGTTGACTAAAATGTAGAATAGTTGAATAATTGACTCTGTATTAGTTTACCAAATCTTCAAATGCAATTGGCATCTCTTCTTATTTAGACTTAATAGAATCCATAATCGTGTGTATCAAAAAGATTAATTGTTGAATAGGCACATAGATTTGCAATCAATCATGATCCCGAGCTTAGTTCTATAAGTGTATATACGTGTTAAATTAGTCAAATAGAATTAAATCAACAAACTCAATTTCTCCCACTCCATGCTCACATAGGTTTGGAAAATCACCTTTTAAATACGACACTAAGAGCAACAACCCTCCCAAAAAAATGGAGATACATTCAGAAAGTAAAGTTAAACATTTTTTACAGATAAATGTTTCTTTCCTATTTCTGTCTTTCAGGTCATTCAGCATTTAATCCAAATAATTATCAAATGAATACTTTCATGTCACCTCACCATCCTCAATTCATTCACTTCATGTGAATCACACCCCATAAGCTTCCTCACTATCCCTCCCATTGGAACTCCACTACCCAAGAATCGCCATGAGGATCTTCTTAGACTCTATCACCTAATTTATCGTATTGGTATAGTCCTTGATCCTTTTGTGTAAGATGTTAAGGAGCAATAATGTTTTACTTCCATTTTCTAATGATAATAACATGGGCTAGAGGTTCATCTTAGAGGAACATTTTAGGACATGGAGAAGGATGTAGAGATCGATAAACATGGATTCCACTAATTATCAGGGGCTAAGGGGAATAACATTTATATTTATTGATGTGAACTGATTTTTAAAATTCAGACAAAGGTTCTTAGTATCCCTCCCTTCTTGTATTTTTTAGGTAGAAATTAGTTGCCAATGGGATAGTGGTCCCTCCACGCCTCGCATAGTACTTGATTACTCCATGTCATCTTTAAAAGGCGATCATCAATATACTCCTTGTTCTTTGATCATAAATGAGGTCGTTAGTTCCTCTCCACCCTAGCATCTGACTATTGTGTAGAAAGACGATTTTGTCCCCTGGCGATACATGCAGTTCATGGCCGACGAGTTTTTATTTTTCTTGCATTATAATACTAAAATATTATATATTTGCATGTTCGTGATTGGATTTACATTAAATAAAACTAATTTAACAAATCAAAGATGTTATAATGAAGGAACTTTGTAAAGTCTGTAATAGATTTCAGGATTATAGGAATACATATGAACTCACACAAATCATTCTAATCAGCAAAGGATCGTAGATGATATCTACTTAACTCATATTTAATTGTATTTAACAACTTTATTTAAACTTGTAGAACTCCTTCGTCCTCCCTCCTGACCATACTAGAGAGATGTAGAACACTGCCCACAAGATATCATGACCCACCCTATTAATCAATCTTGATTATAACATATATATCGTGATTAACATTTCCATAAAAATATTTCGACAACGATTCCTCTATGTGATCAACTCCAAATGACAACATATACTTGAACTATTGTATATCACTATTCCATAAAAATCATCATCACTTATTTGCACATCTTCCATATTCATGAAATCTGTAGATAAAAATGTATTTAAAACCCAAATAATTTTGCAAATATTCTTTATGTACATCTGATTTTACTATCATTAGTCAAGATATACTTTTTGTGATTCGCAAAACTCCATATTTTGTGTAATGCCATTTTTATCTTACACACCATGCGTAGCTATGTTTGTAAATAATAATTAATAAAAGAGATTGAGTCTCTTGCAACTAATCGGGTCATAGATAGAATTTATAGGATGAAGAATAGTATCATTGATTTGGGGAGAAATAAGGCTCATGATCATGTATGATGTACTTAAGAAAGGTTTATTTCTTTCGTGAAATCATGTATATTGTGGATTCAAGTGCATTGACATATCTCTTTATTATAAAAGGGATTGATATTCAACCTCTTTTCCTATGATGATTTTGGAAGATGCTCTAAGGTATGAAAGACAAAAGGAGTGGAAAGCAAGAGATCTGATTGACCGACATGACAAGAACTCAAGGTTGTAATAAATAAAATGATACGTATAAGTGAAGTTTATTTTAATAACAAAATGTATTCTTCTACCATAATACAATTAGAATTTTAAAATAATAGCATGTGATTAAGTAACATGAGTGAACATTAGAGGAATGGTGGAAGAAGATCCACATGCGCAGGAATGATTGGTCTATGCCTGAAATTGAGGATGTGAGAGTCGGTATCTCAAAAATAATTATTAACATTCTATTTATCAGTAACTTATTTTTTGATAATATTTCTACAATTACCTCTATAATTCGATGGCTATAAAGGAGCATCCAACTTTTGACAAGGTCTAGCAAAAGGACATCGATCAGCAATAGATGGGACCGAACCATAGCAAGTTTTTGGAAGCACAATGTAAGTTTTCATCGTACTCTAGTTATAGCTCACTGAGAGCCGCAAGTGCTTGTCAACCTCTATCCTCATAGATACAAAACTGTCAGAGAATAATGTTAGTCATTTTCTTTTACACATGATAAAAAAAATCCAACATTTTATCAATGTTGTGGACCTGATGGGGAGACCTATTGAGATTTAGTTATCCTACTCGAGGTTACAATTTTATTGTCAATTCTACTCTATAATTTTTTAAAATTAATAACTTGAACTAATTATACGAAATGCATAGATGATTCTGACGAGAATGACTATGATGATAGAACTTTGAGATGGAGAGGACGGTGGTGATGCAAGCAGAAGTCATAGGAGGAGACATCGTGGAGGGGTCATTATCCGTAAGAGGAACAATGAAGTGAGAAAAGGATGTGGGAGAGAAGGTGAGAAGTGAAAACAAAAACAAAAAATCTATTTAGGTATTTTCTTCGAACTACCGCTCATTTCATATTCATATTTAGTTCTCCTATGATTTGTAATGCACATCTTGCATTTTAGGTTGAACTTGATTTTCTTAAATTTATTTTTACAATTATGTGTGTGTGAGTGCATAAGTGTATGTGTATGAGATATGCATGTGTAAATATGTGAAAATGTGTGTGCATACGTGCATGTGTGTGTGAGTTTGCATGCATAAATGTATGTGTATGAGATATGCATGTGTAAATATGTGAAAATGTGTGTGCATATGTGTCCATGTGTGTGTTTTCTATATGTGTGTGTGAATGTGTATGTGTATGAGTATTTGTCAAAGAATTCAAATGTATGGATTAACCTCTCATTCTTTTTATGTGAATGTTTTGTGTATGTCAATGAAGGTGAATGTATATGTATGGTTGAAAGGCTGCAAATGTGTTTTTTTAATGGCAAGATGAGAAAGCAAGAGTAGCAGCAACAAGCATCGATGTTAATTTCTGCATGTAAATATATGTTGCAATTATAAAGGCATTAATTGTGGCAGATTTCTAGTCGCATTCAGTCCCATTATGGTCACATACAACAACAACAACAACAACAAAACATTCTCCCGTAATTAAGTATGGCCGGCTACATGGATTCTTTATCTCCATTTAGATCTATCCCTTCATATAGTCTCTTTCCAACACTTCTTGGGTCGTCCTCGCCCTCTCCTAACCGACTCAACATCCCAAAACTTGCATCTCCTAACTGGTGCATCAACTGACCTTCTTTGCAAATGACCAAACCATCTTAAGCATTTTTTTCACATCTTATCTTTGATCGGAGCTACACCAACTTTCTTTCTGATTGCATCATTATGAATTCCATCATTATGTAGGTGTGTGTGTCCACACAATCATCTTAGCATTTTCGTTTCTGCTACAAGAATTCTATGCACATGTCTATGGTTCACATACCAACATTCAGATCCATAGAGCATATCAGGTCTCACGGCAACTTTGTAAAATTTTCCTTTGATTTTTAAAGGAATTTTCTTACCACAGAGAATGGTAGAAACTCCTCTTTACTTTAACCATCTTACATTTATTCTATTAATAACATCTCCATCAATTTCGTCATCATGTTGCAAAATAGATCCCATGTATATAAAAGAATCTCTCTTCTGAATGTTATCGTCGCCAATCTTCACCTCGATTCGTTTACCATTGCTTCCATCAAAGGTGCACTCCATATATTCAGTCTTAACCCTACTTATATGAAATCCTTTAGTCTCCAATGCATGTCTCCAGACCTCAAGCTTCTCATTTGTTCCATCTCCAGTCTCATCAATCAAGACAATATCATCAGCAAATAACATACACCAAGGTATCTCATCCTGAATGTGATTTGTCAACTCGTCTATAATCAAAGTAAAAAGAAGTTGACTCAAAGCTGAACCTTGATGTAAATCAATGTTGATGTCAAATAGCCAGTTGTCCCAGACTAGATCCTCACGTAAGATAAAGCCCTATCATACATATCCTTTATGAGATTAATATATAAGACAGGTACTTGTCTCTTCTCCATAATTCTCCACAATATCTCTCGTGGGACAGAATCATAAGCCTGCTCCAAATAATTAAAGATCATATGGAGGTTCTTCCTTTTAGCTCTACAAAAATCCATTGTTCTCCTTGGCAAATGGATGGCTTCAATGGTTGAGTGACATGGCATGAGTCCGAGATGATTTTCTTTTACTTTGGAAACTTGCCTCAAGCTTCTTCCGATCACACGTTCTCAAATTTTCATAGTGTGACTCATCAGCTTGATACTTCTATAATTTGAACAATTTTGAATGTCTCATTTGTTCTTATAAAGAGGCACTAGGATACTCCTCCAATTTTCAGACATTTTCTTGCTTCGTCAAATAACATTGAATAGATTCGAAAGCCACGTCAAACCACATTCACCTAAAATTCTCCATACTTCTACAGGGATGTCATCCTGTCATACAACTTTCCCATGTCTCACAACCTTCAAATCCTCCTCTACTTCCTTTCTTTCTATTTTGTCTATAGCAAGCATGATTCAAGTAACTTTTACTACTAGCTAGATCACCCAAAGTGATATCTCTATTTCCTTCTCCAATGCAATGTTTATGGAAATATTGTTCCCATCTAATCTCTATATCCTTCTGAGTAAAAAGCACTTGACCTTCCTCATCCTTAATGCATCTCACTTGAGAAAGGTCTTTGGTCTTTCTTTCTCTAGCTTTGACCAAAGCTGAATGTATCCTTCCGACCCTCCTTAGAGTCGAGATTTTTGTAAAAACTTCATAAGCTTTTGACTTGGCTTCGCTTACATCCTTCTTTGCTTCCTTCTCTGTATTTTGTAGTTTGTGATAGTTTCCTCCGTTTTATCTTTAGACATAGCTTTAAAGCATGCTCTTTTATTTTTTAGCTTCTCTTGCACCCTTTCACTCCACGGTCAAGCCTCCTTTTAACATGGAGCTTCTCCCTTTGACTCACATAGCATCTCTTTTGCTATCTTTCGGATACAAGATGCTACCACCTTCCACATCTTGTTTGCACTTCCAGAACAATCCCAAGATAAGTCTTCTAAAACCTTCTCCCTGAAGCTCGATTGCTTCAGTTGAAGATTCCACCATCTAGTTCTAGTGATCTTGGGAACCCTTACTTTCTTTACCAGCCCTTTTATTTGCATATCCATGACTAACAAGCTATGTTGGGTTGCCAAACTCTCTCCTGTGATTACTTTGCAGTCTTTACAATACAACCGATCTCTTCTCCTCAATGCAAAAAGTCCACCATTGTTCTAATTGGGCCACTCTTGTAAGTAATTAAATGTTCCTCCCTCTTCTTGAAGAGAGTGCTTGCTATGAAAAGATCATATGACGTTACAAAATCCGGAATGACTTTTGGCCTCCATGAACACTAGCATACTCTGAAGCATCCTTTCTCACATGTCCATTAAGATTACCTATGCAAATTAAGCACATTTGGAAACGCGACCACACAGGTCACATTTAGCCATAGATGTATAATGTGACAACATTGGAACTACTTGGATATTACAATGCAAGTACAATTGCAGTTGCATTTCTAAGTTTTTCTTATAATGTCTCTAAGTTTTTCTTGTAGCATCTCCATTGCAGATGAGTGCATGCTTGAACATGACCTTGTGATCTGCCATGGAGATCACCTTGCAACTAAGATGGTCAAGCATTACTCGGTCAATGGGCAACGTGATTGAGAATGATTCCCTGCTTGGATCCCTATGGTGGCTCCTTCATGACTTGAGTGAGTTGTTGCATGTACTCATGGTCAATGCAGTGGTGGACAATGTGGTAAACAAAGGCATCATGATGGGAGCGTTAAGGAGGTGGTGCTTGTCACTACCGATGTCAAAGAAGACGAGGATATTGGAGTTGCGAAAGAGGATACAAACGAACAAAATTCTTTTTTAGATAATATCTTCCACTGGTATGAAATAAAATTCACAAATTTTGCGAATAAATTCACTTTTAAACTCAAGGGTTATATGGTAAATCTACCAGACAATAGCTCACAAATGAACATGCATTTCATAAACCAAGTCGTCATTGAGTTTTGCTTTTCCATCACAGAAAGCTCATACATGTTCAACAATATCACCCATCAATACTCCCTGCACCGGTATGAAAGTAGCTAATATTGAGTAAATAATCCATCAACGACCCTGGAATAGAGAGCCATTGTCCAAAAAATAATCAAGAGGAATTTATCAGAGATGCGCATAATTCATGTTTTCTATTGATGTGTTCAGCAGCACACATAAATTACAGATCCTAAAAAAGTTGCTGTACTTGAAAACATATGGCTACGAGATGCCGTAGATAAAAAAAACTCAAGCACAGATGCATGTGTAGCCTGATGGTTCAATGTTTACCAGTTCGAATCAATTCTTTCTGACAACTACATTGTGTATCCTGCAGTTTAAGGATGCTGCAACAGATGTGTTTCGATGTCCAACAGCATTTTCTGTTCTTGCCTTTCTGTTTTTTCCTTGTCCAATGTATTTGTCCAGACTAGCGCCTTCTTCCCTTGCCTTTCTTCTTTCCTCGTTCTTTGCCTTTTCCTTTCTTTCTTCCCTGGTGCATGTCCCGAGCACTTGGCATGTCGTTGCTTCCCGGGGGCTTTGGCTTCAGTAGATGCTTCACATTCAGTATACCTCCTTTGAAATGGCCTTCTGTTGCCATCAGCACTCTGTCCTCTGCTCTGCGCTTGACCTGTTTTTTGCCCCTTGACTTCTTCATAAATTGACCTAGAAGAATCCCCTAAAAAGATATAGCAGGAAATAAAAGGTTGCAGTAAATGCTAAATGAAAAAATCAGGTAACCCTTGAAATGAATGCGGAGAAAGACCCATTTGAATCACCTCTTCCAGTTGCTTCTGCTCTCGTTTCTTCTGCTTTTTCATCATGGGTTTTGCCACGCTCAGTGGAAGCCTCTGCCTCTTGGATGCCTTTATTTGCAGGTTCAGTTTTATTAGAAATGTTTCACAATGTCGCCCAGTAGTGCTTTTTGCAAAGATATTCTGGTTCAAGAAAGATTTACCTTTCCACCAAGATTTACAACTTGCTTATCTTCCAGCTTCTTCCGCTCTTTCCAGCTCATGGCAGATGTTCCTGATAAAAGAATATAAATGAAAATAAGAACCCACTTAAATGTACTGATATTGAAAATAATTTTCTCGTCCTAGACCATGGATCAATTCTAAACCCTTCGTTAAATGATTGGAAAATAAACGCACTAACATAAAAATACTCAGGATACATTTTTTATCCATGCATATTTTGAAATTATTCCGAATGTATTGCCAACAGAGGTCCTAGCTAATACCCACAGCAGATTAATGCCAGAGGCCTAGTGGGGACAAGCTATTGAAAAGCAGACAAGAACCCATGTAAAACTTTGCAATGGGATATCATCAAAAGAATATACGGTTATAAAGCTAAGAGACATGAACACGGTCAGTCTTATACCCGTACAGATATTTATGCATGTGAGAATGGATATCAAATACAAAGGAGAGTGGTGAATGAGATCTCAAGAATAATGAAATCAGGGATAACAGTGAAATCAGATGGCATTCCTGTGGCTGTTAGGAAGAAGTTGGACAAGGTATTACAGGGCCTACAAATTTATTCAATATCATTTGGCAATGGCAAAGCCTTCAACTATAAATAGGGTCTGCTACATGGATTCTTGCTCAAATCCATATTGATAAATTCGACTATTTTTTTTATGCTGACTATCGACTATCTAATGCAACCCCCACAAGAGGGGAATTGAACGCCGGTCTTTTGGGTGGTAGGAACACTGCACTACCATCAGAACATTTAAATGTGTAGAATTGAATATCATTTGACACATCAAAAAAATGTCAAGTAACAGGAGGAAAGTTTCATGATAACCGTGTACAAGAAAAAAAACTATGGTGATAATGTGCAAACAATAGGACTACCGAATCAATAGGTTATCCAACAGTGTTGTAGGGAAGGGTGCTCACAAGGAGGTCGAGACAAGTGGCAACAGTGTCAGAGAACCAGGTTTGTTTCATATCTCATGTGTACAAGGTGTTTGATAGAAATTTACAAATAAAAAAAGGATTTTTCATATTATTTTTTAAAATTGGGAAAGGGTTTACATATCTACCTATATAGTACTCATGTAGAGAATCCTAGAGAAGAAACCTGAGCATGGACAAATTATTTCATTATCAGAGAAGTGCAATCAAAAGTAAATAAATGGTACCCAACTAAACCGAACAATATACCGAAGACAGCTAGAAGTTTTTGGTGTTATACAACACATTCCCGGTGTAGTACTTCCATGAAGCAATACCATAACACCCTTAATACAGACCGCATAGGGTATGAGACACAGTGATTCATTACGGACACATCATCTCACAAAAGAGTGATCTCCATGGTAAAATTCCCCAGTCCGGAAGCTCCTTCAAAAAGCATCAAAGCACAAGAGATCGCCATGCCATAACAAGCATTGGGCATAAAAAATGACTCAATGTCCTCAGCAATACCACAAATTAGACGGGTATTTTAAATGCAATAAATGATTAACTTGATAGCTCTTCTCCTCATGTTCCCCGAATACAGCGAGTGCGATCATCATCGTGAATGCACCGTGAGCTCTATTTCCTTCTGTAGGCAACCAAACAGCATACCTTCTCAAATATAGATATAAATAGAACCTGATGTTATAACATTCAGGGAGCAACGTCTTCCAACTAAAGTCATTCAATTGACAGTACATCCTCATAAACAAGAATAACTTTCATCCTTTCAAGATAACGGTCTTGATAACAGCCAGTGATATCCCATCTCAAGCTTTTCTGAAGACTGCTCGGTCTACTTTAACAGAATATACTTCAATGAGATTTTGCAGCCTCCCCCATGCAGGTGTGTTCCACAGGTAAGTCTTCTCTCCGGCCTCCCTCGACCGGTTTCATTGTAAACCTTCTTCCAGTGGCCGCCAAAATACCTCCATCAAGGCTCAAATGAAAGGTACCCAATGTCAGTGGCAGTCATAATGAAGTTAACAATGGAGGGAGGCAGCACAAGCAGCACTATCTTTGGTGATTCCAGAGGTTACAAAGTCAAAGAGATTCAGGAAGTTTGCTAAATGGAGACAACAGAAGGGAAAGGAAGCTTGTGGCAGACAGAGAAAGAACCAGTGTCAAGGAATTTCTGGAGTATTTTCTAGATATCTCAATGTAAAATGGACCATCGGTGACTTTACGAACATTGAGGCCTTCGTGAGCTGACTTTTCTTCTAGCCCCTCTGAGATGCAGAGAGACAAGTGAGAAGTCTTTAGGGTCAGGTTTTACTCGAGCTACCTGCTACATGATCTTTCATTCATGTCAATAGAAGATCTGTCGAGTGCGTCAAATACCAACGAGGAAGAAGTCTGAACCTTCCTCTAGAAGATCAAAGTTGGTAAGGTAATGGGTACGAAGAGTGCATACCAAAAACAATCAGCTGAAGCCCCTCCTTGCCTTCCCGTGCATCAGGGGGACGGTGCGGGGGTCAGAGGGGGGACGTGCGGGGAGGGGGGCGTAGGGAGGTGCTGGGGGCGGAGGGAGGTGGGGGTGGGGCAGTGCGGGGGGGCAAGGGGAGGTGCAGGGGGCGAAGGAGGGGGAGGAGGAGGAAGAGAAGGGAGGAAGAGGAAGAAGATGGGAGAAGAGGAAGAGAAGGGAGGAAGAAGACGGGGGAGGAGGAGGAAGAGGATGGGGAAGGAGGAAGAAAGATGAGAAAATGACTTTTTCAGCTTTTACTTTTAATTTAATTCCCGTTATATCTTTAAGTTAACATCCGTTTGCATTGGAAATGAACGGCAATTAACCCGAAGGGCACAACTGATAGAACGACAAAAAGTCGAGGGCACAGCTGATATTCCCAAAAAGATAGGGGCACAACTGATATTGCAATATCTCAGAGGGGCACAACTGACAAAAACCCAATTAGTAAACACAGAGTGGCATACATTTTCCTTGTGATTCTGAAAAGCACGCAGTTTCAGAAGAAATGAGATCGTAAAAGGGCTGGCAATTCATCTTAAATTAATTAATACTGGGAGGATAAAAAAGAGATGATGTGTAGCACACAAAACATAGTACCACATCTACTAATCACAAAATGTGATAGTCGATTACAAATATGAGGGCTATTGCTAGAAAACTTAGGCTTAAGTATCTTGGGTTGAGGTCAAGGGCTCTAAGACCCAAGGCCAACAAGTTACCTGGCTACTAGTCCCCGATAACGGATCAGGGTCTAAGTCCAGGATGTTACAAACTTACATATGGTATCAGAACAAGTTCCCTCTAATAGTGGAAAAGGTTATCCAAGAGATGGAGTCACCCCTACTACCAATGAGATAGGAGGAAATTGCTACGTAAAAGCGTGCAATCGATACTATTACTGGGAATAAATGACGGTCCATATGGCGACAAGAATGTTGCAAATATAAAAGAGGGGAATTGTAGCACTCCGAACATAGTATCATATTTAGTAATCACAAAGTGGGTAGTGGGTTATATGTAGTGGGATCTACTACTGGACAACATGGGCTTAAGCGTTTTTGGTTGTTTTGAAGGGCTACAGTTCATCCTAAACCTAACAAGTTGTCTGAGACAGTAATCTCTGATAACAAATCAGATCTACAACCTGGGACATTACAGATGGTATCAAAACAAGTTTTATCTAATAGTGGAAAAGACTACCCAAGAGGTAGAGCTACCTCTACCGAAGAGATCGGAAGAAAGAACTACCCAAGAGTGTGCAACAACTACAATTACTGAGAATAAGTGATAGTGCATATGGCAACGCAAACACTGAAGATATAAGTGGGGGATATTGTAGCACAGCCATTGTTTTAAAAAGCGCCGCCTCGAGGCGCAAAGGCGTACGCCTCGAGGTGAGGCGCAACAAATTCGCCCTGAGGCGCACGCCTCAGGTTCTCTGGGTGGGGCGTGCGCCTTGACTTGGCGTGAGGCGCTCGAGGCGCTCGAGGCGAGGCGGAGGCGTAAGTCTCGAAACATGAGGGGTTTTTTTACATTTTTGGTTATGTGCTTTGCACTTGACCTTATTTTTTTGTTAGCATTATATTTTTTATGTTTGTATTTTTGTTTACATGTTAACCCTTGCATATTTCTATATATAGCTCCATGCAAAGAGAAGAGATCGCTTGAAACAAGCGAAGTTCCATGATCTTGTATACTTCATGTTCAATTTATCATACATCTACACATACTAGTTCTATTACACACGGATTTGAGTTTGAATTGTAATAAATGTTTTATATTAGTTGCAAGTTTGCAACTTGATGTTGTTATTTGGTTGTATAAGTTGTGAATCTTAGAATAGTTATCGTATATATGAAGAAGCAAGGATGCAAATAAACACGTGAATTAAAATAATTATTACATTTGATTGTGAATAGCAAAATAAAAATAACATCTTTAGTAAAAAAATCGCTGGGGGCGCTGCCCCCACACCCCCGCAGGGGGGAGCGCACCTGCTCCCCCCTAGACCCCCCCCACAGGCTCGCTGACCGGGCAGCGAGCCCCCCGTCTTGTTGGGGTATGATATGGCAGGAGGGGATGCATATGACGGTTCTCCAACAATATCCAACAAGACAAATGGATGGGATTCAAGGTGTGTTAGTATTTTTTTACTTCTAACACTAAAAATTATGGTTCCTATTATACTTTAGTATTAAGTATAGACTTTAATTCAATACTCATATAGAATTATTGAAGTTGGAACTTGATATTCCATATATTAGTGGCTTTTTTTGAACTACAATGCCTTCATTGCTTATGTATTGCATCTCTTATTAGTGTTAAAACTATTCTTGAATGTGTTTTGGGGAAAATTTAATATTATCATATATTTTTTCAATGTATTTTCCTTTAATTTTAATTTTTTTCCAAAAAATTGAGGCTTACGCCTCGACCGCCTCGAGGCTTACGCCTCGCCTCGATTTCAGGAAAAACGCCTCGGACCGCCTCGCGCTTTTTTAAACCTTGAGCACAGCAAACATAGTAGCACATCTAGTAAACACAAAATGAGTTAATGAGTTATAAGTAGTAGAAGCTACTACTAGATAACTTGAGTTTAAGCATTTTGTGATGCAATCAAGGGCTCCAGGTGAGTCCAAGCCCAACAAGTTGTTTGGGCTAGTAGTCCATGATAACAAACCATGATCTAAGGCTCGAGACGTTACAATATTAATATTAGTAAATAGAGAGAACAAAAATCAAGCCTTTCTTTTCTTTTGAAAGATTTATCGACCAAATATAAGTGAATGAAATAGAATAAACACCAACCTATTGATGACCATTGACCTCTAATAGTCATCCTTTGGCTTTTAAAAAATGAGAAATAAAACTGACATTGTTGTGGTTAGACGTCTATATGAAGAAAAATGCATGTTGTCATTGTTGCTATTCGGCCGAATGGATAGAATATTCAATTGAATATTCTTGTTTTTTTTACGCTCAAAAAAGGGGGAGACACTCGATGGTGTTCACCCCAATATATTAAAAAGAAAGCGTAAAGAGTTTTTACAAAGGAGAAGAAAAGCTCAAACCAGCAATAATACCCGAGGGGGCATCCGAGATGAAGCACCCCCGGCAAGAACTGAAACCTTGTCTATCCAGAAGACCAATCTACCACAAGACGCGCCGCAAGAATAGAGATATTTCCCCTGTAGAAACGCTGGCTCGCAAAGATGGCCTCATTCCTCCTCATCCAAATGCTCCACAATCGCGCAATCGGATCCAGCAGTTCCCTCCTAGCCCTGCCCCCTGGAAGTCACCAAGCTCTCGCAGAAGGAAGCAAAGGTCACGGTATTGATCCAGCCAAGGTCAGCCCAAAGATCACGTACACGCTCGCATTCGAAGAAAAGGTGCTCGATGGTTTCCCGCTCCGTGCCACACAGTCCGCAGTTCGGCCCAATGTTGGGAAACAAAATTGCACATCGATCACGAGTTAAGAGTCTCCCCTTGCGAAGAATCCAAAGGAATTCGCCAATGCGCTCTGGTAACTTGAGCCCCCAAAAGAATCTACAGTCGCGCACGATAGCAGCGTCGTCCCCATGAGTGCTAGGAACAAGAGCGAGGTATGCCTTCCTTGTAGAGAAGGAGCCATCCTTCCACGCCCAGTGGTCCCGGCCGTCAGTGGGCTTGATAACATTCGCAAGCAAAGTCATTAACAAAAGGAAATCTTCCAATCGCTGCTCCGATAAATTCGCAATAATCCTAGGGCACCAGCAGCCCTCGTCCCAGCAAGAGTCCACCGAAGCCTCTTTGTCTTCCACCAAAGCATACAAACGAGGGAACACGTCCTTGAAAGCACCCCTTCCCGACCAATCATCGATCCAAAAACGAAACGAGTTCCCCTTGCCCAACATCGGTTTAAAAAGGGAGCGATTACGATTAAAAACTTTCAATACCCCGCGCCAAAAAGTAGAAAGGTGATCGAAGGAGCTCCCCCGAGTAACGGCCATCATCTCCGCCCCCAACGTCTCCCTGAGGATATTCAACAAGAAGTTCTCCTCGTTTCCCCAAACCCGTGAAGCCCACTTAAGCAAAAGGGCTTCATTAACCGCATCCACCCACCTTACTCCCAAGCCCCCCACCCGCTTGGGCCTCGTAACATCACCCCACCCCACCAAATGCACCCCCCTTCTCCCCTCTCCCTTCCTTCCCCATAAGAAACCTCGCATACATTTCTCCAACCGCACCCGAATCCCCTTAGGCATACCACGAACCGAGAAGAAGTAAATTGGGATAGAGGAAAGCACCGCTTTGAGAAGAACCAGCCGGCCGCCCCTGGATAAAAGAGCCGCTCACCACCCTGACAGGCGAGCCTCCATCTTCTCCACCACCACCTTCCAATCACGAAGCCGGGCGCGGCCCACTGCCAGAGGCAGGCCAAGATAATCAAAGGGGAGCCCACCGGGGGAGGAGCCCAACAGCCGGCCACACTCCAAGACCTCCGCCAGCGGCATACCGAATGGAACCACCTTAGACTTAGTCCCATTAATCAATAGGCCCGAGACCTCGTTGAAAAGCTAAAGAGTAGTAGCCATACCGGAAACCTCGGAGGGACCACTCTCGATAAAGCAAATAGTGTCGTCAGCGAACTGAATAAGAGGGACCTGAAAGTCGCCAATAGAGCAACCACGGGTGAGACCCGCCGCAGCCACGCCATCAATCATACAAGGCAACACGTCAACAGCCAACACGAACAGGAGGGGAGCAAGAGGACACCCCTGACGCACCCCCCTCCTTGGCTGGAAGAAACCCCCGACCGGGCAACCATTGAGAAGAACGGAAGGGGAGGCCGTGGTCACACAACGCCGCACCCATGAGATTCACGCCTCCGGGAAGCCCCTCCGCCTCATAACCGACCACAGGAATCGCCAATCAAGGCAGTCATAGGCCTTAGCGAAATCGATCTTCCAAAGAATCCCCTTCTTAGAAGACTTCCTCCAAGCCTCGACCATCTCGGAGGCCACCGCGAAACAATCGGTTATTTGCCGCCCACGAACAAAGACGGCCTGCGAGGGCGAAATCAACGAGTCGAGAAGGGGAGTCAGCCACTTGGCTAAGACCTTGGCAATGATTAAATAGATCCCATTGGAGATAGAGATTGGACAAAAATCTTCGATGCGATTGGCCGTAGGGGTCTTCGGAATCAAAACAATAAGGGCCCTATTAATTTTGTCAAACCCACGGTTACCATCGCAAAATTCATGAGCAACCTCCAGAATGTCATCAGCAACCACATCCCAGAAATCACAGTAGAAGGCCACCGGGAACCCATCAGGGCCCGGAGCAGCGCCCGCGTTGAGGTCCCAAACGGCCTCCTTGAGCTCAGCCAAAGAGAACGGCCTAATCAGGGCCATCGCATCCGACGATAAGATTGTGGGTGCACCCCGGCCAGACCATCGCCACGAACGCTGCGACTGACGCCCAAAAGCATTCTTGAAATGAGCCCCCAAAGCCTCGCCCAGGTCCTTATCCCCATGAATGAGGGAGCCATTGATCATGAGTGAATGGATAGAATTGAAGCGCCTTCGACCGCTGGCCACCCGGTGAAAGAACGCAGTATTCGCATCACCTTCCTTAATCCACCGCAATCGCGATCGCTGATGTCATTCAATGCTCCTCTTCTTGTCCTCCGCTTTGACCATATCAATGGCAGCAGCACGCTCCACCAGCTCCTCCGAAAGCAAATCTCTTTCGTTCTCCAATCGATCCAGCCGCAGAATAACATCATCCGCCACCTTCCGTGCCGCCACACGGGCCAGGCGGGAGTCCCTCTTGAACGACGCCAAAAACCTCCTCAGAGACGCGAGCTTGTGATCAAAACGACGGGCAGCGGAACCCACAATCGCGGTCTGGTCCCAGTGATTCTTCACCAAATCTTTGAAGTTTGGCTCCAAAAGCCAGCACCTTTCATACCGGAAAAGACCCCGAGGACGGAGTTCTTCCCCCGAATCCCACACAATTGGACTATGATCAGAGAAAGATCGCGGTCGAGAAGACACCGCGCATAAAGGAAAAGCCTCCATAAGTTTGATATTTGCCAGAAATCTATCAATCCTCGATCTAGAAATATTGCTCCTCCAAGTATAAGAAATGTCATGGGGCACCAGCCCCTCCAAGGCCAAATCACGAATGAAGTCAATAAACTCGCTGGAGCCCGGGTCTTGCCCCCCGCGGCCTCGAGGACGATCATCAGAGAGCACAGTGACGTTGAAGTCTCCCCCCAGCAACCAAAGAATATCCGCAAACGCATAGGCGTCCTCACGTAAGTCATCCCAAAGCTCCCGCCTGGTTGCATGGCATGAAGGCGCGTAGATACATGTGAGAGCAACAGAAGCATTAGAGTCAACCCGAGACAATACCACAGACAGAGAGTGTCTCCCAACGCACATAGAGGAGAATGAAAACCTCGTCAAGCGCCAAGCCACAATACAGCCACCCGCCGCGCCAACCGCGTCCAACGATCGAAAGTCATCCATAGGCCCAGCACCGAACGACCTCCACAGAGTTTCATCCACCCCCGATAGCTTCGATTCTTGGATAAATGCAATGTCCCATTCCCACTCGGAGAGACGCATCCCCAAAGCGCGCCGACTATCAGAGTCCCCTAGCCCTCTAACATTACAGGATAAAATCTTCATTAAACACCAAGTGAACGACCCCCAATTAGAGAGAGGCCTGCCGCCTCCGCCACCGAATCGCGCAACGTCTGACATGAAGAAACCATTGGGTCTCCAAGGCGTGAGCGAATACGCCTACCGTAGCACTTCCCAAATCGGGAGGCGGGTGAGCTCCCCACCGCAAGTGAAGCGACAACCCTCCCCGAGGATCCTCCGACATCAGGCGGAGGCATAACCAAAGGAGTCGCAGGGGACGAGGGGGGGAGAACCGACGCCATGACATTAGTTGATTCGATTTCCTCCAGACAGATCCGTGAAGTAGCTGCCAACGAAACATCGGGCTGCGGAAGGTGATAGTCGGATGCGAAAGATAGAGGATCTGACAATAAAAGCGGATCAGATGGAGCCCGCATGGAAGGCCACGACCCGATATGGACAGATCCGAAAACCGGGCATAATGGAAGACTTGTTACGTGCCTCGAGAACGACAGTTGCAATGATTCAGCCGACAAAACATAGGGATGGAGAGAATGCGTATCGACCTCGAAAGAGCACAGTGCCACCAAACCGCGCCTGTCAGGTACCGCGCACGTCTCACGAGAAGTTCGAGAAAGCGAGCCAGAGAAGATGCACTCTTCAGGCGACTCTTCAGAACCACCCCCAAGGGTGGACACGTGGCAATCAGAAGTTGCAGCGTCGACCCCAAGTCCCAAGTCAGAGGCACCACCGCGGACACCCGAAGATGACGGTGGACTCCCCGACGCCGCCGCCGGCGAAAGAATAGTGAACTCCAGCTTGAAAGTCCAACGACCAAGCTTCATGCTTTCAAAAAACACCTTCTCAATAGCAGTAGCGAGAAAAGCTAGAGAGTATTCTTGTTTTATGCAGTGACTGAATAGAATATTGATATTCGATCAATAATCAATTCAACCTGAATATTCGGCACGAATATTAGGTTATTCATTCGAATATTTGACTGACTATTACACCATGTTTTTTTATTTTTGTTTTTTTAGTTTTTTTAGTTTTTTTACTTTTTCTATTTTTGAAGGTTCTCATTTATCTTGGAATCAACACAAAAATAAAATCTCATATATGTAACTTGTTAATTGATACTTTTATTGTGGACTATTATTGATTGATGATCATATATGTATAAATATAGAAGAATATATATTAGACTAGACATAATTTCCATATTTAAAATAATTAAAATACATAATTGAATAATTCCAAATATTCTCTCAAATACGTAATATGCTCTATGGATCTGAATGTTGGCCTGTGAACCATAGACAATTGCAAATAATGACGATAGCAGAAATAAAATGCTAAGGTGGATGTGTGGACACATACGTAAAGATCGGATTCAGAATGATGCAATCAGAAGAAAAGTTGATGTTGCTCCAATCGAGGTAAAGATACGAGAAAAACCGCTTAAGGTGGTTTGGCCATTTACAAAGGAGGCCAGTTGATACACCGGTTAGGAGATGCGAGTTTTGGGATGTTGAGCCGGCTAAGAGAGGGTGAGGACGACCTAAGAAGTGTTGGAATGAGGCTATACGAAGGGATTTTAGTTTTTTTGGATCTAAGCCCGAGATTGATCCAAGATAGATCTGAATAGAGGCAAAGAATCCATGTAGCTGACCCTACTTAATTATGAGAAAAGGCTTTGTTGATTTGAAGAAATAGAAAGCGGAAGCGAAAACATGGAAAATGATAAAGAACACGAAGAACATCGGGATTTAACGTGGAACCCTACTCCGTGAGGAGCGGATGAAACCACGGGAGAAGCCCTCAAAGGGGTGTGTTATACATTGCACTTTCTCAATGGATACAGGAGGTCTGGGGCTCCTTATATAGCCTCTCCAGAGCCTTCAAGTCCCACTACTAGGCGGTGTGGGACTAAACACTGGATGGGGTAAATGGATCTTCTCCAGGATCCATTTACCCTGCTACAACTCAATGGGCGCACATGACAAATACTCCAACACTCCCCCTCAAGCCGGAGCATGCAATGCTCAGCTTGGACAAACAGATAAACTCAACTTAACGCTACAGGACACTACGGACAATATCAACCCAACGCGCACATTGCTGTAGTCGAGGACGTTGCTTCTCATGCCGTGCAGATGAGGAGGACGAACGGGCTGGAGTGTGAGTCTGTTGAATCTCCTCGTCAGAGAGCGTGTGCTCTGAACTGCGCCTGTCAGAGTCACTGCAACTAAAATGAGTCTCCTCGTAGGAGTACTCTAGCCCGCCACAATAATGTGGACAACTGCTCCATCTCTGAAAAGGGCTGAACTGAAAAGGGACGTGGCTGTGCAACCCTCGTCTGAGTCCACGGTCGCTGGAGAATGGAGTCTGAAAAGTCTCCTCGTCAAAGAACTGGGTCTCTCCTATCTGGCTCAGAGAATGATGCACTGCTCTGGTGTACCTATGATACCACATGAAAACCCTTGCCAACATGGCATAGGGAATGGTCCTCTATTCTGGAGTCCCTATGGCTCACATGAAAACTCTGGCCTATAAAACATGAATAATGATGGGGACCACGAACAATTGATGGCAACATGTGCTCATCTGAAAGATCGCATCCATGTGCGTGTCTGAAAATGAGTCTCTCTCTGGAGAACTCGAAAAATGGGCCTCTCATCTTGGAGTGCCTCGAATTTGGACTCTGACCAATCTGTCGAGTCTGAATCTGCGCATCAAACTGGAACTCGGAATCTTGAACGTCGAGTCTGAATCTTGCGCATGAAAATATCTTCATCTGAAATCTATAGAGTCTGAACAACTGGTTGGCATGGAATCTGACATCTGAAGGAGCCCTGTGACTCTACATATACTCCCCCTTTCTCCCATACTTGTTGGAAAACATGGACGTCGACCAAGTTGGGAGAAGACAAGATAATATGGGGGTAAACAAGAACATCCAAAAACTTGCGGCTTTTCATCAATTTTTTTTCAAGCCGCCTATTTTTTTGAACATTTTTTAAAGCCATTTCAACCTCCCTTTTTTCAGCTTTTGCATCATTTTTTTAAAAAAATGCATACGGTTTTTTTCCGGTATACGCACCCCCTTTTTTCCTTTTTTTTCACTCCCCCACTTTTTCCTCCTTTTTTCCTTTTTTTAAACAAACAAAAGTTTGCCCAATAATGGGCCCAAGAAATAACGCATCCCCCCCTTTTTTATGACCGTCAGCCCACTTGGGCTTACATAGAATATCCCCATAATAATTTTTACCCCACGTTAGGGTTCCTGAATGGAAAAACTCATCGCCCCTGAAGGGGCCTTCACGTTTTGCGTCGCCCGCGCATATCTCCATAATATGCGCCGCCAGGAGGGTTGAGGGGAGCGTCGATGTTGATGCCCGCCGCATGCCCTGGTGGTGCCTGAGGATGTGCTGCCAGGAGCCTGCAGGGGTCTGTTGATGCCGCTGGGGAGCCTCCGCGCAAGGAGTGACGGCGAGCAGAGATCGAGAAGGGGATCGGCACAGAGAGGGTTGCGCACGTGGAGCTCTTCGTACAAGGAGGATGAGAATCACGTGGGGCCATCGCGTGGGGCTCGTCGCTGCCACCAGCGCTCGCGAGGCTCCCGGGTTGCCTGAGCGGTGCCTGGGCTCGCGAGGCTCTATCTTGCGCAAGTTAGGGCAACGCCTGAGAACATATTGCGAGATGGAGATGCCATGTCTCCTATGATGGACCACGTAGTGGCGCCGCCTGGGGCCCTTGAAACTTCAACGCTTATGTGGAGATGCTGCGACAGCCTTTACGGGGTCACGCGCAGGGGGGTCGATGGGCTCTATGTCGCCTGCCCTCCGCATTCCTCGTTAGGGCTCCACGCCTCCATGATAAGAGGCGACGCCGGTGCAATGGTTCCTCGATGGCACGGATCGGATCGGATAAGAGGCGGCGCCGGTGCAATGGTAATGATGCGGATCGGAATTTCGCGGCGTCGAAATAATAATATTTTTTTGTGGTGGATTTATGGTAGAAGAAATAGAAGGGTTGAGAAGAAGAAATTGGAAGGATTGAGAAGAAGAACTCGTCGGTGACGAGGGTTGAAGTAGAAAAACCGCGAAGATCGCGTGGAGAGAAGAAGGAGAGGAGAGAGGGAGATAAAAATCTCAATTTTGATTAATACTTGACTGTCTAAAAACATGGGGCTACCATCTCTTTATATAGGAGAGTGGTGTTACAAAAATAGTAAACTAATTAAAAATTGGCAACCAACTTATCCTAATTTGACTCTGACAAAATTTAAAATTCAAATTGACCTCTAATTACCCTAATTGGACTCTAATTAATTGATTGACCAAATTAAATATACGAATAAACGTTGAGATCACATGCGATCTCAATTATTTAGTTAGACAATTACGACAACTTAAAAACGTAAATAAAATTGACCACTAATTAATTAAATAAATGCAACCCTATGGTTCGAGATCACACTGCATCAACTCTCCGCCGCTTTAAAAAATTCGTCTCCCGACGAATTGCTTGAAGTAGGTGCATCGTCGGAGAATTCATCCTTGAGCTGTGGCTTTAATTTCCTCCAATTAGATCCCTTTCAACGTTTCGTTTGTAGTTCTTTCCAATTGAAGGGCGTCCCTGCAATTTTCGTACCCCTTCAATTTTCCTCACATTCCTATTGCCTTGGACCTTTCTGCAAATACGAGTTTTAGGAACTTTTATTTTGCAATTTCTCCAAAATATTCCTCCCCTCAATTGAGGGGATTCGGTGGGAAGGTCTTCCGCATTCCTTGTTAGGGCTCCACGCCTCCATGATAAGAAGCGGCGCCGGTGCAATGGTTCCTCGATGGCACGGGCTGGGGCGGCCGCTTCTCGCTGGCGCGGGCTGGGGCGGCAGTTTCGCAGGTGGGGGCGGCGCCTACTCAACCGCGGCAGGGGCCTGCGCGGCTCGGAGGGAAGGTTGGGTTCAACCGGGCCTTCGCGCAGGAGGCGCGGCACCGTTGAGCGGCTGGAGTCGGTCGGAGCTTCGCGCGGGAGGCGCGGCACTGTGGGGGGGGCTGCGGGCTGGGGTGAGGGCGAACGGCGAGGGAGAGGGAAGACGGCGTGAGAGGGGAAGAGGGGGCGCTGGGGCTCGAGGGAAGAAGGGCGCGGGTGGGGAAGGGAAAGAGGAGGTGGCGCAGGGGTAGGTTACGGGTAACGGTGTCGAGGGCTGCGGGGTGGGTATGCCGGTCGCGAGGGGTGGGGAGGGTAGGAGAGTTACCTGGGAAGGTTGGGGTTGTGCCGAGACGGTCAAAGGGGGCGGCGGGATCGATTCCGGTGGCGAAACGGATCTGGAAGATGCTGGACAGCGGCCGGATCGTCTTCGAATTCAGATTCTTCGTCCGCACTTTCATCAAATATCGGCTTCGTGTCATCTTCGTATTGTTGCACAGGAGTCGTATCAAATAAATTTTCATCCGCAATGAGACTACCTTTATTTTTTGCTTCGAAATCGGGTTGAACAGCGGCTGCAAAAATCTGATTTTTGTCGTTGACGAACAAATCTTCACTGTTTAGTGTGTCCAGCCACTCTTGTACTTTGAGGCTTGATTGGAGGCGATACTTGAACTTCCTTGAGCGTGAACGTGAATGCGGATCATGAGATAGACGGCTCAAGTTGAATTGCGTCCTCCAATAGTTGACAGGACCGTTGAATCGTAGGAACGATTCGGTTTCCATGCTCTGATATCAAATGATGCGGATCGGATTTTCGCAGCGTCGAAATAATAATATTTTTTTGTGGTGGATTTTTGGTAGAAGAAATAGAAGGGTTGGGAAGAAGAAATTGGAAGGATTGAGAAGAAGAACTCGTCGGTAACGAGGGTTGAAGTAGAAAAACCGCGAAGATCGCGTGGAGAGAAGAAGGAGAGGAGAGAGGGAGATAAAAATCTCAATTTTGATTAATACTTAACTGTCTAAAAACATGGGGCTACCATCTCTTTATATAGGAGAGATGGTGTTACAAAAATAGTAAACTAATTAAAAATTGACAACCAACTTATCCTAATTTGACTCTAACAAAATTTAAAATTCAAATTGACCTCTAATTACCCTAATTGGACTCTAATTAATTGATTGACCAAATTCAATCTACGAATAAACGTTGAGATCACATGCGATCTCAATTATTTAGTTAGACAATTACGACAACTTAAAAACGTAAATAAAATTGACCACTAATTAATTAAATAAATGCAGCCCTATGGTTCGAGATCACACTGCATCACCTGAGGGTTCTTGCGGCCTGGAGATGGTTGTACCGCCTCGAGACTCGCGCAGGAGCCAATCTCTGGAGACGATGAAGGTGGCTCCTCTGCGGCTTATGAAGAACTGGAGCTTCGTGGAACCGATGGAGTCATGAGGGTTTCTTTTAGAAACCCTAGAAATTTTCGAAGACGGACAGATATTTAAACAATGAAAATTAACAATCTTCAAACATCGATCTTCAGGAACGGAAAAACTGGATCTTCTCAATTGAATCTCGAATAAACAAAAAACATGAACTCTTCGATAATCGAACCCGCTCTGATACCATGTGAAGAAATAGAAAGCAGAAGCGAAAACATGAAAAATGATAAAGAACACGAAGAACAGCGGGATTTAACGTGGAACCCTACTCCGTGAGGAGCGGGATGAAACCACGGGAGAAGCCCTCAAATGGGACGTGTTTGTCTATTGACTTTCTCTCAGTGGATACAGAGGTCTGGGGCTCCTTATATAGCCTCTCCAGAGCCTCCAAGTCCCACTACTAGGCGGTGTGGGACTAAACACCGGATGGGGTAAATGGATCTTCTCCAAGATCCATTTACCCTGCTACAACTCAATGGGCGCACATGACAAATACTCCAACAGTAGTTGTTAGTGACCCATCCGACTAAATATCGAATACTGACTTCTGCAATGTTGCATACTATTAAGATATTAATTTCTTAAAGGAATTGATTAAAATTTTCCCATATGATTTATATAGTCCGATAATGTTAAGAGATGATGATTCCATTAATTTATCTTTATGGTATCTTTTAAGTAATTTTTCTTTCATCAACAAATTTGCTACTTCCAAGAAAACTTGAGGTGGGAGCATAAACACCAAAAAAAGACATGTTCATCGGAGAGAACATCTTTTAACATAATTTTAATCATTTCAAAGTCAAGCCTCTCACATAAAAGATATCACGAAGATTGAACATTTAAAAAATGGAACAAAATAAATTCATGTGATCAACAGGGTCCACAGACAGTTTTTATATTGGAATACAGCTTACCTAAACATCTGATTTCCTTCCATAATTTATCCATATCCATCTCCTCGCTCATAGTTTCCAACTGATCCAAGGATCTACTAGTTCCTGCTTCAGTAGAGCCCATACGCTTCGATGACTTCAAAAAAATGGAAAAGAAAGAATCAATTATATTGCATCAATCAAAGAAAACAAAAACAAATATAGGGGAAAAGCATTCTATTTCATTAACAAGAGAACTGGAGAACAGTTTCCACGTAGTGATAGCTTGATCTAGAGACAGCATCATTACTGCATAGAAAGACTTTGCCTTTCAAGCAAGAGACCAAAGAACTATCCCCCTTCACCTGTCAGTAAAATATGACAGTAAAACATCCCACAAAAAGACATCAAAAGTTCAGGTGTTCAATATCCTCAAGGCCTGTGCAAAGTGGCCAAGTAGTGACCACGTCCTAATCCCATGTGATCATGTAGTCTTTCCATCTTAGCAGCTACAACCACATCAAGATCTTGACCTCACTAGGGGCCTAAGCCCGTCAAATGCATCAGTAGTCCCTGTACAAAGAAGGGCCACAAGTGATTAAGAGGGGGAGGTCGAAGCTTGTTGTTACCCACCACGACAAACAAGACCCCATCCACAACAGTCCCACCAACCTGCACTGTCATTGATAGTAAAAAACTGAGAAGTTTCTCGAAATGCCGATCACAAAAGGATGCAGCAGAATGAACAATGGGTTCTCTTTGTGATGCATGTCAAATATAAGTAAGCATTCCAATTGATGTGCTGATGTAAAAAGAACGGACTCTTCCCATTCAATTGAACACTTTTCATCTCTTTCTTTTGCCTATCAAAAAAGAAAGACGCTACCAGTTAGTATAAAAACTAAGTTAGCTTAAATAATATCCTTTAAACATGGGTGAAATAAATGGGAGATATTATCAACTAAACAGAATGGCCATTGGTAGAAACATATCTTTCCATCTGAATATGTTTTTTGGTCCAAGAGGCATGTCTCTTGATTGGGATTGTTTCTATATAAAGCCGCCCTTGCTTTTGTAAAGGGGATAGAAATGGAAAGAGGAATTCTGACTTAGCCAGTGGCTTTATCCCTCTTTTCTCCTTGTATTCTTTCTGCTCATCTATCCTTCAGTCCACTTCTCAACCCCAACATGCTTATTCTCTCATCTTGCATCTCTGCACATTCCACCCAAAATCTCTTGCAACTGGTGTGCTTCTTTTCTTCTTACCATCTCTCGCTTTGTTGATCTCCATCCTTCCCTTTTAAAAATCCAAATCACATCATTAATAACGCATTATGAATTTTTTAGGGGAATAATAGGGGTTGGGAAAGCGAGAAAGGGTAAGAAGAATGTGAAACATGTCACCCACGTGAAGTTTTGGGAGGAAATGCATAGAGATGTATGGGATGAGAGAGGAAGCACGCCAAGTCGCATGAGCGAGAAGAAATACAGTCGAGATGAGGATTGGAGGGTAGAGGAGAAGAACGAAAACCAAAGAGAAACAGAAATAAAGCTAATGTCTAAAGAATAACTTACTCATTTATTCTCTATCGTTTCTTTCCTTCCCAAATACCTCTCTTTGCATATTTTCTCCTTTCTCCTTTAACCTTTTCTTTTTCCCTTTTCTCTCCCATCATTCCCCTTCCCTCCAATCCCCCACCATAAAAATCCGAGTTACATTAGATTTCTTTAAGTTGATATCCCTCCTCCCCATTGGAATTTTTTCTCCCCATAAACCCTCCACTTCAATCCTCCCCCTTTATCTTCTTCCCCCTCATGCACCTTGGTGGGCTCCCCTTCCCCTGTATCTCATTTCTTTCCTTCTCACCTCCAACTATTCCTAAAAATTTGAGTTGCATCAGAGCATGACCTCTTAGTTGTTTTCAATTATCAAGACTTAGTGATCTTACAATATATTTCGAGAAAAGGAAACTAAAAGGAGGATCTTAGGTTTCACGTCTTCCGAGATCCGCATATTAAGATGTAAGAGGGCTTCATGCATCATTCATGAAGGTTCTTGATGCAATGAAGTTGGTGCAAGAGGAACTCAAAGCCATTGACGAAGAAAATTCGTGTTAAGTTGAAGATGAACTTGAATTTTGTCAACTCCACTTAGTGCCAACTGGCTCTTCATAATTAAAAGCGAAAGAACCGCCTATATTAGAACCATCACTAAAACTTTCACCTTAACATACAGATGCATGAGACAATTGCTGCTATGGGACTCCACCCACCAATAATGCTGGAAATTTGATGACTACCCACCGTTGCTAAAAAGGTTAGTCGTTTGTGACGACTACCATTGGAGCCATCAACATCATCATTGAAATATGTTGGTTGATGCTATTGGAACCACATCAATAATTACTCCTACCACCACAATACACCAGCTCCCACTTCAAACCACATTGTTTCACGTACACCAGTAATTTTGTGATTCCCATTAGTATCTTTACATGCAAAGTCAATGTCTACCATCTTCACGAGGCGTCATCCCCTTCCATCATCCACATCAAATGAATATAAATGGGACTCAACAACGAGGAACCCAACTGCCGCCCAAAGCATCCGCTAATATTCCTCTCATCAACCTTTTGCCAATGCTAAGCCAATGCCACGTTTACCATCCGCCACATGCTCATACCGTCAACTCGTCCTTGTTTTTCCGACATCTCCCCATCTCCCTTCTTGTCATCTTTCTTCTTGCAATACGACTATTCAACTGATAAGGATAACAACCCATATGAAGAGGAAATGTTCAAGATGGGAAAAATGATGCATCCTAATTAAGAATAAATTAAAAAAACTGAAAATTATCCATGTATATTTATTTCGGGTGGAAATGTAAAAATTCCTTTAGTGGTTTTTGGTGGTAACAATCCATCCAAATGATGTTGCATAACTAATTGTATGTTATCTTTTATTTATTGTTGAAAAGACATAATCTCCTATAAATAGGAGGCCAGTGTACTTTTTATCAAGTATAAAGTGAATTGATTTCCATGCCATCTATTCTCCGTGCCCCTCTCTTTATGTACTCACCCCTCCTATTTTCTCTCTCTTAACTAACTCTCTTCCTTACATTGTCATTTTCCCTTGTTCCTTTTCTACCTCGGTCAATTACCCTTCCCTCGGGTGGCTAGTAGGGATGCAAACGGTCGGATACGGATACGGATATAGGTATTACCGTATCCTTATCCGTTTTCTAATACGAATACGGATACGGATACAGATATTGACGGACATTAAAACTCTCTTACCATATCCTTAAAAAATGGATACGGATGTAAAACGGATATTGATCGCACACGAGTAATGTTAAAAATACTCTACAAAATCGACTTAAATATATAAGAATTGGATGGAAAACACATGATATTAATCCACTAAATGTGTTTCTATCATAAAAATTATATAAATATGGTAAAAGAAGGTAGAGAATTATGTTATATAGGGTTAAAAATAAATCTATGACTATATTTATATACGAAAACGGATATACGGATACGGATACGGATGTTTGCGGATATCAAAATGATATCCATATCCGTATCCATTTTAAAACGGATACGGATACGGATGTTAAAATCTATATAAAACGGATACGGTGACGGATCGGATACGGATATATTTGTATCCGTTTGCATCCCTAGTGGCTAGTGGAAGAAGGCGATGCTAATACTGCTTTCTTCCACCGGGTGGCTAGTGGAAGAAGGCGATACAACTCTATCCGTTCTCTTCTGGTTAATGGCTCCTTGGTTAGTGGGGATAAGGAGTTGGGAGTGGCCATGGCTGATCATTTCAAGCGTGTTTTTGGGCGCCGCTCGCGACGCAGGTGGCGTTGGTCGGGCCGCGGGGCTCCGTCACTAATGCCTATGGATTTTGAGGCCCTGGTTAGGCCGTTCTCCTTGGCTGAGCTCAAGGAGGCTGTTTGGAACCTTAACGCGGACGGTTCGCCGGGCCCTGACGGGTTCCCGGTGGCTTTCTACCATGATTTTTGGGATGTGGTGGCCGATGACGTGATGGAGGTTGCACGAGAATTCTGTGAAGGGAACGGTGGGTTTGATAAAATTAATAGGGCCCTCATTGTTTTGATCCCTAAGACTACCGCGGCTAATCGCATCGAGGATTTTAGGCCTATCTCTATCTCGAATGGGATCTATCTTATCATTGCCAAGATCTTGGCGAGGTGGCTTGCTCCTCTTCTTGCTTCGCTGGTCTCGCCAACTCAGGCCGCCTTCATTCGGGGGCGGCAGATCTCAGATTGCTTCGCGATGGCCTCCGAAATGATTGCGGCTTGGAAGAAGTCCAATACGATGGGGATTCTTTGGAAGATCGATTTTGCCAAGGCTTATGATTGTCTTGATTGGCAAGGTTCAGAAAGTCGGTATGCGGTATTCGTTCGGTTAGGCGGTCTCGAGCGAGTAAGCGGATATGCGGAAGTATATGCGGAAATATATGCGGATTATGCGGTTTGTATTTTTTTAATTAAAAATATTAAAGAAATATATTTAATTGTGATGTCAGAGGTAAAAAAACTGCATGTTTACTTTAAATTCCTACGAAAAAGCTGTTAGACAGATAGTTGCAAACAATTAGAGAAGTCAATAAGAATATAACATATCATGAACTAAACTACTGAACTATATAATGAACTGAAATTTAGTGACCTGAACTATATTTCCATACAAATTTAGTGAATGGAACTATATAGTGAAGTTGAACTGAGATGAACTATAACATATAGTGAACTGCAATTGTTAAACAAAGCAAAATGGTAACACAGTAACTAATAGTGAACTCACTGAACAGAAATTTCATAACTTAACTACTATAGTGAATCAAGCAACAACAAATCTAAGCATCCGCTTTCCAGCAATAGTAATAACATAAAGGTCGTGTCAATATACCCAAAAATTAAAACATTATGGAGTCAAAGTTCACAAAAAAAACTGAAAGAGCATGACGAGTGATCAAAAACTTCTTAGGGTTGATAAAATAAGAGTTGCAAATCTGTAACTTGAGACAAGAATTTCGAAATGAAGTAGGAGAAGCTCACAATATGATAAGAAGTTTCTTCGAAGGGCGAGGAAGCGAAGGCGGGGCCATGCGGTGGGGAAGAAGCTTCGCTAAAAAGGAGGCACTGCGAGGAGGCGCTGCAAGGAGGTTTGTCGAGGCGCGGGAGATGCTGGAGGCAAAAGGCGGAGGTCATGGCATCGTTGCGCTGCGAAGAGAGGAGGTAGAGGCAATGGAGCAGTGAGGGCCGTCAGGTTGTGCGGTGGAGGAAAACTAGGGCAGAGGGTTTGGGAAATGAGGTTTTGGGATTTTGTCGAGGGGGCGAAGGGGCCAAGGGAGCAGAAGGTGTTCTTTTTATTTTCTATTTCGGATCCTAAAACGGATCCCGTAAGTGAGGGCATGTGGTCCGCATATTTGACCGAATAAACGGGCGCATATGCGGTTTATGCGGCCCGCATATGCATTTGGACTGCATATGGGCGCATATTGGAAATGTGGTTCGGTTAGCCTACTGCATACGCATATGCGGCCGCACATGGACCGCATTTCTGAACATTGTTGATTGGCGTTTCCTGTGGTCTGTTTTGAGGCGGAGGGGCTTCCCGGAGGTTTGGATTTCGTGGGTGCGGCGTTGTGTGACCACGGCCTCCCTCTCGGTTTTGCTTAATGGTCGCCCGGTCGGGGGCTTCTTCCAGCCAAGGAGGGGGGTGCGGCAGGGGTGTCCTCTCGCTCCCCTTCTCTTTGTGCTGGCGGCGGACGTGTTGCCTCGTATGATTGACGGCGTGATAGAGGCGGGCCTGACTCGAGGATGCACTATTGGGGACTTCCAGGTCCCCCTAATTCAGTTTGCGGACAACACTCTTTGCTTTATCGAGGGTGGCCCTGCTGTGGTATCCGGTATGGCAACTACTCTCAAGCTTTTCAGTGAGCTATCGGGGCTCTTGATTAATGGGGGTAAGTCTAAGGTGATCCCCTTCGGAATGACGCAGGCGGAGGCGTTGGAGTGTGGCCGGCTGCTGGGCTCTTCTCCGTATGGCCTCCCTTTCGACTACCTTGGCTTGCCTCTGGCTGTGGGTCGTGTCCGGCTCCATGAATGGAAGTTGGTGGTGGAGAAGATGGAGGCACGCCTAGCTGGGTGGCGAGCGGCTTTATTATCCCGGAGGGGCTGGTTCTTCTTAAGGCGGTGCTCTCCTCTATTCCACTATATTTTTTCTCGGTTCGATGTATGCCTAAGGGGATTCGGTTGCGCCTGGAGCGGTGTATGCGGGGATTCTTGTGGGGTAAGAAGGGGGAGGGGAGAAGGGGGGTTCATTTGGTGGCGTGGGATGATGTTTCGCGGCCCAAGCGGGTTGGTGGATTGGGAATTCAGAGGTTGGAGGTTGTTAACGACGCCTTCTTGCTGAAATGGGCGTCTAGGGTTTGGGGTCAGGAGGACAACTTCATGCTTAATGTCCTGCGGGAGCTGCTGGGGGAGGAACTGATGGGCTTTACTCGGGGAAGTGCTTACGGGCACCTCTCTCCTTTTTGGCGTGGAATGTTGGAAGTTTTTACTCGTAATCTCTGCCTCTTTAAACCGGTGTTGGGAAAGGGGGATTCATTTCGTTTTCGACGACTGGTCGGGAAGGGGTACCCTCAAGGATAGATTTCCATGCTTGTTTGCTTTGGTGGACGATAAGGAGGCATCAGTGGCCTCGTGCTGGGTGGACGGCTGCTGGTGTCCTCGGTTTATTGCAAATTTTTCGGATCAGCGTATGGATGATTTCCTTTCGTTAATGCGACTGCTTGCTGACGTTATCCAACCTAATAATGGCTGCGACCACTGGTCGTGGAAGGATGGTTCTTTTTCCACGCGGAAGGCGTATTTAGCTCTTGTTCCCAGCACTCAGGTGGAGGACGGTATTCTTGTGCGTGATTGCAGATTCCTCTGGGGATTGAAGCTTCCTGAGCGCATTGGTGTCTTCCTATGGCTTCTTCGCAGGGGGAGGCTCTTAACACGTGACCGTTGCGCAAGATTATTTCTGAATGTTGGGCCTACCTGCGGGCTTTGTGGCGCAGAACGGGAAACCATCGATCACTTATTCTTCGAATGCAGATTGGTTCGTGGACTTTGGGATGATCTGGATTGGATCAACTCCGAGAGCATGATTGCTTTTTGCGAAAGCTTGATGAGCATCAGGGGCAGGGAAAGGAAGGATCTGCTGGCTCCTATTGCGAGGTTGTGGGGCATATGGCTGGGGAGGAATGAGGCCCTCTTTGCGGGCCAGCGCTTCTACAGGGAAAACATTACTATCCTTGCTACGCGTCTTCTGGCAGATTGGTGTACTGGGTAAGCCTGGTTTGGTTTTTTGGGGGTGTGCTTGCCTTCGGCTACCCCCTTTGGATCTTCTTTCTTGTTCGTTTTTTGTTTTGCTGTTGTAAATTTTCTATCCGTTCCCTTTTAATATATTGGGGTGAACACCGCAGAGTGTCTCCCCCTTTTTTTAGCGTCAAAAAAAATTACCCTTCCCTCCGATTCCCTACCCTTCCCTCCAATCTCCTACCGTCAAAATCCAAGTTATGTTATGTTCCCTTGAGTTTGATACCCTCCACTCCTATCCTCACCCTTTTATTCTTCCCCCTCACAAAATTTGGTGTACTCCCTTTTCCCTTCTCATATTCAGTTGTTCGCTCCTAAAAACCTGAGGAGGAGGTGTCGAGTGAAACGGAGTGGATTTCAGTAGGCTACAGAAGAGACGTAAAGTTACCAGTTGGGATCGAAGGCTTGGTAGTTAAACGGGTAAGGCCGAAGATCCTCACAACTATGGTTAATTCATGCATCATTTAGAACTGTGTGGGTATATGTGGGCATCCAAGAAATCCATTTGGACCACTTGCTCAAAAACGATTGGCTAGGACCTTATGGTTTTAAATGGATATCCAAAAAGTTCAGATTTAATCTTCATGGTTTGGGCATGGTACCCATTCAACCGAATTACCATGGCTACCCTAACTTACAAAAGACAATCAACCTTCTTCATTAATGTTGGGAAAAAGATCAAATTCACTATTCCGAAGAACCTTAGGACGCTCTTATATAGAGGAAAGCCCTTGGGTAAATTACATAAGATGGAAGAAAAGAATAGATATAACAATATCTCAACATTCCCCCTCAATATGGAGCATAGATATCAATCATGCTCAACTTAGATGTACACTTCTGAAAAGGCCTTCTGAGGAAGGCCTTGGTGAAAATGTCTGCAGTTTATTCCCCTGAGCTTACATGGGAAGTAGAAATAAAGCCTTTCTGAATCATACACGTGTATAGTGCCGATCTACTTCAATATGTTTAGTTCTCTCATGAAAAATAAGATTATTTGCAATAAATAAGGCTGCTTGATTATCACACTGTAATTGCATAGGAAGTGGCACGTCAATATATAAGTCAACTAAAACAGCTCGGACCTACATCATCTTTGTACTCCCTTGTGTCATAGCTCTATATTTTGATTCAGCACCAAACCTGGCAACCACGATCTGTTTCTTACTCTTCCAGGACACTAAAGAGCCGCCAACAAATACAACAAAGTCTGACGTCGACTTCCTATCCTTGGGACATCCTGCATAGTCTGCATTTGTGCAAGCTGTAATAGTGAGAGATGTCCCTTTTCTGAAAAGCAATCCTGCACCTGGGGACTTTAAGTACCTCAAGATCATATGGACTACATCGATATGTACCTGTCTGAGTTGTTCCATCAACTGTCTGACACAGCTAAGAGCAAATGAGATGGATGCATGGTCTAGTAATGGTAACATAAAGTAGCTTTCCCACCAATTCTTTATATATTCTCATATTCACCTCCTTTATATCATCATATATCCTCATGCTCGGATCCATAGGAATAGTGGCAGGTTGGCACCTGGTCATGCATGTCTCAACTAGCATATCTATAACATATATTATTTGGGTCATTACAAAATATTGCTGGTTTCTGGCAAACCCTAACCCCAGAAAGTACTGTAGGATATCAAGATCCTTGGAGACAAACTGTTAACCGAAAAATTCTTTTGCCTTTTTGATCCCCTGCACATCATCTCTTGTAACAAGGACATCATCAACATGGACCATATTAGTGATCGTACCTCTGTAGGTCATCTAAACAAACAATAAATGGTCTGCATTTGATCTCTTGAATCTATGCTTCTCAATCAAGTCTGAGAGCTTCTAAAAGCAGGCCCTTGGACCCTACTTAAGGCCATAGATGGCATTGTGAAGTCTACAAACCTACTAACACTCCCCCTCGACAACAAACCCTAGAGGTTGTTGCATGTAGACTTCTTCCAGGAGATCATCATACAGAAATGTATTTTTAACATCAAGCTAGAATATAGGCCAATCACGTACCACTGCTACAGCAAGGAGAACTCGAAGTGTGGAGTGGCGAGCAATCGGAGAGAATGTGTCTAGATAGTCCACCCCATAGGTTTGAGTGAACCCATGTACAACTAATATGGCCTTGTAATGATCAATATTTCCATCGGCGTAGTGCTTGACAGTAAACACCCATTTGCAACTGATAATAGACACTCCAGTAGGAGTAGGGAACAAGCTCCAGATACCACGCGACTATAGCCAGCCATCTCCACCTCCATGGCAAGACGTCGCCTACAATCTCTCAAGGCCTCCTGGTAAGTCCGTGGAATCTCCCATGGTTTCAGATTTCATGAAATTTCGACGAAATTTCGATTTTGACAAGGCACCGAAATCTCGAGCGAAATGGCGATATGAGGGCGGTTTCGGGTCATTTCTTCACAAATGGTGGTCGATATGGGCGAAATATCGTTGAAATTTCGTCGAAATTTCGACGAAACTTCGTATCAACAGGGTATCGATACGATATCCGAAATCGATATTTAAACCCTTGGAATCTCCACGGTAGATAGTCCAACTGCAAACTTCCTGAAATCCACTGCCATACGATCAAAAGAAATATATACAGGTCATTGGGGGTCTCTTCAATCTATATGCCACCCTCCTGCAGAGGTTCCCGCTCAAACACATCGCCAGATCCATCAATAGAAATAATGTATTCAGAACAAACCTGAGGCGTGTAGATGATGAGCGAGGACCATAAGCAGAAGCCGACCGACGAATATAGAACCGTGACAAGGGTGGAACAAGGGAAGTTGGTGGTGGTGGTGGTGGTGGTGGTACAGGATGAGGTGGTGGTGATTCATGACTAACAATTCTTGATTCTCTCTATGAGTAAGAGAGAAAAAAGTCAACAATATATGTTTCATGCAAATCTCCGAATAGGGACTTCCAGATCAACCTACCTCATTGTTTGGGAGTACACCATTTTGAATGCATGCTATCTTTTACCTTATAAGAAGACTATAAATGGGTAAGTTGGCATCATAAACCTGCTAGTGCTATCTACATATCTCTTCAAGACATTTAAAATCTTCTTAGTTATTAATACGAAGATACCTCGTACCATGCACCTTGCAGATAAGACCCCGCTGCAGAGATAATTCCCTCGTTGAACTTAACCAACCACTTTGACATTAAAGAGTTGTTCATGGTTTTGAGATCCTGCACTGCTGACTTTCCATCTATAAGCTCGCCATCCTAGTGCATTGAGGGAACAACACTCCAAAATAATCTCTCACACGGAAAGTTCATACATTTCTCCAACTTCACAAGAATGTCAACATCTACAAGGACCTTCCCTCTGATCTTCTATTCTCCTCCCACTCATTTCAAGAGCACGACACAATCAACCTTTCTTTTCATTGCACATTTGAGGGAAGACCGAAATATTGCAAAGCCAACTACTTGATAAAACAGAACAGGAAATACATCATGTTCCTGTAAACTCGCTTACAAATGCTGGATGATTAGCCCGTCACCTCATCCAATGTGACTCGGTACACTGGATCCCCCTGAGACGGGCACATCTCCCATCATCGCCCTGCTATAAAATTCCTGAAATGAAGTATTGGCATCCTGCAGCATCCCCATTCCATGCACTTTGTCCCCAACCACCAGTCTTCATAAACGATTGGGCATTTAAATCTTGTAGATCATGTTGATCACAAGATAAAGAAATCCCTTTCTTTCAACAAAATCTTCCTTGACAGCAGCAGCCAGGATACCTTCTTAATGCATTCTACCAAAATGTTTATATAATTCTATTTTTCAAATGCATTTCCAATAGAGTGTGGCTTCTAATCCTGGTGGTCCCTCATGAACACCTCAGCCAACATATCAAGACATTATCCAGCTCAGGCTAGGCATTGAAGCCAAGGTAAATGACCCGAGTTGGGGCGTCCTGGCTTTTGAGTCTTTGACCCGAGTTTGACTGAATGAACTAAGATATGATGCTTGTGGTTTGGAAATATTAAAGATCGGGATGGAGTTCAGCTTGAGATGTATTACAGGCATGTTATACAGTGAGCATGCTGCATAATGAGGCTCTCCATAATCCATATTGCCTATGGACTTCTAGGATTTTGTTCCGCTTAAGAGTGTGATGCAAACGGCTTTCGAGGCGTCGATAAATAATATTTTTTTATATAGTGGATATTTGGTAGAAGAACGAGATGGGTTGAGAAGAGAACTTGGAAGGGTTGAGAAGAGAATTCGCCGGGAATACGAGGGGTTGAAGGAGGAGAACCGCGGAGATCGCGTGGAGGGAGAAGAGAAAGAGAGAGGGATAGAGATAAAAATCTCAAACTTTAATTCATACTTGACTGAATAAAACAATGGGCTACCCTCTCTTTATATAGGAGAGATGGGTTTACAAAAATAGTAAACAAATCAAAATTGACAACCAACTTTATCCTAATTGGACTCTGACAACTTCCCATTGACCCCTAATTACTCTAATTAGACTCTAATCTAATTAATTGACCAAGATTGCAATTAAAATCTACGAAATAAACGTTGAGATCACAGGCGATCTCAATTATTTAATTAGACCATTACGACCACTAAAAACGTAATTAAAATTGACGACTAATTAATTGAATAAATGTGACCCTATAATTTGGGGTCACGCTGCATCAACTCTCCACCGCTTTAAAAAATTCGGCTCCTGACGAATTGCGGGATCTGCGGGCTTGGATGATTCAGCGCATTCCGTCGTCTTCTGGAAGAAATGATGTGGAGCGAACGGCGGAATCCATACGCAGGCGGGGATGATGCGGCCGTCGTGGTTGAAGAACATGTGCGGCGCGAACGGCGGCGTCGTCTTGATTGTTGACTCCTCCCCGTGATGCTCAAAAAATTGATGCGGCATGGAGACTATGGCCCTTGGAGACTCCATGGTGAAGCAATGGCACAAGGAGAGGAGAAAAGGAGATGTGGCTAAGGAATGAAGCCATGGGGTCCTTATATAGGGAAAACCCAAGGCCCTAGTTCTATTGGGATAAGGAGGATCCCCAAATCTCTGATTTTCAGCCTCTTTTTTTAAAGATTTCGGCCGCCAGGGGTGTGGCCGCAATTTCCGCACCCCTTCGTTCTTCTCTTTTCTCATATTGCTTTGGACTTTTCTGTAAAGAGAGATCTTTGCCATTTTGATTTTGCAATTTTTCCCTGTCAATATCCATCTCCACCAACCGTGGGATTGACATCCCGTAATATGCGCCCCTTCGTTTAGGGCTTTATTTGGGAGGTGCGGCATCGTGGGGCGGCAGGACCTGATCGGGAACTCGCGCAGGTGGCGTGTTGCCTCGCGTCGGTGCGGCTTGGGGCAGCGTTGTCGCTGGCGCGGCACTGCGGAGGAGCGGGGATCACGCGGGGTTCGCGCGTGGATGGGCGTGGGAATGGCGATGGCCTTCCAGGCGTGCGGTGAAGGAGTCAGCGTGAGGAGAGTCGGCGTGAAGAGGGGCGCGGGAATGAAGATGGCCTGGAAGTGTGGTGGAGGAGGAGGGTTGGTGATGCGAGGAGGTGCTGGCGGAGGGCTGGGGTTGGCGAGATGGGCGCTGAGCGTTGGTGGATGGGAGGGCGGCGCAGTCGGGGCGAGAGGGAGGAGGCCGCGAAGTCGAGGACGAGGCGGCGTGGCGAGGGCAAGGGCCTGGCGCGCGCGACGCGCGGTGCGGAGAAGGTGGGGTCTTGCTGGGTTTTCGGGTGAGGCGAAGGGGGGCGGAGGGGAACTGGGGTGATGGGGAAGTGGTTGTGGGGTGTGGTGGTGGGGAATGGGGCCGCGGGTGGAGGTGGCGGCAGCAGGGGTGGGGATGGGGGTAAGTATCGGAGGAGGAGGGGAGTGTTGGGGAGAGGGCTGATGCGTGGGAGGAGGGGTTTGGAGGCGGCGGGGGTGGGTAGAATCACGCTCGGGAGGGCGTATGGCGCTGCGGGAGGGGTCACCAGCGGGGCTGGGCTCTGGATCGGGGCCGCCGGGGTTGAGGGATGGCCTGGGGAGCCCTGCGAAGGAGTCGTTGGAAGGGTGGGGCTCACCGGGGTTGATTTCGGCGGCGACGGTTGGTCTGAAACCTCCTGGACAGCAGCCCTTTTGTCGATTTTTTCTTCTAAAATGATCTGGACAGCAGCGGATTCTTTGTGGGCAGCTAGCTTTTCATCGTGGACGGCGAGATCTTCGTCGGTTAGAGCGTCCAGCCATGATTGAACCTTGATGCACGCTACAAGTCGTTGCCGGAACTTCTTTGAACGATACGGATCATGAGATGGGCGGCTGAGACCGAACTTCGAACACCAATAGTCGACAGGATCGTCGAATTGTAGGAACGATTCGGTATCCATGCTCTGATATCAAATGATGCAAACGGCTTTCGCGGCGTCGATAAATAATATTTTTTTTATATAGTGGATATTTGGTAGAAGAACGAGATGGGTTGAGAAGAGAACTTGGAAGGGTTGAGAAGAGAACTCGTCGGGAATACGAGGGGTTGAAGGAGGAGAACCGCGGAGATCGCGTGGAGGGAGAAGAGAAAGAGAGAGGGATAGAGATAAAAATCTCAAACCTTAATTCATACTTGACTGAATAAAACAATGGGCTACCCTCTCTTTATATAAGAGAGATGGGTTTACAAAAATAGTAAACAAATCAAAATTGACAACCAACTTTATCCTAATTGGACTCTGACAACTTCCCATTGACCCCTAATTACTCTAATTAGACTCTAATCTAATTAATTGACCAAGATTGCAATTAAAATCTACGAAATAAACGTTGAGATCACAGGCGATCTCAATTATTTAATTAGACCATTACGACTACTAAAAACGTAATTAAAATTGACGACTAATTAATTGAATAAATGTGACCCTATAATTTGGGGTCACGCTGCATCAGAGTGCATGCCTGTAAAGTTCAAATTATGAATCCTTGCTTCCGCATGTTCCGATTCCTTCTAAAACCACCAGTTCAATTTTCTAGGTTTAAGATATCACAACATGGCATAGCCAAACAGATTCCCTTCATCGTGTTAGAGCAATGCAATCACTGTAAAACTGTCTCAAAAATAGGGGACCATTCCATGAGCATCAACAATAATCAGACACTGAAACAGAATATCACAATAAAAGTATATAAAAACTCATTGATACAATTCGTGTCACGAGGGAAACTAAGGCAGTACAGGAAAATCACGCTTTTTGGAAATCGACGGTCTGTGGCATTGATCGTACACAATTTCTGGGCCAGAACTCCTCTTCACCATCTTTAGTCCTGAAAATATTATGCACTGTTGTAAATAGCCAACAAAATTTATGAGTATGCAAAATATTATGCAATGTCGTAAATAGACAACTAAATGTACAATTATGCCGATAAATGTCTCGTCGTTTGTGGAATGCTCAAAAAGAAATAATAATCAGATGGCCCTCGGGGATAGTTTCTGCAAGCAAACAGAAAGCAAAAAGGGAAACAAGACCCTTCACGGATTTAAGAATTTAACAGCAGATGCCAAAATAAATCAGCCTTAGTAATAAGATCTACGGAGAAATAGATGAACTGAATCAACTGTTGGACATATAAATGAACAGCCCGTAGGAAGAAAATATACGAATGATGCCGTGAAATCAATAAATGGATGTTCCAGTAGAAAAATGAGTGACCGGTACAGTGGAATAGACGTCCCAGGTTCTCGAATCTAGACTTGATACAGACTAGAAAATAAAATTAAAAAAATGCACAGCCCTGGCCATCAATTTGCATACCCAAAAGTGAGCATTTAAAAAAAGGCGCGACGGGAGGGAGGGTACCGAGGAGAAGAAGGTAGATAGCACTACGACGGCCGGTTGGCTGCGCGCACAGGTCGCAGGGATGAATGTGCGGGTCAATGCCGGCGACTGTGGGGGCGGCTGGGTGGCGTTGTTAGGGACGGGATTGATGTAATGATGGCAGGGATGGCGGCGGCGCCGGGGTCTTGGTCAGGCTGCAGATGGTGGCGAGAAAGGGGCGGCGGTGGAGTTGTTGTAGGAGGATGGTGGGTTTCCGGTGACAGAGGTGGGGTGGGGCGTTGGGACCCTCGGGGAAGAGGATGTAGGCGGTGGGGTGGTGGAGTTTCTTTTGTTGGAGAAGAGGGAAGAGAAGGCGGAGGGTTTTTGGAGAAGGAAGAAGAGCACGGGCGTAAGGAGAGAAGGAAGAGGGTTGGAAGCATTATTGTTACCACGATACCGGACTAGCTGGTTCGAGCAGTCCTAATAGCGAACTGTACGATGATTGGTTCATTCCCTCGGTGTCGTTCGACATCATTTTTTTTTACGCTCAAAAAGGGGGACGCACTCGATGGTGCTCACCCCGATTTATTAAGAAATTAGAGAGAACTTACAGGCGACACGCGGACAGGAGACAAACAAAGATAATACCAGGAGGTATCGAGATCAGATACCCCCGCTAAAGTAAGAAATCCCTACACAACAGTCCAATCACGAGTGAGACGCGAAGCCGAAATTTGAACGTTCTCGGAATAAAATCTCTGACGTGCAAAGAGGGCCTCGTTCCTCCCAATCCAGATGCTCCAAAGCCGCGCAATAGCAGAAAGCAGGTCAGTCCTCGCCCTAGCCCGAGAGGAAACCAAGCTGTCGCAGAACGAAGAAGAAGACGACACGTCAAGCCACTCCAGATCCGCCCAAATGCCATGGGTTCTGCCGCATCGAAAGAATAAATGTTCGATAGTCTCCGCCTCCAAGTCACAAAGCCCACAGATAGAGCTTACGTTGGGAAATATCGAGGCGCACCGGTTACGAGTCAACAAACGGCCACGCCGAAAGAGCCACAGAAAAATACCTATACGTTCGGGGACCCCGAGGCCCCAAAGGAATTGACAATCCCGATAAAGAACAGCATCGGCCACATCAGGAGGAGGAAGAATAGCACGGTAAGCCGCACGAGTGGAGAAGGAGCCGTCCTTCCAAAGCAAATGGTCGCGACCAACCGAGGGCGTGGGAGCGCCATCGAGAATAGCCAATAATGCGAAGACATCCTCCTGCCGCCGATCAGAGAGATTAGCCACGAATCTGGGGCCCCAAGAAGCACCATCCCAGCAAGAGGCCACCTTGGAATCCTTATCCGCCGCCAGAGCGAAAAGACAGGGGAATAACTCCTGAAGAGGACCCCGCCCGGTCCAATCATCGCCCCAAAAGCGGATCAAAGAACCGTCCCCCAGCTTAATTCCAAATAGGGAGCGGTTGCGAGAAAGGGAATTGACAATGGCACGGGTGAAAGAGGAAGAGGAGCTCCTCTGGCGGCCGCCGGGATCAAAGAACCTGTCAACTCCCACCGCCTCCCTCAAGAAGTTCATCATAAAATTTTCCTCCCGGCCCCAAAGGCGAGCCACCCATTTGAGCAAGAGGGCCTCATTAACCACCTCCAACCTTCTCACGGCCAGCCCCCCTCCTGCTTCGGCCGAGTAACTCGTCCCAGCCAACCAAATGCACCCCCCTCCTCCCCTCCCCCTTCTTACCCCAAAGAAATCTCCGTAGGCACGAATCCATCCTCCGTCTGATCCCCTTTGGCATACCTTTAACAGAGAAAAAATAGATTGGGATCGAAGACAATACAGATTTGAGAAGAATCAAGCGACCACCGCGCGAAAGAATGGCCGCGCGCCACCCGGCCAAGCGATTAGCCTTTCCACCACCGCCTGCCAGTCACGTATGCGAGCATGCCCCACCGTCAAAGGAAGCCCCAAATAGTCCAAAGGAAGAGCGCCCACAGAGTAGCCCAAGATCCGCGCATACTCCGCGACCTCATCCCGCGGAATGTTGAAAGGGACCATAGAGGATTTATCATGATTTATGAGGAGGCCCGGGGCCTCGCTGAAGATATCCAACGTGGTAGCCATACCAGCCACATCCGAAGCACCGCCCTCAATAAAGCATATCGTATCATCGACGAATTGAATAATAGGGACATGGTATGGACCAAGAGAGCACCCGCGGGTAAGGCCCACCGCAGCCACGTTATGGATCATCCGAGGTAAAATGTCAGCGGCCAAGACAAATAACAGAGGAGCAAGGGGGCACCCCTGCTGAACCCCCCGCCGAGGCTGGAAGAAGCCCCCAGCCATGCGCCCGCTGACAAGAAGCGAGAGAGAGGCCGTTGAGACGCATCGACGCACCCACGAGATCCACAGCGAGGGAAAGCATCGCCTCTCCAGAATAGACCAAAGAAATCGCCAATCCAATGAATCGTACGCCTTCGCGAAGTCAATCTTCCATAGAAGCCCCCTAACGCCGGTCTTGTTCCATGCGTGGATAATCTCCGAAGCCACCGCATAGCAATCACAAATTTGCCGCCCCCGAACAAAAGCCGCTTGAGTAGGCGAGATGAGAGAGTCAAGAAGCGGAGCCAGATGCCGAGCAAGCACCTTCGCAATGATAAGGTATATGGCATTGGAAATGGAGATCGGCCGAAAGTCCTCGATACGGTTGGCGGACGATGACTTGGGAATGAGAACAATAAGAGCCCTATTGTTTTGTCAAACCCGTGGTTCCCATCACAAAATTCACGGGCAACATCCAAAACGTCATGAGAGAGCACATCCCAAAACTCCCGGTAGAAAGAAATAGGGAAGCCATCAGGGCCCGACGCCGCGTCGGAGTTGAGAGCCCAAACAGCCTCCTTCAGCTCCTCCATAGAAATAGGCTGAATGAGGCCCAATGCATTTTCCTGCGGGAGCGTGCTAGCCCCACCACCCGACCAACGCCACACACGCGCAGACCGGCGCCCGAACCACTTCTTAAAATAAGCCACGGTGGCGTGGCCCAATTCCCGCTCCCCCGGGACAAGGTTGCCATTAATAAGCATCGAAGAAATAGAATTAGAGCGTCGCCGACCGCTCGCAACTCTGTGAAAAAAAGCGGTGTTGGCGTCGCCATCTTTCAACCACCGCATCCGAGAACGCTGACGCCACTCAACAAGGCGCTTCCGATCCTCCACCTTCACCGTGTCCATGGCCGCCGCACGCTCAACCAGCTCGTCCGCAAACAAGTCCCTGTCGTTCTCAATGCGATAAAAGCGCAAAATCACCTCGTCTGCCACCAGGCGAATGGCAATGCGTGCAGAACGTGTTTCCTTCTTAAAAGATGCCAGTATCCTTCTGAGAGACGTGAGTTTGAGGTGAAAACGGCAAGCGGCACTGCCCGTGGAAGAATCCTGATTCCAATGATTTCGAACCAAATCCCTAAAGCCAGACTCCAGAAGCCAAGAACGCTCGTAGCGGAAGATGCCACGAGGCCGAATATCATCCCCAGCCGACCAAATAATGGGGTTGTGGTCCGAGAAAGATCGTGGTCTAGAAGATACCTCACAAAAAGGAAATGCCTCCATCAAAGTGTTATTCGCCAAAAAACGATCGATCCGCGACCGTGAGGAATTGTTCCGCCACGTGTATGAAATGTCATTTGGGGCTAGCGGTTCAAGAGCCAGATCATTAATAAAGTCCCAAAAATCGGAGGAACCCGGGTCCTGACCACCGCGACCCCGAGGGCGATCCTGCGAATACAAAGTGACATTGAAGTCACCCCCAACAGCCAAGGCACGTCGCCCAAAATATTAGCATCCTCGCGTAAGTCCTCCCAAAGCTCGCGGCGAGAAATATGACAGATAGGGGCGTAAGCACAAGTAAACGCCATAAGAGTATTAGAGACACAGCAATTCAACACCACCGAGATGGAGTGGCGGCCCACCCGCATGGAAGAGAAGGAAAATCGCGATGAACGCCAAGCCACAAGAGCACCATCCCTAGCACCAGTCGCATCCAAGGCATGAAAGACATTAAGATGACCAGCACCAAAAGACCTCCATAAGTCCTCATCCAACGCAGACAACTTCGACTCCTGAATGAAAGCGATATCACAGTCCCATTCCACAAGGAGCGATCCCAAAATGCGCCGACGATCAGGGTCCCCCAGACCACGCACGTTCCAGGATAAAATCTTCATTAAACAAAAATGAAACCCAAAAAACGCAGCGAGGCAGAGAGTCATCATAGACCGCCAAGGGAGCGGTCGCCAATCTGGAAGAGGCCCGCCGCCTCCGCCACCGCATCGCGCAAGGACTGACAAGAAGATAGCATAGAGTTCCAGAGCGAGAAAGCCGCCTTCGAGAATAGCTCCTTCCATAGCGGGATGAGGGAGTTTGTCCCGCAATCACAGCATCATCAGCCGGGGGGTCGCCACCTCCCCTTCGGCCGGAGATGGGGGTGGGAGAAGCAAGGTCTCCCCGCATCGGACGGTGGAAAAGCCTGGACTTCACCACCAAAAATAGAGTCCTGCGTCCGCGACTGCAAGGATAGAGGAGGTTGCACATAGAGGCCTCCGTTCGTGTCTTCCAGCTGAAACTCGAGAGAGAAAGGCACTGAGCTGATGGGCCGGGGACACAAGACATCGGGTCCCCAAGAAAGATGGTCCGAGAGCGAATAAGGATACGATAGTAGCTGCTCCGAGAAAGCCCTCCAGGGAGCCCAAATGCTGGTACCAAGTGGATCCCAAGGGAGAAATGTCATGAGCGTGGAGTGGTCCACGTGAGAAGTATCCGCCGACAATAAAGGAATATCAGGGGGAGGCGAATCGTTCTCGGGAGGATCATAAGCCACCAAATCGCGTATAGCACCGCACGTTTGTATGCCCCGAGGTGCCTCTTCGCAATCACGTGAGAAGTTTCCCATGCATGGTGACGCTTCGAATACATCCCTGAAGGGCGCCACGTGGCAGGAAGAAAACCAACCGACACTCGTCCCCGCCGAAACCTGCATCGCCGGAGAAGCCGAAGGGACCCTCGGCATACCCGCCGATGGAGGATGAGGAGCCTGCATCGCCGCCGTCGATCGAAAGAAGAACTCAATCTTGAAGGTCCAACGACCCAGGGACATCGTCTCAATGAGGACCTTGCCTGTCATCTCGTCGATGAAGGCTGAAGAGCCTTCAACCAGAACACGGGTGCACTTCCAGTCGGCCCCAAGTGTAAGGCCATCGTCAAGAATGGCAAGGACTTGCCCCCAACGGCGAGCAGCTTTCGAGAGAGCATGGATCGTCCGAGAGAGGAAAGGCACCCCCTCACTTCCGCGACACAAACCTTCGTGGTGGAAAGAGCACCATCGGCCCCCCGCAAGCTCCGCCACATGACTCCGGAGATATCGTGGAATCGAAGAAGGTTCTCCCGTTGATCCGGGGAGAGCCCTCGAACGCAGCAGCGTCCCGCATCGAGGATAACGAAGTCACCAACAAAAGCTTCGCCCAAGAAGTCCAACGTACAAGCACGAATGTTCTCCCAGCCATCACCAGAGTTTCTGCAAAACCCCACCACCGCAGCCCCCTTGAGGCCCAGTACCCGATTCCCTTGCAGCCATTCCTCGCCTCCCTCAGACTCGAAGTCCCGCCGTCTGGAGCCGAAAGCACCCTCGCCCCGCCCCTAGCAGAAGCGTCCCCCGACCCCTCCACCGGCTTAACCGGCCCGTTCCGACCTCCCTGCCCTCCTCCATCATGGCTTCTGCATCCAACACGACCACCGACTCACCAGCTGCCCCAAACTCCGCCGTGCCTCCCGACCCGCTTCCCGCCTGGACCCCATGTAGCGGTCCCCGAGAAGAAACAGGATCACCCGACAAGCCCGCAACACCTGCACCACTGGCACCTACCACCTGCGCGAAAGATCGAGAGTCACGACCCCCATGCAAACCATGCGCACTCCACCGCACCGCCGAGCTCGGTGGAGCCAAGTACGGCCGTCCAGCGACGCCGCCGAGCTCGGTGGAGCAAAGTGCGGCCGTCCAGCGACGCCCGCCGAAGACCGGCAGGAAGACCTCCGATGGCCTGGCTTGCCACAGAGAAAACACCGATGGGGGCGCTGCATTCGGAGGCAATATGTCCACGAGCATCACATCGGAAGCAGCGCTTACCTGGCTTAGCATGGGAGACTCGAACCCACGCCGCATCGACCTCCACAGCTCCATGTCAGCCCGGAACCATGAGCGCGAGAAGGACCACCGTCCGAGCCAGGGAGCTCGTTCGCCTTAACGCCCTTCGCCTGACCGACCTTCGGTCTCCACGCCTTTTGCTTCCCAGACAGCCAGCACTCCCCCAATATTCCTTCGCGCTCCAGCAACCCTTCGCTCTTCACGCGCCCTCCCAGCAACCCTGCATGGGGACATCATTTTAAATGAGTGAGTTTTTCATGTTAGACAATGACCTTATTCTATTTCTCCTTTCCACGAAAATGATGACCGACTATATTGTTGCGTTCAAAATGATTCTAACTTCAAACTATATTTTGTTGCTCGACTTAGTGATCCTTTAGGGCATTGTTGTAATCCTTTATTTTGCATGTACTTAACCTTTCCTTATTTTCACACATCATCCTATAATTTCATAAAAATCAACTAAAAATGCATGATCATTTTATTGCATTGTAATCTGCATAATGCATCTTGTGTGTCTGCATGAAGGCCTGTAATTAGAAATGATTCGCACATTCTCTGACCGATCGAAACTCAATAAATAGATAGATGGTTTGGTTCAATATAATCAACTCAGGTCTAACCGCAGATTGAACAAATATGAAAAGCTACTGGTTAAACTGATTCTATTATATTTGAACTGGTATTGAACCGGATTGAGTTGTATAGTATCATAACCACCTCTTTTGAAATTGACATGACTTTGTTTATATTCCCCCATGCAACAAATGTCAGGTTTTCAGAGACAAGATGTTACCATTTTCAAGTTCTAAGTTTCCAATTCTATAACAAAAGAAAAACCACCATCCTTCTTCCATTGGAAAGTGGTGTTTGCACTGTCTGGACTCTAGATTTTGAAAAAGGAAAGCTGAAGCTTCTCCATCGCTTTGGTTTCCTTCCTCCAGTTGAATATGGATGATCCTCCTCCAGCTGATATGGATGATTCCTCCTCCGACGCTCTCTCCAAAGCTATTCAGTTCATATTCTCCAACATCACCAAAACGATTGATATTTACACTCACATTTTATAGATTTTTTCTTTCAGTTGAAAACTTGAAATGGGGTTAGTGTTATTTTGTGAGAAATGGTTAGATCTTTTGTGTCCACTCTCGAAAGTACATCGGCTCTAACTTCTTTAAATGAAATGTTCAAAGAAATGTGGAGGTTGTTTGTTAGATATTCATATTGTTCATCTTTTGATGTTCTGTAACTGTTCCTGTATATGACAAATGTACATCCAATACAGTTTCTACTTTCTATTACAATAACAGATATGTCGTGCAATCATCATGTAAAGATATAAGTTATAGCGTATAACTTACAAGTGAAAACTCAACGAAGATTATATTTGATTTAGTATGTTATTTTGTCAATAGTATGTGATCATCTCTATCCAACATGCTTTGGAAGGTATTTATACTTTATAGTCATATATACTTATGATAAATACACACACAGATATATATATATATGATTATACTTACACATGCACGCACTCATGTGTGTGTGTGATTAGACTTACACGTGCTCATGGTTATAACCGGTTGAATATAACGATTTGATTGATTTATTCATTCCAAGTCCGATTTCAAAGTTTGATGACATCATCATCCGGTATTGGGTTGACTTGATGGTTGAACATAGTTCGACCTTACCGATTGGTTTTTTCGGTTCAACATTCGGTTTGGTTTCAAAACACATTGGTTCGGAGGGGTGGGAGCTCGATGGGATCTTTTTATCAAAAGACTATTATCTCTTGCCTTCGGGACTCCTTTACAACATTCCCTTAGTACTCTTTAAACCATATAAAAAATAAATAAAAATAAAGATAACAAATTAATAGAGAAACTTGAATTATTCCAACTATTGAAAATTATAAATGGACCAATTACCCTAGGTCGGAGTTCATGTTTCGATGCTTTCATGACCACCTTATGATGGCATGGTTTTGCCCCAATTCGGTACTTTTGCATGCAAAGTATGAGGGAACCGTCATGACTCTTGGACTGAAAATGCAATCAGATTAGATTGACGAATTCTAGGAAAGAAGTACAGCTAGAGATGTACTCTGTGAAATTGCAGAAGACTGGGATGAGTGATGGTCCAAGACTGGTTATGGGTTGACATCTTCAGTTTAATTTACTCGGTGAAGGTAGAGAAGCATGATGGGATTCCAAATGTCTCCATTGTAGAATGAAGTTTGAACAACCCCACTGTAAAGCCAGAGGTCGGTAGGAGATTGTGGGCTTTTTAGTGGGAACATTGTCTCATTGGATGTGTGTGTTGCACGTGTGCGAGGTCGGTCAAATTATGAGGCAAAAATAGAGTTATCAAGGCACCATGCGAAAGGCAAGATTCAATGGAGAAGCCTTCGGTTTACTAATGGCGAATAAGTGATGATAAGGCGTAGAGTGGCTTGTGTCATTGGAGTCTCTCTGCTCTCAAAATCATGGGCTAATGAAAGTTGCACTCAGTGACATGGGAAAGGTAATGGAGATCCTCTCAAATAGCCAGGTGTCAAGCTCCGATGTTAACTCAAAGATCATCATCATCGAGGGGGAAGGAGTTATCCAAACTTGGGTTCATGGAGTTGCACCCTCAATGGTCTCTAAGTTGTGGGAGGGGGCATGAACAGTGGCTTCTAGTGAATGATCGCTGGAGAAGATGGTTGTAAAAATCATGAATTTGATGGAGGTCATTTAAATTAAAAAAATGCTTCATATTTAAGTCATCTTTAATTAAAAATTGCAACAAATGCATCTTTGGATTCATCATGCACTGAAGTTCAAGGAAAAATTATAATTTGAATTTAGGGGATAATTATGACATAAAAACATATTTTGCAAATCAATCCCTAATTCCCTTGAACATATTTTCCAAACCTTTTTTCTTTGTTTTTTCCTTGTTTTCTTTTCTAAAAAAATTGCAAGGATTTTAAAAAGTGAAAATCCCAAAAATAGCAACCACATTGCACCACACATTATTGATATACCAACACATTAATTGAACACAATTAAGTAACCGATGTCGCATGTAAAATCTTCGCTTCCTACTTGAGTTACGATCTTGGACTTTGCCAAGTAAAAAAATAAAACATTGCACTTCTTCCCATGTATTGCACTCCACTCATATATTATATGATTTTTCACTAATTGATTTTTGTTGTCTTATACCACAATAACTTGACATTAATTATCTATTATTAAGAGAGTATATTAATTATTTAGGTCAATAGAGCCAATATCAAGTCAATCATGCTACAATTACGCTCCAGTCTAGAGGATGAAGTCACCATGCTCATGATCTCAATGGCTATGAGTTTTCAGTGCGGTGCCTCATCTGCATGAATAGAACCCTGATTAAATGTTAAAATAAAGAATTGGTTAAGTCGATATTTTCAAATATGAACAACAAGTATTCAAAATAGTGAATGATATACGTGGCAAGAAACTCCCCTCCTTTCTCAACTATTATCTTGTGACTAGTGGCTTGTCAAACATTCCATGATTATGTCTACATGCAAGATGCTCCTTCACAATGATGATGTATTGTATATCTAAATATGGAAAATAAATTTCTACATAATCCATAAATCATCTCTTCATCATCATACTTGTATCAAACATGCCACACTTTTGTTAAAGAATTATGGATTCAAAAATAACATGCTAGATGCAAAGGAATATCGAGCCTTCATTTGGTTTTAAAGATACTATCACCCACAAAAATATTATAAGATGACTCCACATAATTGAAAGATACCATTATATCTTGTTTGGCCTTTTCGAGCCCTTATCGACAAAGCTCGTCGATGGGAATCAATATGCACCAACAACACGTAATAAACAAGCTAAAGATGTAAAAACTCGAATTGCAAATGTAGTGTGGTTTTAGATAGAAGGGCTCGAGACTGTGGATATTGCTGCCCATATCACTTTCTAGTTCTCGACCATTTGTAATTTCTGCACTCATCCAAGGAGAATATCAATCTCAGCTTGTGTCTTTTCTAAAAAAAATCTTTCAAGCGTAAGGACAGTTGTTACAAACCACATTTGGGTCTACCTATTTTGTTAATGAACTTCTACATCAAGCTCAGAGTTTTACTGGGAGCGCAAACAAAGATGCACAAACGAAGATAATGAATTTTCCATCTTCGTAGTTACACTCATTGTCTTTGACTTTTTACTTATATCTTATAAAGCTATATTAATGGAATGAAGGACATACAAAGTCCACCATATTTGTGGATGTTTGTGAGCAATAATCTTAATGTTGTTACATTTGCCGAAACATTATCTGCCATCATATGAAAAACATTTTATACTCCACATCAACCAATTGAAATATGTACTTTACATTGTGCCTCTCATCGAATTCTTATATGGGCTTCAAAAAAGAAGTTTTCAAGGAGCGATTAATAGAAGTCCATGGTTATAAATTACTTATTAGCAATTCTATTCACTTCATGCTTTCAAAATATTGTAGTAGCCTGAATTGTGATTTTATTGCTATTTCAATTAGTCCCAATGATTAATTTATAAGAAATCCACCCTTGAGTTGTGACTATATACCATAATTGTAACTAATGTACACATAATCTGAACAAATAAAATTATTTATATTTTAAATATTATAGGATATTTCTTTTTCATACAACCAAATTACTAAATGCAAGTACAATAATGTAACTTGTGGGCATGATCGTGCAGATATCATGTGATTCCTATATTATTATCTTCACCTCAACTCATTTATACATCTGTAGTTATTTCCACGTACGCTACTTTGTGTATCATGGTTGCGACTTTTTTTCTTTTTTTGATTGCATGTGTCATAATATCATATGCATGTCATCAATGATTAGTGGTCCAATAGCTATAGTACCTATGGTGACACATGACTCCTTAGGTCTTAGAGTGAACTTCCCAACCTTAGATTGACTATTAGTTTGCCCTTTGCCCAATTGGTTCAAAATGGTATCCAAAGATAGTCTACTTGCATCCATAATCCAGTAAGGTAATAAATTGATTAATCACATCCGATTCCAAAAGAAGTATCCAAATTAGAACGCGTCTAGAAAAGGATCTGATACACACCAACTAAAAAACATCTCCTATGGGTTTAACATTAAAGAAACCTTAACCATCATTCGAAGCATTGAATGCAACTCTCCCTCCATGTACCCAAGACCCAACAACAAATCCTTCCTGTAATCATCTTCGATGATCATGCGTTTAACTTCACCAAATTCATGATTTTTTGCAACGATATCCTATTGTGATCTCTCACTAGAAGCCACTGCGTATGCTCCCTCACATCGCTTAGAGATCGTCGAGGATGCAGCTCCATGACCCCAAGTACGGATAACAATTCCTTTCCCCCTGATGACGATGATCTTTGAGTTAACATCAGAGCTCAATGGCTCGTTGTATGGAGGATCTCCATCAGAGCTCAATGCACCGAGATTTTGAGAGCGGAGAGGAACTTTATTGACACAAGCTACTCTACGCATTGTTGGCACTTGTTCACCATCAGTAAATAGGAGGCTACTTCATTGAATATTGCATTCCACATGATGCCCTAGTAACAATATTAGACAATATTTTGAAAATCGAACAGGACTGGTCGATTCGATTGGTTCGCCCGATGAACTTGGCTTGGATCGATCTGGTTAATCGGTTCTTGCCAGTTTGATTCGAAAGTTCAATTTTAATCAACTGATCTGTTCAACCTATATCAAAATTGACCTACATTTATTTTTAAATTTATTTAAAAATAATGCTAGTGGTGGGAGTTGAATTCATGACCTTCTATTATCTATCTCAAACTCCTAACCAATTACTTTAACACAACCTTTGTATGTAATAGATTTTAATTATAATTACATTACTATTATTCTATAGAGCATTTAGTCCAAATACTATATATGATACGTATGATCATTGATGGTGCATGTGAAAAATATATTTTATATATTATAAAAAACATACATTGTCTATGTATTTTATTTATATTTCAAGTATATTTAAATATATATTTTATACACATTTTATTTAATTTTGCTTTGATGATTCAATTCAACCACTTTTCCTCACCGATTCGGTTTAAATCCGATTTTAAATAATGATGATTTTCTCATTCGGTTGAACTAGTTTGATTACATGGTTCAAACTGATCTGACCATTTTGATAAGGTTTTTGATTCATGTCTGGTTCGGTTTCTTTCTGAGAAAAGGTTCTTCTGATACACACCAACTAAAAAACATTTCCTCTAGGTTTAACATTGAAGAAACCGTAATCACCATTCAAAGCACTGAATATTCATTCATGGATTTTTTTTTACAATTATAGCAATATTTTTCATATACAATTAAAAGAAAGAATATAAACAATAATTTTAATAGAGCTAATATCCAAGATGAGTTTCTAAAATACCCATGCTAGAAGTTTCTTTGTACCAGAAGTTATATGATGGACAATTTTCGTAACTTTTAGAGATGTACTTGAATTTAAAATGATTTAATAACACATAAATCGAGTTCTTATTACAAATTTCATAAGTAATGAAATATAATCAAGTAAGTTGTAAAATTAGATAAAAAGCAAAATTGTTAGATGTATGCCTTGTTGTATATAAAGAAAAGTTATCGGGTATATTTGCAAGTACAATAAAAATAAAATAAATTATTTTTTTCCATATACTAATATTCAATATTGCATAGTTTGATGTTAGCTGTGTGAGCCCGAGGCAAACCATTCTTACAATAAATGTTATTGTAATATACGATTTATCAATAAAAGTTATTGATTGTTTCACTCCCTTTATGAGATCAAATGAATGAATGCACTATAAGGTCCCTCTATACAATTAGGGTTATGTACCATGGCTGTCTTGATAATCATACAGTTGTTGATTCATTAATTCAATCATAGAAGCTGGTGCTTGGATGAATATCTAAGGAGTTAGATAGAGGACTCATCAAGCACCGTCAAATGATTGTTAAGAGATGATCTCCGGCCTGAGTAGGAGATGACAATCCTTTCTCATTAGGCTGATATCTAATCGACCTTTTGATGCAGGTCCTCTGCATAGGAATAATGATTCGGAGGTGCCAGATTAGTTAGGTCAAAGGGTTGACTTAATAAATCGAGATAACCTAAGTCATATGTTGAATACCGTCACAACATAGGCACACATCCTCCGACCAGAGATAGATGTGTTACTATATGTCTGAGTGTGTGCATTTGGAAGACCAATAGGTTGATGACCTAGCCAAGGTCTATACACCGGCGAGCTGGTGTGCATGTAAGGGTATATGAGTAATACAATCTCTCAAAGGGATCATACAAGTTTACTTGTGAACCGGAAAATATGAGCTCACTCATGAAGTATTGGGACCGATCAAATTCCATGCATGGTCGTCGTGCTTAGTGTTGGAAATGCGAGCCCACGGCGAGCCATTATGCAATAAATGTTATTGCACATATCATTCCCTGATCTGAAATGAAGAATGAATAATTTGTATAATAGGTCCCTTAGTACAATTAGGGTTATGTACCATGGCCATCTTAATAATCATACAGCTGTTGATTCAACTATTGAATCATAGAGGCTGGTACTTGGATGAACATCTAAAGAGTTAGATTGAGGACTCATCAAGCACCGTCAAATGATTATTAAGAGATGATCTCCAGCCTGAGTAGGATATGGCAATCCTATCTCTGAAGGCTGATATCTGACCGACCTCTTGATGCAGGTCCTCTGCATAGGAATAGAGATTCGGAGGTGTCAGATTAGTTAGGTCAAAGAGTTGACTTAACGAGATCGAGATAACCAAAGTCCTATATCATATGCTGTCATGATATAGGCACGCATCCTCTGACCGGAGACAGATGTGTTACTATATGTCTGAGTGTGTACATTTGGCAGACCAATAGGTTGATGACCTAATCAAGGTCTATACACCGGCGCGCTGGTGTGCATATAAGGGCATATGAGTAATACGATCTCTCAAAGGGATCATACAGGTTCAGTTACTGAACCGGAAGACATGAGCTCACTCATGAGATATTGGGAAGAATCAAATTCCATGCGCATGGTCGTCTCGCTTCATTCCTAGGGAGTGATGAAACGGGTCTGGATTTTAGTGACTCCTCTCAGTAGAGAAGTGATCTGATCTTGGTCCAAGTGTTGGACATTGATCTGAATATGATTCAGATACAATGAGAAGATTAGATTTACGGTCTTGATTTAATCAAGCATCTATGGGAGGCCCGTAATCTGGATTTGAGATACGATCTCAATATCCATGTCACTATACGTGGAACAATACAATCGCCCTGTCCTTATCTCCAAGTATCTGCGGAGAGATTGCATTATTCTTGAAGGGTTCAAGAATATTTCCATAAGATCTAAGCAATGAAGAAATAACGATTAAATGTGATTTAATCATCTTGATGTGTGAAGAAATTATCCAATTTAATTAAATGTGATTTAATTAATGTGGATAAGAATAATGTGGATAGAAATATCCAATTATTCATAATATATTATAAATGTGATTTATAATGTATTAGAGAGAGCTAATTATAATTTATATGTGTTGATTAATTATTATGTGTATTGGATACACATTGTGTAATTAATTAACAATATGAATTATATGTTGTTTTGGGTTGTGAATATGATTCACAATTTTTTCCATGGCAAGATTGCAATATTCTCAAAGATAATTGTGAATTATTTTTGAAGAATAAAACCCAAATAAATTTGTTGCAAATAAATAAGAGAGATTTCATGGAGATATGCAATCTCATGGATTTCCATGAGATTGCAATCTCCATGCAATCTCATGGACGGCACACCATTCCTATATGGAATGGGTGTGCGCCCACTTGGAAGGCACATGGAGATGAAATCTCCATGTGTCTTCTCTCCTTATTTGTTGGGTTGATTTAGGAATAAATTATATTTGATTTTGTCAAATATATTTTGACCTAAATTTGTTGCTTTGGACAACAACAATCTTGGCCATTGGATTGACACAAATCAATCTCACCCATTGATTTTATGTGTCCCATGGATTGAGATCCATGGATCCCAAAACCCTATAAATAGAGAGGCATACTATGCTCTCTAATGACTTGCAATATTGGAGCTCTCTCTCTCCCTCATTTCTTCATACACGCCATCCCTCTCTCCCTCTCTTGTTGGTGGCCGTCCACCATACCCTAGAGGAGAGAACCGTCGTCGCCTTCGCCACCGCACCGCCGCTTCGACGTTCTTCGGTTCTCCATCTTCTTGGAGAGTTCCTCTCACGAAGGAGACGTTTGATCTCGTGTGACGAGATCAGGAGCAACCATGCTTGGATCATCTTCTTGGATTGCGAGGACAACGCGGTTCATCCCCGCGCTCGCAAGCGGTCTCGCCGACGATCGGACTTGAGACAGGAGGTCTCTTTCTTTAGAGACTTGATCAACCACGCTTCAAGAGGTATTGCATTATACTTGTTGTGGTTATATATGAAACGATCTGAGAATGGTTCTCGGATCATGTGGCTTCATCGAATAAAATTTTTTAAATTCCGCTGCACCGAACAACTAGTACGACTAGTCGTTCTTCGTCGTATCCGATACGACGATCACGCTTCCGTGATGCGCTTGAGGATAATCCCATATCCTTTAAGTGGTATCAGATCCAGGTTGACGGTTTCGAATATGATTCGAAAAACCGAGGACGACTTGGGTTCGTTAAGGTCGCGAAAGTTTTTTATCGCATTTGATTTCGCAGATCTGTTTAGTAAATAAATTCGGCACTGTTTAAATTGTTTAAACACGAATTTAATATTGGATTTTGTTCCCCATTAAATAAGGAAACCATAGGATCTGAGTTTACGTAAATCGGATTTCGTATGCTCTAGATATGGTTGTTTTAATGAACATGTATACACTGTTGCGGGAACTGTAGATCTGAACGTGATTAAAATGTTAATTACTGTTTAGAATTGCCTCGAAATACGTGTAACATCACTTGGATTCTGTCCTAAATCAAATTAGCAATCTATGAAAATTGATTTTGTCTAATTTGGATTTAATATGATTGAGATATGCTAATTTTAGTAAGAAGGGGTCACTGCTGAAATTACAGTCCTAATCTAGAACCAAGTGATTGTCAATTAGTGAAATTAATTGTTAATTTCGTGAAATAATCATGAAAAATATTTGTGAAATATTTGAAGATGATTATTTACATAATTGACTTGGTCTCAACCAATTAATTGATTAGATTTGATCTAAATCTTAATTGGAAACACATTCATCAAACTTAATGTTTGATTGGTGATTGTCATTTAATCATTTAGTGAAATTAAATTGTTTAATTTCCTAGAATAATTGTGCATAAATATTTGTGAAATATTTGATGATAATTATTCCCTTAAATGACATTGCCTTAACCAATAATTGATTAAGATGTGATCTAAATCATAATTGGAAACTACAATCTTTCAAACTTGATGCTTGAATAGGATTTGGGAATTTGTCTAGCAAGTTTCCTTATAATCAAAAATGTTTTGATTATTACTATATGGTACAATTTCGGTTGAAGAACCGATGATCATCTCAAGTACAAATTAATCAATTTGGCATTATCCTTTCCCGAGGCGGATATGGTGCCTAGTCGGAGAGCATTGGGGTTGCGGGTTGCAACGTATGTGGTCCGTCCCACTCTCGTCGGTACTGGCCATGACAGTGGGTAGGGCCGGGATAATGTCCGAGGGATTAAAATGTATTTTTCTAATTATTAAAATTCTAATTAATGCGTATTTTGAGATATTACCATATATGTATTCAAGTAAAATAATCAAGTTTGATTGATTGAATTGGATTGATAATTAATTTAATATGATTAAGTTGATTATGTCCAATTGAAATACTCTAATATGATTAGAGTTAATAATTCCCTTGGAAGAATTAATTATGTGAATGTGATTCACGATAATTAATTAAAATTTGAATATGATATGGAGGATCACATAAGTGACATCCATGGTCTCCCGTCAAGGCGGAGGGTTCCGTCGCCAGGGATTGCATGTGGGAGACGCCTGTCCGAAGTGACAGCTCCTGTGTGCAAGCGCATCTGGATCGGGCTCGTCGCTTCTCGAAAGAGTAAGAACGTATGCGTAGTGACCCCAATATCGGGTCCTCATATTATTGGGGCGATATTGGATTGCGCATAGCGAGTTGTATTCCTGTTGACGGTTGGTTCAATTAATGACGGGTCAACATCGCCTTAGGGGTGGTGGGCCCGGGTGTTAAAGACCGAATTGGGAGATGCAAGTTGGACTTGCAAGGCGGAATGTGTTCCCGCTTCTTTTTATCCGAGTTGTAGGTTCTCATATTATTGGGATGCAACAAAGATAAGGAAGGAGATCCCAGATCTTGCTTGAGATATAATGGTAAGTATATCTCTTACATTGAAAGTGATTAAGGGAATGAACTTTCAATGTTGACATGGCAAGACAACTTTGATATAAAAATTCCTAAATCAAAGTAAAATATGTATATATAAATACATACATCTATGCAAATTTCTTATTTCAGATAATCCTTCATTAAAACCCACTCAATGATATACTCAATAATAACCAGTGAAATATCTTGGATTGGACTCATGATCCAGATATTGTACTTGCAAATGGACACATAATGTATGTGGTTGCAATGTGCAAGTTTGCTCATAATGTTGAGGAATGACAATTAAATAGATAATAGGACTACAACCCTAGGGTTTGTATGTCTCTATAGTCTTGATCTCATTGGATGTACTTTGGAAGTAAATGTCGATGATGATCGCAATTGTCAAATAATCCTTATAAAATCAATGAAGATATTTTGGCATACATATATGTGCTCTTGACATTTAATCATGAGTGACATGGTTCTCTGCATCACGCAGAATGGTAGCTCTATAAGAGATGATGTATTCAAATTGTTTGAATACCTACCTGAACCTACGTTTTATGAGTTTAGATGGATGTAGATGATGAGTGTCATTATTCTACTGTCTATACTCTAGTCATTCATGAAGCTTCATAGTATTCATATTGTGTGAATTTAATGAAGCATAAATAAATGTTGAAATACTCTTATTTTGAATTCTTTTGAATTTATTGTAAGGGGTCCTTAATCTCAAGCAATGGTTGCTTATAGATAAAGGGAGCGCAATGGAAGCATGGGTTGGACCCAAGAAAGAAGGAAAGTCAAAGAGTTGACTGGACTTCTGTGACTTCCATATGACATCCAAAGAGTTGGATGAATGCCAATACTGCAATAAGTTGATGTGTTGATAGTATGACTATCAAGTCTGTCTAGAATCCTTAGAAAAGGACTCGGATGGAGCATCAGAATAATCTACATAAATCATTGATATTGACTTACTTATTGAATAAGATAAAGTCAAATAATTGTATCTCAATCTTCTGATGGCATTTGCAATGGGTTGCATATGTTTTAGAAGACTGGAAAATTTGATCTTAAAGGTTTATAGTTGTCCACATGAATATTGATGCAATTGTTGCAACAATATCTGTTGGATTAATAGACTTGTTAATTTCAGTGGGAGAGCCCTTAGTCATAGAGAATGTCTCTATGACCTAGATATAAGAATACACTCATTGTTTGTTTCTAAATGTTGGAAATAAACATGAATTCTGAGATAGAACTATCATAAAGAGTTATGATGAAGATATTTCAGATAGTAATCTAAAATCTAGTGGACTCCACATAAATTAGAAAAATTAATGAATGGTTCATTAACATTTCTGAATACTGAAATTAAACCTTAAGATCAATAGGAGGATGAAGATCATTTGACAATGATCTAGCATCAAGCCTTGGACATTTGTCTATTGATTTGATCAATAGAATAGTAAGAGATGAAACTTTAGAATGTCTAAAATTTCAAAACTTACATACTTATGAATATTGTCCAATACATCCTTCCTCGGGAATGGTGTAAGATGCCAAGGTATTCAGGATCTCATACATATTGATGTATGTGGATAATCTATATCATAGTAAACATTGTGGATATGTGATATCTATTGATGATTGTATGATATGAGATTTCTTCTCTTCACCTAAGAAACCTTTGAAATGTTCAAAGATTTCATTAATTTTGGTTTAGAAACCAAAGTTTGAAGGAAGATAAAATTGAATTTGATCTAATCTAGGTAGCAAGTACCTACTAGATAAATTCAAAGAATACCTTATGGAGATATGAATATCATTTCTATCTCAATCCTCCTAACACACCTTAACTCAAAAGAGTTATAGGTAGATACAATTGGATCATGTGTGACATGATCTTATCAATGATGAATTTTAGCATAATTATCCCTTAGTTTCCAGGTATATATGTGTAGTAGAGACTACAATGTATATCCTTAATAAGGTTCCATATATGTTGGAATCTAGCACTTGAGAGTGCTGCTTCATTAGGAAAATAAAGGATGGTATTGGATACCTACTTTTATGACCTTGAGATTCTTAAAATATCTCATCTCCGAGAATGTGATTCTTAGAGGTTGAGACTCTTGAGAATCAAGATGAAAATGAAGTGTAGGAACTCATTTATAATGAGACTCCTGAAATTGGAAACTAAAAGGACAATTAAAGATGAAACATTAATACCTCTTCAAATGAGTTTGAGGATGGATTCCATGTGTTAGAGAAATCTGACAATGATCGAACTTCATGTGATGAAGCTTCTGAAGATCATAGCATGGATAGATGGATAGCAATAAAAGTCTAATGTAGACTTCATATACAAGTGTTGTATATGGACCCTCGAGGATCCACCTATATGGGTAAGACCTGTAAAGGTGTAAATGGATCTTCAAGAAACAGGGAACCTGATGAGAAGGTAGAGATCTTTAAAGCACGGTTCGTAGCCATAAACTACACACTAGAAGAGAAGACATTGCTTGCAATGAGACTTGCTCTTCGGTGACCATGCTTAAAACCATCAGAATATTGCTAACCTTAGCTACATGACTTGACTATTGCATCTTCAAGATGTAAGTCAATATTGCATTCCTCTACGAATGCCTCTTTGAGGATATTCATATGAAGTAGCCCCAGGGCTTCATGGTTGAGGAAAGCAAGGTGTGCAAGCTAAGGAATCCATCTATGGACTCAAATAAGCTTCTTGAAGTTGGATCATAAGATTTGATGAAATTATAAATGTTATGATTTCAGATAGAATCTTGATGAACCATATTAAGCTCAGTGGGAGTGCTTTTGTGTTCATCGTGCTAAATGTAGATGATATCCTAATCATTTAAAAATGATATAAGGATAATAATTAGTGTTTTATAATCTGGTTGTTCCATAACTTGAAATATGATTTCAAAGATTCCTCTCAGATCTTAGTTCTGAAGTTGTTCAGAAGCAAAGAGAAGAGGATAATGGGACTGTCACATTTGTAGTACATCTTGGACATATTCCATTTTATGGAAAATTCCAGTAATGGCTTCCATCCCTTAAGATATGGTACTGGCCTATCTAAAGGGATAGCACCTCAAAGAGTTGAGGAAGTGAATGCTAGAACTACTTGCCTTTGGGCATCAGTTCTGAGAAGCTGGGTATATGCTAGATGTGTACAAAAGCCAGATGGCTGCCATGCAGTGGGAGTAGTAAACTGTTACTAGTCCTACTATGGGAATAAAACACTTGGTTGCAGTAATAACAAAATCTTCATAAATGACAAGATTTTTGAGATAGTGATCTCAAAGTCTTATCTTCAAAAGTTTAAGACTTTATAGATAATGATCTAAAAGGTCTTAACTAAAGATACCTTAGGAGATAGAGATCTCCAGAAGTAAGGATATTCTTATAAGGATTATGGAAATACTGGTTATGATAATTGTTAAGCTGTAGTGTCAAGGACACTATAACTAACAAGATTGAGTATTAGTTGCATAAGATGCAACATTCGCATTGGATGTGAGCACTGTTACTGGGGATATGCAAGTGCCGTAAAAGGACTTGGCGTAGTCTCACGGGAACAGAGTGACTGATCAGCTTACCTAGCTATTTTCTAAATAGCCTATGATTGTCACATGAGTGTGAGTTTAAATGATTAGCCCATTAATGGCTCTTTGGGCTAGTGGGAGATTGTTGGAAATGCGAGCCCACGGCGAGCCATTATGCAATAAATGTTATTGCACATATCATTCCCTGATCTGAAATGAAGAATGAATAATTTGTATAATAGGTCCCTTAGTACAATTAGGGTTATGTACCATGTCCATCTTAATAATCATACATCTGTTGATTCAACTATTGAATCATAGAGGCTGGTGCTTGGATGAACATCTAAAGAGTTAGATTGAGGACTCATCAAGCACCGTCAAATGATTATTAAGAGATGATCTCCAGCCTGAGTGGGATATGGCAATCCTATCTCTGAAGGCTGATATCTGACCGACCTCTTGACGCAGGTCCTCTGCATAGGAATAGAGATTCGGAGGTGTCAGATTAGCTAGGTCAAAGAGTTGACTTAACGAGATCGAGATAACCAAAGTCCTATATCATATGCTGTCATGATATAGGCACGCATCCTCTGACCGGAGACAGATGTGTTACTATATGTCTGAGTGTGTACATTTGGCAGACCAATAGGTTGATGACCTAATCAAGGTCTATACACCGGCGCGCTGGTGTGCATATAAGGGCATATGAGTAATACGATCTCTCAAAGGGATCATACAGGTTCAGTTACTGAACCGGAAGACATGAGCTCACTCATGAGATATTGGGAAGAATCAAATTCCATGCGCATGGTCGTCTCGTTTTGGAAGCTTGACTAAATTTGTAGGTTTGATATATACTTTTAGTATATGATCAAGACCTAGGTATGATATACGCTTTTTGGAAAGTGTATGATCGATACCAACTCCCAATGATCGAATGAGAAACTTACTGATAAAACCATGAAGTAGATAGTATAAAGTTGATCCGATACTTCGGGTTTTAGTCTGAGTCTTCCAGTATGCAGGATGTACAGGTATTGGGAATACCTGAGGGTGATTTGATCATAAACGGTTGTATAACCATGACGCTTCCGTTCCTAGGGAGTGATGAAACGGGTCTGGATTTTAGTGACTCCTCTCAGTAGAGAAGTGATCTGATCTTGGTCCAAGTGTTGGACATTGATCTGAATATGATTCAGATACAATGAGAAGATTAGATTTACGGTCTTGATTTAATCAAGCATCTATGGGAGGCCCGCAATCTGGATTTGAGATACGATCTCAATATCCATGTCACTATACGTGGAACAATACAATCGCCCTGTCCTTATCTCCAAGTATCTGCGGAGAGATTGCATTATTCTTGAAGGGTTCAAGAATATTTCCATAAGATCTAAGCAATGAAGAAATAATGATTAAATGTGATTTAATCATCTTGATGTGTGAAGAAATTATCCAATTTAATTAAATGTGATTTAATTAATGTGGATAAGAATAATGTGGATAGAAATATCCAATTATTCATAATATATTATAAATGTGATTTATAATGTATTAGAGAGAGCTAATTATAATTTATATGTGTTGATTAATTATTATGTGTATTGGATACACATTGTGTAATTAATTAACAATATGAATTATATGTTGTTTTGGGTTGTGAATATGATTCATAATTTTTTCCATGGAAAGATTGCAATATTCTCAAAGATAATTGTGAATTATTTTTGAAGAATAAAACCCAAATAAATTTGTTGCAAATAAATAAGAGAGATTTCATGGAGATATGCAATCTCATGGATTTCCATGAGATTGCAATCTCCATGCAATCTCATGGACGGCACACCATTCCTATATGGAATGGGTGTGCGCCCACTTGGAAGGCACATGGAGATGAAATCTCCATGTGTCTTCTCTCCTTATTTGTTGGGTTGATTTAGGAATAAATTATATTTGATTTTGTCAAATATATTTTGACCTAAATTTGTTGCTTTGGACAACAACAATCTTGGCCATTGGATTGACACAAATCAATCTCACCCATTGATTTTATGTGTCCCATGGATTGAGATCCATGGATCCCAAAACCCTATAAATAGAGAGGCATACTATGCTCTCTAATGACTTGCAATATTGGAGCTCTCTCTCTCCCTCATTTCTTCATACACGCCATCCCTCTCTCCCTCTCTTGTTGGTGGCCGTCCACCATACCCTAGAGGAGAGAACCGTCGTCGCCTTCGCCACCGCGCCGCCGCTTCGATGTTCTTCGGTTCTCCGTCTTCTTGGAGAGTTCCTCTCACGAAGGAGACGTTTGATCTCGTGCGACGAGATCAGGAGAAACCATGCTTGGATCATCTTCTTGGATTGCGAGGACAACGCGGTTCATCCCCGCGCTCGCAAGCGGTCTCGCCGACGATCGGACTTGAGACAGGAGGTCTCTTTCTTTAGAGACTTGATCAACCACGCTTCAAGAGGTATTGCATTATACTTGTTGTGGTTATAGATGAAACGATCTGAGAATGGTTCTCGGATCATGTGGTTTCATCGAATAAAATTTTTTAAATTCCGCTGCACCGAACAACTAGTACGACTAGTCGTTCTTCGTCGTATCCGATACGACGATCACGCTTCCGTGATGCGCTTGAGGATAATCCCATATCCTTCACTTAGGAAGCATGACAAGAATTTGAAGGTATGATATATGCTTTGGGAAAGCATATGATCGATACCGATTCCCAATAACCAAGATTGAGAAACTTGATGATTAAACCCTAAAGATGATAGTGTATTGATCTATATCTTTAGGTTTATCATAGGTCTTCTAGTATGCAGTATGTACAGGTGTTAGGAATACATGAGGGCGATGTGATCATAAACGGTCATATAACCATGACGCTTCCATTCTGAGGGAGTGATGAATCCACATTTCATCATCTTTATTCTATCATTTTGGCACCAGAAACCCTAGCAAATGCCTGTAAATAGCCTTAAATATAGCATCTTAGCATTCATGCATGTGCATCCCATTAGTGTATGAAATACTGTAATTAAAGCCAAAATTATAGAATAAATAAAACAAAAGAAAAAGAATAAAATATTGCAAATATTTTATGACCCAAAACCCCGAGACCTAGGCATCTTGATGAATAGGTCGACCAGAAATAAAGTAGGGGGAGATTATTGTCAAATACCTATATTATTCCATTCATTCTTTATTCATTTTGGGACCTATTTTTGGTTCTACTTTTTATACATTAAATAAATAAACTTTGTACATGAAAGTTGTAGATAATTTAATAAAGAAAAATACAAAATTGATTTCATTGAAAAATAATATACAGATAAAAAGTTATGGTCTGAATAAAAACCCAGAATCCCAACTTCCCAGACCTGTATCTCACAAATGAAAACTCCAAATGCAGCAAACTCACCTTTAATTGTATATAGAATAAAATAATCTATTTAATGGCAGTGGTTTCGCATTTGGCGGAGCTACGGTTTGAAAGTTGAGTTTTGGACCCTCATTGTACAGTTGTACAAAATAAAATATTCAATTTATTCTACATTAATTAGTTTTGTATATTTATATTTTTATAATTTTGTAAATATTATGTATAATGTATATGTACATTAAAACAGGAATAAAAACCCAAATAAAACTCAAAAAATTATATGTATATAAAATACACAGGTATTATACCTATATACAAACATATATACTACTTACTTATATTTTATTAAAACTACAAAACATATCAGAAAAATAAAACAAAAATACAATTAAGTGTATAAAAGTGTTTTATAATTTTAGAAAATAAGAAACAAAAATAATAAAAATAAAATACATAGAATAAAAATAAAGGAATAAAATATATAGATATTATACCTATATAGGGCTAAAAAAATAAACTTATAAAAATATACTTCATAAAAATAATTAAAAATCACTATAAAATAGTTTATAAAATTATAAACACTTTTTATTTTATAACATAAATTAAATAATATCATTTATTATTTTTAATTGATTTTTTAAAACTTTTTCCAAAGGGTTTTTCTCGTTGGTCCACGTGGACCAACCAGAGGGCTTGGACAGTTGACCCCGGTCAACTGTCTGACCCCCCTCTCTGCTGCTGTCAGAAGCGAGTTTTGACCCAACTTCACCCTTTTTTCGAGGTCACCTCTTTCATCAAAACATGAAACCCAATCTTTGGCTTCAATTCGAATTTGAACCCCAATCTTTGGCCCTCTCGTGCCCCTAGTGAGCTCAATCAACTCCTGGAGGTGACAGCTCCAGGATCGACTCTTCCAGGAGGCCGAGCAGCGTGGCTCAGGGTGTTCCCTCGACCTCCGGCCCACCTCCGTTGAGGTACACTTTCCCTCGCCCTTCCTGGGCTTGAGGCTGTTTACCCCCCTTATTTTTCGCTTCCATTTTATTCCCTATAGTCAGAGCTTCATCACGCCATCTTAATCAACCTCGCTTGCCTATCGATTCGCTCAGTTGATAGTTCGCCGGAGCCATCTCCGACCACCTTCATGTTCACACCATCCGCCACAGTACACCCTCCATTCCATATCGCTACGTGGTCGGGGCAGTTTACCCCCGGCCATAACACATTTTCGTGCAGGTACCTGGGCATTTCAAAGCATCTGGAGCATTTTGGGCCCTCGCCGGGAACATTTGGAGCCTCCCCGCTCCGCCACCTTCGTGCGAGGACACCGGCGTACGCCGGCGACTTTTGACGACTCCAGTCAACTTCTGACACCTGCCGGATCCTCCCCGACACTTTTGCGATCTTCAACTCCGCCGGGGCTGGAAGGAGGAGCTCGGAGAACTTCGCCTCACCGGAGCTCCTCCGTGTTCTTCCGCCAGCCTCTCGAGCCGTTGGATCGGTTCTGGGATCCAGATCATCTTCCAGCCGTCCGATTACCCCGGCGCCCAGCCGTTCGATCGAGCTCCGCCATCTAATCTGGCCGTGGATTTTGAAGGGGTATCGAGCTCTATGAGGGCGCCACGTGGATAAGTGGCTTAGGCATCACCGTCGGATCAGCCTCGAAGGGGTAATTTGCAGCGCCGCCCCTTTCATTTTTGTATTAGTCTTTTAGTCCATTAACTTTATTTCGTAGTTTAAAATTTGTGTAAAATTTGCAAAAAGGCCCTCAGACTTTAAGTATTTGCACATAGGTCCTCCGCCACGTCACCTCACGTGACCTGTTCACGTGAGGTGTGGGCATTTTGCAAGGAGGACCTCAACCCTTTTATTATTTCATTTCAGTATCAGGAGTTGTAATTTAAATGTTAAACTTTTGTGAAAATTGCATGTAAGCCCTCGATCTTTAGGGAAATTACATTTCAGTCCCTGCCAGGCGTGTGCAAGTCACGCGCCCTGGTGGGTATTTTATACCAATACCCATGCGGATTTGAGGGTTTATATTTGGTCCATAAAATTTCAATATTCAGTGTTAAGGTTGGTGGAAAATAGCTTGGATGCCCCTGGACTTTTGGATATTTGCACTTATACCCTTGACAGGCTGTGATATTTTTGTGAACTTGTCTTATTTATTTGGAGCCTCATTTTAAATCGTAAAATTCTCAAAAATTCAAGTTAAGCTCCTGTGTTCTTGTTCTTTGACGCCATATTTTTAGTTTTTGATTTTCTTGCATTTTCATATTTATTAAAAATCAAAAACATGCATTTTTAATATTGTTTGCATTAGAAAATCCATAAAAATTATAAAAACGTTTTGCAAAATTCCAGAAAAAATATTTTTTGTGTGTTTTGTCATCTACTAGTGTTAATCCAAAAACCATTAAAAATTGCAAAAGAAAAATCTTAAAAATTAGAAAACCCTAAAAATCTTTATAAAAATCTAGAAAATCATAGAAAATTCAAAAAAACATAAACTCAGTTGCTGTGTCTTCCTTATTTTATTATCTATATTTTAAAATTAAATTGAGGAATTTTAGGTATTGTTTAGTATTTTTCAACCTCATTTTAATTTCGGCCAGCAAGTTTCATCACTGTTTTCCCTTGTTTTGCCTGTTTAAAATACCCAAAAATATTTTAAAAAACACCCAAAATCACAAAAATAGTAAAAAAATCATAAAAACACCAAAAAGATTTTATTTTTGAAATTTTGAGTATTTTTGCATATTCTTATAAACACATTATCCTCTCTTTCCCCTATATTGTATATATATTCCTATATTAAAAAAAGAAAATATAAAAAGAAAAGACAAAATCAGTAAAAAGAAAATCAAAATAAAAAAATTAAAAATTAAACATTAAAAAAATATAAAAATTTAAAACCCACAAAAAACTTTGCTTTGCATAGTGTAGACAACACTTCACATTCACACACACACACACACTTGTTTGATCTACCCTGTTTGCTCCCTGTGTTCGAACTCTCTGCATACTTGCTTGCTATACATCTTTTGTGCAGAGTTAAAAATAAATTTTAACTCCACATTTATTTCTTATTTCTTGATCTATAGTGTGGGTTAATTGTTGATTAATTCCAAAGTTTGATTGGTTGACACTTCGACTGTGTTCCCACCTTGTGTGGAACACAAGACCGATTGATTTCTGGAGTTATCAAATGGCGCCGTTGCCGGGGAGCAACAACGAGTAGATCATCATTTTTGTTTGATTGTGTTTGTTTGTCTACCATTGCTTCATTTCATCTCTCTTACATTTTTGATAGATATTGTTGGGATCCATCTCGAAACAAGAGAAATGATCGGGAGAGCACGACGGTCAAGTCAAGAGATGTGAGAAAAAGGCGCAAATGCGCAGAGTGATTGATTATACACACAAAACAATCACAAGCAAATATGAAACAACCAAACCCTCAATTCACCTACTCAACTCGGTAGAGACCTAAAAATCGGTCTTTTTATCTTGTCTGTTTTAGAGTTTAGGTGAAAAGGTCAAGAAGTTGCACAAACACTTAGGGGCTGAAAATGGGATTTGGGCACTAGCCTTAGTGTGTGCGCGAGCAATGTAAAACGAAGACAATGAGGGGATTACTCGCCCCAATACAAGATTTTTCTTTTTGGTCGATTTTATGGTCGAGTAATATTAGCAGTCCCAATTTTATTGATTATCACTTTTTTTGGATTTTTAATAAAAATGCACGATCCTAACGGGGATTCAATTCCTTTGAGCACCTAGGTTGGCAAAATCAGAGGGAGAGTCGAAAAAGCAATGCAAGCGGCAAATAATGATGGATGCTAAAGCGTAAATGCATACCTTGCCTCCAGCACTCTACATGCAAGGATGCTCAGCAGAATTGAAACCTATCTATATGCAAATGCAAAGCCGATGAAATCGCCCTAAGTTCAGAAATTGCTATTATCGTGAAGAACCACAAGTCGGCCACTTATCTTTAACCTAAGAGTCCGGTCTTGGCTTACCCCTCCTCTTCTCGACACACTCGAGTTCAGGAGTAGCGCTTGATGGGGCTCGCTCACGGCACACGGGTTAAGAGATAAATGAACAGACTGTTTAAACTTTGACTAAGTCCAAACGCGGCTATAGGTACATGCAAAGATATTAGGTGTTTGGCCTTAGTCTATCGCAAGCAATCCTAAATCTAAGGGCTCAATCATACAAAGTAAGGAAAACAAAACCGAAAAACAAAGTAAGAAAAGGCGATGAAAACCGATGGAAAGCCGCAGTGAGCCCCCAAGTGAACAAACACTTGGAAATTGGGCCCGAATGTCCAAGAGTCCAAGTGTACCTGTATTATTACAAACTAATAAGTCACTCTCTCACAGAAATAAAGTGCAAGCTAAACTAATCACTCTCTCACTCCTGCTCTCTCCTGCCGGCTTGGCTAAAGAATAGCCGGCTCCGCTTCCCAAGGATGCTCCGGGTCACCTAAGCGATCCGCCTCGCTCCGCGGTCCCTCGCAAGAAGATGATCGCCTTCCCTTTCTCCTTGGTTAACAAAGCCGCATATTGGCTCAAACACTTGGGGCGATTCATCGACACTTGGGCGGATCTCCGGACCGCGTATCTTAAGAAGTACTATCCTCTCGGTCGGACTAATGCAGCTAGAGCCATGATCAGCAACTTCGTCATGATCCTGAATGAACAATTCCATGAAGCCTGGGATCGAATCAGAGAGCTTATCGACCGGTGTCCACATCACGACATCTCCAAGCCCAATCTAGTTCAGAGATTCTTTTGTAGGCTGACACCGGAGCTGCAGGGGCTAGTGAACGCCTCTTGTGGCGGGTCATACTTTTCAAAGGGTGAAGACGACATTTGGGCCATCTACGAGGGCATGGCAGAGAATTCAACTGTGATGGCCCAAGCCCGTGTTTACACACAACAGAAACCCCCGCAAGGAGCGGGATCATTCCAGAGGATCGCCCGCATCGATGCCGGTCCTAACACATCGTCGGTAGCCGCAACCCAAGTCGAATCAGCCGCAGCCGACATGGGCATTATTAGTGAGAAACTGGACCGTCTCGAGATCCTCGAGAAGAAACAGATGCAAGGCATGGCCCAGATGAACCAAATCGCCAAGACCATGAGTGACCTGAAGACGCAGATCATTTACGTTCAGGAGGCACAGACTTCTTCCCAGCAGCCTCCCAGGTCACGGGCTGACCCCAGCAGTAGCAGTTCCAACCAACCCTCTACCTCGTACCGCCAGGTCAACCATATCCAGGCAGAGCCGGTTCCACTGCTACAGTACTACGCAACGCAACCGCCATCTCCAGACACTCAGATGGTGGTCTATCAGTCGGAGCAACCACTGGCAGTTCTTCCTCCACCCTCCTTTGAGCAGGAACCAATGATGGAAGTCAATGGGATTTGGTACGACCGGTACCCTCAGCATGGGATTCGTCGTGATCACTGATTTAACCGAAATTAGGTGGTCTTAAGTTCAACACAAAGCGTGAACTCAGTCGAAGTGTCAACCACACAAATCTCGATTAAAGTCAACAATTAACCCACACTAAAGATCAATAAATTAGAAATAATGTGGAGTTAAAATTTATTTTTAACTCTGCACAAATGGTGTATAGTGACAAGTATGCAGAGAGTTCGAACACAGGGAGCAAACAGGGTAATTCACAAAAGTGTGCACAAGTGTGTGTGTGATATGTCTACACTAAGCGAGCAATCAAATAAAATTTTTGTGAGTTTTTAATTTTTTATATTTTTTTATTTAATTTTTGATTTTATATTTTTTTATTTTGATTTTTACTTTACTGATTTTATATTTTCTTTTTATATTTTATATTTTTTTTTCTTTTTCAATATTGGAATTTATATATGATATAAGAGAAGAGGGAAGAAGGTATTTATAAAAATAGTGAAAAATGCTCAAAAATCAGAAAATCAAATGTTTTTTTGGTTTTTATAATTTTATAATGTTTTTATCACTTTTCTAGATTTTTTTCTAATTTTTTTGGTATTTTTAAAGTCAAAACTACTGAAAACAGTGGAGAAAATGCAAGGCTGAAACTAAAATGGAGAAATAAAATAGAAATCAGTAGCAAAAATTCTCCAATTTAATTTTCGCTTAAAGATAATGAAACAAAGAAAATTTAGAGACAGAATTTGTATTTTTAGGATTTTTGTAGAATTTTTAGGATTTTTATAAATATTTTTGGGGTTTTGCAATTTTTAGGAGTTTGGTTTTGTATTTTTTAATGATTTTTGGTCTAGAGCTAGGAGGGAATAAAAGACACAAAATATATTTTTTTGGGAATTTTTCAAAATAAAATGAATATATTAAAAATAAAAGACCGCAGGAAGGTAGAAATGATGTTTTCGATTTTTTTGATAAAACAAACAACAAGATAAAAATACAACAAAAATCCCTAGTTGTAGAACAAGCTCAGAGGCATACGGACATATTTTTAGATTTTCAAATGGATAAATGATGCTCCAGAAATAAATCAATGACTCAAAATATTGTAGAAATTATACAGGACACAAATCACAATATCTTTTGTTGAAATTTGAATACAAATTCGGCCCTACCAATTCCTACAACATATCCAAAAATGAGCAAGTGATATTGAGTATTTAAAGCGTTATCAACAAAACAAGCCCAATCAGTACTCTGAATTCATAAATTCGCCATAAATAGTTCGTACATCAGAAAATTTTGAAATTTGGATATGATGTAGAACGTTCAAATAGCTTTCTAACAAAAAAGAACTCACAAAAAAACGAGTTCAGATGAATGAGTTATGTCCGTTACAATACAGGGGCGCAGATGCAATAGTAGTACGAACTGCAATTCAAAAAGTACGAAAATTTCCTGTAATAATCCAAAATTGCGAGGGACTGAATGTAAATTTCACCACTTATCCACTTGTCATGCTTGGATGCGCGTTGATGGGGCCGATCTGACGGTTGATATCCCTTGTGACGTGGACGGTATAGATCAAAGGGGAGGGGGAAGATGGACGGCAACTGTAGCGTGCATCCCTCCCCTTTGTTTCAGTTCTGTACAACACGCTATGGGGACTGCCCAGGTGCGCCGGCTGCGACGTTCTCCTCCTCCGACGAGCCCGAGACACCCTCCAGATGGCTGAGCTTCGGCGTTGGGTACCTGCAAAAAAGGGTGAAGGAGGTCGCGGGCAAAATGCCGCGACCCTCCTGTGGCAAAAAGGGGATCTGTAGGCGGCGGATGGTGGAGACGAACTCGCCGGAGCTTGCTCCGGCGAGGTGGAGGCGATGGCAAATGGGTGACTTTCTGGCGAAATGGAGTGTATCTAGCTGTTCCTACTGCTACCAGGATCGAAAATGCAAGAAAAAGATAAGAAAGACAAAGAACCTCAGAGCGAGAAGCTCGAGATTGAACCTCGACGGCCAAGTGGCCGGAGGTGGCTTGGAACGCACCCAGGAGCGCCGAGGTCACACCTCAACGTGGTCGGGATCACCCCCTGTCACCGGGGATCCACCGGAGAGCCCTCGGAGGTTCTGGCACTCGTCAAAGATGGTTCAAAGAGAAAGGGAAAGACAGGGGGTCGGTTTTGAAACATGGTGGTCGAGGCCCAAAGATCGAGGTGAACGAGGCGCGTCAGAGGTCCAACCCCCAAGATATAATATAGGCGTGTAAGACCATTGGTAGGGCTACCAATCTCGTGAAGAAACTGACCTCAAAAGGTGAAAGGAAAGGCCTCGAAAAAATCCACGAAAATCAAGAAAAATCATGTTCTGACACAGCCCAGGTGTTGGGCAGAGAGTTGACCGAGGTCAACTCTCGTAGCCCCCTGGTTGGTCCACGTGGACCAACCAGGAAAAACCTGGAGAAAAAGATTTCTAAAATCATTTTAAAATAGATAAAGATTTTATTGGTTTTAAATTCTAACATGAAAAATGTTTAATTTTTTTTATAAATTATTTTATTATGATTTTTATTTATTTTTATGAGAAGTATTTTTACAAGTTTGCATTTATACCCCTATAGGTATCTATATCTATATATTGTGTTCTTTTTATTTTTAATTTGTGTATTTAATTTTTATTATTTTTATTTAGTATTTTCTAAAATTATAAAACACTTTTATCTATATAAGTATATTTTTATTTAATTTTTATGATATGTTTTGTATATTTAATAAAATGAAAGTATATCTTGTATAGGTATACACATAGGTATTGTGTCTATGTCTTGTTTATATAAGTATTTTTATTTTGAATTTTATTTACATTTTTATTCTGATTTTAATATTCACAATTATTATAAGTAATATTTACAAAATTATAAAAATATAAAAACATAGAAATAATGAATAAATAATAAATTGAATATTTTAATCTGTACAATGTACAATGTGGGTCCAAAACTCAACTTTCAAACCGTAGCTCCACCAAATGCGAAACCACCGCCATTAAATAGCTTATTTTCTTCTATATACAATTAAAGGTGAGTATGCTGCATTTGGAGTTGTCAGTTGTGAGATACGGGTCTGGGAAGTTGGAATTCTGGATTTTTATTCAGACCATAACTTTTTATCTGTACATTATTTTTCTGTGAAATCAATTTTGTACTTTTCTATATAAAATTATCTACAACTTTCATGTACAAAGTTTCTTTATTTGATGTGTAAAAAGTGGAACCAAAAATAGCTCCCAAAATGAATAAAGAATGAATAGAATGTATAGGTATATTATCTGTATTTCTGACCTTATCTCCCCCTACTTTATTCCTTGTCGACCTATTCATCAAGATGCCTAGGTCTCGGGGTTTTGGGTCATAAAATATTTACAATATTTTATTCTTTTTCTTTTCTTTATTTATTCTATAATTTTGGCTTTAATTACAGTATTTTATACACTAATATAATGCACATGCATGAATGCTAAGATGATGATTTTAATGCTATTTACAGGCATTTGCTAGGGTTTTTGGTGCCAAAATGATAGAATAAAGATGATGAAATGTGGATTCATCATCCCCCTATACTTTACCTTTGCTAGTCCCTAGCAAACACTTATGCAATCAGTGCAAAAAGAAAAAGAAAGAAAAGAAAAAGAAGAACTTGGATTTAGTTCAATCATCGAACTTGTCTTCACAAAACCAAAGTTTGGAGCTTAAGTCGGACCTTGGGAATTTTAGTGCGGTCGGAACCTTAATGAGAACCAAATTTGAAATCCAACAGTCCTTGAGAATCCCAAAACTCTGTCCAAGTCTCCTCAATAGCCAGGTCAGAAATACTTCAACTCATACGCAAACTCTTACGACTATGAGTCTGACTCGTACAGTGTAAGTGATATGTAGCTCCCCACCTCAGAAGTGACAAAGAGACAACCTCCCCCAACCTGGTAACTCTAATGCCTCGGTCTAGCAACTCTTTCCTCGAGAAGCGGGGTATTCCCTTCTAAGTTCAAGTGCAACCGGCTCAAGAAGAGGGGGAAGAAGTATAGACTTTTGGAAGCTCAGCCAGTGTAGCCAAGTCTCCCGCTGCAAGCTTCATGAGATGTAACATGGATACCATAAGCTTTTGCTTTATTGAACTATATACACTCCGGTGGGGTTATTAAATTTTCATTCCGACCCACCACTTTTTTGGAGTTCTCTTTTTTTTTTCTTTTTTTTTCTTTTTTTTCTTTTTTTTTCTAAGTGCATCTGTACAACATATCTACATGGTGCAGCATATATACAAGAAATTTTCCTCTTGAGCCAGTAGACTATCCCTCTTTTGAAGCTTTATTGCAACCCACGGCTTCTGTCTTTAGACTTCATCACCACTAGACCAAGTTGAGGTGCACTTCCTTCACTATAAGAAGAAGAGAGGTTCCGCCTAGAAGTACTACCCTCATATGCTACCCCAAGCTAAAGGAAGCTGCCTCCTCACCACCTCATCCGTGGAGAGCTATGTGAAAGGTGCAGGTGTCCAAGTTAGGTCATTATCAACAAGAGTCGTGCGTGTGCTCCGAAATACTCTACTTAGGCAGTCAAGAATCCATTGAACCAAGTCCCGTGATCTTCAAAGAATTAAGTCAGCTAGACCTGAAGTACCTCAAACCCAGTTCCTATAAGGTTCCTGTTATTAGGTAGATTTTAAGGTCCAATCAAGCTCCAATCTCCGGATTTTACTTAGACTTGTTCAACTATCAAACCCAATCCGAAAAATGCGAATGCTATGCAATGCAATGCAGAAAATATTTTTGTGATGCAATTTTCAAAGATTTTGAACTTTTTATGGATTTTTAAAAATATGATGCATGCATTTTTTGTATTTTTCAAAAAGGTATTTTTTCAGATGTTTTTGGATTTTAGTTTTGCAAATGTTTTTGGGATTTTTGAAAACAAAAAGATTTTGGCTAAAATCTAGTTAAAAATATGTACACAGGAGTGCTTCTTATATTTACAAGAAATGGATTTTGAGAATTTACAGGGTAAGTGGTCAGTTTTATACACATATATAGGTAGTGGATTTTGGTGTGATGTTAGTATTCCTCAAACTTATTTGACACAAGGTTTTTCAAACAATTTTTGAAAACTATAGTCCAAAATAATTTTTACAAACATTTTTACAAACATGTACACTCATTTGAAAATCATTTTGCAATCGGTTTTCAAAATAGTATATATAGGTTTTTCAAATATTTTTGCAACCATTTTTCAAACCATTTGCAAAGCATTTTTCAAACATTTTATTTCACACAAAGAAAATAAATTTTACAAACCACACATTTTTACACAGGTTGAAAACATGTAACAAAACATTTTCAAAATAGTTTTCAATAGATGTTCACAAAGATTTTCAAACTATTTTTCAAACATTTTGCAAAAAACATTTTCACCTGATTTATTAATCAGTATATACAAAAAGAATTTGAGGAATAACCACATCTTTTTATTAAAGAATTTGTAATGAATTTTAATGAATTATTAGCCCTATTTTTAAGAAAATACGAAAGTACGAGTTATGGCTAAAGTATATACGCAGTATATGCGACCCCCCTATACTTAGCTTGAGCTATGTCCTCATAGATCGGAGAGAAAAGAGAAGACATAATTCGTACTAAGTATAGGCAAGTCTAAAGAATGAATGAATCAATGAATGAGAAGTTGACCGTCCACCCTATACTTAGGATCAAATAATCCTAAGTATAGAAGACTGTACACAACGCAGGGAGGGTCAAGGGTGGGAATGAACAGATCGTACTCAGATTGTCTCCCCCTATACTTAGGGTAAGATATCCCTAAGTATAGACAAGAAGAGGAGACAATGGAGAGGATCAAAGAATGGAAATACTCGGGGTGCACACCCCCCTATACTTAGGACAAAGTATGTCCTAAGTATGGAAAACTGTCTACACGGGCAGCACCTTTATGATAGATAAAGAAGATAGAAAAGGAAAAGAAGAAAAGAAGAAAAGAAGAAAATGAATGCAGAAGATGGATGAAAAGATCGTGAGGATGTACACATCACTCCCCCTATACTTAGGGTAAAAGAAGCCCTAAGTATAGACAACAACAGGAGCGATGACACAAAACGAAGAAGGAACACTCGGCTCGTCCACCCCCCTATACTTAGGACAAAGTACGTCCTAAGCAAGGCAAACACGAGAATGGGTGGTCGAGCAATACGGAAGAAAGAACCGAGGTACACAAGGGAATATACAACAGAGATGGATATACACATGATCAAGAAGGTGGAAAGCTGACCTTCTTGCGAGACCGCTGAGGGATAGATCTGATATGGTGTATGTCGACATCGGGGTCCACAGTGGACGGAAGCCGATCAGGGTCGACACGGTGAAGGCCCTCAGTGGAATCAAAACGGAAAGGGACGAACTGATCAATGGAAGCGGTATGGCTGGGTTCTCCCTTGGTGGTCCTATGATGTGAAGGCGCAGACGGGTGAGTGGAAGAAGTACAACTAAGTCCGGCCTTGGAAGTCTCGCCGATATCAAAGTGAAATGGGACAAACTCATCATCCTCGGAAGAAGTGTAATCGGAGTCGTCCTGCGAGTCCTCGTCTAGGTCAAAATCAAAAGGAACGAAATCATCTGTGGAAGTATACGAGCTCTGTTCGTCCTCTATAATCTCAACCGGATCATCTTTATCATCAAAAGGCCTGAATTTCTGAAGAAAAGCGATCAAATCAACTTCGGCCTCTGGCCCATCAGAATCAACATGGACAGGAGCGGACTCATTAGTGGAAGTAGTCAAAACAGGTCCATCCTGTCTAGTCTTACATGGGTCATTTGTTTCTTTATGAGATCTCTCAAAGTAATGGGCAACATCATAAACGTCCTCAATTATTTTGGTATCTGCCCCCTGCTCAAATGGTTCAATCACATAAATACTCTGGATCTCATCAACACATCGCCACACACTAGGAGGAGGATTAGTGAGGTCCATGCTTTCCGACTTCCTCCCCTTTCGGGGGATCCGTCGGGTCTCATCAGGGATCGCTAAGGAAGTATCTCTAGTAGCATCAGGTAGGTCACAGGCCTCAGAGTCAGCTATAGTCGGTGAAGGTGCATCAGGTGCAGGTCTTTGGTCAACTGTGGGTGTGGTGATCAACACTTCGCTCTCGTCAATAGGATGGAAGCGAATCTCTCCTGATCCATAGTCAATAACAACCCTCGCAGAGGCGAGGAATGGTCGTCCCAGGATGATTGGAGATGGCTCCCCTATGGAGTTCTCCATGGGCAACACGACAAAATCAACATTGTGGCTCGTGCCCTGAATAGAAATGACGGCGTTTTCAAGGATACCCTTCGGCCTCTTGATGGATCCATCAGCAAACTAAACGATCATCCTGGTTTTCTTGAGAGGCCCTAAGTGAAGAGACTGTACCAGCGAGAAGGGTAGTATGCTAATCAAAGCACCGCCGTCCAGGAGAGTGCGATCACACGTATAGTCAGAGATGGTGCAAGTGATGAAAGGAGTAGCTGTGTTCTTCTTCTTGGGAATGGGACGGTGTGTGATGGTGAGGGCAGTGGCCATGGTCAGAATGTGACGCTCAGATCTGCTCCTCCGCTTTCTCTTCTTGGGAAGAGGAGCAGATAATTGGGTCATGACCTGCTGAAGTGGGGCACGGATGATCTCATGAATAGTGGCCACCACTTCGGGTTCAGTCAACATTTTTTTGAATTTTTGGACTTCCTCCATACAAGGGAGGAAGTCGGAATCAGCATATACACGAGGCATGCCAAGAGCAGTCTGTACAGCGGCATCCTCGGGGTCAAGGGTGGGACTAGGTGTGAATGTATGTGTGGTCCAGGGTTCTGACAAGTGGACTCTCTCCTCAAAATCTTGATCAACCAAGTGTCTCCCGAAATCTTTTTGGATTTTTAGATTTTTCTCATTTTTTTGTATTTTTGGCGATTGCAAGCTCCCATGATTCTTCACAAGCAAAGCTGTATCCTCGATGAAAAGAGCACTAGTCCGATATTCTCTCAAAGTGTCAAGATTTTCCTTCATCAAATTGATGTGCTCTAGCATTAGGTTCATGATAACACTCACGGAGGTCGTGGGAGGTGACTCCAACAGGTCAGACTCGGGTGGATGTGAAGGTGGAGGTGGATAATATATAGGTGGGGATGGAGGTGGATAGAACTCCGAGTCGTGATACTGTGGCTGAGGCGGGTATGTACAAAAATCAGAAAAAATAGGAGGCAGGTCCTCCTGATAAAAGGGAGGTGGACCGGCTGGAGGGTAGGAGGAATCCGCAAAATCCGGATAAAAATCACTCCAGGGATCCATCTCGAAACAAGAGAAATGATCGGGAGAGCACGACGGTCAAGTCAAGAGATGTGAGAAAAAGGCGCAAATGCGCAGAGTGATCGATTATACACACAAAACAATCACAAGCAAATATGAAACAACCAAACCCTCAATTCACCTACTCAACTCGGTAGAGACCGAAAAATCGGTCTTTTTATCTTGTCTGTTTTAGAGTTTAGGTGAAAAGGTCAAGAAGTTGCACAAACACTTAGGGGCTGAAAATGGGATTTGGGCACTAGCCTTAGTATGTGCGCGAGCAATGTAAAACGAAGACAATGAGGGGATTACTCGCCCCAATACAAGATTTTTCTTTTTGGTCGATTTTATGGTCGAGTAATATTAGCAGTCCCAATTTTATTGATTATCACTTTTTTTGGATTTTTAATAAAAATGCACGATCCTAACGGGGATTCAATTCCTTTGAGCACCTAGGTTGGCAAAATCAGAGGGAGAGTCGAAAAAGAAATGCAAGCGGCAAATAATGATGGATGCTAAAGCGTAAATGCTTACCTTGCCTCCAGCACTCTACATGCAAGGATGCTCAGCAGAATTGAAACCTATCTATATGCAAATGCAAAGCCGATGAAATCGCCCTAAGTTCAGAAATTGCTATTATCGTGAAGAACCACAAGTCGGCCACTTATCTTTAACCTAAGAGTCCGGTCTTGGCTTACCCCTCCTCTTCTCGACACACTCGAGTTCAGGAGTAGCGCTTGATGGGGCTCGCTCACGGCACACGGGTTAAGAGATAAATGAACAGACTGTTTAAACTTTGACTAAGTCCAAACGCGGCTATAGGTACATGCAAAGATATTAGGTGTTTGGCCTTAGTCTATCGCAAGCAATCCTAAATCTAAGGGCTCAATCATACAAAGTAAGGAAAACAAAACCGAAAAACAAAGTAAGAAAAGGCGATGAAAACCGATGGAAAGCCGCGGTGAGCCCCCAAGTGAACAAACACTTGGAAATTGGGCCCGAATGTCCAAGAGTCCAAGTGTACCTGTATTATTACAAACTAATAAGTCACTCTCTCACAGAAATAAAGTGCAAGCTAAACTAATCACTCTCTCACTCCTGCTCTCTCCTGCCGGCTTGGCTAAAGAATAGCCGGCTCCGCTTCCCAAGGATGCTCCGGGTCACCTAAGCGATCCGCCTCGCTCCGCGGTCCCTCGCAAGAAGATGATCGCCTTCCCTTTCTCCTTGGTTAACAGAGCCGCATATTGGCTCAAACACTTGGGGCGATTCATCGACACTTGGGCGGATCTCCGGACCGCGTATCTTAAGAAGTACTATCCTCTCGGTCGGACTAATGCAGCTAGAGCATGATCAGCAACTTCGTCATGATCCTGAACGAACAATTCCATGAAGTCTGGGATCGAATCAGAGAGCTTATCGACCGGTATCCACATCACGACATCTCCAAGCCCAATCTAGTTCAGAGATTCTTTTGTAGGCTGACACCGGAGCTGCAGGGGCTAGTGAACGCCTCTTGTGGCGGGTCATACTTTTCAAAGGGTGAAGACGACATTTGGGCCATCTACGAGGGCATGGCAGAGAATTCAACTGTGATGGCCCAAGCCCGTGTTTACACACAACAGAAACCCCCGCAAGGAGCGGGATCATTCCAGAGGATCGCCCGCATCGATGCCGGTCCTAACACATCGTCGGTAGCCGCAGCCCAAGTCGAATCAGCCGCAACCGACATGGGCATTATTAGTGAGAAACTGGACCGTCTCGAGATCCTCGAGAAGAAACAGATGCAAGGCATGGCCCAGATGAACCAAATCGCCAAGACCATGAGTGACCTGAAGACGCAGATCCTTTACGTTCAGGAGGCACAGACTTCTTCCCAACAGCCTCCCAGGTCACGGGCTGACCCCAGCAGTTGCAGTTCCAACCAACCCTCTACCTCGTACCGCCAGGTCAACCATATCCAGGCAGAGCCGGTTCCACTGCTACAGTACTACGCAACGCAACCGCCATCTCCAGACACTCAGATGGTGGTCTATCAGTCGGAGCAGCCACTGGCAGTTCTTCCTCCACCCTCCTTTGAGCAGGAACCAATGATGGAAGTCAATGGGATTCGGTACGACCGGTACCCTCAGCATGGGATTCGTCGTGATCACTGATTTAACCGAAATTAGGTGGTCTTAAGTTCAACACAAAGCGTGAACTCAGTCGAAGTGTCAACCACACAAATCTCGATTAAAGTCAACAATTAACCCACACTAAAGATCAATAAATTAGAAATAATGTGGAGTTAAAATTTATTTTTAACTCTACACAAATGGTGTATAGTGACAAGTATGCAGAGAGTTCGAACACAGGGAGCAAACAGGGTAATTCACAAAAGTGTGCACAAGTGTGTGTGTGATATGTCTACACTAAGCGAGCAATCAAATAAAATTTTTGTGAGTTTTTAATTTTTTATATTTTTTTATTTAATTTTTGATTTTATATTTTTTTATTTTGATTTTTACTTTACTGATTTTATATTTTCTTTTTATATTTTATATTTTTTTTCTTTTTCAATATTGGAATTTATATATGATATAAGAGAAGAGGGAAGAATGTATTTATAAAAATAGTGAAAAATGCTCAAAAATCAGAAAATCAAATGTTTTTGTGGTTTTTATAATTTTATAATGTTTTTATCACTTTTCTAGATTTTTTTCTAATTTTTTGGTATTTTTAAAGTCAAAACTACTGAAAACAATGGAGAAAATGCAAGGCTGAAACTAAAATGGAGAAATAAAATAGAAATCAGTAGCAAAAATTCTCCAATTAAATTTCGCTTAAAGATAATGAAACAAAGAAAATTTAGAGACAGAATTTGTATTTTTAGGATTTTTGTAGAATTTTTAGGATTTTTATAAATATTTTTGGGGTTTTGCAATTTTTAGGAGTTTGGTTTTGTATTTTTTAATGATTTTTGGTCTAGAGCTAGGAGGGAATAAAAGACACAAAATATTTTTTTTTGGGAATTTTTCAAAATAAAATGAATATATTAAAAATAAAAGACTGCAGGAAGGTAGAAATGATGTTTTCGATTTTTTTGATAAAACAAACAACAAGATAAAAATACAACAAAAATCCCTAGTTGTAGAACAAGCTCAGAGGCACACGGACATATTTTTAGATTTTCAAATGGATAAATGATGCTCCAGAAATAAATCAATGACTCAAAATATTGTAGAAATTATACAGGACACAAATCACAATATCTTTTGTTGAAATTTGAATACAAATTCGGCCCTACCAATTCCTACAACATATCCAAAAATGAGCAAGTGATATTGAGTATTTAAAGCGTTATCAACAAAACAAGCCCAATCAGTACTCTGAATTCATAAATTCGCCATAAATAGTTCGTACATCAGAAAATTTTGAAATTTGGATATGATGTAGAACGTTCAAATAGCTTTCTAACAAAAAAATCTCACAAAAAAACGAGTTCAGATGAATGAGTTATGTCCGTTACAATACAGGGGCGCAGATGCAATAGTAGTACGAACTGCAATTCAAAAAGTACGAAAATTTCCTGTAATAATCCAAAATTGCGAGGGACTGAATGTAAATTTCACCACTTATCCACTTGTCATGCTTGGATGCGCGTTGATGGGGCCGATCTGACGGTTGATATCCCTTGTGACGTGGACGGTATAGATCAAAGGGGAGGGGGAAGATGGACGGCAACTGTAGCGTGCATCCCTCCCCTTTGTTTCAGTTCTGTACAACACGCTATGGGGACTGCCCAGGTGCGCCGGCTGCGACGTTCTCCTCCTCCGACGAGCCCGAGACACCCTCCAGATGGCTGAGCTTCGGCGTTGGGTACCTGCAAAAAAGGGTGAAGGAGGTCGCGGGCAAAATGCCGCGACCCTCCTGTGGCAAAAAGGGGATCTGTAGGCGGCGGATGGTGGAGACGAACTCGCCGGAGCTTGCTCCGGCGAGGTGGAGGCGATGGCAAATGGGTGACTTTCTGGCGAAATGGAGTGTATCTAGCTGTTCCTACTGCTACCAGGATCGAAAATGCAAGAAAAAGATAAGAAAGACAAAGAACCTCAGAGCGAGAAGCTCGAGATTGAACCTCGACGGCCAAGTGGCCGGAGGTGGCTTGGAACGCACCCAGGAGCGCCGAGGTCACACCTCAACGTGGTCGGGATCACCCCCTGTCACCGGGGATCCACCGGAGAGCCCTCGGAGGTTCTGGCACTCGTCAAAGATGGTTCAAAGAGAAAGGGAAAGACAGGGGGTCGGTTTTGAAACATGGTGGTCGAGGCCCAAAGATCGAGGTGAACGAGGCGCGTCAGAGGTCCAACCCCCAAGATATAATATAGGCGTGTAAGACCATTGGTAGGGCTACCAATCTCGTGAAGAAACTGACCTCAAAAGGTGAAAGGAAAGGCCTCGAAAAAATCCGCGAAAATCAAGAAAAATCATGTTCTGACACAGCCCAGGTGTTGGGCAGAGAGTTGACCGAGGTCAACTCTCGTAGCCCCCTGGTTGGTCCACGTGGACCAACCAGGAAAAACCTGGAGAAAAAGATTTCTAAAATCATTTTAAAATAGATAACGATTTTATTGGTTTTAAATTCTAACATGAAAAATGTTTAATTTTTTATAAAATATTTTATTATGATTTTTATTTATTTTTATGAGAAGTATTTTTACAAGTTTGCATTTATACCCCAATAGGTATCTATATCTATATATTGTGTTCTTTTTATTTTTAATTTGTGTATTTAATTTTTATTATTTTTATTTAGTATTTTCTAAAATTATAAAACACTTTTATCTATATAAGTATATTTTTATTTAATTTTTATGATATGTTTTGTATATTTAATAAAATGAAAGTATATCTTGTATAGGTATACACATAGGTATTGTGTCTATGTCTTGTTTATATAAGTATTTTTATTTTGAATTTTATTTACATTTTTATTCTGATTTTAATATTCACAATTATTATAAGTAATATTTACAAAATTATAAAAATATAAAAACATAGAAATAATGAATAAATAATAAATTGAATATTTTAATCTGTACAATGTACAATGTGGGTCCAAAACTCAACTTTCAAACCGTAGCTCCACCAAATGCGAAACCACCGCCATTAAATAGCTTATTTTCTTCTATATACAATTAAAGGTGAGTATGCTGCATTTGGAGTTGTCAGTTGTGAGATACGGGTCTGGGAAGTTGGAATTCTGGATTTTTATTCAGACCATAACTTTTTATCTGTACATTATTTTTCTGTGAAATCAATTTTGTACTTTTCTATATAAAATTATCTACAACTTTCATGTACAAAGTTTCTTTATTTGATGTGTAAAAAGTGGAACCAAAAATAGCTCCCAAAATGAATAAAGAATGAATAGAATGTATAGGTATATTATCTGTATTTCTGACCTTATCTCCCCCTACTTTATTCCTTGTCGACCTATTCATCAAGATGCCTAGGTCTCGGGGTTTTGGGTCATAAAATATTTACAATATTTTATTCTTTTTCTTTTCTTTATTTATTCTATAATTTTGGCTTTAATTACAGTATTTTATACACTAATATAATGCACATGCATGAATGCTAAGATGATGATTTTAATGCTATTTACAGGCATTTGCTAGGGTTTTTGGTACCAAAATGATAGAATAAAGATGATGAAATGTGGATTCATCAATCACCCAGGATTCCGTTGGGGCAACGGTGGCTCCTCATCCCAGCAGCAGAATCCCGCTCAAGGACAGCAGAGCAGCCATGAACCACAGCAGCAGCCCCAGGTTGCCCACCAGCAGCAATACCAGAGTGGTCCTCGTCTCGCCTATCAGGGACAGCAGTGGAGGCAGCGTCAGCAGCCTCATCAGTTATATCCCCATCCTCCCCAGTACCAACAACAGCAACAACCTCATTTCCAGCAGGGAAATCCATCCGGGTCTCAAGCCCAGCTTTTGAGAACACAACTCTCGATGATCTTGCCCGCTTGCTCTCAGAATATCAAGCATCCTTCAGGCAAGAAATGGATGAATTCCGACAGGAGATGAGGGAAATCATCAAAGGCAAGGCCGCCATACCCGTCAGATTGAACCCAACCCGAACAATCTGAAAAGGAAGTCTGAGCAGGTAGAGTTTACAGAGGATACCTCTCCTAGTGACTATTTGAGTGACATATCTCTTTCTTTGTATGATGCTGATTTTGTGCCTACTAGGAGCAGTAGGATGCCAGCCGACGGTGCCTCTTCTGAGCGACAATCACACGCTGAACCAAGAGCGCCAGAGGAGTAGAGTAGCGGTGCTGATGCCCCTAATGATGATGTTAGAGACAGTGGTGCTGAGGCCACCAATGATGGAGATCCAGACGATGGTACTGAAGCCGTCGTGATACCAGATGCAGATGGTGGTGCTGATGCCACCATTTTGGATGCTCAGCCAGAGCGCGGTGCTGATGCCGCGAAGACAGGTGTCGGTGGTGGTACTAAGGCCACCACATCTACTTTTGTTGAGCCCCCATCTGTGATGTTACCACCTTTTGTACATATGGACTGTGGTAACAAAAAGAAAAACAAAAATATGAATAAAGGAAAGGTTTCTGTTCACATTGCGGATCGATATGTGTTGCATGATGATGATTGTATGGATTCTCCTCCTTCACAGGCACAGGGACCTATTCCTAGCCCTCCATCTGAGGAGGCCCCTACCATCCCCTTCCCTGAGGCACTCCGCCGGGCGAAGGGGAACAAAAGAGAAAATCCCAAAAAAGAGCAACAGGTAGAGTTCAGCAACCAGATGATAGACAGATTCCATATTCAGCTGACTCTACAGGAAGCACTTGAGCACATCCCCCTCTTCAAAAATAACTTGAAAGAGAAGACTACCATCCGCAGGAAGAGGAGGAACCACAGAGATCAAATCCATGTGCTCACACATTCCACTTGCTGTACTATTTAGAACAAACTGCATGCAGGAGCTCCCTATGTCAGATGCGAGATTCAGGAGCAGCAGTTTGATCGTACTCTGTTAGACAGCGGCTCTTCAATTAACCTTCTTCCGGCAGCCTTACTCGACCGATTCGAGTTTGGTCCTCTTCTTAGGAGCAGGGCGGTTCTTCAGTTGGCTGATAGGTCGACTAAGAGGCCGAAGGGGTTATTGAAAGACGTGGTCGTTACCATTCAGGGCCTGAAATTCCCCGTGGACTTCATTGTATTGGACATGGAGATCCCTGAGTCGGTAAATGATGCCCCCATCATATTCGGACGTCCATTCTTGGCCACAGCCAAGGCGGTGACCGATCATGATACTGGGAAGGTGTGTTTTCGCGTAGAGGGCGAAACCATACAAATAGAGACGATCGAGGAAACCAGAGCCAGAGAACTTGAATGCTCGGAGCAGTCCAGCGAAGCCGTGCATATGACAGAGGAAGAGCTAGACATCCACCAGGAGTGTGATTTTGTGGTGACCGATGATGAATCCAACTGGACAGATCTTGTAGCACCGACCCTCGCTTTTCCTACAGATTCACTATATCTAAATCTCATGGCAGTCGAGAGCCGGGAGAGCACACCCCTGGACGAGGATACACCTGAGGCTGACATTGTTGGGACGAGTGGTGCTGATGAGTTTCAATCATGTTCATCTTCTTCTGATCCCTCGGATTCAGACATCGATTGGGATGATTTTGAAGACTATTTGCCTTGTCTGATTCCTTCTAAGCCGACAACCATGACAGAGTGCGAGCCAGTGCAGTTTATTGATGATTCAACAGGCCGCCCTTCGTCAGAGAAACATGCAGAGCGCGAGTTCTCCCATGTAGACCTGGTTGCCTTCACACAGACATATCAGAAGCCAGATCTGCCACCTCCTAGTTGTCCAGAACTGAAACCTCTGCTGCAGTCGTTGAAGTATAGATTCCTTGTGGGTGAGCCAGATATGCACCCAGTCATTATATCAGCAAGTTTGACTGGAGAGCAAGAATCTCGTCTAATAGAGGTTCTTGAAAGAAACCACAAGGCAACCGGATGGAGTATAGCTGATCTCTAGGGGATTAGTCCGGCTCTGTGCTCCCACCACATCTATCTTGAGGATGACGCTAGGCCGTCGCGTGAGTTCCAACGACGGCTGAACCCGAATCTTCGAGATGTGGTTATGAAAGAAATATCGAAGTGGTGGAGCGCCGATTTTATCTACCCCATCTCCGACTCCAAATGGGTTAGTCCACTACATGTGGTACCCAAGAAGACGGGTATCACTACAGTTATCAATGAGTCTGGAGAGCAGATCGCCGCCCGAGTACCCACTTCTTGGAGGGTCTGTGTGGACTACAGTCGATTGAATGAGGCCACCAAGAAGGATCATTTCCCGCTGCCCTTCATTGATCAGATTATCGAGCGGCTAGCTGGGAAGAGTCATTATTGTTTCCTTGGCGGGTACTCCGGATACAATCAAGTGGCCATTGCGCCCGAAGACCAGGAGAAAACGACATTCACCTGTCCGTTTGGGACGTATGCTTTCAGACGGATGCCCTTTGGTCTATGTAACGCTCCGGCGACATTCCAAAGGTGCATGTTGTCCATATTCTCGGACATGGAGGGTGACTGTTTAGAGGTCTTCATGGATGACTTCTCGATCTATGGCGACGGGTTCGATGCTTGTCTTGACTGCCTAGACCGTGTGCTTCAACGCTGAGGTCAATCTTGTTTTATCTTGAGAGAAGAGCCACTTTATGGTGACTCAAGGGACGGTCCTTGGTCATATCGTCTCCAACAGGGGCATGGAAGTCGATCCGACCAAGGTGGATATCATCAGAAATTTCAATCCACCGTCTAATTTGCATCAGTTGCGGTCTTTTCTGGGGCATGTCGGTTTCTATCGACGGTTCATTCAGGACTTCAGTCGAATTGCCCGACTTCTTACTGATTTGCTGAAAAAAGACACCGAGTTCATTATCAATGATAAGTGTCTTGCGTTTTTCGAGACTCTCAAAAATATGATTGTTTCAGCTCCTGTCCTTCAACCGCCCGATTGGTCTCTCCCATTCGAGATCATGACGGATGCTTCAGATTTTGCCGTTGGGGCTGTGCTTGGAGAGAAGAGGGATGGTTTACCGTTTGCCATTCACTACACCAGCAGGACTTTGGATGCCGCTCAGCGGAATTATATTGTGACTGAGAAGGAGATGCTGGCTGTAGTCTTTGCTTTCGATAAGTACATATCATATATTCTCAGATCTAGAGTGACTATTTACACATATCACACCGCCATTCGGTATTTAATGGCCAAGAAGGATGCCAAAGCTCGTCTTACTAGATGGATCCTTCTGATCCAGGAATTTGACATTGAGATCAAGGATAAGCCTGGAGTTAAAAATGTGGTGGCGGATCATCTCTCCAGATTGGAGAATCTTGAGGAATCTGAGCCCAACGCACCAATCACAGAGACATTTCCAGACGAGGCGATCTTGGCAGTCGCCTCACTCCCATGGTAGGCTGACTTTGTAAACTATCTTGTTGCCAAGACGGTCCCTCAAGGTTGGCCCAGGCAGAAACTTGAGACCTTCCTAGCTAAGGCCAAGTTTTACCATTGGGAGGATCCCGTCCTTTATCATGAAGGAGGGGATAACATTTGGAGGAGATGCATTCCTCAAGAAGAGCAGCATAGCGTCCTCACATACTGCCACAAGCTTGAGGCTGGAGGACATCATTCTGGAAAAATGGCAGCACAAAAGGTGCTTCAATCCAGCCTATGGTGGCCTACTCTCTTCAAGGATTCCGATGAATTCGGGAAGAGATGTACTGACTGTCAGAAAATGGGAACCTGCGGATAGAGAGACATGATGCCCATGCAACCCATTCACTTTTGTGAAGTTTTTGATGCATGGGGGATTGATTTCACGGGCCCATTTCCTAAGAGTCAGGGATTCGAGCATATTTTGCTCGCTGTGGATTATGTCAGTCGATGGGTTGAGGCCATCCCCGCCCGAGCCGCAGACGCTAAAACCGTGTGCAAATTCTTGAGGAGGAATATAATTGCATGGTTCGGGGTACCGAGAGTCTTGATTTCAGACGGTGGGTCTCATTTCATCAATGATAAAGTTAGGGCCCTTGCAGACGAGTTCAGCATTGACCATCGGGTCGCCACACCGTATCACCCTCAGACTAATGGTCTTGCCGAAGTATCGAACCGGGAAATAAAAAACAATCTTGCAGAAAGTTGTCCGCCCAGACCGAAAGGATTGGTCACAGCTTTTGGACTCGATCTTGTGGGCCTATCAGACTTCTTTCAAGAATCCATTGGGGACATCTCCCTTTCGTCTCGTCTATGGCAAGCCGTGCCATTTGCCAGTGGAAATCAAGCACAAATCCTTTGGGCAGTCACTGAGTTACTGTTAGATCCCGAGAGCATAGGAGAACAGAGAAGAGCAGAGTTGGCAGCCCTGGAGGAACTGAGAGACACAGCCTTTTCCAACAGCCTACAGTACAAAGAGAAAGTGAAAACATGGCACAATTCCCATATCATCCATAAACAGTTTGAGCCAGATCAGAGAGTATGGTTGTTTGATTCCAGGCTGAAATTATTCCCAGGGAAATTACAGAGCAAGTGGAAAGGTCCATATATGGTCAGGAAGGTACATGACAATGGCAGCATCGACATATCCGAATCGTCATCTTCCTCTACCTTCCGTGTCAATGGTCAACGCCTGAAACTATATCTAGATCATGATCCGCCGACCATTGACGTTGCCCCCATTCTTTTGGTATGAGATGTGCTCTTTGACTCATATCATATACATCCGTTGTACAGATCATCTGTTTATATCATGCTTTCATCTGTCAATCCCTTTTCTTCTTTTCTTCTTTTCCTTTCCTATTTTCTTTATCTATCAAAAAGGTGCCACCCTTGTAGACAGTTTTCCATACTTAGGATGTACTTTGTCCTAAGTATAGGGGGGTTTGCACCCGGGTTCTTTCATTTTCATTTCGATCCGCTCCATTGTCTCCTCTTCTTGTCTATACTTAGGGATATCTTACCCTAAGTATAGGAGGAGACAATCTGAGTACGATCTGTTCATTCCCACCCTTGACCCTCCCTGCATTGTGTACAGTCTGATATACTTAGGATTCTTTGATCCTAAGTATAGGAGGGACTGTCAACTTCTTATTGGTTCATTCATTTATTCGTTAGACTTGTCTATACTTAGTACGAGTTATGTCTTCTCTTTTCTCTCCGATCTACGAGGACATAGCTCAAGCTAAATATAGAGGGGTCATATATACTGTGTATATACTTTAGCCATAACTCGTACTTTCATATTTTCTTAATAATATGGCTAATAACTCTTTAAAATTCATTAAAAACCTTAATAAAAAGGTGTTTTGTTCCTCAAATTCTTTCTGTAGATACTGATTAATAAATCCGATGAAAATGTTTTTTTTTGCAAAATGTTTGAAAAATAGTTTAAAAATCTTTGTGAACATTTATTGAAAAACTATTTTGAAAACGTTTTGTTACATATTTTCAACCTTTGTAAATAATATTTTGATTGTAAAGTTTATTTTCTTCGCGTGAAATAAAAATTTTTAAAAATGATTTGCAAATGGTTTGAAAAATGGTTGCAAAAATATTTTAAAAAATCTATCCATACTATTTGAAAAACCTTTGCAAAATGATTTTCAAATGTGTGTACATGTTTGTAAAACTGTTTGTAAAAAGTATTTTGGACTATAGTTTTCAAAATTGTGTGAAAAACATGTGTCAAATAAGTTTGAGGAATACATACATTACACCTAAAAATCATCTATGTATATACTTATAAAATTGATCACTTACCCTTGTAAATTCTTAGAAGCCACTTCTTGTAGATATAAGAAGCACTCCCCTGTAAATATTTGTACCTAGTTTTCGGCCAAAACTTCTTGTTTTCAAAAATTCCAAAAACATTTGCAAAAATTAAAATCCAAAAACATTTGAAAACTCTTTTTGAAAAAGATAAAAAATGCATATGCATCAGCATCATCTTTTCAAAAATCCATAAAAGTTCAAAATCTTTGAAAATTGCATCACAAAATATTTTCTACCTCGCATTGCATAGCATTTATATTTTTCGGATTGAGTTTGATAGTTGAACGAGTCTAAATAAAATCCGGAGATTGGAGCTTGATTGGACCTTAAAATCTACCTAATAACAAGAACCTTATAGGAACTGGGTTTGAGGTACTTCAGGTCTAGTTACTTAATTCTTTGAGGATCACGGGACTTGGTTCAATGGATTCTTGACTGCCTAAGTAGAGTACTTCGGAGCACACACACGACTCTTGTTGATAATGACCTAACTTGGACACCTGCACCTTTCACATGGCTCAACTCAGTTGGAGTGATGAGGGGATTGGATTTGCCGGTATGAGACGCACACAAGTGGAAATATTTGTCCTCCTCTAGAGAGGGAAGTGTACCCCAACCCGTCCAGTGATTAGGAAGTCTAAAGACAGGAGGATGTGGGTTGCAATAAAGCTTCAAAAGAGGTATAGTCTACTGGCTCAAGAGGAAAAACTCCTTATGTAAATGCTGCTGTATATAGTATTTCAAAAAAAATGTGTTCAGGCATGTATAAAAATAAAAAGCCTGCAAAGTATGTACAAATGTTGTAAAGTCAATAAGCAAGCTTGAGTTCCAAAGTCATATCATGTGAGCCTGCAGCAGGATGACTTGACTACACTGGTCTTGCATTCCAGGATAGGTAGCTACACTGGCTACCATCCATTCTTCTCTTCACCCCCTCCTCTTGAGCTGGTTGCCACTTGAACTTAGAAGGGAATACCCCGCTCCTCGAGGATGGAGTTATTGGATTGGGGAATCATTGGGTTGTCGTACTGGAGAAGTCAGTTTCTTTGTCGTTCTAGTTGGGGAGAGCCACCATCACTTACACTGTACGAGTCAGATTCATAGTCGTAAGAGTTTGCGTATGAGTTGAAGTATTTCTGACCTGGCTATTGAGGAGACTTGGACAGAGTTTTGGGATTCTCAGGGACTGTTGGATTTCAAGTTCGGTTCTCACTAAGGTTCCGCCCGCACTAAAATTTCAAAGCTCCGACTTAAGCTCCAAACTTTGATTTTGTGAAGACAAGTTTGATAATGAAACTAAATCCAAGTTCTTCTTTTTCTTTTCTTTCTTTTTCTTTTTGCACTTATTGCATAAGTGTTTGCTAGGGACTAGCAAAGGTAAAGTATAGGGGGATGATGAATCCACATTTCATCATCTTTATACTATCATTTTGGCACCAGAAACCCTAGCAAATGCCTGTAAATAGCCTTAAATATAGCATCTTAGCATTCATGCATGTGCATCCCATTAGTGTATAAAATACTGTAATTAAAGCCAAAATTATAGAATAAATAAAACAAAAGAAAAAGAATAAAATATTGTAAATATTTTATGACCCAAAACCCCGAGACCTAGGCATCTTGATGAATAGGTCGATCAGAAATATAGTAGGGGGAGATAAGGGTCAAATACCTATATTATTCCATTCATTCTTTATTCATTTTGGGACCTATTTTTGGTTCTACTTTTTATGCATCAAATAAAGAAACTTTGTACATGGAAGTTGTAGATAATTTAATAAAGAAAAATACAAAATTGATTTCATTGAAAAATAATATAAGATAAAAAGTTATGGTCTGAATAAAAGCCCAGAATCCCAACTTCCCAGACCTGTATCTCACAAATGAAAACTCCAAATGCAGCAAACTCACTTTAATTGTATATAGAATAAAATAATCTATTTAATGGCGGTGGTTTCGCATTTGGGGGAGCTACTGTTTGAAAGTTGAGTTTTGGACCCTTATTGTACAGTTGTACATGATAAAAATATTCAATTTATTCTACATTAATTATTTTTGTATATTTATATTTTTATAATTTTTTAAATATTATGTATAATGTATATGTACATTAAAACAGGAATAAAAACCCAAATAAAACTCAAAATAAAAATATATGTATATAAAATACACAGGTATTATACCTATATACATACTTATACACTACTTACTTATATTTTATTAAAACTACAAAACATATCAAAAAAAAAACAAAAATACAATTAAGTGTATAAAAGTATTTTATAATTTTAGAAAATAAGAAACAAAAATAATAAAAATAAAATACACAGAATAAAAATAAAGGAATAAAATATATAGGTATTATACCTATATAGGGCTAAAAAATAAACTTATAAAATGTACTTCATAAAAATAATTAAAAATCACTATAAAATAGTTTATAAAATTATAAACACTTTTTATTTTATAACCAAAATTAAATAATATCATTTATTATTTTTAATTGATTTTTAAAACTTTTTCCAGAGGGTTTTTCTGGTTGGTCCACGTGGACCAACCAGAGGGCTTGGACAGTTGACCCCGGTCAACTGTCTGACCCCCCCTCTCTGCTGCTGTCAGAAGCGAGTTTTGACCCAACTTCACCCTTTTTTCAAAGTCACCTCTTTCATCAAAACATGAAACACTCTTCACGACTTTCGAAGCCCTTCCATCAAGGATGCCCGCCCAAGTTTCATCTTGGGTTGCGGATAATCGATGCACATGCAATAGCCTCGTTATTCTCGCCCATCGTCAACACTACAAAACCAAGCCCTTGACTTCAATTCGAATTTGAACCCCAATCTTTGGCCCTCTCGTGCCCCTAGTGAGCTCAATCAACTCTTGGAGGTGACAGCTCCAGGATCGACTCTTCCAGGAGGCCGAGCAGCGCGGCTCAGGGTGTTCCCTCGACCTCCGGCCCACCTCCGTTGAGGTACACTTTCCCTCGCCCTTCCTGGGCTTGGGGCCATTTACCCCCCTTATTTTTCGCTTCCATTTTATTCCCTATAGTCAGAGCTTCATCACGCCATCTTAATCAACCTCGCTTGCCTATCGATTCGCTCAGTTGATAGTTCGCCGGAGCCATCTCCGGCCACCTTCATGTTCACACCATCCGCCGCAGTAAACCCTCCATTCCATATCGCTACGTGGTCGGGGCAGTTTACCCCCAGCCATAACACATTTTCGTGCAGGTACCTGGGCATTTCAAAGCATCTGGAGCATTTTGGGCCCTCGCCGGGAACATTTGGAGCCTCCCCGCTCCGCCACCTTCGTGCGAGGACACCGGCGCACGCCGACGACTTTTGACGACTCCAGTCAACTGCTGACACCTGTCGGTTCCTCCCCGGCACTTTTGCGAACTTCAACTCCGCTGGGGCTGGAAGGAGGAGCTCGGAGAACTTCGCCTCACCGGAGCTCCTCCGTGTTCTTCCGCCAGCCTCTCGAGCCGTTGGATCGGTTCTGGGATCCAGATCATCTTCCAGCCGTCCGATTACCCCCGCGCCCAGCCGTTCGATCGAGCTCCGCCATCTAATCTGGCCGTGGATTTTGAAGGGGTATCGAGCTCTACGAGGGCGCCACGTGGATAAGTGGCTTAGGCATCACCGTCGGATCAGCCTCGAAGGGGTAATTTGCAGCGTCGCCCCTTTCAATTTTGTAATAGTCTTTTAGTCCATTATCTTTATTTCGTAGTTTAAAATTGCAAAAAGGCCCACAGACTTTAAGTATTTGCACATATGTCCTCCGCCACGTCACCTCACATGACCTGTTCACGTGAGGTGTGGGCATTTTGCAAGGAGGACCTCGACCCTTTTATTATTTCATTTCAGTATCAGGAGTTATAATTTAAATGTTAAACTTTTGTGAAAATTGCATGTAAGCCCTCGGTATTTAGGGAAATTACATTTCAGTCCCTGCCAGGCGCGTGCAAGTCACGCTCCTCGGTGGGTATTTTATACCAATACCCTGCGGGTTTGAGGATTTATATTTGGTCCATAAATTTCAATATTCAGTGTTAAGTTTGGTGGAAAATTGCTTGGATGCCCCTGTACTTTTGGATATTTGCACTTATACCCCTGCCAAGCTGTGATATTTTGTGAACTTGTCTTATTTATTTGGAGCCTCATTTTAAATCGTAAAATCTCAAAAATTCAAGTTAAGCTCCTGTGTGCTTGTTCTTTGACGCCATATTTTTAGTTTTTGATTTTCTTGCATTTTCATATTTATTAAAAATTAAAAACATGCATTTTTCATACTGTTTGCATTAGAAAATCCATAAAAATTATAAAAACGTTTTGAAAAATTCCAAAAAAAATATTTTGCATGTTTTGTCATCTACTAATGTCACTCCAAAAACCACTAAAAATTGCAAAAGAAAAATCTTAAAAATTAGAAACCCTAAAAATCTTTATAAAAATCTAGAAAATCAAAGAAAATTCAGAAAAATATAAACTCAGTTGCTGTGTCTTCCTTATTTTATTGTCTATATTTTAAAGTTAATTTGAGGAATTTTAGTACTGTTTAGTATTTTTCAACCTTATTTTAATTTCGGCCAGCGAGTTTCTTCACTGTTTTCCCTTGTTTTGCCTATTTAAAATACCCAAAAATATTTTGAAAAACACCCAAAATCACAAAAACAGTAAAAAAATATAAAAACACCAAAAAGATTTTATTTCTGAAATTTTGAGTATTTTTGCGTATTCTTATAAACACATTATCCTCTCTTTCCCCTATATTGTATATATATTCCTATATTAAAAAAAAGAATATATAAAAATATAAAATATAAAAAAGAAAAGACAAAATCAGTAAAAAGAAAATCAAAATAAAAAAATTAAAAATTAAAAAAATATAAAAATTAAAAACCACAAAAATCTTTGCCGTGCATAGTGTAGACAACACTTCATATTCACACACACACGCACTTGTTTGATCTACCCTGTTTGCTCCCTGTATTCGAACTCTCTGCATACTTGCTTGTTATACATCTTTTGTGCGGAGTTAAAAATAAATTTTAACTCCACATTTATTTCTTATTTCTTGATCTATAGTGTGGGTTAATTGTTGATTAATTCCAGAGTTTGATTGGTTGACACTTTGACTGTGTTCCCGCCTTGTCTGGAACACAAGACCGATTGATTTCTGGAGTTATCAAATGGCGCCGTTGCCGGAGAGCAACAGCGAGTAGATCATCATTTTCGTTTGATTGTGTTTGTTTGTCTACCATTGCTTCATTTCATCTCTCTTACATTTTTGATAGATATTGTTGAGCTTTTCTGACCATCTCTTTTTGTCTTCTTGCGAGGGACCGTGGAGCGAGGCGGATAGCCTAGGGGATCCGAAGCAACCATGTGAAGCAGAGCCGGCTTTTCTTAAGCCAAGCCGGCAGGAGAGAGCATGAGGAGTGAGAGAGTAGTAGTTAGCTTGCATTTTATTTTGTGAGAGAGAATGACTATTAATTTGTAATAATACAGGGACTTGGACACTTAGACACTTCGGGCCCAATTTTCGGGTGTTTGTTCACCCGGGGGCTCATCGCGGTTTTCATCGCGTTTTTCGACAGTCATTTTCCGGTTTTGTTTTCATTTTTCATTTCTTTTGTGGATTGAGCCCTTAGTTCTAGGCCTGCTTGATCGACTAAATTAGGTCCAAACACACTAATAACATTTGCATGCACCTATAGATCGAATTTGGACTTAGTTTAATTAAACAGTTAACTCATCTTCTTAGATCCGCCGCGCCACGAGCCCTCCCCATTAAGCGCTACTCCTAAACTCGATGTGTCGAGAAGAGGAGGGGGGGGGGGTCTAGACCGGACTCTTAGGATCGAGGATCGGTGATTAACTTGTGGTTCTTAATGCTAGCAGTTGCCTATCTTAGGACGATTTCCGCATTGCATACCAGCATGTAGATTAGGTTTATAAATTTCTGCTTTGCATCCCGCATGGAGAGAGCTGGGATTCGCTGTAAGACTGCTTCTTACTTTGCATCCATCATTAAGCACAAAGGTGAGATTTCCATCTTTGTGACGACTTGCACGGCTTTTCCGACTCTATTCTCCTCTGTTTTTGGACAAAGTAGGATAAAGAAAATACAAAAATCGTTAGGCGCTTGTTTGAATCAACTCAAAAGAATCGATAACACCAATAAAATTAAAAAAGGGGCTGCTAAGAAAACCTTGACCAAAAATAAATTAGATTCATTGATTGGGGAGAGTAACACCCTCACTTGTTTTCAGGTTGCATGGGATGGTCTCCTTCCAAGTGAGTTGAGTGCTTCGTAAGGATTAGAGCCCAAAACCCAGCTTGTGGCTGCCTTGTGTATTGGCTGAATTCGAAGTATTGGCGCTTCTATCGTACGTGGACGATAGGGCTCGGTCAACATTGGTTACTCTCTATTGTGTAGAGAATCGACCTTGTCCGAAGTATCGAGCCTAGGTCACGCCTTCACGGGGGTGTCTGTCTCATCGTCTCGCGTCCGATTAGGTTCTTGCACGCTCACGGGTGATTCGTTGCGAGCGAGTTCCGAAGTATCGGTTTCGCCTATTGGCTTCCTCTCTCTTATTCTTTGGCTGAGTAGGGATCCAGGAAGGGTTACAAGGACCTCAAAAAGTGCAAGCTACAGGTTACACAGGAGGAGGGACAAGTACGGGATACTATTCCGACAGTACTCTCTCTCCTTTAGGTGTAGCGCTCTAAGGACTCGTGAAAAGATTAATTCCTGAATTCAAGCTAAAACCGACAAGATAAAAGCCGAACCTTTACGGCTTCATGTGTTGAGTTGGTGAATTCACCCCTGTTTTGTGTTTGATTGCTAGTTCAATTTAGGTCAAGATAAAAAACACTGCACAATTGTGCGCAATTTTGCTTCTCATTTCTTCCTTCTTCTTCTGCATCCACTCTGCTCTTCCCAATAATCAAGATGATGGGACGGAGATCTCTTAGGCCGACTCTGTTGGCACCGCTATCCAGCACTCCTCCTCATTCATCTAGGACAACCTCAGAGAGTCCGCTCTCCGAGCCCGAGTTTACCTCCACCATGTTCCCCTCGACCACCCTTCTCATTCTCCTTCTATCAGTCCAATAGTTTCAGAATTCAGTGCACCGCAGAGCTCAGATCATTCAACAGCGCCTGAGATGGCCTCTTTTGCTTTTTCAGAGAATCCCGAGATGGCTGACAAAGGTGAGCATCTAGATGACCATGAGCACCCTCCATAGTTCATTGATGAAGCCGCCATCAACAATTCACTTCTAGCATCCCTGGAGACCATGCAGAGGCAGATTTCGTGACCAGGGTACCTTCATGGGTGATCTCATGAGAGAAATAGCACAGATGAGAGAGAACCAACCTGGGGCGGTGGCGGTGGTGGAGGAGGAAATGGACCTGATGCAGGAGGAGGTGATCCTGACGCTGAGAGGCCGCCGCAGACCATCATGCGAGAATTGCACAATCCAGCAGCTTCCCTCACTCACCGATGGATCCGACTTCTGCCTATCCATGGAGATTTCGAGTTTCGGCCCCATACCATTCAACTTCTACCCAAATTCCATGGGTTGCCGACCGAAGAGCGACACCTCCACCTACAAGAATTTGAAATGATCTGCAGTATCATCCATGATAGGCTGATGACCGAGGATACAATCAAGATGATCGCCTTCCCTTTTGTGGGCTGACACCGGAGCTGTAGGGGCTAGTGAACGCCTCTTGCGGTGGGTCATACTTTTTAAAGGGTGAAGACGACGTTTGGGCCATCTACGAGGGCATGGCAGAGAATTCAATTGTGATGGCCTAAGCCCGTGTTTACACACAGCAGAAACCCCCGCAAGGAGCGGGATCATTCCAGAGGATCGCTCGCATCGATGCCGGTCCTAACACATCGTCGGTAGCCGCAGCCCAAGCCGAATCAGCCGCAGCCGACATGGGCATTATTAGTGAGAAACTGACCGTCTCGAGATCCTCGAGAAGAAACAGATGCAAGGCATGACCCAGATGAACCAAATCGCCAAGACCATGAGTGACCTGAAGACGCAGATCCTTTGCGTCCAGGAGGCACAGACTTCTTCCCAACAGCCTCCCAGGTCACGGGATGACCCCGGCAGTAGCAGTTCCAACCAACCCTCTACCTCGTACCGCCAGGTCAACCATATCCAGGCAGAGGCGGTTCCACTGCTACAGTACTACCCAGCGCAGCCGCCATCTCCAGACACTCAGATGGTGGTCTATCAGCCGGAGCAGCCACTGGCAGTTCTTCCTCCACCCTCCTTTGAGCAGGAAGCAGTGATGCGAGTTAATGGGATTTGGTACGACCGGTACCCTCAGCCTGGATTCGTCGTGATCACCCAGGATTCCGTTGGGGCAACGGTGGCTCCTCATCCCAGCAGCAGAATCCCGCTCAAGGACAGCAGAGCAGCCAGCAACCATAGCAGCAATACCAGAGTGATCCTCGTCCCGCCTATCAGGACAACAGTGGAGGCAGCGTCAGCAGCCTCATCAGTCATATCCCCACCCTCCCCAGTACCAGCAGCAGCAACAACCTTATTTCCAGCAGGGAAATCCATCCGGGTCTCAAGCCCCAGCTTTTGAGAACCCGACTCTCGATGATCTTGCCTCTCTTGCTCTAAGAACAGCAAGCATCCTTCAGGCGAGAAATGGATGAATTCCGACAGAAGATGAGGGAAATCCTCAAAGGCAAGGCCGCCATACTCGCTCAGATTGAACCCAACCCGAACAATCTGAAAAGGAAGTCTGAGCAGGTAGAGTTTACAGAGGATACCTCTCCTAGTGACTATTTGAGTGACATATCTCTTTCTTTGTATGATGCTGATTTTGTGACTACTAGGAGCGGTAGGATGCCAGCCGGCGGCGCCTCTTCTGAGCGACAATCACACGCTGAACCAAGAGCGCCAGAGGAGCAGAGTAGCGGTGCTGATGCCGCTAATGATGATGTTAGAGACGGTGGTGCTGAGGCCACCAATGATGGAGATCCAGACGACGATACTGAAGCCGTCGTGATACCAGATGCAGATGGTGGTGCTGATGCCACCATTTTGGATGCTGAGCCAGAGCGCGGTGCTGATGCCGCGAAGACAGGTGCCGGTGGTGGTACTAAGGCCACCACATCTACTTTTGTTGAGCCCCCATCTGTGATGTTACCACCTTTTGTACATATGGACTATGGTAACAAAAAGAAAAACAAAAATATGAATAAAGGAAAGGTTTTTGTTCACATTGCGGATCGATATGTGTTGCATGATGATGATTGTATGGATTCTCCTCCTTCACTGGCACAGGGACCTATTCCTAGCCCTCCATCTGAGGAGGCCCCTACCATCCCCTTCCCTAAGGCACTCCGCCGGGCGAAGGGGAACAAAAGAGAAAATCCCAAAAAACAGCAACATGTAGAGTTCAGAAACCAGATGATAGACAGATTCCATATTCAGCTGACTCTACAGGAAGCACTTGAACACATCCCCCTCTTCAAAAAGAACTTAAAAGAGAAGACTGTCATCCGCAGGAAGAGGAGGAACCACAGAGATCAAATCCATGTGCTCACTCATTCCACTTGCTGCACTATTCAGAACAAACTGCCATCCAAGCGACCAGATGCAGGAGCTCCCTATGTCAGATGCGAGATTCAGGAGCAGCAGTTTGATCGTACTCTGTTAGACAGCGGCTCTTCAATTAACCTTCTTCCGACAGCCTTACTCGACCGATTCGAGTTTGGTCCTCTTCTTAGGAGCAGGACGGTTCTTCAGTTTGCTGATAGGTCGACTAAGAGGCCGAAGGGGTTATTGAAAGACGTGGTCGTTACCATTCAGGGCCTGAAATTCCCCGTGGACCTCGTTGTGTTGGACATGGAAATCCCTGAGTCGGTAACTGATGCCCCCATCATACTCGGACGTCCATTCTTGGCCACAGCCAAGGCGGTGACCGATCATGATACTGGGAAGGTATGTTTTCGCGTAGAGGGAGAAACCATACAAATAGAGACGATCGAGGAGCCAGAGAAATATAAGGAGAGGCACCCTTGCCCTTCCAAAGGTTAAGAAATATACAACAAGATTTCTCTCCTCTTCATCATTCACATGCCCTCTCTCCCTCTCTCTCCATTGGTGGTCGTCTGTGAAACCCTAGAGAAGAAGTCTTCGTCGTTGCTTCGCTGTTGTGCCGCCTCTTCGACGACTCTCGGTTCTCCATCTTCTTTGGTTTGTCTAGCTCAAAAGAAGATGTTAGAACTCGTGTGACGAGATCAGGAGTTCCCACGCTTGGATCAATATCTTGGATTACGAGGATCATGTTGTTCAACCCCGCGCTCGCAAGCGTCTTTTCCGAAGATCGAACTTAAAACAGGAGATCTCTTTTCGTAGAGACTTGATCACAACCACGCTACATGAGGTATTCATTTATCCTTGATGTGGTTTAGATTAAACGATCCGAGAATCGTTCTTGGATCATGTGGTTTCGTCACATGAAAATTTTTAAATTCCGCTGCATAGAACAACTAGTACGACTAGTTGTTCTCGATCGTATGCAATACGATCCTCACACTTCTGTAATGCGCTTAAGGATTATTCCATATCCTTCATATGAGGTCATTCTTTCCTAATTTCCCCAAGACACATAGGACTTGTTGTAATTCTCTAAAACTTGGTGGACTTTATTGTAATTGACCGAAGTTAGATGCGCTTCTCACATGACTAAGTCTCTGATCCAATGGGTGGAGGCACTTTTGCTTCGTATAGTCGGATGAATCCAGTAAAGCCATGCATGCAAGCCTCATTTGCACGTTATGGTTAAATCAATGGATGCTGATGAAGACATTCTTGACCGTTAGAAGAAGGATCATGACTAGACGCCTAGGCTTTATGCTTGGACCATCAATCAAGATGAAGGAGGGCTTTGATCACATGGCACTTATGCTCGGTCCCCCTCCTTCCTCTTCGTTCAACTAAGGCATGACTAATCTTTGATCAAACTTTTCCCACAATACATCAATCAAAGGACATAAATTTAGCCACAACAACAACAAAGCCTTTTCTCACATTAATTAGGGTCAGCTGCATGTATTCTTTGCCTCCATTCAGATCTATATTGGGTCATTATTGGGCTTAGATCCAAAAAACTAAGATCCCTTTGTATAGTCGCATTCCAACACTTCTTGGGTCTTCCTCTCCCTCTCTTATCTGGCTCAACATCCCAAAACTTGCATCTCCTAACCGGTGCATCAGGTGATCTCCTTTGCAATGAACAAACCACCTTAAGCAGTTTTCTCGCATCTTATCCTCGATTGGAGCTACACCAATTTCATTCTGATTGCATCGTTCTGAATTTGATTTTTGTGTGTGTCCACACATCCACCTTAGCATTTTCGTTTCTGCTACTGCCATTCTCTACATATTTCTATGGTTCACATGCCAACATTTAGATCCATAGAGGATAGCAAGTCTCACTACTGCTTTGTAGAACTTTCCTTTGATTTTCAAAGGAATTTTCTTATCACAGATAATAGCCATAGGCTCCTCTCCACTTTAGTCATCCTTCATTTATTCTATTAGTAATATCTCCATCAATTTCTCCATCATGTCGCAAAATATATCTCAGTTATCTAAAAGAATCTCTTATGAATGCTCAATGAAAGAAATTTTTAACAGGGGTTCCTAACACCTGGTCTTGGAAAGTCTGCGGTGCCTGACAAATCGAGTCCGGCAATTGTTGTGTCGACTGCTCTCACAGTACTCAGATCGTATATCAATCTCTCATCAACAACTAACCCACACTAATGTTCAATCAATAAACAATAGTGAGCTAAACTTTATTATACCATACGTAATGATATGTATAGTATGCAGGCGTAGGGGTCAATCCACTAAGGAGCAACGGGGATAGATCACACAATTTGACTAATAAAACAATAATTGTTTTTGTATTTTTGTAAGGAATTTTGAAAATTTTGTGGGGTTTTAGTGATTTTTTTATTTTTAATTTATGTTTTTTGTTTTGTTTTAAATTTTATAATTTTTACTTTCTTCTTATATTTTCTGATTTTTTTGTTTTCTTTTGAATTATAAGTGATACATATATATATATGTATGTTTATGTCACTCTATATAATGTAGATACTATATAGGACATAAATATATATAATATAGGTAAAAATCAGAAAAAAATACCCTAAGTACAATCCTTTTAATTTTTTTATGGATTTTTAAAATATATATGGTATTTTTAATAGTAATAATATCAATAATAATATAAGTAAATATAGCAATATATATAATATAGACTAGTATATATATAGATACAGCTATAAATACTTAAATGGGAAAACATGTTATTTTAATCTTTTTTTATATTTTACTCTATTTTTGATATTTTTCCTAGAATTTCAGCTATTTTTTATATTTTTAAATGGGTAAAAAGGATAAAATAGTGAACAATTATTTATGGTCGATTATTTGGATTTTAAAAATATAAATAACTCAAAATTTTACAAAAATAACTTTAAGATATAATATATAATATAATTAGCTGCATAAATAGGAATGGTATTTTTGGAGTTTTTGGGAATTTTCAAATTCTTTAGGATTAAAAAGGGTTTGCATTTTTTTCTTTATTTTTAGTGATTTTTAGTATGTAGGTTCAAAATACAATAATAAACAACTCCTATTTTTTAGATTTGTTCAAAGTATTTTTATAATTTTTTATATTTTTAATGTAAAAGGGAGTAAATGCAATGTTTTTTAAAACTTTCAATATAAGAAATTAATTTTAAATGGTCTAAGAAAAAAATGTGATTTAACATAAAGTCAAGCACTTAAAATGATTTTCCTATAAAGTTTTAATGCAAAATGATATTTTTATTGCAAGAAATACAAGAACTAAAAATTACTATACTAGTTGGGACCTAAATGCTTTATAGCTAAGTAAAAATTCATTCCACAACACAAAATAGAACTGCAAGGGCCTCTGTGTGAAAATCTTATGGATATTTAATTTAGTACACATGGTAGGAGTATAAATGTAATATCCAAGAATGTCCAGGGCCTACTTGTAAATTATACAAAAAGTTTTAAGCTAGAATACTAATTTTATGGATAAAATATTGACCAAAACCCTCAAGTCATCCTCACAAAAATCCCGCCCCCTTACATGTATGCGCACGTGAGGTGACATCGCTAGGGACCCAAATGCAATAAAAATAAGCACAGGGTCTATTATGCAATTAATACAAAATATTTTGAACTATAGATTGAACTTTAAGGACTAAATAGAAAAAATCAGGGGGGGGGGGGTAAATGCAAAATACCCCTCTTACGCATAGGCGGACGGTTGGGATTTCTTCACTTATGCACGTGTCAACTTATCAACGGTTGATAGTGGTTCGCATATGGAGGACAACGATTATATATGGGTTTTTGATCAAAAGACTAAGGGTCCAACGATCCAACGATAGTTGGACATTCTGGAACGCGTGCTTGATCGAATGGTCATGAACCCCCTAAAGAATAAGGAAGAACACAACTCTATCCGAGCTTCAATCGGGTACTGCTCCCTGCTCCGACGGTCACTAGTTCTACAAGAAGGCACAAAAACTTCCTAGAAGCCTTGTGCTGCTGCTGGAAGGCTCTGACAAGGTCCAGATCTCTTCGATTGAGCAAGGGAGGTCGAGGAAGGTGCAGGGCTCCATGAACCTTCAACTCGAGTCAAAATCACCTTCAAAGAGGCTTTGGAACTCCAGACACTGCATGTAAAGCTCAAACACACAAAATAGGGGCTCTAGGGGGTCTGATTTGGGTGAGATGAAGCTACATGGAGTCGGACGGAGGATCTTCGACGAGCAACGGAGTTGGAGACCCAATATCCAAATCCAGGGAGGATCAGGATGGATGGAATGTGTTGGGGAGTAAAGAAATTGATGAGGAGCGAAATGGGAGCCTCAGGTGGGTCGGAGAGCAATGTGAGATGGCGGAATCACAGGTTGGAGCAGAGCTGCGACAAACTTCGAATTGGTGATTTAAATGAAAATGAAATGAAATTGACAGAAATGAAAATCTAAACTACACTAACCTAGGTCTTAGGAACAAAAATAAAGAACAAACTAGGGCTCTACCTCAGGGAAGAGGGAACCGACCGGAGTGGAGACAACCAACTAGCTCAGATTTCTACCTCGAAGACCTCTTCCTCCATGCCCAAATAGTCGGCAAGCTTGCTGCTGTCACTAATGAGCCGATGCACGAGAAATTAGAGGATTTCGAGGGGGGAAGCATGACTAAATTAAAATGGAGGCTGGTGGAATGCTTATATACAAGAGGAACTTTGACTTGGCATAGCTCGTCGCTCAATGCCCCATCGACCGAGGAAAGATCATGGCGTGAAACAACATAGATCGATTAGCAAAAAATGAAGAAGGAACAATTCCTTGAAAACACAAGGAATGATGGGGAAATGGAGGAACAAGGGAGGTCAGCGAGGTCTGACAGACCCAAGGCGTAAGGGGGGTCAGTTGACTGTGGGTCAATGGTAGACCTGCCCTGATTGGGCCACGTAGGTCACTACATGACAAACCAAAAATAAAAAGAAAAAGGAAACTGGAAATAAAATAATAAATGATTTAATTAAATAAAACTCAAAACATGGAAACTATTTATTATTTTATGTAGTATTTTAATATGATTTTTATTTATTTTTCGAGTTGATTTGTTGTATGTTACTTTTTACAAGTATTAGTACATGTATATTTACATGTATATAGTATATTTTATTTTTATTTTGTATTTTAAAATTTATGATTATATGTACATATTTTATATATTTATAAATTATTTAAATACACATACCTGTATTTTTGTTATATTTTTCTGAAGTTATATATACCTAAATAAATATGTGTATATGATATACAGGTATATATATGTATAATTCATCTATGTATTTTACCATGCTTAACTATTTTATTGTATTTTTCCTGGTTTTATTTTATTTTAAATATGCATATGTATTATGAAAAATATATATAAAATTATAAAAATATGAAACAATGAACAATATAAAGAATAAATAAATTGATTATTTTATTTAGGTATATTGCACAATAGGGGCCCCCAACATATTTTTGCATCTTAACTCTAAATTAAATGAACTTCATTAATTTAATTATAGGAACAACAAAGGTAAGTTTGGTAAATTTTGAGTTCATACGGAGAAAATACATGCCTAGGAATTTTTTATTTTGGCTTTTTATTTTGGGTGCCTAGGGCACACTATGCATTATTTTCAATTGAAATTAATTTTAAATGTTTCTTTGTATACAAGTATCATGTTCAAATTTTATTGATTTGTTGCATAAATAATAAATAATAAAATGGGTCCCAAAATTGAATTATTGGAAATAATAATTTGGATTTTTATTGAGAATTTTGGCTCTTATCTCACTCTACTTTATCTCTTGTTGATCCAGTCATCATGATGCTTAGGTCTCGGGGTTTATGGTCATTCAATACCTATGGTATTTCATTCCTTTTCTTTTCTTTATTCTTTTATTTTGGCTTTAAATAAAAGAATAAAGAAAAGAATAATTTACACACTATTTACTATGTAAATATTATATGTTATTTTGTAAAATATAATGCTCTTTACATGCATTTAGCTAGAGTTTAAAGACCAAAAGAAAGAATAAAGGTGATGAAATGGAGACTCATCACCTCTACAGTTCGTCTTTGCTAGTCCTTAGCAAACAATTATGCCCATAAGCGCAGAAAAAGAAAATAAAGAAAATAAAAATAAAGAACTTGGAATGATTTTTGACTCTTAAACTTGTCTTATTAAAGTCAGAGTTTGGAGCTCAGTTAAGACCTTTGGATTATTAGTTTGTTTGGAACGGCATTGTGGTTAGGAAGTGTGACACAACAACCCTTAGGTTCCATAATCCTATCATATATTTCTTACCACAGTCGGGTCATAGCCATCCTCTCAGTCGCATACTCTTACTACCCTTAAATGACAGATCCATGTGTGTGAATTTTTTAGCTCTTCCCAGAAAAAATCGCTAAACTATACAAGAGCCTGCTTTCCTCCTGGTAACTCGTCCTCATGGAGACAGATATTTCCTTCTTAGGTCAGGTACCATTAGTCTTCACAACTGAAAGAGGGAGAAGCTAGAAGAATGTGAAAAGAATTGGGAATGGACCGATGTAGTTTTCATTCCCTTGTGAAGCTCGATCGGTGTAAAAGAGTCTTCACCAAAAGCGGGCCTTTTCTAGAAGCTCATATATTTTATGGAATTTTTGGTGTAGGCTTATTTTTTTATTTTTCTTTGACTTTGCATTGCTCTTCTTCCTTACTTGTGACACGATGGATACGTCATCTTTTTAATCCACCCATTTTTTGAGGTATTGGAAAAAGTTACTCCCGCAAACAATTCCTCATCCGAAGCATTGTTTCAATCCATATACAGTCTTTAGATGTCATGGTTACTAGAAGAAGTTGGTTAGAGTACTGGTTTCGGCAATCCTCAAGAATGGTTCTTGAGATACCCTTAATGAAGCAGCCTAGCATCATCCCAACTTAGACTCTCAAATCTTTCAACAATCCATCTGAGTTGAGCTAATTGTTAAGTGCGAGGTCTTTAGTCAAGCTACTGTGTCAATAGTCTTATGGATGATATGAAGGGTTCTAGTTAGACACAATGAATTGACTCATGAACATAGACTTATGGAACTTAAAGGATTAAGTCAAGGTGACATGAAGTATCCCAATTTCAGTCCTTAATGGGTTCCTCTGAAATTTAGTGGATTAAGGTCTATATCGATCTTCATAATTTAATTCAGATGTGTTCAATTATCTGGATCATTCCAAAAAATGCAAATACTATGTACAATGCAAGAGAAAAGTTTTTTGAAACTATTTTCTATTTTGAACTTTTATGGATTTTAAGATTTATTTTGCAATTTTTTATGCACGTTTTTAAAAATATTTTTGCAAAAGTTTTTGGATTTTGCATATTTTTAGGGATATTTGAATAAAGGTTAGTAAAAGGAATATGCACAACTATTTACACGGGAGTGCCTCTATATTTACACGACTGAGGGTGCACTTTGTACTGAGGATTTACAGGTTGAATGTTAGTGATTATTCACACAATTTATATACAATTTTTATACACTTTTATACATATTTTTTGAGCAATTATTTACAAAAGGTTCTAAAAATATTTTTGTAATCATTTTTGTAGACATTTGAAAACTCATTTTTGCAAATTATTTGACAAATATTTTTATAAACATTTACAATGTGAAAGTTATTTTGCAAAGATTTTTCAAACTATACATATAGATTTTTCAAAAGATTTTCGCAGCAATTTTTAAAATCATTTACAAGCAGGTTTTCGAAAATGTTTCATTTACACAAATAAAAGAAAATTTTGCAAACAAAATATTTTTATAAAGGTTTGAAAATATTCTGCAAAAGTTTTCCAAATAGTTTTTAATAAGTTATTTTTCAACCATTTGAAATTATTTTGCAAAACATTTTTAACTAATTTATTACTTGTATGTTTAAAGAATTTTGTGTCTTATATTAATTAACCATATTATTGAAAATTTGAAAGTACGAGTTGTGGCTAAGGTATATACATTTTATATAAGAGCCCCTATACTTTTCTTGAGCTATGACCTTATAGATTGGAGAGAAAAAAGGAAGACATAACATACTAAATATAGAACAGTTTATACTACAACGACTAAAGAATCAAAGAATGAGAAGTTGACCATCACCCCTATACTTAGGATGAAGTAATCCTAAGTATAACAGACTGTATACAGGGCAGGGAGGGTCAAGGATGGGAATGTACGAAATCATCGGCTCGACCTGCCCCCCTGTACTTAGGGTAAAATATCCCTAAGTATATATATAATAGCAAGAGTTGAGGAGACATGTGAGGGATCAACAAATAAACAACTCGAGGTGCTCACCCCCTATACTTAGGCCAAAGTATGCCCTAAGTATAGTAGTGATGAAAGGGATGAACACCTTTTCGGTAGATTTAGAAAAAAAAGAAAAGGGAAAAAATATAAGAAGAAACAAAATAATAATTTTGTGATTTTCTGCTCAAGTGTTTGATCCTTCTGTATACGTGGTCTCATCTTGAAATACAACTTCTATCAAATCAACAACGGACAATAATGTACCATACTCTTGATATGGCTTCAACAACTGTCCGTTTACTACAAATGGATGTATGTTAGGTGACAATTTAGATATCAATAGGCTCCCATTGCCACGTACAGTTTTCACAATAAATGTCCCAACCCATTTGCTCTTCAATTTGCCTAGAAAGATTTTCAACTTCGCATCGAATAACCGCACCTTCTATCCAGGTTCGAAAGTCTTCCTTCGGATGTGTTTATCTTGCCATTTCTCGACTTACTCTTTGTACATAAGGTTGTTGTCATATGTGTAGTCTCGAAATTCTTATAAATAGTTGATAATAACTTTTCTTTCTTGTCTTCTTTATCAGAATCCAAGTTGCACAGATTTAATGCCCATAATAATTTATGAATTAACTCCATGGGCAGGTGACATGGATTGACATAAATTAAGTGGTAGGGAGACATGCCGAGAGGAGACTTGTACTTTGTTTTGTAGGCCTAAAGAACTAAATGAAGCAACTGTGACCAATTCTTTCTGTCTGGTCGTACAAGCTTCTACAGGATAGTCTTGTTCTCCATGTTTGATCATTCATCCAAGCCATTGGATTGAGGGTGGTACGACATAGATACAAGATGTTCAATGTTGTATTCATTGGTCAACTTCTTGACCTCTTTGTTAATGAAGTGGCTCCCCCCATCAGATATGAGAATCTTGGGAATCCTGAACCACGTGATGATGTTGTCTTTTAGAAATCAACAGATGGTGCGACTGTCAGTAGTTTGAACGGGGATTGCCTCCACCCATCTATTAATGGTAGGATGTATTCAAAGCCCTAATTGTTAGGGAATGGGCCCGTGAAATCGATTCCCCAAGCATCGAAGACGTCTGCGATCTGAATGTATTTCAGAGGCATTGTGTCTCTCATGCTGGTGTTTCCGAACATTCACTGACAGTCAATACATTTCTTGATGTAATCATATGTATCCTTGAATAGAGTTGGCCACCAAAGGCCACATTGGAATACTGTTGTTATCGTTCTCTTTGCAAAATGGTGTCCACCGTCTTCAAGCTCGTGATAGTGGTCTAGGATACCTTTGATCTCCTCCTGAGTTATACACCTCCTCCAGATGCAATGTGCTCCCTCTCTGAATAGATGTGGATCCTCCCATTGGTAAAAATGGATGTCAGCTAAGAACTTATCAACTTTTATTTTTGACCAATCTTTCGCTAACAGTCGCAACCCTCTGCCACCTCCAGGCCGCCCGTTGGTCCCCGCGCCACCGTGGCAGCTTCGCTAGCCTCCACACGCGCATGCGCAGCCATCGCACCGTCGATCCCTCCTCACCGATCGTGTGCCCTCCACATCGTCCGCCACCGCTGATGAACCGTGATTTCACCCTCTTAATTATGCATAATTAACCACTTCGTAGCAGCCAGGTAAAATCGTGTTAGTCAAAAACCGCTTTAAAAATAATGTAACAATTAAAGGCAAAAGCGGTCAAATTTATATTTTGCTTGGGCAAGCCCAAGGTTGAACTCAGGGACACGAGACTCTTACATATTATTTAGACTCCTATTATTTGAACTAAGTGTTGAATTAATGATACCTAGGTTAAGAATGTAAGAAGATAAGAATAATGCATAAAGAAATATGATAAAGAGATTTTTTAACTTTTAACATGCGACAAATGCAAAGAAATGCAATGTGACAGGAAATAAATATGCCCAAATTATACAAAATAGTTGAGCAATTAAACAATAGTTGCATTCAGATTCGAATCATTACACAAGTTTCATTAATGTAATTAGACAAGACATGAAAAGCTGAACATAAGAGACACTTTGCTATTAAATCAATTCATCAAAATTCATTATGTCAAAATAGAAATCTAAGCATGCTATTAAGAAGACAATAAAACAAGATTTGAAACGAGACCAAAATCAACTGAAACGGAGCTCGTATGCTCAAGATATGAAATAAAAAAACCACGAGCATAAATGCAAGAAAAAACATAAACTAAATAAGAAAAACATCATAAACAGGTCCCTGAAAGGACTAAAATGTAATTTACAGAACTTTCAAGGCCTTCCTTGTAAATTACCCATACACACGGGGATATATATATGCAATTATTAAAACCCACGAGGGTTTGGATGCAAAATACCCCAAGCGCATATGGTCTGCACGTGCTTCTGGACCTGGGTGTAATTAGGAGAAGTTACGGGGGAATCCATGCAAATTACCCGGCTGAGTCACGTGACAGGCACATGATGGCGAGGTTCGGGTAGCTTGCAGGCTCGGAGGAGGCTCGGATTTGCTTTGGCTAGGCTCAGAGTAGACATGTGGACGAATGTGGGTCGTCCGATCAAGGAAATCAAACGACGACTGTAGCTTGCGGACAAGGAGATGTAACTGAGTGATAGCTGTTGGAAGGACACAGGGGGTGCATCCAACGATGCCTGTAGACCTGGGCTTCATCTCCTCCGCCGCGAGTGGTGGCGACGATCTTCGTCCTCCGACGAGGCTATCTGATCTCCGCCACCTCCTTCTACTCAAGATGTTGCTCCCTCAAGGTCCCTGAGAGGTTTGTCATCTTCTCTAAAGCTCCGGGAGGATGCTGAGAGTACTAGAGGCAGATGACGACGATTGTATGCCGAATGAGGAGCTCGCGAACTTGGCTCTGGCAGAGCTCCAACCAATATAGCCATTCACCTGCAAGAATTAGTAGACAAATAGCCGAAGCGTGTGCATGACTCATGTAGGTGAGGTGAGGCGGAATGGGAGCCTAAGCGGGCAGAGACAGTAGTGGCTCGGTGCTCCTCCATCGTGGAGGGTGGAGCAGTTGGGTCAGAGGTGGTCTGAGGAAGCGAGGGATCGAGAAGATGAGCGGAGGGATGCAGAAGATGGTAGATCCGAGATGAAGCTCAATCAATGGTCAATGGAGGGTGAAAGTGCATGGATGGACCTGATTAATTAAGGGAAACTAAGGGGATAAGCAGAGAAAGATTGGAGGGGAACTTACCTGAGATGTAGCAGAGAGGATCCTGGGCTTAAGGTTCAAGGCGAACCTCAGGTCATCCCTGGAATCCCCCGGCTACGGGGAGCAGCTTGATGGTGATGGAGCACCGCGATCCTGGCCTACCATGGCCAGGGGTCGACATTGGGGACCACCGTCATCTTTGCGCCTCGATCAGTCCTCCCCCTGTCACGGGGAGGAGGAGAGGGGCTGGGCAGAGCCCCACGTAAAGGCAGACGAAGAGAATTGAAGGTGGTGAGGCGTATTTGAAGTTGAAGCTCGACGGCTCTGGTGGAGGTGGACGTGGGTTGAGTGGGAGATATGGAGCATGAGGGAGAGTGATTAGAGGTGATACGAGCCCTGCGAGGAAGATTGATGACTGGGCTTGATCGTGGGGTTGTTGGGGGGCGATGAGGTTAGTGGAAGCGGTGGCGAAAATAGGAAGGGGGAAGATGGTTGGCGAGGTGGGGCGACGTGGGCGAGGGGGTCTTCGGAGGTTGATGAAGGTCTCGTGGCCGTTGGATCTCGTGATCCAACGTTTACGAGGGGCCGCTAATGAGAGGTTGGGATAGAACGGGGAGGCGAGATCGAAGGGCGCAAGGGCCACCACGTGGCGTGCTGAGGGCGTGGCGAAAGCGGATGGCGACAATGAGATTGGGTGCATGATCAAAGGACTGAGGAAGAGGCATCAAGACACAGTAAGGATGAAGGCGCCAGAGATGATCGGGTGTTTAAAAGATGACGCGTGGCGAGCGGTGAGAGAGGCACCAATGGGCGATGAAGATGGCATCTGGAACTAGATTAGATGGCTGGGAACAATGTGGGAGTGGATGGTGAAGATTAGAGCTCTAGACGCGATTTGATGGCGAAGGAGAAGGGCGGATGATGCAAGATGAGCGAGCCACGTGGCTCAACCAGAAGGAGCCACGTGGTCCTATCAGATTATTCAGGAGATAATCAAGAAAAAGGAGGAGGAGATGGCTGAATTTAAAAAACTCAAAACATAAAAGTTGTAGATCTCGATGAGATCTACAAGTTTCATTTGACTAAAAATGGAAAAGAGGCCAAATCAGAGGAGAAATATTTTTGTGAGCGTTTTTAAAGGCTTAAAAACACTATGAATTTTAAGTTTGCTATGTTTTGTATTTTTAATTTATTCCAAGGGTTAGACAAATACATGGATTAATCTGGTTTTTATTGTCATTAATTTAAGCAAGGGAGTTAATAACCATGAATTAATAGCATAAACCGGGGTTTCATCAACCCCCTATACTTAAACTATGCTCATCCCTGAGCATCTCAAAAAATGAATGAGATGGATTAACCTCCTTGTGCATGTGAGTACAGGATCTGATCCGTTCAAAATCTCCTAATTTCGGAGATCAAAATCTTAGAGCTCAACCCAGCCTTAATCAATAGGCATCCAATTCCTCTAGTTTTCCAGACTCTCTTGTATACATATAAACTAAGGATATGAACTTAAGTGTTGACCGTGATCAAGAGAATAGAGTCAAAACATCACCAAGGTCCCGGTCCAAGACATTCTCCTAAGGAGCCAATCCTCAACACTAGGAAATAAATCAAATCATGCGTCCAATCCACCGTCCCTTTAGTTGTCAGACTTAGAGGTGTTTCGTGGCAGGCTAGTTGATGGAGTGTTTTGGATTGTGTCATTTCTTCTCTCCCTCTCATTGGAACAAGGATTCTCTCTAGTGCCTTATTACGCAATGCATATTTTTAGTGTTGATAAGTGCATCCGTCAAGAGAAGTTGGACTCGTCTGCACTTGTTTTCTTAGGAATACACCGGGATGTGCCTTTTTTGAGTACCTAACGTACCTTCTACACCCAGACTTGTAGCATTTACGACGTAGAGTCCTTTTTTGTTGCAAGCCCGACTCCTGGCCCTAATATCGGTGGTCCAAGTGGATACTTTGAAAATGGTTGGGAGCGCTTATCTTTGGTGGAAGCTCTTTTTGATATTTGATTTTGTGGAATAAGAGCCTTTCTTTCAATAATGATATTTCTTTGCTTTGTAATGTTGTTGGCTAGCTCCACTGCTTTTACCAAGAGTTGGCTCACATTGATCAACAATTTTTGATTTATTTCACACCCTGACACTTAGGTATATATCAAGAGATTAATACAAGAACCAAGTTCTCATACTGACTAAAATGCTGACACTCAGGTTTCACGAAGTCTTCAATGATCTTATCCCATCTTTGAGCATCATTAGATCAAATCCAGACTTGAATCCCTCATCCCAATCCCTCAAGTGAAATTACAATTCATCTCATCAAGACTCAAGACATGAAGTGTTGATCATATTCTTGAGGTAGGAGACTAAGCATGCAATATAGCACACAAATCTAGAAACCTAGGGAAATATGGATGATTAAGTTTAAGACCATGATGGTTAAGGCTTGTTAACTCAAAATCTCAAGATCTCATAAACCAAAGTGTTCTTGAACTTTTCTGATACTGAGTGGAAGTAAAAATGTAGGGGATTTAATCCAACTCCTTCAAAAAGTTTTTTTGAAGACTTTAAAAGACATAATGATTTCCTAAACTCAAATGAATAGATGCATCTGCATTCAGCCAGTATAGGTGGAAGTACAAGCCAGAGCATGTTGCTTGAGGACGGAGCCTTATGTGATGTCCTGTAAACCACCTACTCTCCTAAGGGAGAACCCTCACTGAACGCGTCTACTTATTTGGGTTTAGTAGTCAATTTGACTCTTAGAGGATTTTTTATTTTTCTCATTTTTATGGATTTTTGAGTAAATTTAGAACACAATTAGGCTCACTTTCCTTGAAATCAAAAATAAATTTTCAACACCATGTCACATAAATAAATATTTTCCAAATATTTTTCAAATAAATTTTCAAAATAAGTGAAAACATATTTTTCAAATCATTTCAAAAAATATTTTTCTTGAAAATAGTTTAATATAGTATAGAAAAGAAAACTTGAAAATATTTTTGTCCACTTAGTTCAAGAGATTATACTTTAGATAAAAAGTTTTACATTTTTTAAAATTTTTCAAAATATATCTAAAATACATATATTGTATATATGGTATACCCCCCTATACTTAAACTTTACTATGTCATCATAGCACTAGATGATACAAAGTCACAGGTCCATTTAAGTATAGAAGAATATACGAGAACTAAGGTGGGCTCCCCGTATACTTAAGTTAGAAATAACCCAAGTATTAAGGCAAGGAAAGAAGAGTAAGAAAATTATGGGGACTCAGGTCCCCCTATACTTAGACTGAGAGTAGCCTAAGTATAAAGATTGATAATTTATGTAGGGAGTCTTGAGGTGAATGAAGCAGAAGGATGGATATATAAATGAGTGGATGAATCTTTGGAGATGTATGGAGTACCTAAGGTCTAGGGGAGGGTGTTGAAGCAATCAAGGCTCAAACAAGCATGCAATACCCCTTGATTTCACCAACTCGCACGTGAAACCAACAAATGTTGGTTTATTATCTTGTCATTTTTATTGGTGATTAAAAACATTCTAGTTTACATGGGAATCAAGAAAATGTCTAATAAAATCATCTTACGTAAACAAGGGTATTGCTCTCCCTAAAAAGATTTTACCCATTTTAGATTGACTTGCAATTATCAATCCTAATTATTTTCTTAAGGTTATCATTGATTAAAGGTGAGCACATAAATCAAGCAATCATCGTCTACCTCTCATTCGTAATTTCCATTAACCTAGGTGATCAAGCCAGGAAGGGAATTCGAGAAAACGCCAAGTAGTCGATAAAAATCATAACCAATGCTAAGAGAGAAAACATGCAGTGCCTTAGCAAAATTCGTGAAAAACTCGGACTGAATTAAAACCAAATCCAAATGTATGCAAGTCGATCAAAACTACACGTAACATGCTTATATTAGTTGGGAAGAACATATTTTAGTTTTGGCTAAATGAAGTGATGTCTACGTGCATCTTAAATTATGTGTGTCCTACCTACGATCAAACACAAAGGATCAAAAGTGAAACAAGCTCGAAGAGCCGTGTACCTGGTCCTAGGTCGACACTCAAGTGGGCCGATCCACACTCAACCATGAAGAACTTCGTTCATTTACAAGCGCGGCTCTTCAATCGAAGACCGTTGTAAAGATGATTATTACATGAAATGGAATAAAATGCACGGCAATTTTTCTTCAATTTTTCTCCAAAAATTGCTTTTGCGGCTCCTTGCAGCGGGGAAACACCTGCTCCTCGCCTCATTGAACATCAAGGTCCCTACCGCAAAAATAAATATCATATATCAATCGAAAGAATTTTAATAATGCAAGATAACATGAACAAATTCACCTATGTATAAAAAATACTTAATTAAATAGATAAAAATCCAAACAAGAAAAAAGATGAGTCGTGTCCCTGACAATGGCACCATTTGACGAGTCGTGATTTCATCCTCTTAGTTATGCGTAATTAATCACTTCGTTGCAACCAGGTAAAATCGAGTTAGTCAAAAACCACTTTAAAAATAATGTAACAATTCAAGGCAAAAGCGGTCGAATTTATATTTTTCTTGGGCAAGCCCAAGGTCAAACTCAGAGATACGAGCCTCTTACGTATTGTTTAGACTCTTATTACTTGAACCAAGTGTTGAATTAATGAAACATAGGTCAAGAATGCAAAAAGACAAGAATAATGCATAAAAAAATATGAGAAAGGCATTTTTTATTTTTAACATGCGACAAATGCAAAGAAATTCAATGTGACAAGGAAATAAATATGCTTGAATTATGCAAAATAGCTGAGAGCAATTAAACAGTAGTTAAATTCAGATTCGAATCATTAAGCAAGTTTCATTAATGTAATTAGATAAGGCATGAAAAGCTGAACATAAGAGACACTTTGTTATTAAAATAATTCATCAAAATTCATAGTGCCAAAAGAGAAATCTAAGCATGCCATTAACAAGACAATGAAACAAGCTTTGAAACGAGACCAAAATCCACTGAAACAGAGCTCGTATGCTCAAGATATGCAATAAACAAAACAGGGACATAAATGCAAGAAAAACATAAAGTAAATAGGGAAAACATCACAAACAGGTCCCTAGAAGGATTAAAATGTAATTTGCAAAAGTCACGAGGCCTTCCCTATAAATTACCCACACACACGGGCGTATATTTGCAATTGTTAAAACCCGCAAGGGTTTGGATGCAAAATACCCCAGACGCAAGTGTTCTGTAGGTGCTTCTGGACCTAGATGAAATTTGGAGAAGTTACAGGGGCATCCGTGCAATTACCCAGCTAGTCACGTGATAAGCATGTGATGGCGAGGTTCGGGTAGCTTGAGGCTCGGAGGAGGCTCGGATTTGCTTCGGCTAGGCTCGGAGTAGACATGTGGACGAATGTGGGCCGTCCCATCAAGGAAGTCGAATGGCGACTGTAGCTTGCCGATAAGGAGACGTGGCTGAGTGATAGGCATTTGATGGACATCGGGGGGTGCATCCAACGACGTCTGTAGACCTGGGCTTCATCTCCTCCGCCACTGTGGTGGCGGCGATCTTCGTCCTCTAGCGAGGCTGTCTAATCTCCGCCACCTCCTTATGCTCAAGATGCCACTCCTTCAAGGTCCCTAAGAGGTCCGTCATCTTCGCCAAAGCTCCGGGAGGCTGCTGAGAGTCCTAAAGGCTGATGACGGTGCCTGTATGCCGGATGAGGAGCTCGCAAACTTGGCTCCGACAGAGCTCCGACCAATGAAGCCATTCACCTGCAAGAGTTACTGGGCAAATAGCTGAAGCGTGTACGTGACTCACGTGGGTGAGGTGAGGCGGAATGGGAGCCTAAGCGGGTGGAGACGCGGCTCGGTGCTCCTCCATCATGGAGGGCGGAGTAGTTGGGTCGGAGGTGGTCTGAGGACGCGAGGGATCAAGAAGATGAGCGAAGGGTTGCACGAAGATGGTAGATACGAGGTGAAGCTCAATCAATGGTCAATGAAGGGTGAAAGCACATGGATGAACCTAATTAATTTAGGGAAATTAAGGGGAGAAGCAGAGAAGGATCGGAGGGGAACTTACCTGAGCTGTGATGGAGCGGAGTCTGGGCTTGAGGTTCAAGGCAAACCTTGGGTCATCGCTAGACTCCCCCGTCTACGAGGAGCAGCTTTGCGGTGATAGAGCACCGCGATGCTGGCCTACAATTGCCAGGGGTTGACATCGGGGACCATCGCCGTCTTTGCGCCTCGATCAGTCCTTCCCCTGTCACGGGAGGAGGAGAGGGGCAGGGCGGAGCCCCACGTAAAGACGGACGAAGAGAATTGAAGGTGGTGACGATGTATTTGAAGTTGAAGCTCGGTGGTTCTAGTTGATATGGAGAGTGCGGGAGAGTGGTGAGAGGTAATACGAGCCCCATGAGGAGGGTTGATGACTGGGCTTAATCGTGGGGTCGTCAGGGGGCGATGAGGTTAGTGGAAGAGGTGGAGAAAATAGGAAGGGGAAAGATGGTTGGCGAGGTCGGGCGACGTGGGCGAGGGGGTCTCCGGAGGTTGACGAAGGTCTCGTGGCCGTTGGATCTTGTGATCCAACGGTTAAAGGGGAGCGCTAATGAGAGGCTGGGATAGAACGGAGAGGCGAGATCGAAGGGCTTAAGGGGTGCCACATGGCGTGCTGAGGGAGAGGCAAAAGCGGACGGCGGCGATGAGATTGGGTGCATGATCAAAGGTCTGAGGAAGAGGCATCTACATGCGGTAAGGATGAAGGCACCAGAGATGATCGGGTGGTTCAAAATATGACGCATGGCGAGCGGTGTGAGAGGCGCCAATGGACGGTAAAGATGGCATCTGGAGCTGGATCAGATGGCTAGGAACAACGCATGAGTGGACGGTGAAGATCAAAGCTCCAGACACGATCTGACGGTGGAGGAGAAGGGCGGATGATGCAAGATGAGCGAGCCACGTGGCTCAACCAGAAGGAGCCACGTGGCCCAATCAAATTATTCTGGAGCAAATCAAGAAAAATAGGGAGGATATGGCCGAACTTGAAAAAACTCAAAACATGAAAGTTGTAGATCTCGATGAGATCTACAAGTTTCATGTTGACCCAAAATGGATAAGAGGCCAAATCAGAGGAGAAATATTTTTGTGAGCATTTTTAAAGGCTTAAAAACACTGTGAATTTTAATTTTGCTATTTTTTTGTATTTTTAATTCATTCAAGGGTTAGATAAATACAAGGATTAATTTGGTTTTTGTTGACATTAATTTAAGCAAAGGGGTTAATAACCATGAATTAATAGCATAAAACTGGGTTTCATCAACGGCCTCTGCCAATAGTCGCGCACGTTCTCATCCTACGCCCTAGACGTCGTCGTTGAGGAAGAAGGTCCCTCTTTTCATTTTTTTATTATTGTAGTATTTCATTAGTTTTTGTAATTATAAAAAAAATTCCTATACATATTTTTTTAATAAGTTTTTTTTCTGTATTTTGCTCGGATAACCTTATGTTTATGCATTACTTTGGATGTCTATTTTGCATCATTTCATTTAATGAAAAGTGTCATGTTGTTGAGTAACTAATTATCTATCATTTGGAGATTTATTTGGATTTTTGTGAGCCAATTAATTAAAATTGTTCAAGTGAAATTCTGCATATTTTACCCAATCTGTGATCTTAAATTCATAATTCACTCAAGTTGCTCCAAAAATTCCACAAAAATTAGAAATGATGCTTTGAAATATACTTTAATTGGTATCCAAATTTCATCTTAAGAATTATCTTATGTCTTAAATAAATTTTAGAGTAATTTTCGTAATTGATTTTTAATTAAATCCACATATAATATTTTTGCAAAATTCCAACTCTCCTGTATTGCATGTATAAATACCTTTTTGAGATAATTTTATCTTTGGATAAAATGGTATTATGGATTTATTAGGAATTAATTACTTACTGTTACTCTATTTTCATTAAAAATATATAAACAAATTCATATTTTGTCAGAAAAATTTCAAAAAAATTACTGTAGACTCATTGCAACATGTTGTAATTCCAATAAAATTTTCATAATTTATGCATTTTGTTGGGTGAAAAATTGCGTAAAAACCATAAAAATTGAGCATTTTTCATTGTTGCACTTTAACTCTTAAAATTTCAAAAAATATATTCATTACCGGATTAGGTTTTTAGGAAAAATATAATTTATCTAACGGACTCATTTACTATGAAAAGTAATTTGACTAAGTTGTGTATTTCCTTATTAACTTAATTCACCTGTATATTGCATTTGAATTTATTTTTGCATAAAAAATGCAAAAAAACCACGTTGGAAACCTAGACCTAAGTTTTTGAATTAACCCGAAGTTGTTCCTTTGCCTCCCTGTGTTCAACCTCGGACTTACCCGTGATATAAATTTAAGCCGAGTTCTCTTCACAGAGATATTTGATTCCGTTTTGAACGATTTGCTAAGTTCCCGTATTACAATGAGCACAACTTATGTCACGTACCTAGGGGAACTGTCAGGGAGGCAGATTTCAATGAGATATTCGAAGAATCTTTCAACGGTATAGTATTTTTAAATGTGTCTTGTCTTATCGATGAAGATTAAGCCGCATCATTATTGTTTTACATCTTCACCAACTTTTCCATATTTTTAAGAGTGATATTCTTTAGCTACTTTACATCTTTCTAGCCATTTTTTATAACTGTCTTGATGATATCTATTAATTTCTTGACAAAAGAGTAATCCCGACGACCTGTGCTACATTATCACATGAGTATATGCCCGAATCTCCATCGTCGTTTCATGAATTCCCATTCATTCACCTTTATTCCTTAATTTTATCTTTAAAACCCTACTTAAATGCATGTAAATACAGCTAAATTGTATAAATTAACAATCTGACTGCTACTTGTAAATAATGCTTAAATACATGTATTTAAATAAAAAATAAATGAATAAAGAAAAGAAAATTAAACGAAGTATTACAAATACTGACTGATCCTAAACCCTAAGACTAAGTCAATATTGACTTGGTCGACAAGTAATAAAGTAGGAGGAGATAAGGGTAAATAGATACAGACAAATTGACAATGCCACCTAGAAATCCTAGGTGCCTGTACGTTGTACATAGCTGAAAATTACGCCAATTTATACACACTCTTACATACCTCAAATAAAAATACTTTCAACACAAAACATGTACATAAATACATAAAAAATACAAAAATAATTGCACATGAGAATAAGGTACGGTGGGAAGGGGATATACAAATGAAAAAATTGCAAACAAAACTTCACATACCCATATCTTCTCCATATGAAGTCAAAATTGATCAAACTCACCTTTATTGTTCTCTAAATTAAATTATCTATATAAGAAGTTATTTTCATTAAAATTTGGGTCAAGATACAAAATTTAGCCTTTTGGGTCCCATTATTACCATACCTATATGTTCTTATACTTTGAATTCATTCTTTGTATTTTTACGTTGTTCATATATTTTAATATTCGTAAATATTGATTGAATTATACTAAAAACAAAAACATAAAGAGAAATCACTAAAAATTCATTAAAATAAATAATGTAATAAAATACATATGTATACTGTACATACATTATGCATACCATATTTATTTAAATACACAAATAAACTCAGAAAAATAATATAAAAACATTAAATACATATTTAAATATATTGTAAATGTATAAATTATGTATATAAAATAATAAAATATAAATACAAAGTAAAAATCAAATACACATTATACAAGTATTTATACTTGTAAAAATTAACACATAACAAATAGATCGATAAAAATAAATAAAAATCACATAAAAACAAAAAATAAAATAAGAAACGATTTTCATGTTTTAAGAAAAAATTAATAAAATCATTTTCTATTTTACTTCTCTTTTATTCTATTTTCATCTCTATTTTTTCTTCTAGCACCTGACGTGGACCAATGAGGCCGAGCATTGGTTGACCCGCCAGTCAACTAAACCTGCGCTTAGGTCTAGCCCAGTCAGACGATGTTGACCTCCTCTTCTCCATTTTGCCTCACCCCATTCATTCACCATTTGGGGTTGATTCCTTCACATGATATGTCCCTCGATCCTTGAACTTTTACGCCATGATCTTGTCTAGGACAGAGATGCATCGATGCATCTCTGTCCTAGACAAGATCGCATCTGCAAACCCTATCCAAAGTCTCCTCCCTATTTAGTTTTGCCTCCTACTTCCATTTGATTTTGATCTATTTTGACCCATATTCATTCCCTTTTCTCTTCATTTGGAGCATCCTTAGTAACAATAGGTGCATCTCCTAGGACCTATGCATGGAGAAGGAGGCAGGGAAACGTGATCCAAGCCTCATCGAACTTGTTTAGGAGAAGCAATCTCGATACCTGATTTCCATATTTGAGCTTCTATTTCTTTTCCATTTTAGGTAGATTTTGATTCCTACAACTTGGTTTAGCATTTTATTTCAGCATTTGATCTATAGAGTAGCTTAAATTTAGAATTTTAGATCGTTGGAGCCTTAAACTCCAGCCTAAATTCCTTGTATCCCAACTGTGACCGACCCGAATTTCCACTCCATTTTCGATCCACGTAGTATTCTCCACGTTTTCCCCCTTCTTTCCCCTTCGATTATGCAAGAATCGAGGCCCACCGAGCTCTCATCCACCACCTTCGCTGGAGCTCATCCATTCCATTCATCTACTGTGCTTTCAGCTTCATCTTTGGGTTGAGGACCTTCGCATCTAGCTAGAGAATATTTTTTATAGGTCTTGGACATCCACGAGCCTTCTGGAGACAAGTCAAAGCTCAAAAATAAATCTCTAGGAGACTAGATCTCTAGGTCCCCTTCATTGAGTTCTAGACCATTTTGAGGCATCGTGTAGGTGTGAAAGAGCTTCAGCTCCATTTTGAGCCCAATAGGAACCTTCTAGGTGGCCGGACGACGGAGCTATACTCGATCGAATGAGGCCTAGCTTGTCCTTCTTCCATGGTCTTCCAGCAAAGCATCAGCTATTCGATCGCATGGACGCTCTAGTTCTTATCATGACCGTTGGATCAACTCATACGCCAACTGTTCGATGAAGATCCAGATCTGATCCACGCCATCCGTCGTCGAAGGGTGTTGAGTGAGCAGAGCGCGCCACATGTATAAGTGACCCACCATGCACTATTGGATAGCATGCAAATTTGGGTATTACAATTTCTTCCCTGCGCCTTATGTATTTTATTTTTAGTTCGTAAAATTTCATTTGAAGCTGTAATATTTTTGTATTATTTGCAACTAAGGACCCGAGCTTTCTTTATTTGCATTTTTGTACAATCCACGTCGACTCACGTGTTTGTACACGTGAGGGGATACGATTTTTGCATGGATACCCTTGCGAGTTTGTGTATTTAATCCCTAAACTTTAACTATCAATGTATTATTTTGGGTAAATTTACATGTTATTCCTTATTGTTCTGGAATATTGTACTTATACCCATGCTAGTGCGGATAGTGTACTTATATTTTGGAAAACTCCTATGCCTCATACTTGTCTAAAGTGTTAATAAATGCTCTGAAACTTTGAGAAAATTACATATAGGTCTCTGTATTGCAGATTTAATTTTGTTTATGTATTCTAATTATTAAAAATAGCATTTTGCATCCAAAGATTATAGGAAAATTATCTTAAGTGCCTGGAATTATTTTACACACACGTATTTTTCTTAAGGTAATTAAAATTAATTTTCTGTCTATTAACATACATAAACATTGCATTTCTTATGTTACATAGTTAAAATATCTAAAAAATATAAAATGTTTTAAAAATTCCAAAAAATTCATGTATGTGTATTTAGGAATATTTTACTTTTTTGACCAAATATTTTTACAAGATATTATTTAAAACTCTAAGAAAATTTAAAATATAGAAAAATTTATAAAAATTCTAAAAATTAATAAAAAATCATAAAAATATGTTTTAAGTTTATGAATTTTCTTTATATTATCTAATATTCAGAAAATTTGGATTTGGACTAAATCCGTTATTAATCCCTTTTCAAGTTCTCTCATTTACTGTTTTGATTATTTGCGCATTTACCAATTTTAAAATCCATAAAAATTATCAAAAACTATCCAGAACTTACCAAAAAATAGAGAAACATATATAAACCCAAACAAATTTTTTTTTGAAAATTTGATTTTATTTATTATAGTCGAAAAAATCCAAAAACATCTCTTTTAAGCTTTTCATTATATATTATATATAATTATATATTTGATATTATCTATATTTTATTTTCTAAGTTAAAAATTTAAAAATTACAAAATAAAATACACACATATAATTAAAAACTCACAAAAATAATTAAAAATTAAAAAACACAAAAATATCCTAAGTTGTCTACTCATTTTTATCGCTCTACCTCATGCGCTCCTTTGTTGTTCAGCCCCTACTGCTTGCGTACTATACACATTCTTTGTTGGGTATAATAAATTTTATTTCACTTATATTTATTGCTTAATCATTATTGTTGGTTAATTGTTGATTGATTCGGATTGTTGAGCGTCGAGAGCTGAGAGAGGCGTCGATATAGCGATTGCCGAATCCAACTTGTCGGGTACCGCATGCCATCCAAGACCAGACATTAGGTCAAAATGATTCATCATCATTGCCATTCCTTTCGACAGGAAATCGATGATATCATCGATGACTAGCTACGAATATAAGATTGAAAGGACGTAAAGTGACTTGTTCTTTAAAAAGAAAAGGCCCGCGAAGATATAAAACATCAATAATGTGCTTGAATCGATGAGAAGACAAAATGTAATTAATAATTAAAATTATATCATAATTTTAAAAAATAAGGTTAAACTATGGAGAGATTCTATTGATCTTAATTTGGATGAGGAGAGTTCTCACTCCAACTTCTAGGTAAAAAAAAAGAAGAGCCGTTATCCACAGGCCCTCCCCTACATCTCCATATCATATTATCCACAGCAGCAGTGCAAGCAGCAGCTACAACCTCGGTCTCTAGTGCCGCCATGGCGGCGTCCCTCTTCTCCGTGGCGCTCTCCACGCCCTCCCCTCCCACGCGCCTCTCCGTCCCCTTCAAGGGCTCCGTCCGCACCCTCTCCTCCAAATCCACCTTCTCCCCACTCCCGCGCAGGGCCTCCTCCTCTCTTCCTGTGGTAAGAGCCTCCACGGAAGCAGCGGCAGCGGCGCCCTCGGAGGCGCGGGTAACGGCGAGGCTTCGTCTGGACAACCTGGGGCCGCAACCCGGGTCGAGGAGGAGGAACAAGAGGAAGGGGCGAGGCATCGCAGCCGGGCAGGGCAACAGCTGCGGCTTCGGTATGAGGGGCCAGAAGTCTCGCTCCGGCCCCGGCGTCCGCAAGGGTTTCGAGGGCGGCCAGATGCCCCTCTACCGCCGCATTCCCAAGCTCCGCGGTATTGCCGGAGGTATCTTTTATCTTTTCTTCTTCTCAGGTCTCTCTCTCTTTCTCGATTTTGTTATATTTTTTTAATGGAGGAAACTTGATGAAATAAAGTTTATCTTTTTGTTTGAACATTTATATTGATCGAACAATTCTAAGTCGAAGAACATGTTGCAACCTTGCAGCGCATTGCCTCTTAATCTAAAGTCCAAATAAAGAGTTTCTGTTCGATTGACAGTTAACTACTTAAATTTGCCACGCATTGACTCTAACTGTAGCAGTTAATTTTGGATTTTCCGAATGATTGGTACCCGAAGAATCTAACTTCGACGACTTTTCTGGTATAAAATGTGTATATTGGTATTTTAATGTAATCTAGAAACACCAGCATTGCTTTGCAACAGGCCCCTTGATGTACAAGGTGTATATTGGTAATTTCATGTAGACCAGGAATACTAGCATTTCGTGACCTTGCAAATTTTGTTAATCTATTCTTTTTTAGAAGATTGCAAAGAAGATTGTGAATGACGCTAAGTCAAAAATCTTATGATGTTTTGTACAAAAATCTCGATCCTAAGAGGGCCAGAAGAATATATTCAGGTTGGCCAAAGTAAGAGAAAGAAAGATCAAAAACCTTTCTCAAGTGAGACACATTAAGGATGAGGAAGGCCACATGCTTGTTACTCGGAAGGATATAGAGACTAGATGGAATCAGTATTTCCATAAGCTTTTCATTAGGGAAGGAGGTAGAGAGATCACTTTGGAAGATATAGCTCGTAATGAAAGTTACTTGAATCGTGCAAGTTATTGGCGGATACAAAGGAAGGAAGTAGAGGAGGCTTTGAAGGTTATGAAACTTGGGAAAGGTGTAGGACATGATGACATTCCTATTGAAGTATGGAGAGTTTTAGGTGAGCACCGTTTGACTAGGCTTACAAATTTATTCAGTGTTTATTTGACAAAGCAAGAAAATACTTGAAAATTAGAGAAGTATCGTTGTGTCTCTTTATAAGAACAAAGGAGACATTCAAAAATTTTCAAGTCACAGAGGTATCAAGATGACGAGTCACACTATGAAAAGTTGGGAATGTGTGATCGAAAGAAGATTGATGCAAGTTTTCAAAGTAAAATAAAATCATTTCGGATTCATGCCAGGTCGCTCAATTATTGAAGCAATCCACTTGCTGAGGAGAACAATGGAGATTTATAGAGCTAAAAGAAAAAACCTCCATATGATTTTTATTTATTTGGAGAAAGCTCATTATTCTGTCTTATGGGAGATATTGTGGAGAGTTTTGGAGAAGAGACAAGTACATGTCCTATACATTAACCTCATAAAAGATACGTATGATAGGTCTTCTTCTTGTGTAAGGATCTAGTTTGGGAAGAGTGACCAATGTTGTAAAAGTCACCCGACTAGCCCGGCTAGTAGGTCCGACTAGTCTAGTCAGTGGGGTGGCCGACCGAGTACCGATTAATTCCGACTAGGTCCACTAGTCAACCAATTTTTTGCTTGGAGATACCATTTTTTTACTTTTTTAAAAAGCAAACTTATTCCAACACGTTTAATGTTTTATTTAAATTCAATTACTTCTTTTGATTCATTATGATAGTAAAAAAATATAAATCTATGTAAATATATAATAATATATGTATAAAAATGATATATATGTTTAAAAAATCAAAGCCGATTAAAGTCCGACTAAATCCGATTAATCACCCGACTGCCGATTAATCCTTAGTCAGTGACATGACCGATCGAGTACCGACTACCGACTTTTGCAACCTTGAGAGTGACTATTTTGACATCAACATTGATCTGCATCAAAGTTCAACGTTGAGTCTATTCCTTTTTACTTTGGTTACGAACGAGTTGTCAAGTCACATTAAGGATGAGATACCTTGGTGTATGGTATTAGTTGATGATATTGTGTTGATTGATGAGACTAGAGATGGAATAAATGAGAAGCTTGAGGCTTGGAGACATGCATTGGAGACTAAAGGATTTCGTATAAGTAGGGCTAAGACTAAATATATGGAATGCATTTTGATGGAAGCAACAATGAAGGGATCAAGGTGAAGATTGACGACGACAACAATAAGAAGAATGATTCTTTTAGATACTTGGGATGTATTTTGCAACATAATGGAGAAATTGGCGGAGATGTTACTAATAGAATAAATGCAGGTTGGTTAAAGTGGAGAGGAGACTCTATTGTTCACTGCGATAAGAAAATTCCTTTGAAAATCAAAGGAAAGTTTTACAAAGCAGTCATGAGACCTGCTATGCTCTATGGATCAGAATGTTGACCTGTGAACCATAGACATGTGCAGAAAATGGCAACACCAGAAATGAAAATGCTAAGATGGATATGTGGACACACACACACATACACGTAAAGATCCATTCAGGAATGATGCAATCAGAAGGAAAGTTGGTGTAGCTTTGATCGAGGATAAGATACGAGAAACCGCTTAATGTGGTTTGGTCATGTACAAAGAAGGTCAGCTGATGTGAGTTTTGGGATGTTGAACCAGCTAAGAGAAGGCGAAGAAGGCCAAAGAAGTGTTGGAATGAGACTATACGAAGGAATCTTATTTTTTTGGACCTAAACCCGGGATTGTCCCAAAATATATCTTAATGGAGGCAAAAAAATCCATATAGCTGACTCTACTTAATGCGGGAAAAGGCTTTGTTGTTTTGTTGTATCCAGTTTTTAGAAAAGAAGAGCAAGACATGGTGTGAGCATTAGAGTAATCACATTTTCGAATTACTATATATACTTGCTTGTTGAAATTATGCATGTTTTTCTTGTGTCATGCTTCTCTTTTTGTATGTTGTTGAGCGAATCCAGTCCCAATGGTTAATTTGTGGGAAAACCTTGATGGCACACACCATCCACATACAAGACTCATGTAATAGGAAACTGCCAGACATTTAAATGCGCAACCAATCCAAACATCAAACAAATGAAAAGCTATGATCATAACTAAGTTTGTCGTAGAATTTTACTGTTAAAGTTTTAGAGTCCTACTACCCCAGAAATAGATAGAAATTATGTTCTGTGTATCCCAAATACACACAGCCTTACTTTTACTCTATTTTTTTCTTTCAATTTCCGTCTGTTATGAAATACTCGGATTTCTGTTTTTTCTCTTTGTTTTCTTATAGAAGAATACGAACTTAGGCCCATGAAAAATAACTTTTTCTTTAGATCAATGGAGTTATAGAAGAATACGAACTTAGGCCCATGAAAAACAACTTTTTCTTTAGATCAATGGAGTCAATTTCTATTGTCTACCAAAGCAGAACAACCTTAAACATGCAATTAATTGTCATTCTTTTAGTTCATTTTTTTCATATCGATGTCTTTTGTCATTTGTGCTGCCAGGAATGCATGCCGGGTTACCCAAGTTTGTTCCCATAAATCTGAAAGACTTGCAAGATGCTGGATTTCAGGATGGCGAGGAAGTATCGTTGGAATCACTTAAGGAGATGGGCTTGATTAATCCATCTGGTAGAGAACGGAAGCTTCCTTTGAAGGTAAGAAGAACCTAACATGTACCTGTTAGCGGTTGATTTAATAATATCGATTCTACCCGGACTAGTAACAGCTGAAAACATGATAACAAAATGTAGTTGTAAACTATCGGACTAATAGCAGCAGAAAATTTCGCAAAATGTAGTTGTTACAAACTTTTGACTTGTGAGTTGCACCTGCAATATATTTTGCGGAAAGATCTTGTTCCAAGTAGCGGTAAGGAGGAACCAGAATCTCTCCTGGAAGTGCTGATGTCTTCCTGAATAATTCCAATATTTCTGTTGCAGCTAAATTCACTGACAAGGGAGGCATTGCTTTTTTGTTTGCCGCATGACAGCTGTTTCACTGTCTTGGAATGTATCCTCTTTTTATTCAATCATGCGTTTGCCCTGCTTTGAGGCTCCATAGTTCAACTACTATATAATTTCCATCAAAAAAATATATATATTTGGATAAAAAGATCAATAATATATTTTTATTGTATCATGCCTTTGCCTTTGCCATGTTTTGAGGATTCATGATATAATACCAAGCCTTTATCCAGATCTTGGGAGATGGAGAGTTGACGACCAAACTCGTTATCAAGGCTCGTGCATTCTCGGCAGCAGCGAAGGAGAAGCTTGAAGCTGCTGGGTGCACACTTACCACATTGCCTGGTCGGAAGAAGTGGGTAAAGCCGTCTGTAGCCAAGAACCTTGCTCGGGCAGACGAGTACTTCGCCAAGAAAAGAGCAGCAGCTGCTGCAGCTACCACTGATTCAGGTTCCACATGAGGGTCTTGTCATGAATTTTCAACTTTGTAGTTTTCCTTACCAGGCAAATGAAATGTATTTCAATCACCTTTGAATCCACAATCATATTTTGTGCGAGTTGTTGTAATTATTTTGTTTAATAAATGACATTTTCATCTTGGGGCAAAATATTGAGGGAGACTTCCAAACTGAAGTTCGAGTTCAATGTCGAATTAAAGGCATCAGCTTTAACCTGTTTGGACTACTATTTCTGGGATCAGGGAGTTGATCACTCTTCTTGTTTTGTCCTTGCTCCCTTATTTACTCAAGAAATTAAAATCGAATTCATTGGGCATTCATCAACACAGAACCAAAATCAAATCCTTTTAAACTTGCAGCCGCGCAAATTATGGGATTTTATCTCCATATTCACAGTTTTCCAATAATTGGAAACTGAAGTCACTGGACATTTATTTTTACATCAAAACGAAGTCACACAAATTCCTTGAAATCTACCATGGATCGAATTCGAAAAAAAAACAGCAAGATCATGTTTAATGTTTTAATCAACGATATAACTTATCGAGCAGATTCTATTGATATTTCTCATATGTTTTTGTCATAATTTGCAAAATTTTCATGCACTTATTTGAATGCAACTAAACCAGTGCACCATCTATGTTAACATCTTTTGCCAGGGGTTTTTGTCCAGTCTCATTGCAAACCCTGATACTTCATTGACAAAAAAGATTGGATCCGAATCTTAAGACTACGAGGTATGCAAAAACGGGCAGAAAGCTTCATGGAGAGATCGTCGGAGGCAAGCCAAAGTGGAAAAAAAGCCTTAGCACGAATTAAGTCGCGCCTTAAGCCAATCACCCAAGGACAAATTGACAGTTAACATATATGTAACACTAATTTGAGCTTTGATTGTTCCTTGAAGGCCCCTCAGTTTTTGGTTTAAGCGCATTTGCGGTAGGTTTGATCAGCGAAGGAGCTCAACTATTAGTGCAGCATTTCCTACCAAGGCCTTAAAAGTCGGATTTCGGTTTCCTTTCGGTGAGGGACCGAAACGAAATTTCGGCCGAATTTCGGTCGAAATTTAAGGCCGTGTTTCCTACAAGACGACATGGATTGTCAGATTGTCACACTTGCAGGTTACCTGGCTGCAAATGACAATGCAGAAGAATATGGAAGTTTTGGCCCTCCAAGAGGAGTTCCACTGTGGTGTCACACAGGAGCGAGTCAGGGCGAGTCGGAGAATATGCAAGGCAGGGTTTTCTTTGGTACATTGGGTTAAAAGGATATTATGAAGGAACTCCCTGCTAATAATCATAAGTCCACTGTATCATAATCATGAACCCACTAAAAATAAACGAGTCAATATTACTATTTTACCATAATTATTAAAATCTACTGAACATATAAGATAACAAATATCATCGGGCGCGCACCTTAGCGGTGAACGCCTTGTTCAGTTGATGCGATGAAGGAGATAAATTGCTGATGTATTTACTTCCAAGTGGTAAGAAAACGATGTAAAGGACAGGAAAAAACAGTCCACCCAAAAATAAAAATAAATATACACTTCGCTTCCTATATATTCCATAAAATGTTGTGCAAAAATAAAAATCCATTCACCATCAAATTTTAAAAATGATGCCAATATGCCATAACATATAGAATTCACATAAAAAATTATCCAACCATCTCGCCCCACTCTATTTCAACTTTAAAATCATTCTCAATTGAATTTGTGGAATGATACCAAGTGCCAATTCTGAATGGAGACGAAGAATTCATGTAACCGATCCTACTTAATTGTGGGAAAAGACTTTGTTGTTATTGTTGTTACCAACTGCTATTTGGTTTCCGTTCACAATCATTTTGTTAGCAATATCACGAGAATGGTATGAGGAGAAAGAGCCAATGACAATGCTGGCTGTGGGGATGAGAAGGTGGGATGCTACAACCAAGGAGAATACAGAGGCATTGATGGTAGAGATGTGCACGATTGGCGGGGAGGCGGTTGAAGGTGGTAGCAAGAGTGCCTAGCATTGGGGACCATGGTGACGAGCTTGATGCTTACGGAGACCGAGATGTCTACGATGAAAATGGGTCAGTTTTGAGAGTCAAGAAGGGGCAACCATGCCCATGTACATGCTGATGTTGTACAAGTATGGACCTCTCGCGTTAAATACATAGGTGACTCTACAAGAAGAGATAAATCCATGTTCCCCCACGAAAATTGCTCACAAGGTTGCAAAAGTCGATAGTCAGTACTAGGATCAGTCGGGTCACTGATTGAGGATTAAGCGATAGCTGGATGACTAATCAGATTCAATCCGACTTTAATCGACTTTGAATTTTATGATTATTTTAAATATATAATTCATTTTTATACATACATTTACATAGATTTTGTACATTTTTATACTATCATAATAAAACAAAAGAAGTAATTGAATTTGAATAAAACATTAAGCATATTATAATAAGTTTGCTTGTAAAAAAACAAAACATAAAAAATATAATATCTCCAAGCAAAACTTAGTCGACTAGTGTGTTTAGTCAGAAATAGTTGGTAGTCGATCAATCACCCCACAGACTAGAGTAATCGAACCTACAAGTCGAGCCAGTTGGGCAACTTTAACAACACTGATTGCTCAATCCTTCGAGACGATGATTTGGAGAATCTAGCCACGAAAGGTGTTCTAACTTAGCGTTGATCCTAATGGATTTATGGAGGCACTCTACGTCGTCGATGAGGTCCACATCATAGCTGTTGGTTCTTGGGTCGAAGAATATAAGGAGCCTGAAAGCAATCTCATTGGATTTTTTGGCAACAGCTGTGGTGGATGATCCCTCTCCGCACCTCTCCTTCTATAGCCCCTCTCCGAGCCCCCTTACTCCCCGTTAAGTCCTTGAACTATATATTTGATTTCAATGTCATACTTGAACTTTGAAAGGTAACAATGTGGTACCCAATCTTAATATTTGTCACAATGTGTTTTCAGCCATTGTGATTTAACGTCAGAAAGACAAAAAAAAAACAAAAATAACAAAATCTTTACCCACATTAAGACAAATCTCAAAGTTCGGGTATAACATTGTTATCGTTTAAACTTCAGATATAACATTGAAAGTGTATAGTTCATAAACTTTTGTGTAATTTGCTTTTGCAAAAAAAATGTTGGAGGCATAAATGTAACACAAATTTCTCCTTTTTCCTGTCAAAGAAATGAACCGTTTAAATAATTTAAGAACTTTTGCACTTGTGCCCTTTCAATTTTTCCAATAATATTTATACCCCTAACTTTTCTGTAATTCCACTTGTGCCCCTATATTCTTATAAAATTTGCAGTATTGCCCTTCCTTTAGCATAACATAGGGAAGTGTAAATAACAAAAAAACTACAGTGATTTTTGTAAAAATACAAGGGCACAAGATCTTAGTACAAAATAATCAGGGGCAAAAGTGTTGTTAAAAAACTCAAAAGGAAAACAAGCGCAAAAATCCCAATACTTAATCGAAGCTGAAGTTCCTGCTCATCACTGAAGATGTCTACCTGCCCTTCCAGTTCAAGCCTTAGCAAGGCCAATTGCATTTTTTTTTCTGTTCATTTCCTTCTGTTCAGGGGAATCTTAAATTGATGCTCCTCCATTTTGTTAGATTGAATAAAATCCCTTTACCCTTTAACATTGAATATAATGGTTTAATGAGAAAATTTTAGTGTCAGGACACTAAAATTTACCCTTTAACATTGAAGATAGCCATTTTATAAGTTTAAAATAAACCACGTTGCATAATCAGAGAGTAAAAAGTTATTCTGTTTTATCAACTGATGCAAACTGATTCAGAAAGATGACCAAAAACTGTTTAGCTCTAAGCTTGAGTCAAAAATATACCCACATTTACCACCAATGTGCTACTTCACACTCTATGCTCTTCCCGCCCTTCATTCGTAACTCCGCCAGTACAGAAAGCATGTAAAATATACATACAGATGACATTTGAGCTACATATTTTACAGATATACATTCTATATTCTAGCTACCAGCCGCACGATGAACTCCTCCTCTAGACAGAATAAATACATATAGCACGTGATCATACCGAACTGCAAGAACTTGTACAGATGTAATAGAAAGCCCCTCGATGTTCTTCCTACATGTAAAAAGCATACCTCATTTCTCAATACCCTGCTGCAGATATTGTATCAAGTCATAGCCAGCAGTACTCCATTTGTTGTACGCGTCCATGCATGTCTTGATCATAAAATTAGCAGCCTCTCGTTCGTTCATCTCAGGGTGAAATCTCTTTCGAAGATTCCCTATGGGGTCACCGCGGCTGAAGCATGGCAATCCGCTATCAACCATCAATAGCACTGTTGTGATGATTCCGTGCATATATCTTCGTGCAGCTAGGTAACCTTTCACACAGAGACTGCAAAATTGGGAAGCAGAAGAAGTTGCACTAAGTCAACATCAAACCCTTGTCAGGGATGCTAACATGCAGGTTGCAAACGATATCTATTCAAGCAAACATGTTCAATATAGGTGTCGTATTTCAAAGCTTTCATGTTTTTGACGTTTTCAAAGGGTGCACTTGGTACGGCGAACCGAAATGAAAGTTTCTTTCCATGACCATCTCGTTATTATTGTTTGATTCCCCGGATAAGCTAGATTCAATCATTTTGCTGTATGAAATAGAAGCGTTAAACTTATCTATTGATACCAAAATGTATTCGATAATTAAAAGTTAAAGCTAATGTTGGATGGGATTTGACCTGACACTCTTATCGTGCAGAACCAGATAAATTTTTTTTCATCACCATTTTCTATACAATGGATATGTTCTTTTGTGTTTAGGATTTGTATGAATCACCCATCTACTCCATGTTCCATGGAGCTTACTGCAAGCATCTCATTCTCACCTTTACATAGCCTAAATTAAGTTCCCAGAGGCTTCCATTCTCCATCTACCTCATCTTCCCACTAGCACAATCTAACTTGTTGAGTTTTTCTCTATGGTTGATGCCTTTCCAAACAAATTACCCAATTTAAACAAGGCTCAATCTGATCCATCATGACCCTTTTCTTATACCTCTGAAGCATGGGCTCATTTGACAGGTTATCACACTAACCTTGGAGATAGAGGCGTCCCTTTGCTTTTAGAGAATCCAACTGCCTAGGATCTTTAAGACCTACTTTGACAGGAGGCTTACTCTAAAATGGGGGACACCCAGTTAAAATTGTTAAACCCACACCTCATGTAAGGGAATCACTCCACGTATTCCCATCCCACCAACTCAGACTGGATTTGAGATTGCAGTTCCTCTCTGCTGTTTCCCCCATACTACCCTCAGCGGTAGACAAGACGATTGCACACAATCCTCCCACACGCACCTCCACCCCACAGTCTTCCTATCAACAATGTGCCGACAATTGCACACAACCCTCCCACGCATCCCCACCCCAAAGTCTACATGTCAAGTTGTCTCGCTTCCTATCTACAACCTTATTTTGCGGTTATAGGTACACGAGCAGGAAGTTTAGTGTAGAGTGCCCTGAGACACGTAATACTTCTACATAAACTTCGGAACATTATCAGATTGCAAAATCTTAGTAGCAGAACCGGAGGATGATTAAGATTTAATAATAAAGCAGAGCCGTCTTAGTCGTGCACTTTTGGCACTCAAAATTCCAAGGCATATTTTACATCATAATACAGTAAATCATTATATGGTAATGGTACAACATAATGATTAGTCATCAAAATATAATGACAAAATCAGGAAGGATAAGATTTAGAATACTTACCCAACAAACTCCATCCAAGTTTCACTTTTCATAGATCCTGAGGGATCAATTAATTGAGTCATCTCGTGACTCAATTTGAAATGAGCATTTTCGAAGCGCATGTTGCCACCAGGTGAAGTCTCCAATATGAATCCAAAATCAATATGCACAAGCCTCCCTAAGCTGTTGCATGGAAAAACATACGTTCATGTTTCATGTTAGCAAGTTTTAGTGGCTGATAATAACATACTTATCAAAAAGCAGGTTGCCATTATGCCGGTCCTTTGGCTGTAGTAGTAGACTTGCAACTGCATAGCCGGCACTGCTGATGATGAACATCTCTCGAGCAGTTTCAAAACTGGGAGACCCAACAGGTCCAAAATCTTGTTGGAAAATCTCATACAAACCACCGTCGGTAGTCTCACCCATCTGATTTCTGCTCCTTGAGTTAGGAACAACCTGAAAATTTATCACAAAGCTACCTAAGTATTGGAGCATCATCCATAATTTTGTGTGTGTGTGCATATACATATATTTGGATGGATCTCTAAAGGGGATTCATCCCATAGTTTCTCAAAAAAGTATTAGAGCATCATTAAACTTTAGACATAATCAACGAAGAAACCAATGTTAGGTTGTGTGTTCACGTGCACACATCTCTCTCTCTCTCTACATGTGTGTTCTTTCAATAGATAAGACATCTACAGCAATCTTATTAATCTAGAGATATCCTAAACATGATCTCAATCAACTTGTGTACACGCGTGTGGGTGTGCATGTGCGCATCTCTATCTCTCCACGTACGTACGTAGACACGATTTTTTAAAATGAAGTGACCCATGTGGCAACGTTGAAGATAGAGGTTGATAAAGATCTAGTGCCATTAGGTATAAGTGATCCATGTGGCAACGTTGAAGATAGAGGCTGATTAAGATTCAGTGTCATATGGTATCTATGATTTCTTTTCTGAAGATGCTATGACAGTGTTAGCTATGATGGTGAGGCATCTTAAATAAGTAGTAAATGCCGTTGTTGCCGTGAGTTGGAGGGTACATTTTGACGAACCACCAATATCTAGCTCGATACACTGTCATATATATACATACACACACACACACACACACACACACACACATATATATATATGGCTGATCCTGTGAGAGCCAAAAACTGTGAGAGCATGAGAGCAATGAATCTGGACCACTAGATTCTGCTCTTCTCTCTCCTCCAATCAATCAGGAGAGAAATGACAGATTCTAGTGGTCCGGAATCATTGCTCTCACAGTTTTTGGCTCTCACAGGGTCAACCCTTATATATATATATAGATAGATAGAGAGAGAGAGAGAGAGAGAGAGAGAGAGAAATGGGGCTACTCCCGCCCTATTTTTCGGTGATTTTTTTTGTTTTTTTGGAAAATACCATCATATATTTTAATCATTATATCTCTCTAATATGTCATTCACATTTCATTAGAAGCAGAGACTCCTATGCCCTCCACCTAAAACATGTAATTTTAACGGTCTTAGAATTGATGTAATCAACCAGTTCTGGATGGGCATAAATGTCTCTGTTTCTGACAAAATTGAAATGACATATTAGAGGGATATAGTGATGAAAATATATGGCGATATTTTCCAAAGATGTAAAAAAAAATCATCGAAAAATTGGGTGGGGGCAGCCCCATTTAACCCATATATATAGAAGATTCGTGCGCTTTGCGAGTCAGCCAGCAATAATTCTCCAGAATTTTGTCTTGAAAGACCAAAAGGATTTTACGATGGGAATATTTACTCCTATCACAAGATTCTTGCTAATAAATTAGGAAGGCAAAAGACAATCTTATAATGCCCACGTAGTTGAATCTGAATCTTGACAAATTTCTGTAACTCCATATGCCATGAGAGATTGTATCTTGGATGCATGACATGATAAAATTTGGAAATATTTGTTCAAAGCCAGTTAAGATCAACCTTAAGTTATGACAGCTAGGAGGGGTCACAGCATACGGCAGATAAAGTTTCTTGCAACACAGCATATCATCTTAAAATTTTCGAAACCATATAAAAAGGAGAAAATCAAGAGTTAAAACATCTTTTCTAGTACAACCACTTTATGCCACTGAAGCTATAAAATGTGACATCTGAACACACCTCAATAATGCCCCTTTCAGGTCCAGTTGGCAAGACTCCATATGGGAACAAATAAAGATTAAGTCCAACTGCTTCAAATACATCTCTAAGCAGAGCAATAACTTGAAGAGCAAGCACATCTTGTCGGCAGTCATCTCCAACCTGCAGACATTTGTTATACATAAATGGAATCTCATGCAAACTTGGATTATACAAAACAATTCCATATAAACAAGAAAAGGCTGAATAGGACTCCACGAGAAGGACAAGAACAAGGGTAGAACATTGATTATTGTCATAATTGAAATGCTCAACATAAAGAAAAGAATACAAAAAATTAATTTAACCCCACAGACTAGAAGCTGATGGCAATCGATAAAAGCTGATGTACTCCAGCCCCACAAGCTTACAGTTCAATCACTCAGATTCTTACAACCCTTTGTACAAATTCCCATGAAATCACAATAGAAAAGCACAAACTTGAAATGGACTCCCCCGGCCACCCCAACACAACAAAATAAATAAATAAAAAGGAAAAAAGCACACGCGATTGATGACGATGTTCCCATTCTCATTGAAGGTTTATATAGCCGCATTTACCTTGCAATGCCCACCCCCCTTCCACGTCTGAGTAACCCAATCTCCCTAGATCCGGACGTGGTTTTTTACCTCGTGCAACGGCTGACAGTGGGTCGGCTTGGTCATGCGGTCACATATTAATGAGTTCATTTTGATCCATCCAACACATTTTATGTCCCAGATAAAAAAGTTGGCGATCATGACGAAAGGGAATAAGCTACCCATTTGGTTGTAAATTGGTTAATGAACAAAATAGAGCTAAAGATTTATACACAAACTAGTTTCATAAGAACAATACATATATAGAAGATGTTTGGGAGACTTTGAAAAGCTAGACTCCAAAGTCAACCATGCCTAAACCAGGAAAATCTAATTACATCCTTAAGAGATCACTATCTATATCAGAACTGCAGATGGTTTACAGTCAACCTCTAACTAAATTAAGAATTTCAAACCTACCCTATCTGAGAACTGCAATAACATATATTAAGCTAATTTCTTACGAATATTTTACCTTAAATATGCATGCCTGTGGTTTTATATCCTTAGGATCGCCATTTTTATCAACTACATCGAACGTAATCATTATAGGAACTTTGGCTGCAGATTGCAGGGGAATGCCACTGTCCAGCTGAATGCCCCGAACAAGTTTATTTGTTGCAGTTGGCAGATATAGGTCATCATAGTCGACTGAAATTTTCTCCAGCTCCCTGCATGCAACATTAGTAGTTCTTCAGATAACAGAACATGTCTTCAAGACTAAAAAGGAACCGGTAAAGCAATCACCTCCGAATACCAGCTCGACGCTCTTCCTTCGGCAACGGAAATAAGACACCAGAGATAGAAGTGACCTTGTCAAAGAAATCAAATTCTCTTTGAAACATATCACGGGCATCATCACTGAACCCATCAATGATTTTTTGCCTGAGAATAGGCAAGATGGCTTGAAAGGAACTTGTCTGAGATGGAGCAGGGATACAGACAATAAATCACGAACAAGTATCACTATCTTTTAAGTATAATTGTGGTAAAAAAGTTATTTTTCAAATTTATTAAAAATCCACAATTATCATACATCAACAAAGTACCTTGGTCTCAGTTTCTTTCTCTGATTCAGTCTCACCCTGTTGATCAGAGTCACATCATCAGAACAATATAAATTTTGTACCAGATGGAACGCTAACATTTCTTGTACCCAAAAGGAAAATAAAGACAAAAACAGGTATAACTGACGAAGAAACTAAATAGATTTAGAATGACTTAAAAATAGGTCCCAATCAGGTGGGCATAACCAGAAAGGTATCCATCTCAGAAAAATACACATTGTAGAACCCGAACTTTTGGCCAATAATGAAATCACAGGTCGTATTGATTCAAGTGTTGGAGGATCTTGAATCAAGAAAGAGGAACGTGAATTTCGAGTTGGTAATTAGACCCAACCAAATCGACAGAGTAAAATACTTGAAACGAAAGCTTCCCGTTTCTGCTCTTTAGTCTCTCTGGGAGTACAAGTTCAGATAACCAAGAAGAATATTTTTATACCGAAATAGGAAATCAAGGACGACAAAGGAATTTATGGGCTTTCATTTGGTTCGGGAAATAGATCTAGAATTTGACTAAGAACCAATAAGCACCATCAATTAATCCTGGGATGTCATGCAGACTAGGCTTTCTATAAAAGGACATTTTACAATATCCTTACTCCAGAGATGTTCATGGGGTCAACTTGTCCGCTTAATGTGAGCTTTGTTTATGGGACTACATGACTAATAAGATTTGCTCCCTGGGAGATAGAACAAGAATGTAAAATACTTCAACGCAATAATAATGATCAGGACATGCTAAGGAGAAGATGCTCAATCTGGAAATAAGGTCTCAAATAAGATGCACAGGATGCATGTTCAGTTGAGTTGTTTAGAATATGAAGACAAACACCTGCAGATGCCATATCAAAATATGGGCAAAAATGTTGCTTCGGTGAGCAGCTCCCAGAAGGTACCCTTCTACTAGCTTCTGCATAAATAATAAAAGAGGGTTCATGACTGTTTTCAATAACTATGATCAAATAAACTGAAGATTTTTTACACAAATGGTTCCTAGAAGTGCAGAGAACAACACAACATTTTATCAAGCAATTACTTGAAATTCATAAAATCAAGAAAAATGTTACTATTTATAGCAAGTAATTTGTCAATGAGCTAAAAAAAAGAAACACTTAATAGTGCCTCACCCCTTCATCATAACGAAGTGCTTGAACCAGCTGTGGCATGAAAAATGTCACTCTTTCGGGAGGATAAGATTCCAGAACTCTAAGAACATATGCCATGACTCGAAGGTGGCCCTTGTATGGAGGTGTGAGAAACTCAAGTGCTTGAGTAATAGAACAAGCCGCCCAGTGAGGTAACTGCTGCAGTAACACTGAATTTTCATCAACGGCCTTTGGCGTTACAAAGAATGGCAATGCCTGCGGTATGGTGCGCAATTCAAGTATATGCAGCTGCAAGGATGACATAAAACATCAGCAATTAACAAAATCTTAAGTGGATGGGAATAATGGAACACCAAAATGGATAGAACAAATTTGCTCCCAATAAATTGCAACATTAATGGAAAGCTGCATTCCTTTTAAAGGCATACCGCTAAGCAACTTTTAGGAAAGCAGACCCTCTTGAGGGAGCCTACCGAAGTTGGCCAATAACATGAGATTCCCTATTTATTTTATATCACAACGACCCCCACACAAGATCCCTATTAACACATACCCATCGTTAACTTTAATGGGTCAAGACCGTCAAATAGTGGTTAAAATGGTAAAACGTTTTACAAAAAGCTCGTCTTTTATTCTGGGAGAATACAAGGAACTCTTTGTTTTCGTTGTATGTTTTTCTTGTACTTCACTCCACCACCGAGCTTCCTTCCTTCGTGCCAATGTCTTCTTGAGCCACACCTAAAATCTCTTTTCATTGGAATTATTGTATTCTTACGTGTCTTTATTTTAGTTGAGTCATGTACCCCGTCGGGGATATCCATGCAATTTTCTCTTTTATTTTTTCTCTAGGGTTTCATGCTATATCAGGAATCCTAGACCTATTGAATAAACAAGTAATTTCCTTCTCTCATCTTCTCCACATGGTACCAGAGCACCGTTCCTAGACCGGTATTCTGATCTAAATCCCGCCCCACCGCAAGTCATACTCGTACGGGCTCTCTCCTCCCCCTAGGGTCTCGTACTGGGCACCTCACACCTCTCCGTGCACGACTGCAACATCTCCCTCTGCTCTGGACCGTCGTGCAAGGCCCCTCTCCAGCAACCAGACCACCACGCACTGCCCCAGGCCTCTCGAGGCTACAACACCGCCTTTTGGGGCTCTCCAGCCCACCTGCGAGCAACCCAGGTGCATCCTCAACCCCCTATTCTGTCGTTTAGGGCTTTCCATCCCATCTGCACACTACCCAGACATATTTCCAAGCCTCTATGTCGTTGTTCGGGTACCTCAAACCTATCAGTGCGCCGCCTAGGACATCTCCAGTTCTTCGTGTTGTCGTCTAGGCCCTTGATCGGGATTCTAGGGCAACCTCTAGCCCTATTTGAATGTCACGACCGTGATCTAATCATTCAAATGCGTGACTAAACTCCTGATTTATCTTCTTGATATCTCTATTTAACCACGATGACATCTCTTCCTGTCGAGACCAAATCCATGTACTCTACATCTTTTATGATAGTACATGTAACTTCTATCAAAATCAAGGGCACAGATAAATGCGTGCCCTGATCTCGTCTCTTCACAGTGTTAGTCAACTGTAGGGGGAATTCAATGACATGTCCGGTGCAACAATCGCATCCCTTAATGGCCCCATGCTCTCCAACCTTAGGCAAGCCCTACGGGCTCGATCCCGAGCTCCTCTAGTAGATCCATGCAGTGGCATCTTCACCACAACTCTGTCATCTCCAATCGCAGCCCTTAATGGCCCCAGTCTCTAAAAGCAGTGCACCTCCTGGATGCGCAACCGGTTTGCAGGCGACACACCTTCTCCTCACACATCCTAGCGGCGAGGAGCTCCAAAAAGGCTCCCATCAGGCAGCAGAGACTTTCATGAGGGTTCCCAATCAGGGAACCCTAAATAAAGATCACATGCCAAAATAGAATTGTTTAAAAGGAGTTGCATCTTTTTTTTCTTTTAGCCCAATTAGGCAGAAATAGGGTTGCTTTTAGGCCCACTATTTGGGTAGAGAGATCCTTTTTTTGCAAAAAGAGGTGTGTGCACACAAAAAGTTGTATGAAAAAAAGGTATCGTATAAAAAACTATAGGAGAAATTGAGGAAAAATAAAAAAATACATTTTGGAGCAGCTCGTTAAAAACGACTATTTAAAAAAAGGAGATAACCGAGAGAGAGAGAGAGAGAGAGAAAATCATGAAATTGGTTTTCCTCATATTCTGGTCTTCTCCCAACTTGGTCAATGTTATGCATTCCGATTAGTATGAGAGAAAGGGAGAGTACTATGTAATGTAGAGTGCTACATGAAAGATTCACATATTCAGATACTAACCGATTTCAGACTCTACAGATTGTCTGATTCAGACTCGACATATTGCTTCAGTCTTCAGTTTAATTGAAAATGTACGTTCATTGTTTTAGAGGTCCCCGTACTTGATCTGGTCGGCTCGGAGTTTTCATGTGATCCATAGGGACTCCATAGTAGAGATCTCATTCTCTGAACATTGCATGCTTAGGGTTTTCATGTGGTTTTACAGGGACTCAAGAGTAGAGATCCCATTCTCTGAGCCGGTATGGGAGAGACCCAATCCTCCGACGAGGAGACTTTCAGACTCCATTCTCCAATGATCGTGTACTCTGACGAGGATGTTTCCACGTATTTTTTCCAGTTCGGTCCTTCAAAGAGATGGAGCAGCTGCAGGCCAGAGTTCTCCAAGTGGAGACTTATTCCAGTTTCAGTGACTCTGACAGACACAATATAGAGCACATTTTCTCCGACAAGGAGACCCAATTAAATTCACACTCCAACCCTTTAGTTCCTCCTCACCAGCACATCATGAGAAGCAATGTCCTTGACAACAACCGACAATAGAGTATGCATTAAGTTGATATTTTCTGTAGTGCCTTGTATTGTGAGTTTGAGATTTCATTCTATTTGTCCAAGCAGAACATTGCATGCTCCAACTTGAGGGGGAGTGTTGGAGTACATATGTTACATGTAGTGATGGGTAATTAAATCCCAATAGGTTCTAATTACAACATCCAGTGGTTTACTCCAGCATCTACTATTTATGGGACTTGGAGACTCAGTGGTGTACTGGTGTGACATCCGGACCTGAATAAATCGAACTCGACACGATTAAGAGTCTGCAAGATCATTTAATATTCAATTAATATTGAATAAACTCAGGTCGATATGTAAATTGCAGACTGAAGCTCGTTCGGTCGTGATCGACCAAAAATGATCGCATCGTAATGCGTGCCATCGGAAAAGGACGTGTCATGAAATTCGAATCACAAAACAAAGTAAGACCATCAGGAAATCCAATTAGACAAAATAAGACCAACGAAATCGACCGTTCATCGATTGAAGATCGTTTGATAATTTAAAATTATAAAAATTAGTCGTAAACTAAGATCGTATCTCAATTTTATCTTCGATCTGAAGTATAAGAATATTATACTAATTTTAATCATCATTCAAAGATGGTCAAAACGAGCTATTGTACATTAGAATCCGAGAGTCGATTAGCGAATGAGGATGACTTTGGTAGTCCAAATAAGAAGAGAGAAATAAAAAATAAATATTTTTTTCTTGCCCAAGTCCTGTGTCCCTCCACTTGGCCCTTTCATTTCCACTTGTCAAAATCCAAAGACCTTCCTTGTTATATAAACAACACCAACTCCATTTTCTATTCCTCTTAATTTTCTCCCCAAAAGAACTAAGAAAACTCTTCATACCCCCACCGAAGAGGGAGCCCAAACCCCTCCTCCTTACAAATTACAATTCCCCATTGTGAGTTGCAACTACTGCTCAAAAGTGCAGAACTGCTGCTGCTCCAAGGAAGGAGCCTCCTGCTGTAGCCATAGGCTGCTGTGCAAACAACTGGAAAGCCCCCCTACAGCTCTGAACACCAACTGCTAGAGATCAACTTCCAGTCACAATTTAACGCTTTGAAAATCTTTTTCCCCCTCTTTTAGCTGTTGTCCAGCAGCTATTTTTTAAAATGATCGACTAGGCCTAGTCGTGTAGGCTACCCCACCGACTCGACTAGTCGGGCCGACTAATCGGCCCAGTCGGCCGACTTTTACAACAATGACTGCATGCAATTTAGATCTAAATTTAGCCCATTATTATATTTGATTTTATTATGAAATTGGGATTAAATTACATATAATTGGACCTAATTTCAAACCACTGCATATGCTCTAAATTTATGACGAAAAATCTAATAAATTTGGGGTGATTTATAGGTATTAGGACCCAAAATCCGACCACTATTTTGGTACTGTTTATGCCTTAAAATTGAGAGAATTGGAGGATAAAATTGTATAATTTGAGTCTAAAAAATCAGACCTATAATAGCTACAGTTTTTATGTTGGATTTGATAAGAAATTTAAAATGTATTGCATATAATTTAATACCAATTAAAATCCATTTTTAGATCACAAATTATACACTAGTTTCATGTTAAAATAAGAAAGATTTAGGGATGATTGACATATGAATAAAATCTAATTGCAGAATATTAATTAGTAATATCTTACATGTGAAAGATGAGAAAATTAGGGATGAATTAGCATAAAATGAAGTTTCAATTCAGGCCACTAATTAGATTCAGTTCCTAGTCTTGAAAGATGAGAAATTTAGGGGTAAATTGACATGAATAAAAATATTTTGAGAATGAATAAACATGCAAATTGACTTAAAATTTATAACCAATAAGCTACAGATTTCCATGTTTGAAATATGATGAAATTTGAGGAATTTCGTATGAGAATTGCGACTGTTCAAAAGTCACTAAATTGTGAAACTAGTACAATCCTATAATTCCTGATCTCAGAGTTTAAAGGTTGAAAAGTTGAATTTTTTAGCATACAAGATGACTGAATATAAAGGTCAATTCTAAAATTTTAATCTAGGAATGAAATGTTGACAAATTGAGTTTAGCATGCAAATTAAGGACAACTTCGAACAAATTAGCTATTGATTTCAAGTGGATTGAGGAGAGATTTAGGGTGAGTTGTATATAATTAAGTCAAGTTTTAAGAGCAACTTGAGCATGCACATTTTGGGGATCCCAGATCTGAGTTCTATCTCATTCGGCATTTTCATACAAGGGACTTATAAAATTTAGATCAATAATCACGCCACTAAATTATAAGTTAAATAAGAAAGGAGGAATTTCTGCATTGAATTGAACTTAGACCCAAATTCAATGAATAACCGTTGATCTCATAATTTCAGAAATGATAACATGTGACCCCAAGGACCGATCATCTTCATAAATTAATCCATTGTGTATAGATCACTATTGACAAAATTATTAACAAAAGATCTAGATCTGTACAACCAACCAAAGAAAGGATTGAGAAAAGATGAGGAATCAAGTCAGTGATGGTGATTTAGCGATGACTGATAATTAAGAGTGACGGTCATGGTGACCCTTACACCAGACTATGCAAGGGTGTAGTGACCCTCAATTAGGCGAGAGATAAGAAGCCCAGTAGGGCAGCGAGCACTTAGTGCGCAGGTCTAGGATCCCAATCTATTTCTCGGTTTTTTGCGAGCACTCCCAGTTTTACGCCTCTTTGGGATCTACATGTTTTCTTTTAGATAAGTTCCGTTGACCTTTTGTTCTTTAGAGTGCCTAGGTTGGAGGGTCCTCGATTTTGATTTTTTGAGCTCGTTTGCTCGTACCGGTCGGGTCGGTTTTTTCTGGAGTGACTTGTTCTGAAAAGTCTCTCCCACATCTCAAGGGCGTAATTTTGGAGTAGGCCTAACCCTCCCCTGAACCGCACTTCCACTGGTTTGGCGAAACGGAATGGTCTCTTCGGAGGCTTCCTCACAGTTTGAGTTTTGGTTACTGTTCTTGTTAGCTTGGTTATAGTTGAGTTGGTTACAATTGAGCACGGTTACATTTGAGTTTGGTTTCTGTTCAACTAGTTATTGTTCCGCCAGGAGGTCTTGGCAAAGAGAAAAGATCATATTAAGAAAATCATCTTTATCATACTAAGGGGTACTGCCATGGTTGTTAGAGAAGCTAGTGGACGTGCTGGGAACTTAGTTAGGATGCATTTTACCACACCGCATGACTACGGAGGAACCCCAACCCTAAGGGGGCGTTCGGTTGGGGGGTTACCCCTCACTTTAGGTGTGTTACCCCCCAAAACCCATATTTCTAACCCACTAGTGGGGCCACTCTCTTTCCATATATATATATATTATACCATCATATCATATAAAAATCATAAAATACTCAACTTCTACTCACTGTTCCAACCTTCAATACAATAACATCACAACAACTATCCACTTTTTCAAATTTCAATATAATCATATCATAATAATTACCCACTTTTTCAAATTTCAATACAATCACATCACACAGACCCTCACAACTCTAAACCTACTGACCAAACACCAAAACACAAAAACGGGTTATCCTTCCTCAGATAACCCACGAACCAAACGCACCCTAAGGCTTCGTTACCGCCGTAGAGTGATAGTGTGAGGTCTCACCTAGACCAAGACCACAAACTATCCACTGAGCTTGAGAAATTTAACAAGAAAAGAATCAGAACACGAGATACATCATCTACATTTACTAAGATCCATCCACATTACTCATAAACATCGGAAAGAGATCTAGTTCACCTCGATTGTAATAAGCATTTTATAAATTAAAGAATTTGAAATACGATTGGAAAGAATGGAAATCTTATACGGTTTTATACTGGAGACTACAATTGTTAGATGGATCTAGTGAACGTGTTGGGAACTTAGTTAAGATGCATTACACTCCATTGCATACCTACGAAGGCCTCCTAACCCTAAGGTAATATTCACGCCTTAGAAAAATAGTATGAGGTCACACTCAGACCAAGATCACAGACTATCCACTAAGCCTGAGAGATTAGATAAAGACAAAGATCATATCAGAGACTCATCATCCATATTACCAATATACATCAAACACGAATTATAATTAATAAAAAGGTGTTAGCTTAAACATGGATCATATAATCAAAATATGGAAATACTAAATATGAGTAATTGAGGTAGGATCAGTAAGTCATGGGATTCACATATAGAACAATATGCAAGTAGCTCGTTAAATCTAATTGTCAAACCCTATTTACTTGCTTTCCTTTAGAGCCACAGAATTACCTGTTATTTTTAATTGATTAGATGTGCTCAACTTTTGTTGACATTCTTTTCTCCCGAATGCGTGCATGCAGGCAAACCACCTGCATCGTGGTATTATGACAATTGAATCTGAGCTTCCGCAGTAAATATTGTTAGGTACGCATGTTATGGTTTTTATTCAATACATTATAAATGCTTTTCTTTCTTTTCTGCTATAATTTGGATAAATGTAGATAATGCGATTCTTTTGTTACATGTAAAATTTTTATGGAAATTATTGCAATATAAATTGGTGACATGTTGTTGGTTCTGTGGTCTGTTAGTTAATTGTGAATGTCATTTGAATTGCGAAAAAAGTTTCCCTTATTTTCGGTACCCTAATGCATTCTCTAACGAACATGATACTACGTGTGATGTGTAAACGGTTATCCCAAATCTGCGGACGGGTGCCACAAGTGGGGGTTACATAAGAAGTCCCACGCTCATTGTATCAGATGAGAAAAGTTAATGAAAACATCAACTCTTTGAGGCGTGTAGTTTCATCCCACTCCTTAGGGATTAGGGTTCCACGTAAAAGTCCCGATGTTCTTCATGTTTATTCTACTTCTCTGATATGAAGCTTCCTTTTTTTTTGAAGTCAAGAAAAAGAGGGATACACTCAGTGGTGTTCACCCCAATATATTAAAGAAAAGAGGGGACAAAAGTACAAAAAAATGGAAGGCTACAAAAAGGTAAAAGAGCCTCCAAGCAGAGATAAAAAACACACACTAACACAATTAAATGCCACACCAGTCTTCCACCAATCCAGCAGCGCGAATCAACACGTTCTCCTTATAAAAACGTTGCGCCGAGAAAATGGCCTCGTTTCGACCAAGCCAAATCGACCATAATCTTGCCACCAGATTCAAGAGACGCCTTCTGTTCGTCTGTCTGTTCAAGAATATCGAATCACAAAAGGCCACCACATCACTAGCTCGCACCCAAGCCACCGACGGGTCCTCCCACAGCCCACGAACCACAGGGCACTCAAAGAAGAGGTGGTCAATGGATTCCACATCCACATCGCACAGCACAGAAATATTAGAAACAGACCGCAACAATCTGGAGCAGCATTCTCTCGTCAACAGCCTCTTTCTGCGGACCAACCATAAGAAGATAGCAATGCGCAAAGGTAGATTCAATCTCCAGAATAAGCAGCAGTCTCTCACCAGGGAGTCTCGCAACAATCTGATATGAAGCTTCCTTATTGTCACTTTCTAACAACCACCACTAGCCCTGCTTATTTTTCCTTTCAACATTAGCTCCAAATTCTCCTACCGCCCGAGATTCACATTGTTGTTGAATGACTCCAGCTTCCCCCATGTTGGCCTTCACATTGCCAAATGCCTCCAACTCCTCTCCCCCTACTCTCCCTCAATTCCAAATACATACCTCTTCTCCATCTCCACATCCCCAAGCCCCTACAACTCGAACCCATCGGCAATCTCCCACCTAATGCAACCTTGTATGTTCTTCAAATGCAAGGTATGGTCGATATCCTCAAATATCTTGTACCCCTTATCACTATCCCGCCCTACCTCCCACTCTGCTACCACAATAATGTTGGATGGGTTCTGACCAACCTTCATGAGGTGGTCCTCCTTGACGACTCCTCCATAGGGAAAGGCTCAATAAGTGTTCCTTCAAAGTTGTTTACACAAATGTTGTCGTCTTGAGGGGATGTCATGTTCAAGAAGCTAGTCGTCCTCAAGAATGATTAGGCTTGTTGATTTGGTTTAGTTTTGAACAAAATTATTGTGGTTACTAAACCTTAGACTGCTAACATGCTATTTGATATAGGGATTTGGGAGAAAGACTGCAATCTGATCTGGAGGCTATGGTACCCCCTGAAGATAAAAACTTTCTTTGGTTAAGTGGGCTTGAGAGGCTCTTAACTAAGGTCTGTAGATTCCGAGTTACCCCTAGGCGATGATTGTAGTGGTTCATTTAGTGATTCGTCATTGAAGGACTTTGATCAACTTTTTCTTTCTTGTGGCAGATTTTACAAGATCAGGGAGGCAGTAGATATCCAATAGGTGGACCTATCCACCCATGCCAAGCTATGTATTTCTAGGTGCTTAGTTAGCTCAGATCGATAACTGAGCGGTTGTAGCCCATGCCATGTTGCGGACAATGTGGCTTACCCATAATGGTATTCTTTTTTACCAAATAGGTTTTACGTAGTGAATGTTGTTCACCTTGCTAGATCCTCTCGAGTCCTGGATTTTGTAATTGCTCTCTTTCTTAATATATTCAATGAAGACACCAATCATAGGTGTTTTCACCTTTTTGGATTAAGAAAAGGAACACAGGGACACGAGAAGAGAAATACGAGAAGTTCGTCAAAGGTGGAGCATGGGATGAGAGAGGAGATGGTAGAGGTCCTTGAGAATGACGAGTGTGGAAGTTGTTAGGTGATAGGGCAACACAACTTCAAATATTGAGGGGGGTGTGTGAAAAGATGATTAAGAAGGGGGTCTCTAGAGGCGAGGAGAAGCTCAACTGCAAGGAAATGAAGTCGACGAGCATAACGAGCTTGAGATCAAAGGCTAGGCAATATTAATTGAGATTGGCCTCGAGACAGACATGGTGGTCAAGACGGAGGAGGTTTAAATGAGGAGAGGGGGAGAAAGTCTTGGTCAATGTTGCAAAAGTCAGGATCCAGTATTCAGTCGGAAGAGTCGCTGAATAAAAGAACAAGTTTTATTTAGATGACTAATTGAAATATTCGATAATGTAATTTTGCTTGATTTTAGATATAAAAAATATGTCAAATACAAAAAAGATGATATATTTATACATGTGTGGTCACTAATTAACGAGATAAAAGTACCATTGACTGTATACATTTAATTTTTTAATTTACATTAAAAGAAAGTATGAAAAACCAATAATAATATATTATTTTTCATTAATCGGTTGACTGGTCCCAAAGTTATTCCATTCGATTACCCCATTGAATAGCGTAGTCAGAACAATTAATCGACATTATTGCAACACAAGTCAGGGTGAATGGCATTCCGACAAGGGAGGGTTATCAGTAGAAGATACATTGTTTTATATATTTTTTATTTTACTTAAACAATTACCATGTTGAAAAGATGCGAGAGAATCACTTACAATGGTTTGATCATTCGCAGGAGGTCAGCTGATGCATCAGTTAGGAGATGCGAGTTTTAGGTTGTTGAGTCGGCTAAGAGAGGGAGGGGAAGGCACACGAAGTGTTGGAATGGGACTATCTGAAGGGATCTTAATTTTCTGTATCTAAGCCTGAGAATGACCCAAGATAGATCTGAATGGAGATAAAGAATCTATGTAACCGACTCTACTAAATGTAGGAAAAGGCTTTGTTGTTGTTACCTAGTTAACCAATTACCATTGTATCTAACAACTTGGCCCCAATTAAATTAAAAACAAGGGTAATATCGCTAAGAAGTATTTTTTTCTAGAGCATGGTACCTCGTGTCTCGTCCTTTGAGCTAGAAAGAGGTGGAAACGCCTTTTGCGATACAAAGATGGACCTTGGAACTTTGGTGACATAGTCTATTTTCTTAGGAAGGATATATGGGAGTGGCTTTTGGTAACAAGGCATACACAAAATGACATCATTGACTAAGTAAATTAAGGCTTACACGAACGATGTTCTTGAGAGTCAACAATGTATGTCATTGCAATTGGGTCAATAGTCGTGATTATAGTTTACTATTTGACCGAGGAACTCATTTTCCTTTTTTATGAAAAAGAGGGTGAACTCCCAATGCGGGATTCACCTCGCGACCTGCTTCATTAAAAAGATTTTAAAGTATATTACAGTGATAGCGAAAGGTCGGTAGTCGGTACTCGGTCGGTTGGGTCACTGACTAAGGATTAATCGGTAGTCGGACGATTACCCGGATTTAGTCGGACTTTAGTCAGCTTTGATTTTTTAAATATATGTCATTTTTATACATATATTATAATATATTTACATAGATTTATATATATTTTTACTATCTTAATGAATTAAAAGAAGTAATTGAATTTAAGTAACATTAAGCATATTAGAATAAGTTTGTTTTTAAAAAAGTAAGAAAATATGGAATCTCCAAGCAAAATTTGGTTGATTAGTGGACCTAGTCGGAATTAGTCAGTACTCGGTCGGCCACCCCACTTACTAGACTAACTAGACAAACTAGTCGGGTTAGTCGGGTGACTTTTACAACATTGGTACAAGGAGTTAAAATGACAAACAACAGTTTCGTAGTGAAACATCTGATTGGTGAAGATTACGTCATTTCTTGTCCAAATGCACCACAGAACTGCAAACGGTCTGGCACTGTCAGCAGTAGAGTTACACCCCCACACGCCTTACGGACTGCCAAAAGACCGCCGACCCACTCCACTCGACCCAATCACACCCAACCTCCCCCCATACCCGCACCGATGAGGGGTACTTGAAGAACAGGTGGTCGGAGTCCTCCGCATTGTCATCACATCTGTCACATAGAACGCCTCCCGAGTGAAGCAATCTACCCCTCCTTGCCTTCTCGATCAACCGGCCTCTTCTGAGACACCACAGGAAAACCTTGACTCTACACGGTATGTTGGCAACCCACACAATTTTCAGGTCCTAGCATAGGGTCGAGCCCTGCTCATCGGCCACTGACCTCAATTCCTTATACAAATTCTTCACCGAGAAGCCAGCCCCTCCCCATCTAAAATGATCACGGTCAGGTGTAAAGTCCCCAGGAGGTGGGACCTCCCCAACCAACCTGATGAACTCCATGCGCTGGTCAGACAAGTCAGCACCTAATATCGGCATCCAATTACCTGAATCCGCCACCTATAAAAGAGAACAGTCCTTCGAAGATGCCAAAGCAAACAATCTCGGAAACCTTGTTTCAAGGGAACCATCACCGGACCAATCATCGCGCCAGAATCTGAAAACACGGCCATCCATCACACACGGGTGCATCTTAGGTGCTAACCGCGACAACACTTCACGAATTCCCGTCCAGAGCGTGGACTGATACCGCGTACTACCCGCCATTAGATCCCCTTTGACGCAATACAATTGCCTTATCAGAGAGACTGCGAGCCCATTTGACGAGCCCCAGATACGTACCACCCATTTAGATGTCAAAGCCTTGTTCATGCACTCGACATCCCACACTTCTAGACTACCTTCGTCACGTCCCCTTGTGACCTCGTCCCAGCTGACCAGGTGCATCTCAGCCCTCTGTTGCTTCTCGCTCGACCAAAAGAATCTCCTCATCAGTGTCTCCACCTTCTTCCTAACCCCAACTAGCATCAAACGAGTCAAAAAGAAGAAGATCGGGATCGTCGAAAGGACATGCTCTTGACCAAGCTTTACTTAATTGGGAAAGTATTTATTCTCATTTAATAAAATAAATTTTATCGAAAGAAACAGGGATGCATCATCTTTTCCAAGGTTTTAATATGCACGAGGCATTCATGGTAGTTTATACCTATAACAATGAGGCATAAATGTTGAGGTGTAAGCCTTATGTTTTATATGATACGAGATCTATTAAAGTAGATAGGAGTTACTAAATATATGTAAATATTTAATAGGAAAATTGATAAAAAATAATAATAATTCAATTAATAATATCATTATTTTTGGATAAAACAAAAATAAAATACTAACAAAGGAAGCCTACTTCTTATGTAAAATACCACATAAGAAAATAGCAACATAAATACAATGACTTGAGTAGTTAAAGATGCAACTAGTACATAAATACTTAATAAATCAAAGGGCACATACAAAAATGGGTCCCAAGTAACTATGCCTCGATTCTCAATTATGGGCCTTATTTTTTAAATGCAATAAAGTGAGATCCGATCATAAGCTTCCTTTTAAGTTGACGTTAAACCCTAAAGTTGAGCGTCTAGTACACTCTTAGTTAGGCATACTTGGGATCCTTTTTTTTGTAATTTACCCTAAATCAAATTAATTAACACAACCAGTTCATCACATTTCATGAATAGCTTTAATGCTTCAAAAGATGTTTAGACACATATATAAAGTCAGATAAAAAACATGCAATGTATTTACTTCTTTAATTTGCATATTATATAATTATTTGTTGAAGAAAAACATATCATATAAATTTCGATGTTTACATATTATTAAACATGGTGAAGTTATTGATATTATTAATATAGACAAAGAGAATGCCATGGAATATAAATAATAATTGTAAAAACGCATCAGAATCAAGGTGTAAGCCTCATTCATACGAATCATACCTCAATGTCTTGAGGATCTCCTTAGATATCTGAGGTTTACGCCTCAACGCAGATTAAGCCTCGATGTTTGAGACTATTCCTTTCCAACAAAGTGTATGACTTGACCATTCAAGACTAGTTTTTAAAACCACAACTACCAGTTCAAAGTCCAGTTGAAGGAGGAAGATTCCATTAGCTAGCTGCCAACATAAAATTGTCGGAACCCTTGCAACAGGCAGTTGACAGCTATCCTAAAACTGTCAGAACACTTACATGAGGTAGCTGACAGCCAGTGAAAAATTCTTGGAACCCTTTTAACATAGATTATTATATAGAACACTTAAAATTGCTACCAACTGTTAGAGTTTGGACACCACTATGGATTATATCACTAATCAACAGAATCATTAGTAGGTATGTCACAACTTCCAAATTTACAAAGATTAAATTAAAGTTAAATCACTCTGATATATATGTACCCATTTAAATGATCAGGTGGTAGTGCAGTGTGCCCACCACCCAAAAGACCATGGTTCAAATTCTCCTTTGTGGGGGTTGCGTTAGTTAGTTGACAGCTAGCATAAAAAATGGTAGAATCTTTTTTTATGTAAAAATAGTAGAATCTTTCAACATGGATTTGAGCAAGAATCCATGTAGCCGACCCTACTTATAGTGGGAGAAGGCTTCGCCACTTTTTACTCTGATATATATTATGACTTTTGCCTCTAAAAGAATAAGTACAGCATTTTACATTTACGAAAGAAGGACCAAGCGATGTCCTAAACCAGCTTACCTGAACTAATTGGGCAACTTCTGTTGACACAATAGAAACAACTGGAAATCGTAAAGTCAACAATATCGCTATTCGGGGATCCACTGCAAAAGCCGTCCGCACAAACTCCACCCATTTTTCAGAGCTAACTTTTGTACGAGAAATAATTTCCCTGAGGTGACAGAGGAATAAAGAAATAAATATATCTAAAACTAGACAACGGATCATAAACATAGTAAATACTTCAATTTAGATACTTATTCAGTGGCTGGGCCCAGACTTCAAGCCTGTCAGCTTCATGCTGGCACAGCATCAGAAGAAGCTGTTTCCTCTTTTCACGACCAGAAGCATAGTTATCCATCTTACCCCAAATAGGATGGCACTGATCGGCCTGTACAAGAATAAAATAGCTTAGAAATGTCAAATGAAAGAATGTTTGACAGGACATTAAAAACCGTGGCGGAAAAAAATCATACATATTCATTGATTCTTACAGTGGGAAAAATGGGGAAAATTTCCACTTTGATCATTCATATTTGATACATTACAACATTCCAACAGTCATCCAAAATATGTAAATTTCGAACAGTCATTTCAGCATCCACAAAAAAATTAGAAATATTTTAGAAATGTGTAAGAGATGGTAAATTCAGGTTTTTTTCAGCAAAAGTACTACATTGTCTCTAGCAAATTCCTTATATTTTATTTTGAGTTTCTCATCAAATATTGATGTAGTCCCTCTAATATAACGGTTCATGAATACATAATTAGCACTAGAAAATAAGGATTTCCTTCCTCTTTCAACGAAAAGAAAATAATCAGATATGGCATATACAACTTACCATGCTACTCAATTCATTTTCTGATCCACGTTCCTTCTGGGAAACATCAGTGGGTTCATTTGTGAGATGCTGGAAAAAAATTGTTACAGATTGTGCTTCACTCTGTGCAAAACTCTTATTCTTTGTCTCGTACCATTCAGGTTCGTAGGCAAACCATCCCAATGAAGCCCTAAAATTCAACAAGTCATTTGACAGATCAATACTAGATTGGCACCAGACATTAATGTCCATGTGACATGCTGGTTGTAGCTATTAGCAAGATAGCAGGACAATTACACTGAAAAGGACTCCAGAAAATCATGAAAAGAATTACATAAATGAAATAAAAATGGAAGTTGACTTGAAAAAAGAGGAAAGTACCCAAGAGATAAAAATACGGTAAGAAAATATAGTATAACCATTTGATTCCAAAAAAAAGTATAACCGCGAATACCATACTTTGTATTTGCACATATCTTATGATAATAAGATTAAAATACTATAATTTAAAACAACTTGCATTATACTGAGTCATTACTTGAATTAACATCTAAGTCAACAATAACAACAACCAGGTATGACCCTAAATGAGATGGCAACACGGATTCTATGCCTCCTACAGATCTACTCTGTATTCAGGCTTAGACTTAGATATTATAAAAAGAACGTGTAGTTCCTAATTGATGCCACCCAACAATTATTAGGTTTACCTTGACCCTTTTTGCAAAGCTCTTGACAGAAGGTGGTCCAACCCATCACAAAATCAATCAATGGCCACATCAAGCAGGGGATACTAAGGACCTCAACAATGGTAACTAAGAGAGAAACTGCTAGCAAGGCCTAGCTCTGCGAGAACCTCCCCTGCCCATGCAGGCATTGCTTGGAAGAAAAGCCTCTGCAATGGAGGGAAAGACCCTCAACACAGAGCACCCGGCGACCTGCAAAAGCAACCTCCTCCAATCAATGAAATGATCGAGAATGAGGGCAAGCCATCCGCAAAAAGGAAGACACCTAACTTAAATCTATGTAGGCCCTTAACAACTAAGGGGACCATCCAACTGCATCACATCCTTGGTGAAAGGGAGACACTCTCCTCGAACGAGCAACCTTCCTCGAGAGAGAAAATCCCCATGAACACTATATCCACCAAATGATGATTTGGAGGAACTCCCCATTCAACTGAAGGACAATGTTGCCAAACACCCTTTGCTGGACATGAACCCTAGATACACCCACCAGCTTGCAACAAAAGAAAGTGACCAAGCCGCGATAAAATTGTGCTGACCAAGGTGCACCATCGACTACATTCCCTATCACCACATGCATAGGGAGGAATGTCGTCTACGAACCTTGACCCACACGACTCCATCCGCAAAATCAGATGGCAAACCCCCCAACACCATTGATGTCCTCTCCAGCCTGCTTTCTCCTTGCTTCAATAAATCCCCCCACCCCAGCAACCTTGCTCTTATCCTCGTACCCCACCATCTACGAAAGAGATTTATGATGCGGGGCATGATGCATCATGTGGGAGTATACCCCATGTAAAACATGTTAAATCAATTGCTTATAATCGGGGACTCGGACTAAAGGATTTAAGATGGAATTTAGTTGTCCTCTCAATATACGCGTTGTGATTGCTCGGAAAAAGGAATGTTCTTTGGATTATATTGTGTTTGCTTGACTCAAGACTAAATTGAGCATAAGAGTATACCCCTCAGTATTCTTCGTTTGTAGAAGGTGCATTCAAAGTTTTATATATCCTAAATCCTAAGATAGGAGATATAACCCATATTAGATTTTCCTGGATAGGAGGTAGGGAAGTGACATGGCGAAGGAGATCTTCATTTGGACGATAAATCTTGCAATGACTTTTGATTACTGTGATCGAGTTTTAGCCTTTGCTAACTTCGCAAATATGCCCTCTCTACTTGGCGAGACATGGCTAATAAAGGGTGCTCATTAGGAGTTAGAAGGTGTGAGACCTTCCTTTAGGACTATGTGTGGGCTTCTGATACCGAAAGGGAACGAGGATGCAACTCTCTTTTTGAATTGAAGATGCATTTTCAAGACAATGGCAACTGTGGGCCGAATTATAAAAGGAAAATTGGCTAACGATATGTCCTATAGGTGGAAAGTGAAGAAGATGTTGAATACATGTTCTTCAGTTCCCCTTTTGCAAGGTAAGTTTAGAGTGTTTGGACATAGCAAAGCTTAATTCCATTTCACAATCAAACCTTTTGGTCACCTATTCAAGGAGACACAAGAAAAGGGTGTGATGTTTATGTTCAAAGGAGTTATCGATTTAGACATTTTATCAATGTTTTGGTAATTTGGTTAAAAGGAAAAGCATTGTCTTTACATCTTCAAGACATTATGAAGAGAATGTGATCCACTCGAAAATTTCATTACTATAATAGCTAGAAACTGGAGAGGGGAGACATGAATTGCAATACTTTTTATTGAGGTTATGTTCTTCTAATGAATACAATCAACTGTGTGGATAATCGTTAATATCTAATGGCAATGGTATGAAAAAGCGTGCTTGGAGGGGCAAAGGCGATCGATGCGAAATAAGGTGAGGCCAAAGAACCTCAAGATGATCGCCTCAGGTATTCTGGTTGAGATGAGCATCTCACGTGATCGGGTGAGGCGAGGCAGTCCCTAAGGCTATAAGGATTTTTGGAGGATTATTGGTCGTTTCAGATGTTTACGAATGTCTAGTTGTTCGCAATAAATTTATACGAGACGAATGCTTAATTTTGGCCTCTTTTGTATTCCTACTTGCCATTAACATGTCTAATTATTTCAGTAACTCTTAACAACACACCCTTAAACATACGAATGCGCAAATCTTAGATGCATGTAGATCTGAACTGGTTGGGTATGGTAGATGGGGTGTTGACATTAGACGATTCTTCAACTGGGTTCAACATAATAGACCGTTGGGATTCAAGACATATCAATATCTCAGATACTCTAATGACAACTATAGTCAATGAATCCCTTTTTGATAAATATTTTAGTGACATCTATGTAATCTCAGATACTTTAATAATAATTATAGCCAATTAATCCCTCTTTGATTAGATGGAAATTGAGTAAAAAAGGTATGTAGAGTTATATAACTTTTCTTTTGGTATTCTATCTCTACAACTTCATCATATATTATATGTCAGCCAGATAATTTATAATTTCATTATTATATATTTTATTATAGCTGGTATGGATATTTTCCTTTATAAACTGAGGCTTATGCCTCGACCGCCTCGAGGCTACACCCCATCTCACTTACAGGGAAAACGTCCTGCTCTTTTCATTTTTTTTCAAACCTTATTAATGACCATCCTTCGGTTTTCCAAAAAAAACTTCTCGATGTAGTCAATGTAAGGGACGGGGAAAATAAGAGAAAGATCAAAACAAGGTTCACAAGTCAAGAAAAAATAGAGATGAGGAGTGACGCCCTCGGATGCAGGCACATGTTTACAACACATTCACGGCATTACATTCGTTCAAAATGGCATTAAACAATGAAATTTGAGGGAAATGGGGATGGAATTACATGCATGGCAACAAGGAGGTAGAGGTTTTGATTTGTACCATTAATCTCTTTGATTTGGAAAAAAAATGCATGAAAGAGTAACCTCCAAAGGCTTCTAGGCAGTAGAAATGTTGTTGAAAGAAAAGGACAACAGCAGGAGAAGAAGAAAGAGGGCTCTCGACCGATTTTATGGGAGAAAATTGGGGGTAAAATGGGAATATTTGGAGAGAAAGGAAGGGGGAAGGAAAGAGGGAGGAAATAGGTAGGAAGCTTCCTATGTCTCTCTCTCATTGACATCATCCATGACATCAGCAGGCTCACATCAGCCTGCTGATGTCAGAAATCCTCTTTTAAAAAAAACATTTTTCTCTCCTTATTTGACATATTTAAAATTGAACGTATTCGCGCGAGCGTCGGATTTCGACGCACACAATCTTGTTTTGATCGTCTCTAAACGACGATCATAATGAGTATAATATTAAGATACTTTTGATCAAGGCCTTAAATGTCAGATTTTGGTGACTAACCACAACGAAATTTCGACCGAATTTCGTCCGAAATTTCGATTATTTCGGTCGTTTTCTGAACTAAAACCCTCAAATTTCGACCGATATAGGGCATTTTGGCCGAATTTCGGTTACCCACCGAAACCGAATTTCGGCGAAAATTGAGGCCATGCTTTTGATCGGGTATAAACGTCTGAAATATTCGAGATACGATTTTTGTTTATGGTTAAATTTTGTGAAATTAAAATATCAAACGATCTCCGATTGACGATCGATTGATTTCGTTGGTCTTATTTTGTCGAATTGGATTTTATGGTGGTCTCAGTTTGTCTTGTAGTTTCCGAATTCACGTTGCGGCTTTTCCGTAGCACGCATTACGATGCGATCGACTTTTGATGGATTTCGCCCGAACGACTTTTGGTTCACGATCAATTGATCGATTTAAGTTATTTAATATTGTCTGATAACTTTATTGGGTTAAACGGACTCTAATCGGGTCGAGTTTGGCTTTAATTGGTTTCGTATGTTACAAATATAAAAATCTCAAAGGGAGTCTCGTCCTCGAGACTCGAGTCAAGGTTCCTACGTGTCTCGTTTGGATTTCATTCGACCATAAAAACCTCAAAGGGTTTTGAACCCATTAAACCTCAAAGAGAAAATAAATCACGTTCTTTCAACATGTACATAATTACAAAGACAAGTTATGATTATTACCTGAGAAAAGTTGTGAGTATCATGCTCGCATGTCATCTTTGGTCTTACACGTCGCCACTTCGATACTGTGTTGGTGCCACAACACCTTAACCAATAGAATTTCCTTGCTGCGAAGCTTCTTCACAGCATTGTCCATTATCTGCACTGGCCTCTCCTCATATGTCAAATCGGTCTCCACGTCTAAATTCTCATAGATGATGACGTGTCGAGGGTCATGCACATACTTTCTCAAGTTGGATATATGTAAGACGTCGTGGATAGCAGAAAGATGTGGAGGAAGGGCTACTCGGTAGGCCACCTTCCCTACTCTAGACAGAACCTCAAATGGATCAACATATCGTGGTGCCAATTTGCTACGAACGCCAAATCTCTGTATCCCCTTCATAGGAGATACTCGGAAAAATAACTAATCTCCCACCTGTAGATTTACAGGAATGTGTTCGGATTAAGTTAAAACTTATTAAGTCATATTTTCCAAAGGAGTAAGAGACGAGGATTGGATACCTGAAACTCTAAATCTCTACTTCGATGATCTGCATAGCTCTTCTGGCGGGTTTGTGCCATCAGAAGCCTTTGTCTTACAAGATCAACAGCTCTCGCAGTCTCCTCCAAGAGATCTACGGAGTAAAGAGTATGATTAGCTACCTCGCGCCAACTGAGAGGTGTGAGGCATCTCCACCTGTATAAGACTTCGAATGGTGCCATGCCGATACTGAAATGATAGCTATTGTTGTATGTGAATTCAACCAAAGGCATATGGTCCTTCCAGGACCCTTTCCACTCCAAAGTGCATGCGTGAAGCAAATCCACTAGTGTCTGAATGGTGCGCTCACTCTGTCCATCTATCTGTAGATGATAAGCAGAACTCATCATCAGCTCTGTCTGTAGTGTTGACATGAACTGGTGCCACTAATGTGACGTAAACCTTGAATCTCTGTCAGACACCACCTCGCATGGTATACCATGAAGTCTGATGATATTCTACACATATAGCCTGGTCAATCTGGATGGAGTGAAGTCATGTTGACGTGTATGAAACGGGTTGACTTGGTCAACCTGTCAACAACAACCCAAATGGAATCAAGGCCACCAGGTGTCGTCGGTAAGCTTGTAATAAAATCCATAAAAATACTCTCCCACTTCCACTCGAGAAGGGGAAGAGACTGCAGTAATCCCGATGCTCTCCTGTGTTCGGCCTTGACTATCTGACAGGTCATGCATCTGGTGACATTCTGAGCCACATTGCGTTTCATACCATCCCACCAGAAATATCGGTGCAAATCACGATACATCTTCGTGCTGTCAGGATGAATAGATAATATGTGCCTCATCAAGAATGTATCTGTGTAGCTGTTCATCGTTGGGCACAACGATCCATCCTGCCTTACATAAAATGGACTCTGTCACCACAAAATCATCAATCTCGTCCTTAACAACGCGCATGTATCTGTATCGAATCCAAGAATCCGTCTTCTGGCCTTCAATGATGCCATCCCAAACATTGCTATATCGTGGAGGCACGACTGTGGATATGGATGCGCACTCCTGAGGATGTCAATCGGTCAAAGGTGAGAGCATATCCCATGTGTATAGCCAGTTCGTCGTACCCTCTGCATGAGCCCTCCGGCTAAGCGCATCAGCCACCATGTTTCCCATACTGGGATGGTAAGAGATCGTGCAGTCGTAATCCTTCAGTAGCTCGAGCCACCTGCATAGTCTCATGTTCAACTCTTTCTGACCAAATATGTACTTCAGGCAATAAAGTTATCAGACAATAGTAAATAACATAAATCGATCAATTGATCGTGAATCAAATGTCGTTCGGGCGAAATCGACCAAAAATCAATCGCATTGTAATGTGTGCCACGGAAAAGCCGTGACACAAATTCGAAAACAGCAAAGTAAACCAAGATCGCCATAAAATCCGATTCGAGAAAATAAGACCAACGAAATCGACTGATCGTTAATCAAAGATCGTTTGGTATTTTAATTTTACAAAATTTAACCATAAATAAAAAAACCGTATCTCGAAAATTTTGAGTGTTTATACTCAATCAAAAGTATATCAATATTATACTCAATATGATCGTCATTTAGAGGCGATCAAAACAAGATATTGCACGTCGAAATCCGACGCTCGAGGCGTTAATACAATCAACTTTAAATATGTCAAATAAAGAGAGAAAAATGTTTTAAAAAAAGAGGATTTATGACAACAACAGGTTGATATCAGCCTGCTGATGTCATGGATGATGTCAATGAGAGAGAGATATATGAAGCTTCCTACCTATTTCCTCCCTTTTTCCTTCCCCCTTCCTTTCTCTCCTCCAAATATTCCCCATTTTACCTCCAATTTTTTCCTATAAAACCGGCCGAGAGCCCTCTTTCTTCTTCTCACGTTTTTGTCCTCTTTCAACAACATTTCTACAGTCTAAAAGCTACCTTTGGAGGCTACTCTTAATGCATTTTATTTCCAAATCAACGAGATTAAAGGTACAAATCAAAACCTCTACCTCCTTATTGCTATGCAAGTAATCCCATCCATATTTCCCTCAAGTTTCATTATTTAATGCAATCTTGAACAAATGTAATGCCGTGAATGTGTTGTAAACGGGTGCCCGCGTCCGAGGGCGTCACACGAGGGAGTCATATTCTACATAAAATGGGAACCCAGAGGGCCATGTAGAATTGTCTCTAAAAAGAGGGCCATGTAGAATTGTCAAAAAAAGAGGGGCATGTAGAAGCAACTAAAAAAATGTATTTCAACATCACATATCTTTTACAAATGCCTGTTAGCTACTATCTACAGAGGGAGTGGAAAATCCTAAGCAAGTCCTAATTGATTGACGCATGTTAGACATATGTGATTAGTTAGACAAGAAGATTCAATTACGCTAATCTCTTGATTAGTTGCACCGTACATAACATTGGAAATTTTAAAAAATGAGAAAGGGTGTGCACACAAAATGGTTTCATCGTCTAAAGTGTACTAATCTTAAATACCAAATCATTTATAGAAACCTTGACTCGAGAAGAGCCTTGGCATGATGTACAATATTCTCTACATAATTATGTGATAACCAAAGTACCTAATGTTCGAAGGTGTTAGATAAGTTAGGTCAAAGAGTTGACTTAACGAGATCGAGATAACTAAAGACATATGTCGTATGTTGTCATGATATAGGCACGCATCCTCTGATCGGAGACAGATGTGTTTCTATATGTCAAAGTATGTATATTTGGCATACCGATAGGTTGATGAATAATACGATCTCTAAAAGGGATCATACAGGCTCATTTACTGAATCGGAAGACATGAGCTCACTCATGAGATATTGGGAATCAAATTCCATGCACGGTCATCTTGCTTTGTAAGCTTGACTGAATTTATAGGTTTGATATATGCTTTGGAAAGTATATGATCAAAACCTAGGGTTGGAATGTATCTAATTGGAATGTATCTAATCATAACTCAACCTCGAATCATTCCATCTGCATCACTAATCGTTTCTCTGCTCCTCCTGCACAACCTGATCACGCAGATCCTCTACGGATCTATGAATTAAATCTCATTCCCCCCTGCACTGGAGATCGACCCATCCACCATCATTTTATTTAGTTTTTGTTGAATAACCCCCAGCTGAAGTATCATCTTCGAGCTTAGAATAACTTGCAAGTCTTTGAAACACCTGGAGAGTCATTTAGATCTCAATATGAGCGTGAGAAGGTTCATATTGGCCGGAAGAGCAAAGCATCACCAGATCTCCCTTCAGCGAGATCTGGTGCTGCAGATTGAGCCCATCCGACATGGAACAATCTCAGGGATCTGTTGAAGGCATTGCAACATGAAATCATATTGAATCGAGCAAGATATGCTCGATCGAAGCTCAACCGAGGTGTCCTTCAAAGGTGTTCTTCCATGTATGGTTAGAACCGTCAGATCAAGAACTTATGCTCCAGATCTGATTATGTGCGTTCAATCGCGCCCAATTCATGGTCTTCTGAATAGATCCGGGAGCATTAACCTCAGATGCATGACAATTCAACGCACGCAAGTGCCACGCATAACGTCATTCGCTGATTTGTACCACAAATCCTTGCATTTCCATTATTAGTAAACAAGGCATACTTTGCTACATGTCGAGTTGATATTGTTTGAATAATTTCAATCCACTCTCTTTGTGAACTCGCATGCTTCTTAACGTGTACTTTGGCCAATTTGTAATAAATTCCCTGTAGTTCTCTTGTTAATAATTAATCTGATGTTTTAGATAATTGCAATCTGATCCCTAAAATTGCACATCACGTGTAGAAACATGTAAAATATTAAAAAATTGCATAAAATGCCCTGCAGTATATTTTATTGTTAATAATTAGTCTAAAAGTTTCTATAAATTGCGTCTAAGTCCATTTTCTACTGCATTTTATTTCGTTATTATTTGCTCTTATTAAATTGCTAAATAAATTTAAAAATTCATAAAAATTCTATTAAGATCATGTTTAATTGTTTAACTCACGAAATTTGTTTTGCAAAATTTCTTTTATTTACTATTTTCAAAAATACAAAAACATTACCTATTTCCTTTGTTTCCATTTAAAAAATCATAAAAATTCAAAAATATTTTGAAAAAATATAAAAAATCACAATAGCTTTATTTTATTGTTTTTTATCAATAAACAAAAAATCAACAAAAAATACAATCAGAAAACACTAAAAATTCAAATATATAGAAAACTTATAAAAAAAATTATATAAAATTGCAGAAAATCACAAAATACATAATTGGTCTTTGTTTTAAAGCTAAATAAAATTTCTTTTGTATAAAATTGTCTCCAGATTGTTTGATTTTATTTTATAATTTAAAAATACAAAAAACAATAGCTAGTTTTATTTTATACATTTTTTTAGTTTTAATTGAGTAAAAATCCATAAAATATAAAAAGACCACAAAAATCACTAATAACAGTAGAAATTTTATAAAACACAAAAAATTTTTATTTCTGTATTTTTTACCATTTTTTATATATTTTAAAAATACAAAAAGACTTCATTTTCTCTTCTATGTACATATTACTCATAAATTGATTTCAAAAACTAAAAAAATATATAAAAATTTGCAAAAATATAAATCAATTAAAAATTTAAAATCTAAAAATCTAAAAAAAGATACAACATTTAAAAACCCATAAAAACAAAAAATCATTAAAAAGACATAAAAAGCAAAAAAATAAAGGAAAAATAAAAAATCTTCATTAATTAACAATAATTAATTTCTCTTGTTAGCCTCGTTGAATTCGATCTCGGAAGCTATACCAAGTTAATAATTAGCACCTCATTCTTCCATTAGAATAAGAATTTATTTTTTATTCCGAAATTTTCATGTTGCAGCGATACTATTACACATTCATTGACACACCCGTAATTTTCTTGATAAATCAGCGGCACCACCACATACCAACAAAGCTAACAAACATTTTTGTTCGTGTGCTCACGACGACAATACCCGAACAACCACTAGTGAAGAATTGAATGACACGACAACACTGTCAACACATATGGGTCATATAACCTATCTCACTACAATGAGTATGGTTAGTGTTTTTATACCACCTTTTAACGAAAGTTTACATGCTCATGTAGCTATCGTCATTGTTAGAAAATAACATAGCTTTGATACCATTTTAGAAAATAAACACGTGGAAGCGAAACATGGAAAAAGAATAATGATTGAAGAGTACACAGGATTTACGCGGAACTCTACTCTTTAAGGAGCGAGATGAAACCATGGTAGAAGACCTCAAAGGGTCATCTGTTGCATTCAACTTTCTCATCTGACTACAGAGTTGTGGGGCTCTATATATAGCACCCACGGAGCCTCCACATCTCCAAACTGGTAGTTGTAGGACTAAAGACTGGATGGGGTAAAAGGATCCTTGAGGTATCCACTTACCCATCTACAATTCAACAGGTGCACAACCAAATACTCCAGCACTCCCCCTCAAGCTGGAGCATGCAGTGCTCAGCTTGGACAAGCAAAAATAAACTCAACTCACAATACATGGGACTACGGATAATATTAACTCAATGCCCACAACTGTCGGCTACTGTCGAGGACGTTATTTCTCATGTCGTGCAGGTTAGGAGGACGAATGGGCTGGAGTGTGAGTCAAACTGAGGACTCGGAATCTGACCATCGAATCTGAAACTACGCCTGGAGAAGTGTCCTCGTCGGAGAACTGGGTCTCTCCTATTTGGCTCAAAGAACGGTCCTTTACTCTGGAGCATGGCCTCAAATTTCAGCGAAATTCAGTCGAATTTCTGTCGAATATCGATATCCAGTTGAAATCGAAATTCGACCGAAATGACCGAAATATGGGGGTCCTAGTACAAAAAATGACCGAAATGACCGAAATTCCGGTCGAAATTCCATCAAAATTCTGTTTTGATCGATACCGAAATGGTGACCGAAACCGACATTTAGGGCCTTGCTCTGAAGTCCCTATGATACCACATGAAAACCCTTGCCCACTTGGCATAGGGAATGGTCCTCTACTCTGGAGTCCCTATGGATCACATGAAAACCCTGACCGAAACAACAAGAATGATGGGGATCCAAAACTGAAGATCGCAAACTCGTGTATCTTGAACTGCAGACTCGGAACCCGATCGTCGAGTCTGTAACTGGAATCTGTAGAGTTTGAAAACTGGCTTGGTATGTAAGATGGAGTCTGGAAAATCTGGGTCTGACTCGGACCTGTAACTCTGCATATACTCCCCCTTTCTCCCATACTGGTCGGAAAAGAGAGACATAGACAAGGTTGGGAGAAAACAAGATAGTGGGAACAAATAAAACATGCATAAGCCGATCAATCATTTTTTTCCGGCTTTTCAAACATTTTTTGAAACAATTTTTAAGTTGTTTTACATCATTTTTTCCGACTTTCCTTGCAACATTTTTTTCTCCGCTAAATTTTTTTTCCTTTTGTAGTAGCCGTCACATAAGCTATTCATAATTTTTTATGGCTTTTTCAAATCAAAATCATCATTTTTTTGGAAAACTTTTGTATATGGCTTTTTATTGTACATACCTTTTTTTAACTACCGACCTTTTTTTCTAACCATTTTTTTTGACGGCCCACTTCCCTCTTTTTTTCTAACTTACAGAGTAGGCATCATCTCACCTTTTTTTTCAAATTTCAGCTTACTTGGGCCGAATCACAACAGAATATTTTTTCTAAATAAGGGTCATCGGGCCCCCTTTATTTCATGTGTCGCTAGGGTTCCCAGCTTGGGAACCCTCGTTCTCAATGTCGCCGCCCCCGATGGGAAAGGGGGGTCCTTCTCATGCTGCTGCAGGACTGGAAGGAGAAGTTCCTCCTGGGAGTTTCGCCGCCAATGGAGTAGGTCAAGTGGATGGAGCAGGAGCCTTAGGGCATGGCGACAACGATGGACTGGGAGGAAGCGGAACTGCATGCCTGGTGATTGTTGACTGGAAGAGCAGTGGTTGCTTGAAGAAGATAGGAGGGAATCTTCACGATATGGCGACGTTGATGGGAGCTCGGAGCAGTGCCATGCCTAGGAAAAGCGTCGACATCGCATGGGTTGCGCCTGGGAAGGGCACGACGCCTGCAACCTCGACGATGCGCGTAAAGAGGAGGAGAGGCATTGGGTTTCGTTGTTAGGAGCCTGGATTTTGGAGGGTTGCATTGATCAGAGATGGAGGAAGGGCGCATTGCTGCCTGTTGCGGCTAGTATCATGCGACCTCCGCCTTGGAGGTCTGATGCTCCTTACCGCCTTAAGGGTGCACGATGGTGCTCTGTACTATGGAGCAGCCGCTTGGAACTAAGGGCAACACTACCTTGATTGTGTACGAACCCCCCCTGTTAGAGCATCCTCGATTGTCAAGCAATGAACGGATCTTCACGCAACAGAAGTATTGCCCAGAGTGGTTCATGCGAACCAGGATGAATCCATCCAGAGACTGGAATAAGGTTTCAACGAAACCCCATGATGCTTGAACTTTGAACATATCCTGCAGGATCGTGTGCCTCAAAATTATGGCTACAGGAAACTTTATTTTTCCTTGATCGAACTCCAGATCACGCACATATACGTAGAATAGAAATTGAATAAGATGTTTGCAAGAGAATGATGCAGAAATTAGGGTTTCTAAAAAACCCTAGAAGCATGAATAACTAATCTTTACGAACAATAATTGAATTGAATCTCGACTCTCGAACAAAAAACAATTGAACATAAAATCCTCGAGAATCGACCCCGCTCTGATACTATGTCAGAAAATAACATAGCTCTGATACCATGTTAGAAAATAAACATGTGGAAGAGAAACATGGAAAAAGAATAAAGATTGAAGAGCACATGAGATTTACGTGGAACCCTACTCCCTAAGGAGCGGCATGAAACCACGGAAGAAGGCCTCAAAGGGCAATATGCTGCATTCAACTTTCTCATCTGACTACAAGGGTGTGGGGCTCTATATATATAGCACCCACGGAGTCTCCACATCTCCAAACTGGTAGATATGGAACTAAAGACTGGATGGGGTAAATGGATCCTGGATGTATCCATTTACCCATCTACTACTCAACAGGCGAAAAACCAAATACTCTAGCAGTCATTGACAACAACAAAATGAGTGTCACAACCTCCTTGCCTCGACCTTCATCCCACACAGGGATACAACTAGCTCTCTCTTTGACTCTCTCTAGTTTCCTTTCTCAAACACCCTCTCTCTCCCCTTCTATTATTCTTGAGTTCCCTCTTTCAACATAGGCATGAAAATCGACACCTCCAACATTAGTTAGAACAATGGCTTCTTCTAAGGCAATGCTTAAGAATTACAAACATTCCCTCAACATCAAGAGCAACATTGTGTTGCGGATCCTATATAAGGACCCCTATAAACCTTGTAAACCATGAGAAGAGTATAATGAAGATGAGAATGCATAAAGGATGACATCGCTACTACAGTGTGGTGAATAGTAGTAATCTAAAAACAATAATCAGATAAAAATATCACAAGTATCTTTACACAGATAAGCAATTGCTAAATAACAAGCAAATTGCACATATGAATTTAACGTGGAAATCCCTTTGGGTAAAACAAATGGCGCAAGTCTTTGTAGCTCTAACAGGTCCTCTGGATTACACATCAAAGATCGTCTACAACTTGGATTATACACCAAGTTTTCATTACAACGATACAAGTGCTTTGAATCATACATCAAAGGCGTTCCACATCTTGGATCGCACAACAAGTTTTCAATACAACAGGACACATGAAATGAAAAGAGATCACAAAAACTTTTCTCTTAATGCAATTACATATTTTATAAGCTACACAATATGTTTATCAAAATAAGAAACATAATAGCAATAGAGAGTTAGAATGTTCAAGCATGTGATGATCGATACGAGAAAATGAACATCAACTATAGGTGGCATTAATCATATATAAATTATCAATCTAAAGAGTTTTTGAGAATCAAAGAGCAAACAACGATGCCATTAGGGCTTAGAGTTACGAATGCTTAGTGGAGGTATTTTTATGGGGCTTGGGGTATATGCTATGCAAATCATTCTCTCGATGCATATGTGTGATTGCATATGAGACATGAAGAGAGGTAGACTATGCTATATACAAGTAAAGTATAGACGTTGAAGCTCAATAGAGTCATTGTTGTTGGACTGCAATCAAGAAATAAAATCAACATTTAAATCTTCCTAAAAAAGTGATCTATCAGTTAATATAAAGGTTGTAGAAGTCGATAGTCGATACTCGGTCAGTGGGTCATATTAAGGAATAATCGGTAATCGGGCGACTATTCGGATTTAGTTGGTCATTAGTCGATTTTGATTTTTTTATTATTTTAAATATAAATCACTTTTTATACATATGTTCTTATATGACATAAATTTGTACATTCTCTATACTATCATAATGAAAGAAAATAAGTAATTGACTTTAAATATAACATTCAGCTTCTTAGAATAAGTTTACTTTTTTAAAAAAGCAAAAAAAATTAAAAAAAGGCTCTATGTAAAAGTCGACTAAGTAGTCGGCCCGATTAATAGGATTAACTGACTAATGGTCTCTGATCTGACTAGTCGGGCTGACTAGTAAGCCGACTTCTACAACGGTGGTCAATATTAAGTGATCAGTCAAATTAGTAAGTGATCAATTAATAAATAACCACTAATTGATGATTCAAGTGACATTTACCAAAAATAGAATTTGAAATTCAAAATGCAATCGATTAGATCGTTCAAAATGATTTATCAGAATTGAAACAGTAAGCAAAAGTAGTCCAGATAAGGCAAACTTGGATAATCGATCTGCACATAGTCGATCAACAGTGAAAAGTGATGAACCGGTAAATAGGGAGGGATTGTAAGTGATCGTTCACTATTCAAATGTAATTCAAATGTGATCGACAGTCTATAGCAAGGAGTTGAAAGTGATTAAGCAATAAGTAGTGGTAATCGATCATGCGAGGAAGACGTGTAAATCATCAACTAGAGTGAATTTGATATGCTCATGAACCCATAAGCAAGCGTATATATGAACCTTTGCAAATATATTACAAGTAAAAAGATGAGAGAACTTGAGGCTTTTCGATCAAATATTAAGTTAATCATTTTAAGCTTGACATGCGTCTCTTTGTCAAACTTTCAAGATGCAAAAACAAATGTATACGAGCATCTCTTAATAACAGCGTGTCACTATTAAAATAGCTACTTTGGGGTGTATTTTCCTAATAGAATATGCATCCCATTGGATCTTTCTCATGTTGAGTAGGGCAGCTATCCTAATCACCTCAAACTGCGTAAAGTTTAGTATTGTTCATGATGCTACACTTATTTCATTTTTTCACAACTCCTAAAAAAGTAATAATTTAACCGAAACTAAACAAAATAATAGAGGATTCGAAAAATGATAATAACCACCTAATCTCATAAATGCTGCAAATTATGAACTTTAGATCAAGTACACAACATGCCCCATGGTGTCACAGATGTGGCAGATGAATGGTTTAGATTGGTGCAACGCGAGCAATATCCCTTCTTTCTGGAGGTCGATTCAAGCAAACAAGGGGAGGCCGGCGAGGGATTTGCTCCTCCCTATCGCCTTGCTTTGGGCAATTTGGCGGGGGAGAAATGATCTTGTGTTCTCAGGTCAAAGGTTTTACAGGGAGAATGTGATGTTTTTTGCTAACCACCTGGTTGTGGATTGGGCGTTGTAGTGGTGGGGGGCGGACGTTGTAAGGGCTTTGGAGCGTGGATGTTGTCTTTCCTTCTTTGATTTTGCTCTTTCTCTCCTTGAATAAATTATTTGGGGCATGCACCTTCAAGTGCTTCGCCCTTGTTTCTGGATTTCAAAAAAAAAAGTAAACATGCCTAACGCCATGATACCTTATTTTTGTGTCTACAGTCTGTCAGATGACTGGACACTATTTCCTTTCTGGTATTCCTATCAAATTTGGATAGTTGGAATTGTTTTACAGAGCATACGCTAAAATATATCCGACTTCAAATAGTCACATAATAACGTGAGTCTATTTAGCAGTTAACGGTGAGTCTATTTCCAGAAGAAAAGAATAAGGGTTTTAGTATCTAGTTAACTACTTTTTTTATATTAATTGGTTAAGTCAGTCTAAAAGTTGCAGAAACAGAATATGCACCTATATATGCGATCTTCTAGAAGTCGGAGACCCATTCCACAGTTCTGCAGATTATGCTGGAACTGACATGAACAGAACTTCAGTCCAAACAGCATCAGTGTAAAAAAGGTGCCAGTAGCAGCAGGATGACGAGAAAAATGTGATGAAGATTTCATGGTTCCTTGCAACAGTCTTCCCAATAGCATGAGTTGTTCCACACTGTCATGCCGCACTACCTGAAAAAGCATGATTTCACGATAACACACAACGAGTAACAATTTCAGTGAAAACTTGAAACAAGAATATAAACCTCAATTAGCTAGTCACTGCTTGGTTCATTTGGTAAATTAATTGCCTTATGACAGGGGCATACATGCTCAGGTCAAGGTGTCAGGAAAATGCACGAGGGCTTAGACACAAAAATGATTAGACTATTTCCCCAAATTTCACCATAGCATAAAACAAGCATTTCTGACTTCCCCTTCTTAAGCATTGACGTGCAGAAGTGTGGCTTGACTTCGGATCTCACTTTCATACAGCTATGTAGTAGGATCCCATTAATCCCCTAAAATTTAAATGTGGTAAAATTTGCAGTAAAGTAGGAGTTCTGGAATGCAATACACACTGTTGTAAAAGTCGCCCGACTGTGCCGATTAGTCGGCCCGACTAGTCGAGTAGGTGGGGTAGCCGACTCGACTAGGCCGAGTCGGCCCTTAGTCGGTCAACCCGACTAATAGGGCCGACTAGTCCGCCTAGTCGCTCGACTACAAGGCCGACTTTTACATAGAGATTTTTTAATTTTTTAATTTTTCGATTTTTTTAAAAGCAAACTTATTCTAATATGCTTAATGTTATATTTAAAGACAATTACTTCTTTTATTTCATTATGATAGTATAGAAAATATACAAATCAATACAAATACATAAGAATATGTGTATAAAAATTGATTTATATATTTAAAATAATTAAAAATTCAAAACCGACTAATAGCCGACTAAATCCGATTAGTCACCCGACTGCCGATTAATCCTTAGTCAGTGACCCTACCGACCGAGTACCGACTACCGCTTTCTGCAACCTTGGCAATACATATAATGCTCTACGCCATTCAATAGTGAACAAACAGTAAGCTTCACAATGCAAGGGAATGGTCCCAGAAATAAAATGCCATATAACTGTGAGTTCTAAAGTATCCAGACTGTGTCAGGATGGACTGTATCATGTATTATTCGAGTATGACGTTGAGTACCTCTCAGACACTCAATTAAAACTTCAGTGACCAAGAAAAAAATAAAAATTCTCAAGGGATGTGCATGCGCATGGGTGCATGTGGATGTGCCAGTGCATGTGCATGCATGGAAGTGGTGTGTGTGAGAGAGAGAATTTTCAAACAAGGTGGCACTTAATTCCATTCAAAACAGCCAACATGAATTTTCCGAAAATCATGTGGAAAACACTGCAGCTTAAAAATTGTGTAAAAAGAGGACATTAATTTACAACATATGTCATGTGCACCGGCATGCGCGTACCATCTAATAGAAAAAAATATAATATAGAATTTAGCACAAAACTAATAGCATACCACCTAATACTACACAAGACAAGTTAGCAGGCATATCTCCCACAATTTATGCATGTGAAAACATGTTAGAAACTAAAGCAGGCGCAATAAAACCCTGGTAAACACATAACGAGTCGTCCAACAAAGACATCAAAAATGATTCCAATTTCTAAAAATATGTTACTGTGAAACCATTCTCACCTCAAAGCGATCAATAAAAAAACCCAGCCATAGTCTATGGGCGATTATTCCCTCCACCGGGTCCTTTTCAGGCAGCAAACCAGGCTCCCCAAATGTAAGGTGAGGCCTCAACTTGGCAGCAGGACCGCTGTATCTAATATCTGAGGCAAACAATCCACGCTTCGTATCTATTGTCCATAACCATGCATCAACAAGTTCGGCAAGAACGAGAGGTCCTAGTTGAGGTGCAGAAGAAACTAACCATGTCCAAATAAAAATTCCAGTCTTCATAGCATCTGGGGTCGAAATATAAGCTGGACCCCAGCAAAGAAGACGCAGCAGTTGTGAGGATCCTTCTATATTCAATTTGCTCTCAGAGGCCTGTTCAAAGGTGGTAAAGTGCTCAGGCAGATCTCAAGATGAAGAGAGGAAAAATCATTCTGTTCCACAAATCTAAAAAAGAGCAAAAAAATACCATGTTCGATAGGAGTAAGGCAGTAGACTGAGAGCATATTTGACGAAATCCTGCATTATCTACAGGACCACCCTTTTCAGCCATACCAACAAATTGCTGAAGAAGTTGAACAAATCTTGAAAGAAGAATTTCATTGAAAGACCCGGGCTGTGTTTGAGAAGGTAATCCAGGTCTCGGGCCTTGCCCAGGAAGTCCAGCTCCAAAACCCATTGCAAGTGGGCCAGGTTGAAAGCCACCGAGGGTGTCGTATAGTTTTATCATGCCATTAATCTCTCCAGAGCAGTTGGATTTAACTGCTGCTGTCAATACTGCAGTAGAATGCACCTCGAAATTAAAAGGTTCATTCACATCTAAATTTCCACCAGAAGCTGCTGCAGAAGCAGCTACAACAGAAGGAACATTAGCTGTCCTTGTCCCAGACCAACAGATATTCTTCCCAGAACAGAGACGGATTTCAGACAAAAGAGAGATCATTTCAGTAGCTTGTTGTGTTCTCTGAGTGGCATTCATCTTACAAATTTTGTCCTGCAGTCCGCAATAAGTAAATGTGTTAGAACTGTCAGTCTTGAACTGTCCAGTGGTTCCATGGCATGATAGATACCCTCATACTTGAACCGCGTAAGATAGTGTCTTTCAATTTCACACAGTGGACACAGAATTTTTCAGAAATCTTTCCTAATAGTAAAAACAATCATGCTACAGATCAAGGATCTCACCAACACCTTAAAATGCATGGTGTCCAACTAAAAACCTTTTGTGTTTTCGCATATGTATTAAGATATCCATATAACGTATGCTTAATTTATTCAAAATTTTAAGCATCTAATCCGTCAAATACATTCAATTTCCAGGTATTTATGCTTAATTATAAGAAACATTTAATGGAGTGTTTAACAAACTTTAGATGACTATTCACACTCTTCAATCAACTTCAGTTTCATATAACAAAGCAAATTCCATTTATACATTATTACAAGGCATGAGAAATCATTAAATAAAAGATACTATGTTACTAAATTTAATTATCATGAATCAGAGCGTCAAATTAGAAATCAAGTCACGCCATTAGATAGACAATGAAAACAAGCTTCGAAAACGAGACCGAAATCGATTAAAACGGAGCTCGGATGCTCAAGATATTAACAAAAGTCTCCAGGGACATAAACGCAAAGAAAACATGCAAAATCAATAGAGAAAATACTACAAACAAGTCCTTGGAAGGACCTAATGCAAATAAAATAAGACGTGAGGCCTTCCCTGAAATTTTCCCACATGAGCGGGGATTAAATTGCAATTATTAAAATCCGGAGGGGGTCTGTTGCAATTTATCCCAGGCGCACGTGCTATGCATGTGATGTAAGAACCTGCTTGCAATTTGAAGAACTTGGAGGGGCCTCCATGCAAATTACTCAGGCTCGATGATCGGTGTAGCCTTGGAGCAAGGCTTGGGAGGCTCGGAGAAGGCTCGGGTGCCCCGAGCCTAAAGGCGCGGAGTGGAGGCTCGGGGCGGTGACATGGCTTCGATTGGGTTGTCGGTTTATCACATACAACGGTAGAGGTTCCTCTCCACTTTAACCAACATGCATTTATTCTATGGGTAACATCTTCATCAATTCCCCCATTATGTGGTAAAATAGATCCCATCTAAAAGAATCTTTCTTCTAAATATTACCATCGCCAATCTTTACCTCGATTCATTTACCATTGCTTCCATCAAAAGTGCATTCCATATATTCAATCTTAGCCCAAGAAAGGGTGAAGCCTTCTCCCACTATAAGTAGGTTCGACTACATGGATTCTTGCTCAAATCTATGTTGAAAGATTCGACTATTTTCCACACTGACTGTCGACTACATAATGCAACCCCCACAAGGGGAGATTTGAACCCTAATCATTTGGGTGGTAGCTGCACTACCACTAGACCGTTTAAATAGGCACACTGCACTACCACCAAATCATTTAATAGGCATACTGCATTACATTCAGTCTTATCCCTACTTATACGAAATCCTTTAGTCTTTAATTCATGTTTCCGTACCTTAAGCTTCTCATTTACTCCATCTCAAGTCTCATCAATCAACACAATATCATCAGTGAATAGTATACACCAATGTATCTCATCATGAATGTGACTAGCCAACTCGTCCATAATTAAAGTAAAAAGGTGTTGAGATATTTATATCTCTTGAGGTGCTATTTTGTAATTGTCTTTTCCTTTCGGCTTTCTATGTAACTTGTCCCTAGGGCTTTTCCCCTGTATAACAGAGCTCTAGGGCTAAGATGAATGATGCAATTCTATTTTCTCTTTCCACATGGTATCAGAGCGACGGTCCTAGACCAGATCATGTACCCAAAAACCCTAGCCCCTACCAAAAGCCCTAGGAGTCGCTTCGAATGCCGCCCCACGTTGTCTCTGGGCGTCGCCGTATGTCGTCGCACGTAACGTCACCCCTGCGCGCTCCTGCGCAAATGCGTGCATGCCTGCGCATGTCTGTGCGTGTTGCCCGTGCGCCTGTGCACGTCTGTGTACGTCGCATGTGCGCCTGCGAGCACATTTGCATACGCCTGTGCGCCTGCGCACACGCCAGTGCGTGCCCCTGTACGCTTGGGAGCTCAAGTGCATTGAGCGTTGCGTGTTTTCTGCACGCACGCCGGTGTGCCCACACGCATCTAGTGCTCGGTTGATCCTCTAGGGTGTGATGTGATCACCTAATAACACCCTAGCCTTCCGAAGGAGCCTTCAGAGAATGGAAGTGGTTGTGGTATGAGTCTATACCCACAACCATCTTCCTATATGTCTGTGTAGACTGCCTTTGTTCAAGTCTACAACCCCAGTTTTGAGAGATTGTTGTCACCATGTCAGACAACAAAGCAGATATTCCATCTCTAGGCGCCTTTAAAGGTCCAGCACCTATTGTGAAGATGGATGGAACTAATTATGAACCGTGGGCTACGCAGTTCATGAGTTTAATGCAATGCAATGGCAGGAAGCATATTCTCACCCAGGTGGAGCCTGCAGACAAAACTGAGGTTAACGCCTCATGGGAGGCAGATGACGCATATGCACAAGTATGGTTGTTCGAAACATTATCCATGGAGATAGCCAATGACATCTTGAGTCAGCCCACAACAAAGGCTATGTGGGACATTCTCGCTGCTACATATTCTCCGACGAAGAATGAGTCAAAGATTCTGCAACTTCAATATGATATCTTCACTTCTAAGTAGAACGGTCGCCCTCTCCATACCCTCTACACTTCTCTAAGGTGTATGTTTGAGAAGCTACATGGTTACATTCCCTTGACTGCTACACCTGAGCAACTCAAGGCATATAAGGATTCTGTGATGACTGGAGTCTTTCTAGCAGCACTGGATCCAGAGTATGATGCAACAAGAGCGCAGATCCTCACCGATGCTACTATTCCTCCAATGAAGGAGGCATATCGTCGACTGAGCAGAGTCTCCATATCTTTTAGTGGTTCGTCTGGATCACAAACTTCTTCAGCCATGGCAGCATCTCGTGGTAGGGGGAGCTCGATGCAGTCCCACGACAGAGGAGGCCGTGGAAGAAAAGGGAGCAGTAGGCCTCCTCGTCAGCCTTACACTTATTGTCACATGCCATGTCATTCAGAGGAAACATGCTATTCTAAGCATGGGTTCCTCGTTTCAGCACGTATGGCAGAACAGATCCAGACGAGCAGCAGCTCTCCTGTCGCACCTGATCAGAGATTTGACGAGTTAGTTGCACGACTCAGGGAGATTATGCCTTCCCAAGAGTCAACTAGTTCCCAATCAGGATCGTCAGAGGTAGCAGCTTCAACCACTACATCCACCTCAGGTACAACATATACTTACACTTGCTGTTACAGGGCAGATTTGTCAGAGTGGATAATGGATTTAGGAGCATATCATCATCTCTGTAGTGACAGAGGTCAATTTAGTACCTATAACCCGACTCAGCCTGGCAAGTCCGTAGTGATTGCTGATGGGACAAACTCTCCCATCACTGGTCAAGGGGGGTGCAGTTAACCCCTGAAATACGTCTTCAGAATGTTCTTTATGCGTCTGAATTCTCCATGAATTTATTATCTATCAGTCAAATCACCAAGGATTTGCATTGTCGTGCCATTTTTGACCCCTTTGCTCTTGTGTTTCAGGATTTCTTGACGAGCAGGGTGATTGGTACTGGCCATGAGCAAGGAGGCTTATACATACTGGTGCAATCTCCATATGTTGTTGTTTATTCTCTTCGCACTAGGTCTGTCTCTCCATATACATGGCACCTCCGTTTTGGTCATCTTCCTCTGCAGAAGCTGCGTCATGTTCTTCCTCAGATCTTCCCTCGTTCTACTTTCTAGTGTGAAGCGTGTTAGCTTGGGAAGCATCATAGGTCAACACTCCAGAGTCATCAGGGTCAAAGCAGTCATGGTCTTTTTGAGTTGATCCACTTGGACATTTTGGATCCCAGTCGTGTTCCTGATCTTCAGGGACATCATTTCTATCTTGTTGCGGTTGATGAGTATTCTAGATTTTCATGGGTCTTTTTCTTAAGAAACAAGTCTGTTGCAAGTTCTTATTATTCAATCTTTTATCAATGAAATAAGGAATGTCTTTTGTGCAAATGTCAAGTATATACGTTCTGATAATGCACTTGAATTCTGTAGTACCCAACTATCTCATTTCCTTAGATCATATGGTATTATGCATCAGACATCATGTGCTTATACATCCCAACAGAATGGGGTGGCGGAGGAGAAACATCGCCATCTCTTGGATGATACTAGAACTCTTTTAATTCAAAGTTGTGCTCCTCACTCGTACTAGGGAGATGATGTTCTCATTGCATGTTATTTGGTGCATCGTATGCCTTCATCGATTCTGGGAGAAAAGATTCCTTTCTCAATTGCGTTTCCAGAGAAAGATATTGTTCTCTTACACCTCGTGTATTTGGTTGCGTTGCTTTTGTCCATCAGATGTCTCCAGGTCTTGACAAGTTCTCTCCTAGAGCAGTCAAGTGCGTGTTTCTTTGGTATACCAGACCCAAAACGGGTATCGTTGTTTTGACCCTACTCGGATACGGTACTATATGAGTGCCGATGTCACCTTCTTTGAATCTATCATGTATTTCTCTCCTACAGGTGACAAGCTTAGCTCTTTCAGAAAATAGAGAAGAGGTATATATGCCACCACCTCCTATCTCTGTTGGTTCGCCGCCGCCACCACCTCCACCACCACCATCTCCACCTCATGTCGAATCATCTTTCTTTCCTCAGGTTTATCAGTGTCGGCCTCGTGCTCATGAGCCTCCACTATCATCCAACATGCCCAAGGTATGTCCTGAGCATTTGAGTTCTACTAATGGCACTGGTGATTTGAGTTTACAGGATGTTCTGGATGACACTTTGTCTGAAGACGCGACGGATAATGGATATGCCCATTGCTATACGCAAGAAGAGGCGTGCGTGTACGATGCATCCTCTTTCTCTTACGTCTCTCTAGCATGATTATCTGGGGACTTTCAGAAATTTGTGGTGGCCTTATCAGCGATACAGAGACCTCGTTCTTTCAGGAAGCATTGCGAAGTGGACCTTGGCGCCTTGCTATGGAAGAGGAGATGGCGGCCTTACGGTCTCGTGGTACCTGTAGTGTCGTCATTGCTCCTCCAGGTGCTTCAATTGTTGGCAGTAAATGGGTGTTTACTATTAAACATCGTGCAGATGGTTCTGTAAACAAGTAAAAGGTTGGTTGGTTGCTCGTGGGTTCACTAGGACTTATGGGGTGGGATTATCATGACACTTTCTCTCCAGTTGCACGTCATTCCACACTACGCATCCTTGTTGTTGTTGTTGTGGTAAAGGTTTGGCCCCTTTTCCAATTAGATGTCAAGAATGCCTTTTTAGATGGCGATTTGCACGAAGAGTTGTATATGCAGTAGCCATCAGGGTTTGCTACTGAGGGGGAATCTAGTATGGTGTGTAGACTTCATACCATATATGGCCTTAAGCAGAGTCCGAGGGCTTGGTTTCAGGAGCTTTCAGAGCTGATTGAACTACAGGGCTTTGTCAGATCTACTGCAGATCACTCTCTTTTTGTTACAAGGACCCAGAATGGTATGGTTGTTGTTTTGGTTTATGTTGATGATATTGTTGTTACAGACAACGATAATGAAGGTATTCAGGCAATCAAGGACTTTCTTGGACAACAGTTCGTGACTAAGGATCTTGGTATGCTGAGGTATTTTCTTGGTCTAGAATTTGCAAGAAACCAACATGTAATGGTGATGACGCAAAGGAAATATGTCATTGATCTTTTATCCGAGATAGGTATGAAAGGATGCAGACTCGCTACTACTCCAATGGATCCTAATGCACGGCTATATGATGATGAACTCTGCAGAGGTAGATAAGACACAGTACAAAGAGCTGGTAGGGAAGTTATTGTATGTCACTATCACCAGGCCTGCTATATCATCTGTTGTTAGCAGAGTTAACCAATCTATGGAGCAACCAAGGCAGTCACACATGGATGCAGTTCACATGATCTTGAGGTATCTCAAGTCTTCTCCGGGTACAGGACTTTTATTCAAGAGAAACACAACTCGGACAGTATCAGGGTATTCGGATGCAGACTATGTTGGATGTCCCAAGGATAGGAAGTCAACCCTATGTTTCACTGTATTTGTAGGCAGCTTTTTGGTTTCTTAGAAGAGTAAGAAACAGACGGTTGTAGCCAGATCGAGTGCAGAATCAGATCATAGGGCAATGGCCCAAGGGAGTTAACTATGGAGGTGCCACTTCCTATGCATCTACAATGCGACAATCAGGCAGCCTTATTTATAGCAAACAATCCTGCATTCTACGAAAGAATAAAGCACATTGAGGTTGACAGCCATTACACCCGCGATTTGATTAAAAAGGAATATATATATACACTTCTCATGTTGCCTCAAGAAATTAAATTGCTGACATGTTCACCAAAGCCCTTGCAAAGGGACCATTTCATCGTTGTTGTTCCAAGTTGAGCATGATAGATATCTATGCTCCAGCTTGAGGGGGAGTGCTGAGATATTTATATCTCTTGAGGTGCTATTTTGTAATTGTCTTTTTTCTTTCGGCTATCTATGTAATTTGTCCCTAGGGCTTTTCTCCTATATAAGAGAGCTATAGGGCTAAGATGAATGATGCAATTCTATTTTCTCTTTCCACAAAAGGAATGTGCTCAAAGTTGAACCTTGATGCAGACCAATGTTGACATCAAAATAATTAGGCTTCCCAGGATGGATCCTTACATAAAATGAAGCCTTGTCATGCATATCCTATATGAGATTAATGTATAGAACATATACTTGTTTCTTCTCCAAAACTCTCCATGATATCTCACGTGGGACAGAGTCATAAGCCTTCTCTAAATCAATAAAAATCATAAATCAATAAAAATCATAAATCAATAAAAATCATATGGAAATTCTTCATTTTAGCTCTATAAATATCCATTGTTCTCCTCGGCAAGAAGATGGCTTCAATAATTGAGCGACACAGCGTGAATCCAAATTGGTTTTCTTTTACATTGGAAACTTGGCTCAACATTCTTTTGATCACACATTCCCAAATTTTCATAGAATGCCTCATCAGCTTGATACCCATGCAATTTGCACAAGTTTGAATGTCTCCTTTATTCTTATAAAGAGGCATCATGATGCTTCTCCTCCATTCTTCAGGTATTTTCTTGCTTCGCCAAATAACATTGAATAAATTTGTAAACCAAGTCAAACCACGTCACCTAGAACTCTACATACATCTATAGGAATGCCATCATGCCCTATACCTTCCAATGGTTTCATAACCATCAAAGCCTCTTCTACTTCCTTTATATAAGGCCTTGTATATCTTCTGAACCAAGAAGTTCCTATGTAACCAAGTCCAATGGTCAGGTCTAGTGGTAGGCCTCCCCATCTCTGAAAGGGCCTTCAACATCATTGTAAATTTATCCACCTGCCAATCCGGTATTATATCCATAAAAATCACGCACTTCACAAACTTCCTCTTCAGAAGAGTGGGTAGATTATTGTATCTATAATTTTAAAGCTTGAATATGGCATCTACACATTTATATATAATAGAAGGGAAGATTTAGAGCCCCGGAAAAATTTAGAGAAGCTCAAGTGTAATTCAATCATTAGATTAAGCTATAACCTAGCATTCTAAAAAATCCCTTATTACCTCAACACTCTCAGTTCTCCATGATAATATGACTGGCTAAAAATCAAGTGTTGGAAATAAGCATCGATATGATTAAAAATGAAGGCTTGTTGTCAATAGGAGGATCTAGAAATTTTGTGATTATTGTAAATAAGGATGCCATAGACACGTTGAATGAAATGCCTAAATGTTTCCTATTTTCACAAGAAAATGAGCATGCCTCATTTTAAACTACCATGTTTAAATTGTGGAAGTTAAATATGACGAGTTAGGGTAGAAATAAATAAGTGGAAGCAAAATCAATAATTAGATCAAAAAATAGAGATATAGAAACATGGAATGCTCAGGTTTTACGTGGAACTCTACTCCGAGATGAGCGGGATGAAACCACAAGAGAATGCCTCAAAAGGGTCAGATCTTCTATTAGAATCTCTCAAAGAGTACATGGGATGGGGGCCTGCGTATATAGCCCTACACACATATCAGAAGCCCACAATTAGAAGATGTGAGACTAAACATGAGTAGGGGTAATTCGATCTTAGAGAAATCCAATCACCAAACTATTACATACTCCAACCCCCCCCCCCCCTCAAGTTGGAGCTGAGAAAGTTGTAGCTTGCAACAAAAAGAAAATGCACAACACATCTTCACTCGATACATCTTAGAGATATGCATATAGAGACACCCCACTCGAATGGGGATAGAGATACCCCGCTTGAAGTAACCGTTGTTGGTAGAAGACCACGTTGGGGACAGCTATGCGACGATCCGATCAACTAGAAAGAACATCAATCGTGCATGTAGCAGTCATTGCGACAACCAAGTCAAGCCTGGTGTAGAGTCGCTACGATGGGTTTGCGACGAAGAGGTCACCTCTCCTTTTTTTTTCTTCTTCTTTTCTTCTTTCTTTTTTTCATCTCCCCTTTTTCCATTATTTTTTTTCCATTTTTCCATTGGGCACTTCCATTTTTTCATTCAGAACTTTTACAGTATTCCGTGAACAAAAAAGAACAATCAACCATCATTCCCAATTTTTTGGGGGGAGACTTTCATTTTCCCCTTTTTCTATTTTCTTCTCAGCCCCATTTTTTCAGAACTATGGCTCTCTGTATGTGAGTCGAGCAGCCCATGATGGGCATTAGTAGGTCCCATACTAGGCTTTCTGGGTTTTTTTTGCTATTTTGGCTCCCTTTTTTATTTACATAATGGGCAATGTTGAGAATAATAAAAAAAGAGGAACAAAGACCAACAGGCAAGAAGACATCTCTTATGCCTTCTTCATCAAATAGGGTTCCAAGGATGGAACCCATCTTGCACCGCCTCTACCTCAACCTTAAGGCGCAAGCTGATGTGTCTTCACCCTCAACTTATGAATCTTCTTGGTGACACCATGCATCTGTTCCCGCATGAGTAGCTCGAAGCTGCGTTACTTCCTTCTGGAGAGGTTAGAGGGCGCATAGCTCCACCTTGAGCTTGAAGCTCTCTTCTTCCTCTTCTTGTTCTCTTTGCCCTAGGAACCTATCTTCTAAAATAAGGGTGTCTGTAGCAACTGGAAGTAACATTTTAGAATATCTAGACAGCCACAGAAAATTGATGCTGAGAGGTCTCGCAGGAGGGTGACCACCAATTTGAGCGACGATCTTTTTCTTGAACAGCCCAACAACATGCACCTCTTAATAGCAGCAGATCGATCACAAAGATGGAGAATACAGAGAAAAATCGTAGAGCATGAAAACTAAATAGTTCAAATCAGAACAATATCGAACTTCAAGTCAAATCCAAGATCGACTTGCTTGGATACCATGTTGAAATAAAAAGGCAGAAGCAAATTCGATAATCAGAACAATAAAATAAAGATATAGAAACATGGAACGCTGAGGTTTTACATGGAACCATACTCCGATATGAGCGGGGTGAAACCACAGGATAATGCCTCAAAGAGTCAGATTTTCTATTTGAATATCTCAATGAGTAGAGGGGGTGTGAGGCTTCTTATATAGCCCAACAAACAGATAGGAATGTCACATTTAGAAGATGTGGGACTAAAACTATTACATAGTCCAACACTCTCCCTAAAGCTGGAGTTGAGTTAACTACAGCTTGCAACAAAGGAAAATATACAACACATCTTCACTAGACATAACTTGGAGAGATGCAATTACCCAACTATTACACACTCCAACATTTAGGACTCAAATGGAACCTTATCATGTGAAAGGACGACATAACAAAATAACTTGGGTTTTTCCTGAGGTGATAACGAACTCTTTTGGTGTTTCCAACAAAAACAGGGTGGTGGTTAGCATATGAATGAATATTAATGAGTAGAGTTGCATGATTAAGATTTAACATTGTGATTAATGGTTTATGACTACATGTGTATGTGCGCATACGTGTGTGTGTGCATGTGTGCGCGCACACGTGCATGTGGGTGTATAGTGTGGCCATCAAATGAGGTGTCCTCTTTTCCATTGTGGAGGAAAGCTTGCCATAATAGAAATTCGATCTTACATCTAATGGTTCCATCCACGTGCCTTATCCAAAAGGATCTCTCGATCATCTTGGTTTTAATTAATTTTCAATTTCATTTATTATTTCAAATTGCTATGTTTAGCTCGCCCAATTTTGGCATCTTTTTGTGAATGATATTCATAAAACGCAATTATGTATTCACTATTGGATCAATATTCTGCTTTGTAGAACGAAAACTTCTTGCAAAATTCATATTCTATTTGTAAACTTTATATGGTGCTTTGCAAATATTAAAGATCAACTTTTACTAGTTTGTTTATTTTTACGTTTTCAACCAAGATTAGTTGTTAAAAAATTTAAGCGGATTCGTAAAATGCACACTTTCTCTAGAGATTCATATGATGCTCTACAAATAAAAAGTCGGTTAATATTGTATTGATTATTTTTAAGAATGTAACATGTAAAAATAAAAAAAATATAAATTTGCAAAATAACTAATTAACCATGTAATATACTAGTCAACTATGCAAATCTACTTATCAATTATGCAAAAAAACTTACCAATTTTGAATTGGCAGGGGGGAGAGAAAAAAATAAAATAGCATAGCATCATCGTCATGGAGAACAATCACTGTGGAACGCATCATCATTGATCACCTGGGAAACAACACCCATCTCATCTTCCATGCGCCCCCCTCTCCATGTTGCCATTGTGCATGCACTATCCGTGTATGCACCTCCAGATGCTCATGGGGCATCGCACACATCCCTATGTCCATGATGGAGCCCTACATCCGCATATGCTTTCCATGCATCACCATCATATTCGTGATGGATATGAGGTTCATCGTCGCCTCCACATTAAAGATAAAGAATGAGAGAATTTTATGATACAAGAGCATTTGAATTTTGAATTTTGAAGATAAATTAGGGCCGTTAGTAGTTATAATATAAATTTAGAATGTGTTTAAATGAATAAAGTGAATTTCCAATGACATTAGTCATTAACATATGTATGACCAAAAATAAAAGGATGAGATAGGGGGTCTTCCGCTACCACAGAAAGGCTCCAACTTATTTGAAGTTTCTCTTATATATACATGCATGCATTCATTCATATGTATGTATGTACGTATAATAAACTAGGTTGGAGATAAAGGATTAGGTAGAACTAAACTGTTCAAATTAACTGATCAGAATTGTGTATACCAATATATGACCGCATATACAGATAGACAAGGCTAATTGATAGTAAATTACATGAGATACAAGCTTTGAGTCCACGATTACGGGTAAATAAACGAGGGATAGAAGATCAAGGAAATAACAATACCAGTATAAGTAACAAAAGAATATAAGTTGATGTAGATGTATCAATATTATTAAACATAAACCGATATTCGAAGACAAGCGCACACTTGAGACTTGACAATAGCTAAATGGTAGTGGTATTACCTATTACACATCAGCATATAACTATAGAGTAAACTAAATAAAAGTCCTTGAACTTTACCATCGAATATAATGTAGTCCATAGATTTTTATGAATATTATAATATAGTTATAATATAAATTTAGAATGTGTTTAAACGAATAAAGTGAATTTCCAATGACATTAGTCATTAACATATGTATGACCAAAAATAAAAGGATGAGATAGGGGGTCTTCCGCTACCACAGAAAGGCTCCAACTTATTTGAAGTTTCTCTTATATAGACATGCATGCATTCATTCATATGTATGTATGTACGTATAATAAACTAGGTTGGAGATAAAGGACTAGGTAGACTAAACTGTTCAAATTAACTGATCAGAATTGTGTATACCAATATATGACCGCATATACAGATAGGCAAGGCTAATTGATAGTAAATTACATGAGATACAAGCTTTGAGTCCACGATTACGGGTAAATAAACGGGGGATAGAAGATCAAGGAAATAACAATACCGGTATAAGTAACAAAAGAATATAAGTTGATGTAGATGTATCAATATTATTAAACATAAACCGATATTCGAAGACAAACGCACACTTGAGACTTGACAATAGCTAAATGGTAGTGGTATTACCTATTACACAACAGCATATAACTATAGAGTAAACTAAATAAAAGTCCTTGAACTTTACCATCGAATATAATGTAGTCCATAATTTTTTATGAATATTATAATATAGTTATAATATAAATTTAGAATGTGTTTAAACGAATAAAGTGAATTTCCAATGACATTAGTCATTAACATATGTATGACCAAAAATAAAAGGATGAGATAGGGGGTCTTCCGCTACCACAGAAAGGCTCCAACTTATTTGAAGTTTCTCTTATATAAACATGCATGCATTCATTCATATGTATGTACGTACGTATAATAAACTAGGTTGGAGATAAAGGACTAGGTAGACTAAACTGTTCAAATTAACTGATCAGAATTGTGTATACCAATATATGACCGCATATACAGATAGGCAAGGCTAATTGATAGTAAATTACATGAGATACAAGCTTTGAGTCCACGATTACGGGTAAATAAACGGGGGATAGAAGATCAAGGAAATAACAATACCGGTATAAGTAACAAAAGAATATAAGTTGATGTAGATGTATCAATATTATTAAACATAAACCGATATTCGAAGACAAGCGCACACTTGAGACTTGACAATAGCTAAATGGTAGTGGTATTACCTATTACACATCAGCATATAACTATAGAGTAGACTAAATAAAAGTCCTTCAACTTTACCATCGAATATAATGTAGTCCATAATTTTTTATGAATGGTTCTAGTTTGGTATTTCTACTTTCTTTTCATTAACAAAATCATTAATTCAATTTATGGACAATAAAGCCCTTCAACCTCCTCCCTCCCACCATGCATTAGGCTCCCTCACATCCATTGTTGCAATATTCAGTCGAATGGATCGAATATTCTGCCAAATATTCTTATTCGGCTGGGTGACTTGTTATTCAATCAATATTCGGTCCAACCCGAATATTTTGTAATATTCGATCCGAATATTCAGGTATTTGGCTGAATATTCGACCGACTATTGCAACAGACCGTTGACTTTTTTATTTTTAAAGGTTCTCATTTATCCTTCTATCACCACAAATGTTAGAGCTCAAATTTTAACTTGTTAATTGATACTTTTATCTTGGAATCTTATTGATTTATGACACATTTAGACATAAATTTTACTAAATGTACTAAGCCTTCTCCCAGGGTCAGCTACATGGATTCTTGCTCAAATCCATGTTGAAAGATTCGACTATTTTTTACGCTGGTTGTTGACTACCTAACGCAACCCCTACAAGAGTGGGATTTGAACCCTGATCTTTTGTGTGGTAGACACACTGCACTACCACTAGACCATTAAGTGGGTACTTAGACATAAATTTTACATTTAAAATAATTAAAAATACATAATCGAATAAATCTGTAAATTCTCTCAAATACCGAATATTCTTTATTCAATGACCCTTCCGACTGAATATTGAATACCGACTTCTACAACACTGCTCGCATCCATCATTCCCTTTCATCTCGAAGTTCGAAGGTTGGAAGATCACCCACTCCATCCCTCATCGCGGCCCCCATTCCACCTCCCAATCATGGTCCCTCCTTAGAAGAGCAAGAGAAAGAGGGGAGTGGAAGAAAGCTTTACAGGTTTTATCTCTTCATGTGCTATCTAATTTCGAACATGCTCCTTAACATGAGGAAATGGTCTTCAGAAACTGCCAAGTGAGGCACATTATCAACATCAAAGCCATTCCTATTCTAAACGTCAATCACAATCTCTTCATGCATTACTTTATCTCTTTCTTAAACTTTAATCCCTATCCTAATCGATCGTTGTTGGAGTATTTGTTATGTGCGTCATGAGTTGTAGCAGGGTAAATGGATCCTGGAGAAGATCCATTTACCCCATCCATGTGTTTAGTCCCATACCGCCTAGTGGTGGGACTTCGAGGCTCTGGAGAGGCTATATAAGGAACCCCAGACCTCTTGTACTCATTGAGAGAAAAAGCAATGCATAGCATGCCCCTTTTGAGGGCTTCTCCCGTGGTTTCATCCCGCTCCTCACGGAGTAGGGTTCCACGTAAAATCATGGTGTTCCATGTTTTATCTTTCTTGTTTACGCTCTTTTTATCAATCGCTTCCGTATTCTTCATATTTTATAACATGGTATCAGAGCGGGTCGATTTCCGTGGAATCTTTGTCCATCCATTATTTTTTTTTGTTCGAGATTCTTTGTCGGAGTTTTGTTCTTGAAGATTTATGTTAAGATCATTTTGCATCTTTTATGATCGGTGCAAGTTTGAGAAGTTTTAGGGTTTCCAGAGAAACCCTAGATCCTGTGCGACACAAAACGCAAGGCCGCCAAAGCAGCGCATCTCCGGTCATACGCTATTTCATGTCGCATGTCGACATATGCGGAAGGAGCCTCCAAGTCCTGGTTAATTCATTGGTTCGATCTTCGGCAA